>OZ034972.1:2324400-2924400 GCA_964030785.1 Siderastrea siderea
CGACACACAGGGCATTGCAAATAGATGGTGGTGTGTAAAACGAGGTTTGCCCCGTACAGGAACGTCCAAAGAACTCTTCGAAAGCTACCTACAGGAGTATATGTGGCGTCAGCACTATGGAGAGGATCCTTTTGGCAACATTATCAACCACATTGCCGACCTTTATGAGGTCCGCAAGTACCCATAAATGTTCCGCGTACCACGCTATGCACCATTCGTGATCCTACACGCTACATTTCAAGAGAGAAAGCAAGAATATAATACGATGAATTCGTGGTCTACAAGCATTGGCTCCATGTGAAGAAGGAAAGCAAAAATAACGACTCAAGACACAAGAAAGGTAAGAAAACCTTTTATTTTTAAAAATTGTTATTTTCGTTCACAAAATACGCGCTGTCCATAACCTCGTTTATCGCTAACCTGACGACTTTTAAAAATACGCATTTTTTCTAAACGTTTAAGCTCGAAACAAATTAAAAAACACGGGAAAAGTGCAAAAATTTAAAAAAAATTGCTTGATTTTCCGTACTTCTGACCCGAAATCTGCTAATTTTTTCTAAGCCCATATGGGCTTAGAAAAAAATATATAAACTTTGTTGAACAATAGGAGTCATTAGAAATGCGCATTACAAATGCGCGCTATTGTTTTCTTTAAACAAAGAACTGCATGCATAATGAAGTATAGGGCTGTGCGGAAATCTTGCCTAACATTAAAAACAGTTTAAAAACTTTAAGCTATCACTTTGACTTCTATGTAGGTGAAAAATACATGGAATGCTTATTGGTAAATTTTTCCAATTATAATCGATGATCGATCGGTTGGGGCAATCCGATTATTTCCGATGATCGATTGTGAAATCTCAACCGATTCCCACCACTATCACCTTTTGGATCTGTCGCGTGACTAAAATATCTGAATTGCAACATTTTTAGCTTAACGACTGTTTACACAGGTAATTTTTGACGCGATTTCGAGATCTGTTTTGGTTCAATACTTAGAGCTATTTGACATGACCTGTGTAAACTAGTGGCGATTTGCGCTGCGAATTTCGCGTGGTTTGACCGCGACTTTGTTGCGGTAAGAGCACAGTGCATGTGAGGTTAGTATAAAGGTAAGGTTTTTGCTCAAATCCCACGCACTTTCCTCTAATCGCAACAAAATCGTAATCAAATTGCTGTGAGATGGCCGCAAAAATTATTGGCAGTTTACACTGAAAGGCGATTTTCACATTACATGGCTGCCGTAAAAAACAACTGTATAAATAGTATAAAGGCTTAGGATAAACGGAATCAACATTTCTCCATTCAACACCGTTTAACATTGTCTAATTCAACACGTCTTTGTATACCCTGTTTAGTGATTTTGAAAGATGTTGATTCAATAGTTCAACTTTTTTTCTTTGTAATCACGTGTGAAAAACAATGATCAGTTCCTTTAGCTACTCTTTCAAAGTTCAAATATTCAGTAGTATGCTGGCTGATGTTGAATTCGTCTTGTTGGATAATGTTGAATACGTTTAAACAAGACCTAAAGAGCAGTAAGAAATACTTGTTTCCATGACACGTCCATTTCCATGACACGTCCAGGATGTGTGAGCTTCACTTACCCTAAACAACTTTTAGAAGCGCTAAAAATATGTACATACAAACAATAGACAATACGAATGACCGTTGAACGGTCGAAACGTCGTTCATAACTCGCGTTAACTTTTATTGCAAAAAAAAAACTTTTAGAAGGCGTGTGATACAGACTAAAAAGCTATCTAGCAACTTAGCGTGACCTTCTCTTCAGTAGATTGAGAATTACTTTAAGTACTCTAAAGGTGGCTCCCTGTAGTATCATCAACACATATACAGCTATTTCAATTAAGGTTGTTGGATCCGACTCAAGCTTACGCGACAAGACCGAAGGGTAGTGGGGTAGTTGCAAATCAGACTTAGCTTAATGGTTGTCAGAAGTTGGTCGGGAACTTTGAATTTCTTAGTACAAGTAATAAATTGGCACCATCCAATTATTGTCAGCTGCAATCCTGATTTGGCTTTCCATTTTCAGTTGCTAGTTCTTGCCTTGAAGTACAAAAATTCACGTTCCATATTTTTCATGATGCTGTTAATGTTTTTCATACTTCCAATTTACATGCCATGCACGTGCTCCACGTGTACCCACATATTTAAAATTTGCATCCCGTTTTAACCCGGTAAACAAAAAGATGAGTGGGGTTAAAAAATGTTTTAAACGAAAACTGTATCTGAAAAATAATTCTTTCACGTTGTTTTCTTAATTTTTATGCTTTAAAAACTCTTCCATATACTTTGCTATTGTAAGGCAAGCAAGTTACTGCTGATTTTGATGAACATAGGCATAAAAATCCCACATTACCCTGCGGTCTTGTCGCGTAGGCTTAAACTTTCAACTGGCAACAATAATGAAGAACTTCAGGCACTTAGGTTTTTCTTCGACCAGCGCACTATTAAAGAACCCAGCTCAGAAACTGTGCTCCCTTTAGCCGAACTAGTTTTGACACTGAATTGCTTTTCATTTGCCGATAACTACTACAAACAGGTCAACGTCGTCGCTATGGGTACCAAAATGGGACCTAGCTACGTCAATCTTTTTGTAGGTTACATCGAAAATCAATTTTCAATCAATTTAAATTTTGGCACCAAACCTGAATTTTACGGCCGCTACATCGACGATTGCATTGGCGCTACTTCATCTAGAAGAGAAGAACTTGTCTGATCATTTTATAACTTCTGTTAACTACTTTCACCCGATGCTGAAATATACCTGGGAAATTTCCGAAACTTCAATTGCTTTTCTTGACATCAAAGTTTCAATCACTGGCAACGGCCTATCCACCAGTGTGCACTACAAACCTACAGATTCCCACAGTTATTTGTTGCATTCATCCTCTCATCCTTCCCACGTCAAAAACTCTATCACGTTCTCTCAATTTCTTAGACTTCGACGTTTATGTAGTGATGACTCCGATTTTCCAACAAATCACAGGAAATGCGCCATTTCTTTAAGAAGCGTGGCCACCCTGACTCTGTTGTCAACACGGCTCAACACCTGCTCAACAAATTGATCAACAATCAGCACTGCAAACGTCACAGAAGGAAAAGAACGAGAGAATTCCATTTACACTCCCTTACCATCCACATAACCTCGCAGCCAAAAACATCATTTCAAAGAACTTTAAGTTACTCCAAAATGACAATGAAACAGGAAGAACCTTTTCACAGCCTCCATTGATTTCATTCAAACGCGACAAAAGCATAGGGAACGTTCTAGTTAGAAGTGTACTTAACCCTGATCATCAACCGGGTACTTTTCAATGCGCATGCAAACGATGCAACACTTGTGCTTTCATTAACACTGCAGACAAAATAACAGGACCGAAGCGATCGATTAAAATCACTGATCGCTTTACATGTACTGCCACAAATGTTATCTATTGCAGAACATGCACTTTATGCAAAAAGATATACATTGGCGAAACAGGGAGGAGACTAAGGCGACCGTTTCCGCGAACACCTACAAGACGTTGAAAGAAATGACAAGGAGGCATCCAAACCAGTCGCCCGACACTTTAATCTCCCTAATCATTCTAGCCAACACATGACGATCTACGGCCTTTCCCTACACCAGGGTAACACGAAAAGCCGTAAAAATCTAGAACAAAAATTCATTTTTTTCAAATCGGCACACTTAATCCCCACGGTATCAACGAACGCCTTTGATTCAACTAATTTATTCTTGTTTTTCACGTTTCCATGTTCCCACCAATAGCATGGCTTCACCACTCCCCATATAAACGAAGTGCAACCCACAATTCCTTGATTCGCTCTGACGAAGGGCTAACGTTTTTTTGCTGATTTCGAAGATATAACAAAATTTAGTAATTTCAATAATTAAAAAATCCTCAGATAGAAATTTTGACAAAAAAAATTGTATTTAGGAGTAAGCATCCGTGTCTTTTAGCATAGAAATTTTCTGGAATTTTTGCCAAAGGAAACGAGAAAACAAGTGCGTTTTTTCTCGGTTTGCGTGTAAGTGATGTCATAAAATTTCGAAACTACCGCGCCCGCCTGCGAATATAGGCATTTTGTGGAGTGATCGAAGATTTTGTTGAGTGATCCCGTGCGCCTTTGATATTTTGATTTTAAAGCTCATGCCATTAAAGAAAACAGTTCTGTTAGTTGCTAGACATGATTAAGTTCAGCTTAAATAAAACAACTGTTTGGTCCGCTTCCTGGTCACGCGCAGAGGGTAAGAGATTGTACGAGGTGCAATAGTAATCACTCGTAATAAAGCGGTTAGTTCCTAAAGAAACTGTGGTGCTGCGTCGGTGGGGACGTGAAACACAAAATTATAGATTTATTAAATGAGTTGATAACTAAAGGTAACTTGGCTTCCGTAAAGAAACCTGGTGTTTCGAAAGTGAGCCCTTCGTCAGAACGAATCAAGGAATTGTGAGAAGTATGTGGTTTATATATTGAATAGTGGAGCAACGCCATTGATGGAAACATGGCAAATCCTTAAAATCATACCCCATTATTAAACATTACTGAATTACAATAAAATTTTAAAAAAAATCATACATGGTCTTTGTTATCCCGGAGCAAGTTCATATGAAGCCAGAACAACGCAGTCTATCGTTCACTAGTCACCCATCAGACAGCAACAAAAAGGTTGTGATGGAGACGAAAGACTCTCACAAATTGCCCAAACTATGAAGTCAATTAAAACCACAACCACAAGATGACGTCCTTGGCACGGCTGTTTTCAGTTCAATTGAAAAACTTGTATACAAGTAACACCCATGAAGTTGCAAATCTGATTTACTTCTTGAAAAGCATTTCACAATTTTGTCATCAGAAAGTTTTACGATTCAACCTAGCAAACAAAACACACCTGACAACTTTTCGTACAGGAAACAGGCGAATACAGCTTAGCGCTAAAATTATGACCACCCAAAATATCTCTTCCTCGTGTCACCTATCTTTTAATAGGTATATTCGACAGTTATTCTAGGAAGTGGAGGCAGATATCAACCACTCTTCATCGCAGTGGAAGTGACTGAATGTTTGAGGGCTGGCTATTAACACAAGTGTCAATAGCCAGCCCTTAAAAGGTATTTTGGTTTCCGAAAAAAAATGGGAGAAAGCTCGCGTGATATGACAGCTGCTTCCCTCAAATGCAGTAATTAGCAAATGATACTCCTAACACCCTATTCACTTGTGGAGTCTGACTAAAGATGTATATACCGGAACAATTATTATAGTGCAAATCTCCCGGACTAAGACTGCGGTAGTTAAACTGAAAGGAATGGAGAAATTGTCCACACTGGTCGATGATTGTAGAAAAGAGCATTGCATCTGAGCGGCCCAAACTTTGCAATACCACTCATGGATTGATTTCCCTGAGCTGATAAAATTTTAAGTTTTCTTTGTACTCAACTTATAAAGAGAGGATTCGTAATACACTGATCAATATCGAACAAGCTTGCTCGCCTTGTATTGGAGGATATTGAAAGAAATGAATACGACCAACATTTTTCAAATATGGCACGCGACCGTTCCACAACATATCTCTAGGCTATTCTCTCTAATAGCATTAAAGGTATTTCGTACAGTGCCCCTGATAAGCTGGACGGCCGAGTTAAAACAAAATTGGGTGTTTTTCGTTCACTTTTTGAGCGATTTGGGAAGGAAATGTGTAAACAAAAGAAGGAGATGTCACTCAAACGCATTAGGTATACAGGTCACGTGCAGGTCAGGTAAAAATATGGTAATGCAGGAATGCAAAAGTTTTGTTTGTGGTTCTCAATATATATCTGCCTCGGTTCCTGTGCGCATATCCCGTAGGTCAGTGGTATATCAACGACGTGCAAAATCTGCTCCTACATTATATGGCTATGTATACTGAAATAGCATTCCACGAGGTCAAATACAAGGCGGAAATGAGTATTTTTGTTCACTTTTAAAGGAATGGAAGAAAAAATGTTTCAGAGTACCGAAGGCAACAAGTGTGAAAAAGAACGTACTTCTGATTTATATACAGCTCGTATTTACAAACTTACTTATTCACTGAAGTCACGCACGCAGTATTAGATATCCAAAATTTCTCCGCTGGAATAATCAGCGCTACTTACTAACCTTAACGAGGCTGTTTTGTCAAAAAGCACTGCAAATCTGAACACCTTTCCTTGTTATTATTTTGGTGTGGTTTTTCGACACCTTTCCTTGGTATTATTTAAAGTAAAATATGTAATCTTTGCTCAAAACAATGAGTGAATTATTAATCCTATTCATGCCGGGGCTAGTGGGGGGGGGGGGGGTTTCCTGCATGGACTTTACTCGTTTATAGCTTTTGTTATAAGCGAGCTAGAACCACCAAACCTGGTGACTTTTCCTAAAATTTATCTGGGAACAATTTGGCATGGCATGTCGGAGTTAAGGAGTGAGTTACCATGGAGTTAGGAGTTAAGGAGGGGGCGCGCCCCCTCCCCCGGTACCAAAAACCCGGTCTGAATAGGGTTAAATAAACGAATATTTGACCACGGGTTACTGATATCGAGCAAAATAGTTCTTAGCGAAAAGTCTATTCCATTTGAGTAAAGTCATTTGCGATTGATGAACACATTTCTGCTCGATCAATGGATCAATTGTAGATTTCCTCATATGCTTTGATGAAAGGGGGATAAGAATGCAATTGAAATGATGACAACAGATGCTATGTTTAAACCTAAAAAAGCCATATGTCCATCTTAAACGTTTTGTTATTTATTTTTATTTATGTAGTTTCTTAATCCTTCAAACTAGCTCTGTTTGCCAAGGTAGGCAAAAAAGTAAAAACAAACCACTACGTAACATTAGTGGTTCAGGATGGTACTTTCAGTATTTTGTAGCTCACGTTATTTTAAATTTCATTTCCTTTACTTCCCCGGGAAAGCTGGTGATTCGGCTCTGGCTGGACGGACGGTCCTCCACAAAGAGATGTATACAGAAGGAAACAAAGAATGACCTAATCGCTAAGTTTGTTCCCTGAGAGCCTTTACACGTCGGTCGCTTACCGTGCTCATCAAGGGGAAAACAATTCACCACTCGTATGCAGTTAAACCGTTCTTCACGCATCGGTCAAAAATCATCATAAACAGGAACAATTGAAAACACCACTTTATAAGACTGCAAGTCGCCCGGAGTTACCGCCTTTTGAACAAGGCCTCCGCGACTCGACATGCGAAGGAAAGAGGCACTACTGATCTGACATCCAACTACACTATGATTTAAAAATACTAGTGTTTACGTCGATGGAACAAAGACTTGTTTGATGATCCAGATCCGCAGTACTTCAAGTATATCAAAAATAACATGACACATAAGGTTTTTGCACTAGTAGGCATCTATCCATTCATTTAAGTGAAAAGCGGAAACCAATTCACCATTTGCATACTGTTTCCTTTTAGAACCACAATTGGAAACACTCTATCTCCCTGTTCGTGTATAATCAAAAGGTGACGTAATGGTCTAATATCCTATGTTTTCAACATTTTTCTACCATATTTGTCCATGGTACCGCGTCTTAAACACATTGCACTGCCATTCCATAATAAGTTTCTATGTTTTTTGTTTTTGTTTTGTTTTTGTTTTCTTTTTCATTCAACTAAAATGGCCGAGTTTTCAGTAGCTAGGGTCAATACATGAGCTTCATGACACATTAAATCTGATAATTATTCTATTAAACAACTGTGAAGAGTTTGGATATTGATGATATTGAACAAAAGAAAGTTTAAACACAACAAACACATTATTGAAACTCGGCCAAAAATTATTTTTAAAGCTTAGTCAGAAACCAGATTTAACGAATACTGTTTCCTTTTCTTGGAGTGTTGCGTTTCGACGTTTAAGCTTATTCCGATCTCAAGTAGTTTAATTGTACTGTGATATATTTTGGGTGGTTTACTAAGGTAACAAGGTTTAACAAATAAAATGTAGCCATCTAGAATGTGTGGTTACGTAACAGTCAATAGTTACTTATGTAAAACTTAATAATTTGAAACTACATTCGGAAATTAAATAACGTGAGCACGAAAACGGAGAAGTAATATATAAACCGCAATATCCAAAAAGAGTGTCGAATGTTGCTGGCACAACATGGTAATTAGAGGGATACATTAATGGCCTCAGTTCCAGGAGAAGGGGCCTCAGGCTCTTTTCTCGAGACTCCCGATATGGTCCATCAGCTGAGACGATGCTAATACTCTCGGTTTTCTCTTTTTTTTTTTTTTTTTGGCCCCAAATCCCATTTTAGCAGCTGTCCAATTAAATCTCAAAATGGACAGCACGTTGTCCTGTGCAAAATAATACTGTCCAGTTTAGGAAATAATTAGATGGAAAAAATTCCTCTGACTGCTAGACTGTGAGTAGTCTCTAACTTTGGCGATGGCGATTGTGGGGCGGGCGAAATACGCACACGCACGTGCGCGAAATTTCGAGGAGATGCGACGCGAAGTTACAAAATTAGAGACTACTCGCAGTCTATCTAACTGCCAAACAGGATTTGACAGTCCTCGCAATTGTTTAACTATCATCCAATTATTTTCCAAATTGGAGAGTATGCAGTCCTACTACATATTATTATTTTTGGCTATTCAGAACTACAAAAAGGTATGATAGCAATGCTACAAGAACGGTTAGCTCTCATCCAGAGAATGGTATTTAAGAGCGCCTGTCAGTAAAAATCAGACAAAATCAAAATTCCGCGGCAAGGGTGGAAAATTCGATTTCTTTCATATTTTAATGTTAGATAGGTTAGGGTATAACTAAAATCACTGGATACTTTTTTTGGCAAAATATCCTTTTATTTCAAAGAAAAATGCAAATAACGAACTTCCGTTAAAATCGCCATTTGAAGCAGTAAATTATGACATCAATTTGAGGCGTTCGCGTGCAAAAACAAATCCCTCTGTCGTCTTTTAAACACTCAATTTTACTTTTGCAATCTCTCAAGAGCTTCAAAACTGATTTTGGTAGAAACTGCGTTGTTCTTTGTGTTTGAAATAATTTAATTTTGAAAGTATACATTTCTCATCAGGAAAAGTACTTCGTAAATTAAATTATTTTTCACCATGTGCTAAACCTTCAAATCGATTCAGCTTCTGGCTGTTGAATTAAGAAAAGATGTTCTCAGGATTGCTGCAAAAATTTCTTTGGGCAAATGATTGAGAGCGACGCGAGAGCTTTTCAAAGTTCGTTAAAATGCAGGTTGTTTGACCCTTCTTGGCAACATTCCATTCGCGAGTCACGCACATATTTTAATGTGTTTCGACCCATATGAGATCGAAAACGTCAAACAGAAAAACAGTTCGAAATGCTCTTACCTCATTTGCTGTAGAGGACAGGTCCAGAGGCCATTTGCGAGTGATTCTCTTGCCGTTCGACGTATTTTGGTCCTGTTGATGCCATCCAATGAACACCGCCAACTGGGTCAGTGTATTGTAAACGGTCGAACAGCTCAACAACAACCTTTCATCCAAAACGTTCGACATCTTTCTACACTTTGACATCTTACTCAACGGTTCAGTTGCTGGTCAGTGTTGCTTAGTTGGCAATACACAAAAAGGTTTTTATCACCACATGTCGCCGCTAACGTGGCCAGAGTTCTACCTAGAGCCGCGTCACGCAATGCAAATCATCGGAATGGACATTTTACTAGAGGGTAGGGGAAGGGCAAAATCTGCTCTGATTCTCAGGGTTCGAGAAATGGGGGGAACTAGTAATGGACCAAAAATACGAAACAAAATTAGTGCTACATTTAGGCACCTCAACCTCCCGTGCCAGAATGCAGAAAAAGTAGTCACCCCTCGGCGTGAGTTGTAGGCATGCAAATAACATGTTCGAACACGAAAATTAGCTAAAAAGGGTACGTGTACTAGCTTAAGTTAAGAACCTCTTCAAAATGTCGAGTCCAGAACATTAAAATCGTTTTTATCAGGGAAATTGCGATGTGACTAACTAGTTTGTGCTTATTGTTTTGGCTTAGAGGGGGCACCTCGGACTTTTTGTTTTCACAAATCATACATATTTACATACATGAATTGCTTCGGTTGTTGTTGGTTCCATTTTCTTGTTGTCGGAGTTTGTGGTTACAACATCAGACGAATCAAAAGCTTGAAAACAATTGTTCCCTTACTTTCATGCACCAAGAATACCCAGGTCCGTAGAAGGGGGAGGGGGGGGGGGGGCTTGAGTCCCCAGAAGTTTTGGAAGTTGAAAAAACATTACAATAAATGAGCCAAAACATATATAGTTAAAACGAATTAAAGTGTGCATCGAATAGTCTTAAATGCTGATGCTTAAAGTTCCTTTTATTATTTTACAACCGTTAACAGGGTTTGACATCTGTTGAGTCACTAGCCACCGGGCACGTGGGCTTCAAAAATCTACTAGCCCACCGCACATTTCAGTCGCCCAGATTCCTTACCAATGTCTTTCTTCACCCTTATCACCTTGACCCTGGCAGTATAGCTTTACTGTGAAGGACCTTAATGCCTTTAATAGCTAAGCGACTGCTGTGTATTTGCTGCAAGCTTTAAGCTCATCATGTTGTTTTAAACAAGTCTAAGGAACAAAACTATTTTTATCTCACCAACTCTCGTAAACGTTTACGAGAGTTAGGTAAAACAGGTCCGAAATTCGTAGCTTGGCTGTCGAAATGTTTCAATTTTAACAAGCCTTGTAACTTTAAGGGTACTTTTTTAAAACTGATGCTATAAATCTGATGGATGTTGCCAACAACTTTGTCGGCAAAGAAGCAAACAGGAAGCAACTTTTTGGCAAATTGTCAACGAAGGATGTCCCCAAAAAGGTGTCGTTTTTGACGAAATCGACACAAACTGTGACATTGTGAACAGAGTTAGTATCTATGTGCATGAGTGTGTATTTTGAAGGGGGGGGGAGGCTTTGACTAGGCCAATTTGCTCGCAGCATTTATTTCAGCCTTGGTGCGGGCCTGATACCACAAGCTACAAGTCAGTTTTTACAACGATCGCTTGAATACAATGACGATATGTCCCAGCCATCGTGCAAAACTTGGAATAGTGTCTAGCAGAAGCTGCAGCATAAGGGGCCGGGTCCCGGGTCACGGTAAGGAAAAGGGGAGTGGCCAAAAAGTGAAAGAGAACTGGGGAAAAAGGGATCTGAAATTATCTTACGCGGGACTGGTTCGCTTGTAAAAGTTGGATCAGGTGAGTTTTATATTCGCTTGTGGTCTATCCGAATATTAGCCAGGTTATCGATGGAAGCCTCACTCTTCTCTTCGTCCTCATTAAGGTGTATGTAGAACGTGAAAGAGGTAACAGACGTTTAAGGGCAAGTTGCTTGACGTATTTCTGTTATGATATCCTCATATCCATTATGATAAGTATGCTGGCTGCTGTGAGAGATCTCGCTCACTGGGAACCTGTCTCAGTAAGATTCGTAAACAGAAATTCAGGAACAGAACCTCATTTTTTGTTACCATGGTTACGTGCCATATTTCACAGTCTTCAAACAGCACTGGCGTGCTGTTAGAAGCCCCACTCATTAGTAAGGACACACTAATGTAGACTAAGTCAAAAAGCTGACAAGAGAGCACAGTTAAAAACTTCGATTGCACCCATTTGTTATGAAGAGAGAACCCTTCCTGTCCAAAACTCCATCCAACCCTTTAACAGCGAGCTGACTTTCACTTCTGATATAACTGTGCCTTGTACCGGTCCTGTGCCAGCTGAGAACCAGCAGACTGACACCAATGATCATAGGTAGAATACCCGCTCGTCAATTAGCAAAAGGGAGCCCCTTGTAGTTATAGGTTTCCCCGTATTAAAGTTGGGTCTAGTTAAAAATAGCGCCACTTCTGTTGCACCACTCACCTGTAACCATGTCTGTAAGCTTGTACAACGGTTGGAATTGCGTTTCAGACTACTAGGGTAGCAAATACAATTTTTAATGGTTGTATCAACACTGGTAATAAGTAAGAAAGACACACAACGCCATTAAAACCACAAATAATCCCTGCAATTAACACTGTATGTTATTTTACTTCACCTCAAAGGTTTTGCCCTTCCCCTACCCCCTAAAATGCCTTTGATACGCATTGCGTGACAAGCCAAATACGCACGCGGCGCCATCCACGTTTGGTCCCAATTTAGCAGTCAAATCTGATAATGCTTTTGTGCACTGAAAACTGAGCAACACTCGTATTAAATCAACTGAACCGTTGAGTAAGATGACACAGTGTAGAAAGATGTCGAACGTTTTGGATGAAAGGTTGTTGTTGAGCTGTTCGACCGTTTACAATACACTGACCCAGTTGGCGGTGTTCATTGGATGGCATCAACAGGACCAAAATACGTCGAACGGCAAGAGAATCACTCGGACATGGCCTCTGGACCTGTCCTCTACAGCAAATGAGGTAAGAGCGTTTCGAACTGTTTTTCTGTTTGACGTTTTCGATCTCATATGGGTCGAAATACATTAAAATATGTGCGTGACTCGCGAATGGAATGTTGCCAAGAAGGGTCAAACAACCTGCATTTTAACGAACTTTGAAAAGCTCTCGCGTCGCTCTCAATCATTTGCCCAAAGAAATTTTTGCAGCAATCCTGAGAACATCTTTTCTTAATTCAACAGCCAGAAGCTGAATCGATTTGAAGGTTTAGCACATGGTGAAAAATAATTTAATTTACGAAGTACTTTTCCTGATGAGAAATGTATACTTTCAAAATTAAATTATTTCAAACACAAAGAACAACGCAGTTTCTACCAAAATCAGTTTTGAAGCTCTTGAGAGATTGCAAAAGTAAAATTGAGTGTTTAAAAGACGACAGAGGGAATTGTTTTTGCACGCGAACGCCTCAAATTGATGTCATAATTTACTGCTTCAAATGGCGATTTTAACGGAAGTTCGTTATTTGCATTTTTCTTTGAAATAAAAGGATGTTTTGCCAAAAAAAGTATCCAGTGATTTTAGTTATACCCTAACCTATCTAACATTAAAATATGAAAGAAATCGAATTTTCCACCCTTGCCGAGTTATGTTTGATTTTTACTGACAAGCGCTCTTAAAATGGTACGTATTTAAAATATATCCGTACCATCCCCGAACTTTGATGCGCACAATATTCAAGAGTTTACAGAGCTTCAATCTTCATTCAATTTGGTTTTGAAAGCTAAATATAAAATATTTATAATCTTATGAAACACATTTGCACGTTTGCAGTAATAATAGCCAATGGAATTAACCAAAAACGAATTCGACCAACAACGTATTGACGTAAGGATCAGCGATTATTTTAATAGAGCAAAGAGTAATTTGATGAGTCAGATCCGCAGTAGAGTGAAGTGTGTCAAAAATAACCATACACAATTCATTTTCACGAGTACACACTCATCTCTTGTTCTGATTCCTTTAAAAACACATTTAAAAGTAGAATAGTCTTCCCGTTTTCGTACTCTTACCTGTAAAGGTAATGAAACGGTCCTATATTCAATATCAGACCTTTTTTTTTTCACAATTTGTCTATAGCACCGCGAATAATGGGCGGTCAATTTCTTCCGACTCAATTAAAATGGCGCATATGTGTTGCAAATGTTACTTGAAATTTAAACAAAATTATAGGACGATATTCTGAAGAATTTGGATATTGATGATATTGGACAACAGAGCAAAAATTCATCTTGAGAAAGTTTCATCGCCACAAATAGACTATTGGAACTAGGCTAAAAATCATATCCAAAACATATTCATAGTTGAGGCCTAACAAATACTTTTTGTTGAAGTCTTGCTTTTCGGTACTCAAGCTAATTTCGATACCGTGATGATGCACTCTGTGTGGTTTACCTAGGTAACGTGGTTACGTAACAGGCACGATAGTGGCTTATGAAAAAAAAATTGATTTGAAACCAAATTCAGAAATTACGTGTGCGCGGAAAGCTGAAAGCAATAAACCGCCAATCGCCAAAACGAGTTTGAACATTGCTGGTAAAACAACATAATGTGACGGCATGGTGATTTGTTCAAAAATTTATTTAGCTTTAACACAGAGTACCACTATCATTGTTTGGTTGTACTAACGAACAAGTGCTGACATTTTATGTGCTAGTCGCTAATTATATGTCCAATTAGTGACGACAGTAAAGTGGCAGCCTCGTTTAGTTTCTAAGGCGTAGTCGTGCCGACGGATGGCCAAAGCGACAGTATCCAACTTTCGATTCCGCTAGATTAATATAACAACACCCGACACTAATGTATATAAGTGTTACCCAGAAACTGCGAATGTTGTACTTGGTGCAGATGTGGTAGACTCTACTCTCGGTCTGTCGCACCGAACAGAGACAACAAGATGAAGTGGGTTGCCCTTCTTTTGCTGGTAAAGGCAGTTTTCAGCGCTGACAATAATCCTGATGGTAAGCCTTAGTTCTTACTGATTTGCAGATGTGATTTTAGGGAAACGTGAGAGTACCATTTTGAGCTTTCAGTCTCGGTTACTTCTGCCCTCATACCCACAAGGGAAGGTCTTTTCTGAATAGCTTGATCAGCAGCCCTCTGTCTCCAAAAGGACTGAAACAAAATAACCTAGTTAGATGGCACCTTTTTAATTTGTGAATTGCATGCATTGAAACTACTGGAAGACGCCGTATCTAGAGATGAATAGCACCTATAAAGTGTTTGTTTTCCTTGCATAATTCTTGTGACGTTTCCAACAGTTAATCACGCTTGCCATCTTCGTAATGAACGTATTCTCTATATAACCTGGGATTGGATTGGGTTCTACAATAAATTGCAACTTTGAGTTGAATAATGGACAGTAAATTGGCGGATGCTGGGAAACTTTCAATGACAAATAGAATGTTCACTGCTGATTCGTCTTGCTTGGATGGTAAGCTATACTAGTAACACGTGATGGCAGAGGTTTATGAATAGCCGTTTAATCCAGCTCTCTGTGGCCATAAAGATCGTACTATGCATTTTCTTAGTGTTAATATTAGCACATTTGCCGGAAAACAGAAATGATGATAAATGAATATATCCTGTAAGCTAGCCTGAAGAAACAAAGCATGGTCAGGTGCAGACGATATTGCCTGACGAGTAAACATTTTTTCACTGTTAAATTTCACGCAAAAGATTGATACCGTAGGAATTGCAAACAGAATGCGAGCTGTCTTTGACTTTTGCGATTCTACAAGACAACGTTCAATTTCAGTTAAAACTGATGGAAAATATAGTGTGTTACTGAAAGTGAAGATACAAAATTCCTCTCAGTCCTGCTTAAACAATACGTTTGATTAATTTCCACTTGATTTAAAAGCCAAGTAAATAGTATAGTTTAGTTTAAACAATAACAAAAACCGTTTAAAAATAAACAAGTCAGAATAAATAAGCGATGGCAACTCCTTCTGTATACCAGGACATCTGATCTCTTATTTGCCCCTAAATAGTTCGATAAAGATCAAGGCAAGAAAAATCTTCTGATAGAACAATGAAAAACTAACTGTAAAAAATTGATACGATTAGGCTAGTACATGAGGTTTTGCTGCAAGTCAATGTGAAAGGCCAACCAGTCATCTCGGACTGCAAGCGATTTTTATCTAACTCGTTTTGGCATTATAGAATTGTAGTGTTTAACTAAATCAGTTTCGCGATTATTTCGGATGCGGACAGAAACACTCGCTGAAAATATGATATTACTGTGTTTGTTTGTTCTGTAGCGCTTTTGCATTCGCAGCCTACCCTTTATATCAGGTTGTATTATTTTGTGAACCACTAACACGTTTTTCTCTAAAATGACTTAAAACATCTAATGGGTGTATATTGGCGTGGGAACTTTCAGTTTAAAGTCTCAACCACATTAAAGATATTTCCACAATAAGGCGTTGCCCACTTTATATAAAGCTTTAGGTTTTGGACAAGGGTTAGGGCCGTTAGGAAAATGATTAAGGAAGGAAGAGAAATAACATTAAAAACCATTATGCTACTTTCTTGCAGAAAATCGAGGTGTCCATAACCGTAACTTGTTTGAGGGAGACATGATTCTTACACCAGGGCAGCGTGTTGCGTTTCGACGTTTAAGCTTATTCCGATCTCAAGTAGTTTAATTGTACTGTGATATATTTTGGGTGGTTTACTAAGGTAACAAGGTTTAACAAATAAAATGTAGCCATCTAGAATGTGTGGTTACGTAACAGTCAATAGTTACTTATGTAAAACTTAATAATTTGAAACTACATTCGGAAATTAAATAACGTGAGCACGAAAACGGAGAAGTAATATATAAACCGCAATATCCAAAAAGAGTGTCGAATGTTGCTGGCACAACATGGTAATTAGAGGGATACATTAATGGCCTCAGTTCCAGGAGAAGGGGCCTCAGGCTCTTTTCTCGAGACTCCCGATATGGTCCATCAGCTGAGACGATGCTAATACTCTCGGTTTTCTCTTTTTTTTTTTTTTTTTGGCCCCAAATCCCATTTTAGCAGCTGTCCAATTAAATCTCAAAATGGACAGCACGTTGTCCTGTGCAAAATAATACTGTCCAGTTTAGGAAATAATTAGATGGAAAAAATTCCTCTGACTGCTAGACTGTGAGTAGTCTCTAACTTTGGCGATGGCGATTGTGGGGCGGGCGAAATACGCACACGCACGTGCGCGAAATTTCGAGGAGATGCGACGCGAAGTTACAAAATTAGAGACTACTCGCAGTCTATCTAACTGCCAAACAGGATTTGACAGTCCTCGCAATTGTTTAACTATCATCCAATTATTTTCCAAATTGGAGAGTATGCAGTCCTACTACATATTATTATTTTTGGCTATTCAGAACTACAAAAAGGTATGATAGCAATGCTACAAGAACGGTTAGCTCTCATCCAGAGAATGGTATTTAAGAGCGCCTGTCAGTAAAAATCAGACAAAATCAAAATTCCGCGGCAAGGGTGGAAAATTCGATTTCTTTCATATTTTAATGTTAGATAGGTTAGGGTATAACTAAAATCACTGGATACTTTTTTTGGCAAAATATCCTTTTATTTCAAAGAAAAATGCAAATAACGAACTTCCGTTAAAATCGCCATTTGAAGCAGTAAATTATGACATCAATTTGAGGCGTTCGCGTGCAAAAACAAATCCCTCTGTCGTCTTTTAAACACTCAATTTTACTTTTGCAATCTCTCAAGAGCTTCAAAACTGATTTTGGTAGAAACTGCGTTGTTCTTTGTGTTTGAAATAATTTAATTTTGAAAGTATACATTTCTCATCAGGAAAAGTACTTCGTAAATTAAATTATTTTTCACCATGTGCTAAACCTTCAAATCGATTCAGCTTCTGGCTGTTGAATTAAGAAAAGATGTTCTCAGGATTGCTGCAAAAATTTCTTTGGGCAAATGATTGAGAGCGACGCGAGAGCTTTTCAAAGTTCGTTAAAATGCAGGTTGTTTGACCCTTCTTGGCAACATTCCATTCGCGAGTCACGCACATATTTTAATGTGTTTCGACCCATATGAGATCGAAAACGTCAAACAGAAAAACAGTTCGAAATGCTCTTACCTCATTTGCTGTAGAGGACAGGTCCAGAGGCCATTTGCGAGTGATTCTCTTGCCGTTCGACGTATTTTGGTCCTGTTGATGCCATCCAATGAACACCGCCAACTGGGTCAGTGTATTGTAAACGGTCGAACAGCTCAACAACAACCTTTCATCCAAAACGTTCGACATCTTTCTACACTTTGACATCTTACTCAACGGTTCAGTTGCTGGTCAGTGTTGCTTAGTTGGCAATACACAAAAAGGTTTTTATCACCACATGTCGCCGCTAACGTGGCCAGAGTTCTACCTAGAGCCGCGTCACGCAATGCAAATCATCGGAATGGACATTTTACTAGAGGGTAGGGGAAGGGCAAAATCTGCTCTGATTCTCAGGGTTCGAGAAATGGGGGGAACTAGTAATGGACCAAAAATACGAAACAAAATTAGTGCTACATTTAGGCACCTCAACCTCCCGTGCCAGAATGCAGAAAAAGTAGTCACCCCTCGGCGTGAGTTGTAGGCATGCAAATAACATGTTCGAACACGAAAATTAGCTAAAAAGGGTACGTGTACTAGCTTAAGTTAAGAACCTCTTCAAAATGTCGAGTCCAGAACATTAAAATCGTTTTTATCAGGGAAATTGCGATGTGACTAACTAGTTTGTGCTTATTGTTTTGGCTTAGAGGGGGCACCTCGGACTTTTTGTTTTCACAAATCATACATATTTACATACATGAATTGCTTCGGTTGTTGTTGGTTCCATTTTCTTGTTGTCGGAGTTTGTGGTTACAACATCAGACGAATCAAAAGCTTGAAAACAATTGTTCCCTTACTTTCATGCACCAAGAATACCCAGGTCCGTAGAAGGGGGAGGGGGGGGGGGGCTTGAGTCCCCAGAAGTTTTGGAAGTTGAAAAAACATTACAATAAATGAGCCAAAACATATATAGTTAAAACGAATTAAAGTGTGCATCGAATAGTCTTAAATGCTGATGCTTAAAGTTCCTTTTATTATTTTACAACCGTTAACAGGGTTTGACATCTGTTGAGTCACTAGCCACCGGGCACGTGGGCTTCAAAAATCTACTAGCCCACCGCACATTTCAGTCGCCCAGATTCCTTACCAATGTCTTTCTTCACCCTTATCACCTTGACCCTGGCAGTATAGCTTTACTGTGAAGGACCTTAATGCCTTTAATAGCTAAGCGACTGCTGTGTATTTGCTGCAAGCTTTAAGCTCATCATGTTGTTTTAAACAAGTCTAAGGAACAAAACTATTTTTATCTCACCAACTCTCGTAAACGTTTACGAGAGTTAGGTAAAACAGGTCCGAAATTCGTAGCTTGGCTGTCGAAATGTTTCAATTTTAACAAGCCTTGTAACTTTAAGGGTACTTTTTTAAAACTGATGCTATAAATCTGATGGATGTTGCCAACAACTTTGTCGGCAAAGAAGCAAACAGGAAGCAACTTTTTGGCAAATTGTCAACGAAGGATGTCCCCAAAAAGGTGTCGTTTTTGACGAAATCGACACAAACTGTGACATTGTGAACAGAGTTAGTATCTATGTGCATGAGTGTGTATTTTGAAGGGGGGGGGAGGCTTTGACTAGGCCAATTTGCTCGCAGCATTTATTTCAGCCTTGGTGCGGGCCTGATACCACAAGCTACAAGTCAGTTTTTACAACGATCGCTTGAATACAATGACGATATGTCCCAGCCATCGTGCAAAACTTGGAATAGTGTCTAGCAGAAGCTGCAGCATAAGGGGCCGGGTCCCGGGTCACGGTAAGGAAAAGGGGAGTGGCCAAAAAGTGAAAGAGAACTGGGGAAAAAGGGATCTGAAATTATCTTACGCGGGACTGGTTCGCTTGTAAAAGTTGGATCAGGTGAGTTTTATATTCGCTTGTGGTCTATCCGAATATTAGCCAGGTTATCGATGGAAGCCTCACTCTTCTCTTCGTCCTCATTAAGGTGTATGTAGAACGTGAAAGAGGTAACAGACGTTTAAGGGCAAGTTGCTTGACGTATTTCTGTTATGATATCCTCATATCCATTATGATAAGTATGCTGGCTGCTGTGAGAGATCTCGCTCACTGGGAACCTGTCTCAGTAAGATTCGTAAACAGAAATTCAGGAACAGAACCTCATTTTTTGTTACCATGGTTACGTGCCATATTTCACAGTCTTCAAACAGCACTGGCGTGCTGTTAGAAGCCCCACTCATTAGTAAGGACACACTAATGTAGACTAAGTCAAAAAGCTGACAAGAGAGCACAGTTAAAAACTTCGATTGCACCCATTTGTTATGAAGAGAGAACCCTTCCTGTCCAAAACTCCATCCAACCCTTTAACAGCGAGCTGACTTTCACTTCTGATATAACTGTGCCTTGTACCGGTCCTGTGCCAGCTGAGAACCAGCAGACTGACACCAATGATCATAGGTAGAATACCCGCTCGTCAATTAGCAAAAGGGAGCCCCTTGTAGTTATAGGTTTCCCCGTATTAAAGTTGGGTCTAGTTAAAAATAGCGCCACTTCTGTTGCACCACTCACCTGTAACCATGTCTGTAAGCTTGTACAACGGTTGGAATTGCGTTTCAGACTACTAGGGTAGCAAATACAATTTTTAATGGTTGTATCAACACTGGTAATAAGTAAGAAAGACACACAACGCCATTAAAACCACAAATAATCCCTGCAATTAACACTGTATGTTATTTTACTTCACCTCAAAGGTTTTGCCCTTCCCCTACCCCCTAAAATGCCTTTGATACGCATTGCGTGACAAGCCAAATACGCACGCGGCGCCATCCACGTTTGGTCCCAATTTAGCAGTCAAATCTGATAATGCTTTTGTGCACTGAAAACTGAGCAACACTCGTATTAAATCAACTGAACCGTTGAGTAAGATGACACAGTGTAGAAAGATGTCGAACGTTTTGGATGAAAGGTTGTTGTTGAGCTGTTCGACCGTTTACAATACACTGACCCAGTTGGCGGTGTTCATTGGATGGCATCAACAGGACCAAAATACGTCGAACGGCAAGAGAATCACTCGGACATGGCCTCTGGACCTGTCCTCTACAGCAAATGAGGTAAGAGCGTTTCGAACTGTTTTTCTGTTTGACGTTTTCGATCTCATATGGGTCGAAATACATTAAAATATGTGCGTGACTCGCGAATGGAATGTTGCCAAGAAGGGTCAAACAACCTGCATTTTAACGAACTTTGAAAAGCTCTCGCGTCGCTCTCAATCATTTGCCCAAAGAAATTTTTGCAGCAATCCTGAGAACATCTTTTCTTAATTCAACAGCCAGAAGCTGAATCGATTTGAAGGTTTAGCACATGGTGAAAAATAATTTAATTTACGAAGTACTTTTCCTGATGAGAAATGTATACTTTCAAAATTAAATTATTTCAAACACAAAGAACAACGCAGTTTCTACCAAAATCAGTTTTGAAGCTCTTGAGAGATTGCAAAAGTAAAATTGAGTGTTTAAAAGACGACAGAGGGAATTGTTTTTGCACGCGAACGCCTCAAATTGATGTCATAATTTACTGCTTCAAATGGCGATTTTAACGGAAGTTCGTTATTTGCATTTTTCTTTGAAATAAAAGGATGTTTTGCCAAAAAAAGTATCCAGTGATTTTAGTTATACCCTAACCTATCTAACATTAAAATATGAAAGAAATCGAATTTTCCACCCTTGCCGAGTTATGTTTGATTTTTACTGACAAGCGCTCTTAAAATGGTACGTATTTAAAATATATCCGTACCATCCCCGAACTTTGATGCGCACAATATTCAAGAGTTTACAGAGCTTCAATCTTCATTCAATTTGGTTTTGAAAGCTAAATATAAAATATTTATAATCTTATGAAACACATTTGCACGTTTGCAGTAATAATAGCCAATGGAATTAACCAAAAACGAATTCGACCAACAACGTATTGACGTAAGGATCAGCGATTATTTTAATAGAGCAAAGAGTAATTTGATGAGTCAGATCCGCAGTAGAGTGAAGTGTGTCAAAAATAACCATACACAATTCATTTTCACGAGTACACACTCATCTCTTGTTCTGATTCCTTTAAAAACACATTGAAAAGTAGAATAGTCTTCCCGTTTTCGTACTCTTACCTGTAAAGGTAATGAAACGGTCCTATATTCAATATCAGACCTTTTTTTTTTCACAATTTGTCTATAGCACCGCGAATAATGGGCGGTCAATTTCTTCCGACTCAATTAAAATGGCGCATATGTGTTGCAAATGTTACTTGAAATTTAAACAAAATTATAGGACGATATTCTGAAGAATTTGGATATTGATGATATTGGACAACAGAGCAAAAATTCATCTTGAGAAAGTTTCATCGCCACAAATAGACTATTGGAACTAGGCTAAAAATCATATCCAAAACATATTCATAGTTGAGGCCTAACAAATACTTTTTGTTGAAGTCTTGCTTTTCGGTACTCAAGCTAATTTCGATACCGTGATGATGCACTCTGTGTGGTTTACCTAGGTAACGTGGTTACGTAACAGGCACGATAGTGGCTTATGAAAAAAAAATTGATTTGAAACCAAATTCAGAAATTACGTGTGCGCGGAAAGCTGAAAGCAATAAACCGCCAATCGCCAAAACGAGTTTGAACATTGCTGGTAAAACAACATAATGTGACGGCATGGTGATTTGTTCAAAAATTTATTTAGCTTTAACACAGAGTACCACTATCATTGTTTGGTTGTACTAACGAACAAGTGCTGACATTTTATGTGCTAGTCGCTAATTATATGTCCAATTAGTGACGACAGTAAAGTGGCAGCCTCGTTTAGTTTCTAAGGCGTAGTCGTGCCGACGGATGGCCAAAGCGACAGTATCCAACTTTCGATTCCGCTAGATTAATATAACAACACCCGACACTAATGTATATAAGTGTTACCCAGAAACTGCGAATGTTGTACTTGGTGCAGATGTGGTAGACTCTACTCTCGGTCTGTCGCACCGAACAGAGACAACAAGATGAAGTGGGTTGCCCTTCTTTTGCTGGTAAAGGCAGTTTTCAGCGCTGACAATAATCCTGATGGTAAGCCTTAGTTCTTACTGATTTGCAGATGTGATTTTAGGGAAACGTGAGAGTACCATTTTGAGCTTTCAGTCTCGGTTACTTCTGCCCTCATACCCACAAGGGAAGGTCTTTTCTGAATAGCTTGATCAGCAGCCCTCTGTCTCCAAAAGGACTGAAACAAAATAACCTAGTTAGATGGCACCTTTTTAATTTGTGAATTGCATGCATTGAAACTACTGGAAGACGCCGTATCTAGAGATGAATAGCACCTATAAAGTGTTTGTTTTCCTTGCATAATTCTTGTGACGTTTCCAACAGTTAATCACGCTTGCCATCTTCGTAATGAACGTATTCTCTATATAACCTGGGATTGGATTGGGTTCTACAATAAATTGCAACTTTGAGTTGAATAATGGACAGTAAATTGGCGGATGCTGGGAAACTTTCAATGACAAATAGAATGTTCACTGCTGATTCGTCTTGCTTGGATGGTAAGCTATACTAGTAACACGTGATGGCAGAGGTTTATGAATAGCCGTTTAATCCAGCTCTCTGTGGCCATAAAGATCGTACTATGCATTTTCTTAGTGTTAATATTAGCACATTTGCCGGAAAACAGAAATGATGATAAATGAATATATCCTGTAAGCTAGCCTGAAGAAACAAAGCATGGTCAGGTGCAGACGATATTGCCTGACGAGTAAACATTTTTTCACTGTTAAATTTCACGCAAAAGATTGATACCGTAGGAATTGCAAACAGAATGCGAGCTGTCTTTGACTTTTGCGATTCTACAAGACAACGTTCAATTTCAGTTAAAACTGATGGAAAATATAGTGTGTTACTGAAAGTGAAGATACAAAATTCCTCTCAGTCCTGCTTAAACAATACGTTTGATTAATTTCCACTTGATTTAAAAGCCAAGTAAATAGTATAGTTTAGTTTAAACAATAACAAAAACCGTTTAAAAATAAACAAGTCAGAATAAATAAGCGATGGCAACTCCTTCTGTATACCAGGACATCTGATCTCTTATTTGCCCCTAAATAGTTCGATAAAGATCAAGGCAAGAAAAATCTTCTGATAGAACAATGAAAAACTAACTGTAAAAAATTGATACGATTAGGCTAGTACATGAGGTTTTGCTGCAAGTCAATGTGAAAGGCCAACCAGTCATCTCGGACTGCAAGCGATTTTTATCTAACTCGTTTTGGCATTATAGAATTGTAGTGTTTAACTAAATCAGTTTCGCGATTATTTCGGATGCGGACAGAAACACTCGCTGAAAATATGATATTACTGTGTTTGTTTGTTCTGTAGCGCTTTTGCATTCGCAGCCTACCCTTTATATCAGGTTGTATTATTTTGTGAACCACTAACACGTTTTTCTCTAAAATGACTTAAAACATCTAATGGGTGTATATTGGCGTGGGAACTTTCAGTTTAAAGTCTCAACCACATTAAAGATATTTCCACAATAAGGCGTTGCCCACTTTATATAAAGCTTTAGGTTTTGGACAAGGGTTAGGGCCGTTAGGAAAATGATTAAGGAAGGAAGAGAAATAACATTAAAAACCATTATGCTACTTTCTTGCAGAAAATCGAGGTGTCCATAACCGTAACTTGTTTGAGGGAGACATGATTCTTACACCAGGGCAGCGTTATCGGGCTGAACATGGAATGAATCCCGATGGTGATAACCGCAAGAGAGGTTCGATTAATTCAAACAGGTTGTGGCCGGGTGGAGTGGTGGTCTACGCAATCGAGCGAACACTTGGTAAGTTCTTTACTTCTGATCCCGCAATCAATGATGCAATTAATCAATCAATCAATCAATCAATCAATCAATCAATCAATCAATCAAAATACCAATAAGTCAATCAATCACTCAATCAATCAATGAATCAATCAACCAACCAATCAAACAAAACAGCAATCAATCAAACAATCATTCAGCTAATTTGTAATTACAGTGAAACCTCAACAGAACGACAGTTCACGAACCCTTATATAACGAAGACCGCGGCAGTAATACACTCGGACCTCCACGTGCGACCACCTCTCGTAAGCGACCACTTTTTCAAAACGCGAAGATCTTATCAGTCAAATCCCTATAGTTGGCTTCTCCCGTAGACAATCACCTCTCATGAGCGACCGCGATCACTTTTGAGCTTGCAGTTGGAAATGCTCTGTTGTTTTCAACCTCCGGTAAGGACCACTTGACACATAATGCCCTCCGGCACCGGGATCAAATTGAACTGAACGAGTTTCTTCATAAAAGCCAAAATATGGCTCATTTGTTAAATGTGATGCACTCGTCACCCTTCTTCTACTTTCAAGATACTATACTTGATTTTGGTTTATATGTTTATTTGTGCACGGTTAACCTCTAAAACTAAATTAATATGGTCCGGCCTCTCAAATGCGACCTGCATAGCTGCAAGCGACCACTGTTCAACTGTATTCATAATTACCGCGCCATTTCTAGTTTCCGGCAATAGATTGTGATTTTATTATTATCTGTTCTCTAGCTCGAAATTCCAGGGCAATGGCTGCAATAAATGCAGGAATGAGTGAATGGACCTCGAAAACTTGTATCCGCTTCAGAAGAAGAACTAATCAAGCATCTTACGTCTACTTCAGATCTGGTGCCGGGTAAGCAAAGTCGGTAATTATAAATCGAATATCGACTGTATTAAAATATTAATGCAAGCTATTTGCTCCTTGGATCCAATCTGAGGGCAATAAAAGCGCCAAGTGTACGTGTTTTACATATACGTGATCTTTCCGCACAGCCGTTAGAATCAAAACTTAGAAATTAAAACTACAGTTTAAAATTTTAAATTGTATTGTCTTTACAAATGAGAAACTTTTTAGTTTTGGCATTGTTGAATCACCAATCTGTACTTTTTGAATCCATCGAACATTTACTCTTTTCCTCCAGGGTATCCTCTAAGTTTTGGAAACACGTCTTGTCCTGACTGCAAGATAATATTATATCTGTGTTGAGAACTTAAAAGAAGCAGATCATTTTTTTGTTAAATTTGACATTAGAGAAGATTTTATCTTGATTATTCACATTTTGCTCCTAAGTAAGTTTATGTTTATTTATTCTCGAGAATGTCAGAATGGTATGCCTTTCCTTCAGGAGTTTTACGCCTTGACAAGGCGTATTACAGCACAACATTGAACTTCATATTGCCAGGAAAAGGGGCAAACGGAACAATCACCTTAATTAACAAGTGGGAGAAGTTAAATCAGGGCCGTTTCTAATAAGTAATATTGTGAGATTCAATTGCAATAAAATATTAAGATATTGTATTGCTATTGAGTTATTGCTGTAATAGCTTTTTAGTGCATTAATTGGTGTAACTGTAGGCTTAAGTGTTTGTAAGTGTGATTGTGTTTGCTTTACTTTATCAAAGCTCCTTTGTTCTTTTTTTTTTTTTCTGGCTCTTATTCTGTACGTATTCAAGATATAGAAATATAGAAATTCATAAATAAAAATTAATGAATTATAAAAAGTATATATACGTGAACTAAAAATCCGGAATGATGAAGCTGACTGCTGAACAAACAAAAACCTCTTGGAAATGAAAGCAACCGTAATACCACATAACAAGAAACAGACCTGTTACAAACAGCTTTAAACAGTGGGGTTCATGATACTACCAGACCAGGTGTAAAAAGAAATCGCGCCATTTGATCAAAATAATCAGAGTACTAGAACAAATTTTCACTGTTAAGAGTCTAGTCTAGTTTAATTATAATATATTAAGAGCAGCTTGCTGTAACGATGACCTATACCTATGCAAGACAGAAAAATTCGATTTTCTCAAACTTTGTCACAATAAAGGGTTTTGCTAACTTGTTTCAAAACTGCAACTTAGAAGTTGTTTGGATTTTTATTTTTTTGTCGAGAGGGTGTTTTGTATTTGCCCACCAAAAGCACCCGAAATCGACCCTGAAATCCACTTTTGTCGAAACCTAGCAAGCCAACATAATATCCGTAGCAGGAAAAACTAACCCACAGTGTTATAATACAATCTTTCAACAGTTATTCAGCGCTGTCAGAACCGAATGTAACTTGAACCCAAATTTTTTATAAAATTTTAAAAATTATAACCTGCGACGGCGAGGCGTTACTTTGAAATTTAGGTCAAATTCGTGGGCCAAAGAGTCAGCGTGGTACATGGATATACCTATCAAAACTATTATTCAGGACAAAAGTATCACTCTGTCTTAACTTTTCTCGTAAAACTAGCTTGGGTAAATAAAACGAAAAATTTTGAGAGCGTCTTGAAAAGATGGCACTTGAGCTTGTTGATTGACATTTTGACCTTTTACGCTGCGAGTGCTACCACAAACGTAAGTCAAGAAATGTTCGAATGTGGGTCTAATCTCCCGAAAAATAGTCTTTTGGACATCTTGAATATCTGAGGGTTATTTATAAGTCATTACTAAGCACCAAACGAGTATTTTTAGCAGAGGTTTATTTGAATTACAAAATGTACATTTGGCAGTTGGCAAGTTTGCTCACGGCACGCGACACAGTATCAGTTTATGAATCAGCACATCGACAAAAACATCGAGAAACCTAGTGGAATAGATTGTAAAAAAAATACTTGGAAGTATTTCTTACCTTAATCTAGCCTATCTTGATAAGAGATGGTGATATCGTCAGCTTGAACGAAACGAAACGTGAACGAAACGTTCGCTGCTTCAAAACATTTGCCTGGTTACATCGTAACCGACAAGCACAGGCATCCCAAGCTCGCACGATAGCTTGCGTCTTAGTTGCTACATCTTCCCGACTCTTTTTGTTTGTTTTAATTTTGGTGCTTTGTTTTCTTACACTTCTCATTATTCATCGTAAATCAAAGAGCCATTTGGTCCTATCACATCTAGACATGCATGTTTCCACTACAATTATAAATTCCGCAATCCCGTATTTGCTGTGCGTTATATTGGTGGTTTGACATAATTTCAAGAGGCTCAGTCTAAGTGCAACCTGTTATTTGGCTTCATGTCGCTTTGCCAAACTTGTTGGAGAAACATGTGGCTCTGGTGCCAACAGTGCAATATGTGGTTGTAAGAAGCTGTGCAAAAAGATACCCAAGACCACGCAGAAAGGTGAGTTTTGTCTCACCAAAATATTGGGCAATACAATTACCCTTATTGGTTTACAGTATACCCTGTCCAGGAGCCCATGACCTGCTCTGTCCCATTCCAGGCAGCTATTCCACTCCACTGGTGTGTTACTTCCCTAAGAGTTGCAAAGTGATTTGAAATAATTCAATGTAAATAATTCATTTTCTCATAATAAAGGAAAGGAAATGAAAATATTGTAGATTGCCAGGTAGATTGGTGCACTTATGTCCGGGGATATAATTGGAGAGTTATTTGCGTGAAATACGGATTGGCACTTCCTTTTATCAGGGCATATGCTCGGGGCAAAGATTAATTTTTATATTTTTACGGTGTATAGATTCTCGCTGACAAATTTACTCTAAAACAGAAAACATTGAAACTATGTTTTATGCATCAGTCAATTCCAGCGGTACCCATCACCCCGGGAATTAGTTGGGCATTTGCTGACATTTTAATCTCGGGGGTGGGGCATCTGAAAATTTTCACTGCCCGGGGGTAGGGCATTTGCCTACCCACCGGGCGGCCCTGGGGCATTTGACACTCATGTCAGGTTTTGGTCACGCACGTAATAAATGGATCTTAAAAGTTATTCAAGATGATCACTTTCGTAAAAATCTTTTTCGTTTCTGGCCATTTGTTAAATAAAGATCATGCATTTTCAGTTCTTCAACAACTTAATATATTTTTAACAGCATTTTTATGAATTGTGCACGTCAAAATCAAATAAATGAACGAATAATTGAACGAAATAGTGAACCAAAAGCAACTGTCGTGTACACAATTTGGCGTGTTATTGATAAGTGGCATTAAACCAAATGAACAACGGGAGGATAGACGCACAGTAACAACCAAACAGCATTGAAAACAATGATGGGTGTTGTGATTTATTAAATCTTGAGCAGTGTTGCTTTATGGATGATTCCAGGGGTGGGACATTTGCCTTCTTTTTTGGTCCCACCTAGGGGCATTTGACGGACTTATTTGTCTTCCCCACCCCCAGGAATTTGCCTTTTTTTTCTAATGCCAGATGTTGACCCAAGGAGAAGGGGGGGGGGGAGGGGGGCGATGGGCATTGCTGGAATTGACTTATGCATTATGACTTACTGCTGAAAATGAAATATATGTGTGTAAATCGGCAGTGCCACGGAAGGCTCGATGAGAGACAATTAGAAATGCCAGTCGAAGCTGCAGAAGAAACAGCCGTACCGAAAACAGCAGCCTCTTGGAGGAAACCCAAGAACAAATCCAGTGCACAAAAACAGAAAATGCCATAGGGTTAAGATTTTTACTTTTTTGATAGCATCATATGATGAAGCGGCTCGTGTGCGAATGCAAACAAACCGTATTCTTTTTGCTTGGCTTTCAACTGATGCGGGTATTGATGAAAAAGGTGTAGGAGTGATGCGCCTTCAACTTGAAGAAACAAGTTGATTTCTCTATCAGCTCGGTGCACAGGGCCGCTTGGATTCAGAAGCCAGTTCCAGTGGTGTCACCTAGCAGTGGTGGCACTCAAGCTGTGAAACTGATTCAGTTCCTCTTCTCGTGCAGAAGGGCCATATAATACCAAAAAAACAGGTTGAGGCACGTGCTGAGTTGCACAACTAATGGAAGCAAAAGCAAAAGGCTCTTGTGCTTGCTGGACTAGGAGATGCATCATAAAATTATATTTTTCTTATTTTTCCAAGTTTTTTTTTTTAATTTCTTGGTCTACCATATTTTTTCTTTATTACCACATGGGTCAGATCGATTTCGATATTGCTGACACTAGTAGTACGCAGGATGCTTTCCACATATAAATCGAACCTAGTTACGAACAGTCTCTCTTTCTGCTCAGGGATAGTCGTGAAAAATCGAGCGCGAAAGTCGCCTGCTAAGTGAAGCGCGTGTCGACCGCCCGCCGGTCAAAGACTTTGCCAGATTTCTTTCTTTTTCCCACAACGTATTATTCGCTACATCTTTTTCAGTATTTTTCATTAATTTTATTTTTATCTCAATCATATACACTCTTTTTTTATATAAGAACATTTTTTATAAGAACTTCTCAAACTCATTAATAATTCATAAAGAGAAAACAATGGAAATCACTACCGTGACGGTGGTTTGGAAACCGGATCTTAATTAGCATAAAGTTTTGCGAACTTCTGCTTTGAATTTCTCCAAGAATTATGAATGGTTTGAGAAGCCATATCAAAAACTCGAAAGAGTGTTTCATCAGGTCAACCCACTCCTCGGTGTTTGGATATCCTGATGAAACACTCTTTCTCGTGTTTGATATACTACATCGAGGCTGGGATGGCCAAAATTTTAAGAACATGCTAAGAACATACCCAGGCTAAGATTTTGTTATGAACGCCTTTACGTTGTCTTCATATTTGTACACTAAGATATGTGAGAATAAACTACAGTGTAATAACTTGGTCAGAGTAATTTACAGCCTATTTGATCCTCAAATGCTAGAATTTTAATAAAGCAAACACCTGAAACACGCACAATTTTTAGGGAATTGGTAGAACTTGACCTATTTGTTCTCTCTTTCATTCAGAACTATGATTTACTGAAATACTATACAATTAATCTTAAGAACATTGTTAAGAACGTTTCAGGCTCATATCGCCAAAACAAAAACGGATATTCGGTTTCGGTTCAGCCTCAGCTAAAAAAATTGACGTTCTTATAAAAAAAAAAGGAGTGTATACTAATAATAACGGTATTTAGGTACATAGCCATTAAGTGAGGCTTATAAACGTACACAGAACCTATAGCTACCACAATGCAGAAGTGATTACTGCTTACAACAATAAGAAAGCAAGTCGTGAGTTTGCAATCGTATTAAGTGAACAGCACATCGTAGCTTCTCTAAGTGTTTGATATGCGAGGCACAAGAATGACACTCTTACGCGAGCTTGGGATGCCTGTGTCTGCCAGTTAATAATTGTAACCTGGCAAATGTTTCGAAGCAGCGAACGTTTCGTTCACGTTTCATTTAAGGTTGAGCAGTAATATCACCTTCTCTCTAGGCTGGATTATGGTAAGAAATACTTCCAAGTATTTTTTTTACAATCTATTCCACTAGGTTTCTCGATGTTTTTGTCGATGTGCTGATTTATAAACTGATATTGTGTCGCGTGCCGTGATCAAACTTGCCAACTGTCAAATGTACATTTTGTAATTCAAATAAACCTCTGCTAAAAATACCCGTTTGGAGCTTAGTAATGACTTATAAATAACCCGCAGATATTCAAGATGCCTAAAAGACTATTTTTCGGGAGATTAGACCCACATTCGAACATTTCTTGACTTACGTTTGTGGTAGCACTCGCAGCGTAAAAGGTCAAAATGTCAATCAACAAGCTCAAGTGCCATCTTTTCAAGACGCTCTCAAAATATTTCATTTTATTTACCCAAGCTAGTTTTACGATAAAAGCTTAGATGGAGTGATACTTTTATCCTGAATAATAGTTTTGATACTGAGGCAAATCCATGTACCACATTGACTTTTTGGCCCACGAATTTGACCTAATTTTCAAAGTAACGCAATGCTGTCGCAGGTTATAATTTTTAAAATTTAATAAAAAATTTGGGTTCAAATTACCTTCGGTTCTGGCAGCGCTGAATAACTGTTGAAACATTGTATTATAATGCTATGGGTTAGATTTTCCTGCTACGGATATTATGTTGGCTAGCTAGTTTTCGACAAAAGTGGGATTTTAGGGTCGATTTCGGGTGCTTTTGGTGGGCAAATACAAAACACCGTTTCGACAAAAAAATAAAAATCCAAACAACTTCAGAGTTGCAGTTTTGAAACAAGTTAGCAAAACCCTTTATTGTGACAAAGTTTGAGAAAATCGAATATTTCTATCTTGCATAGGTATAGGTGATCGTTACAGCAAGCCGCTCTTAATTAACCAGGCAATATATCTGGGAACATTATCTTAGTTTATACACTGTATGCCGACTGAAAATCGGAAAACAATACAGCGGGATAAAACATTGAGCTTTCCCTCTTTCTTTTGCAGCTGTTCTTCATACGTAGGGAGGACTGGAAGGGCTCAGCCTATTACTCTTCAGGGACCGGGATGCTGGATAAGGGGAATTGTGGCCCATGAGATAGGTAAATTTCCAATAACAATAGCACCAAACAAAACGTTTGACTTTCTGATAGGCGTTTTGACTTATAAGGACTATTTATGCAGTTAAAAAAAAAAGCTGAGAACATCTGAAAGGATGCCTAGAACGCTGCATTAATTGAAGCTCACACAAATATGTAAAAGGAAACATACCAATAAGGAGGTTTTGGATAAACAGTTAAGAATAAAAAGTAGCCTGCAATAGTAGCTTCGAATGACGTTTCAATGATTTGGTCATCATTTTCAAATTCGTGTAACTGAAGTCAGATCCTTGCGAGTCATCGAAACGCCATTCGAAACTACTATCGTTGATTTTTATTCTTTAAGGAAATGTAAAATGACAAAGTTGTTTAGTGTAGAAAATGCGGTATTATTTAATATTGACTTTCTCGACCGCTTAAAAATACTTGATACTTTTCTCCGCTCTGCCTGAAATCCGTCTGGAGATAATCCCGTTTTGATGACAAGTTGTAAGTTATTATTATTATTATTATTATTATTATTATTATTATTATTATTATTATTATTATTATTATTATTATTATTATTATTATTATTATTATTACTTTATTGAAAATGGGTGTTTTAAAATTGCTGGCGATAACTTTTACATTTCTGGATAACTTTGTGATGAACGAATCTAAATTTAGTTAACCAAAAAATTTTGGTGTTCGGATATATATGATCTTGATTCTTACAACTAACACTAAAAAATACATGTTGAAAATCCTGTTTCAAAATCCAGAATAAAAGGTTGGGAACCTTTGTATTTTTCAGGCCATGCTCTCGGCTTCTACCATGAGCAATCCCGTCCTGACAGAGATAACTTTGTCACAATAGTGACCGCTAACATAATACCTGGTAAGTATGGACTTAATAACTGTTACGCCTTTTGCAAGCGCGAGCGGGTTTTGCTTCCTGTTTCTTTAAGAATCACAACCAAGAATATCTTACCTTTCATTTATCGTCAGTCATGAGGCAAACGTAGATCGATAGGCCGGATAAAAATTAAACTTGTGTTGGATAACACATGGTAATTCTTGCCAACATGCAGATAGTCAACAGTCAAAAAAAGATTTCGATGAACTTTCGACGAGGACAAGTGGTATACCTGGGTACAAATTTGATTCTAGATAAGGAACAATTTTCAAAAGTAGAGCAGGTCTGCTGCCATGAACCATGTCAGTTACACGTTAGAGGACCAAACAATTAAAAAAAAAAACTCTGGCACTGAAAGGAATTTTTTAAAGGGACTAGGTTCCACAGTTTGGCGCATGTGCAACTATGACGTTAGCCAGTTCAATTCCAACGTTTATGAAATAATCGGAATTGAATATAAATAACTCTTGCGGAAAATTAACCTTTGAAAATTTTACCGTCAGTCGCAAAAACGTGGTTGTAGGAATAACATTTTTCATTAGAATTCCGTTTGTGTCTTTCGACTCGGTGCCTTAAAACCCCTTTTTTACTTTCTCATTAAGGTTTTTCGTTAAAAAAAAGCCCTCGTATGTACTAATTCAGTAATCAAAGACTATAATTTGTGCAAGTAAGCTGCTTACTTAGCAGATTGACGGATGATCGAATTTTGTGTAAGATTTCAACTGATTTTCACCGAAATTACACCGCATTTATCATCCAATTTGTTATTCGACGCGAAGGATTCTGATTCTGGGCAAACACAAGAGTTGTCTACTCTCTTCCGGTTGGTTTATAAACAATAGAATCAATTAGTTTACGTCGACATAGCTTGCACATGCGCTGAACCTTGAACTCCTCCCTTTAAACACAGCTTATTTAAAAGCTGAAGTTTAACGAAGCCAACTCCATCAACTCTTTAAAGCGTCAATTCAGCTTTCTGTTCAGCTCAAGTGGTAAGAATTACAAGAATTCTAAGAAGAATTCGTTGTTAGATAGCAATCTGCTTTTGTTCTGTAAGTTTAAGACGCGTCCTTACTAAAACACAAATCAATTTTATTAATTATTCCTTTAGCTGCGCTTAGGAATTTTAACAAGTACCCGCGTTCTCGTATTAATTCTCTTGGAACTCCATACGACTACCGAAGTGTAATGCATTATGGAAGCAGAGCCTTCAGCAGGAACGGACAGCCCACAATACTGGTTAAGCGGAGAGGGGTAAGACGCTGTGAAAGAGTGTTAGCTCCTTCGCTTTCGTAATTTGTTTGATAGCCTGAATGGAAGGGGTAGAGACATGTAAAGAGGGAATGGAAATGGGGTGAGCGCTTTCCACAAACTTGGTGAATCTGAAACAGAAAACCTATAAATTCTAGTACTAATTCTCCAACCAAATCTGTGAATTGGTTTGAGAGATACAATGAACTCAGGCTTTTGTCCTCGGAGCATATCATTATGCTCTCACAGTGCCTCTGCCTCCCAAATAACTTGGCCTCAGTATTGGGGGACGGATGGTGGGTTAGTTACTAGAGAGAACTTACCAGCACCCAATCGGAATTAGAAATGGGGATGAGGAAATGGGGAGCAGGGATGGCGCAGTGGTGAGGGCACTCGCCTTCCATCAATGTGGCCCGGGTTCGATTCTCGGTCCCGGTGTCATATGTGGGCTGAGTTTGTTGTTGGTTCTCGTCCTTGCTCCGAGGGTTTTTCTCCGGGATCTCCGGTTTTCCTCCCTCCATAAAAACCAACATTTCCAAATTCCAATTCCACCTGCTTGTAAAGCGCATTTGATTATATTCATATAGAAAATGCGCTATATAAGTTCTAAATTATTATTATTATAATCCTATTTTTTTAATTGCTTCGTGTTATAATAAGCTTAAAAAGGGTACAAAGTTGATTGCTAATACATTAATATACTGATTGTGCTTGTGAGAGTAGAAAAATTGGCTGAGTTAAAAACTGTTCATTGTTTTTCGGAAAGTGATTAAAGCTGACATTAGACGGCCTTTCTCTGCATTTTTCTCACCCAATACCTTAATCACTACTTTCACTATGAAAAAAGAAGTATCATGAACACATACTTATCCTTTGCATCTGCGTAACTCAAATGCTTTATTTTTCCAGGCTGTCATTGGCCAGCGACAAGGATTAAGTGCTATTGACGCGCAGCAGGCAAATCTTCTGTACAGGTCACAGTGCAGAAGCGGTACGTAAATCCACCGATTTTATTTCAGTTTCAAAACTTCAAAGAGCAGCGAACATGTTTTGTCTGATGAATGCAGCCTTTTTCTCTTCCTCCTCCTCCTGCTGTTGCTCCTCGTCCTAAACAACTGGTTTCAAGAACCAATGGTGTAAGCTTGTCCTGTCATTGCAGCCTATCTGCCGCCACAGTCATTAAGGTCCCACTTCACAACTGGTAACGCCCTCATCCCTACGACGCTTGTTCATCCACAATACACTTTTATGTTTGGCTAAAACTAGCATTCGCGTTTTCCAGTACTTATCCCCATGAGCGTGTATGTAAAAGAGGCAAGGGAAGGGCGGGCGTGGATGCCACTCCTCTACAGCTGTTTTTATCCTATTTCGTCAGGGAGATATTTTGTCAGAACTTATGGTTCTTATTAGCTGCCAGTCCATCCATCCCGTACAAACCTTTTGCTCAAGTCTTGTCATTGTTTGATAGGTTTCGATTTCGAGGCGTTGTATGATAAGGAAAACTTAAAACTAAAAAGTATTTTAAGAAGTTACAACCCAAAATTACACTATGTCACTAACTGGAGATTGTACACCACATTTTGACCGTTTTATGATAATACATCGAGGGATCCACTTTTAAAGGCTCATTATCTTATTCATATCTTTTTCAGGACCACCCAGACCTCCAGGTAAGCAGTCAATAGAAAAATCAATCAATCACTCAATCATTAACTCAGTTGATCAATCAAAATTATTGCCAATAGGGCAAACACAGACCACGTATGGAGCCGTGTTTGAAAATTAGAGGAAAGAGCACATATTCTTCTTTACTTACCAAGTTTTCGCACTTCTCATTTTCTATGTCGCTCCTTTTCATTTCTTATGTTAGATTGTGCAGCACCCTTTAACCTTTATGTTGTAAGATAATGAATGATCTATACTATCTCCAACGTGAAAAGCTGAATATATTCTTCTTCTCTTTTTCAGCACCAACCAGACCTCCAGGTAAGCAATGAATGAAAAATCAATCAGTTAATTAATTAATTAATCAATCATTTAGCGGCAGAATGATTGCCTCTTGCACAAACACAGACCACGTATGGAGCTGTATTTGAAAATTAGAAGGGGAAAAGGATCAAGACATTTTTCACTCTTAGCAATGTTTTTTCAGTACATATTATGATCCTATGTCACTGATTGTAGAGTGTAGAGCGCATTTTATCTTTCATTCGGTAAGATATTGAAAGATATATTTCCAACCAATGGCTCATTATATTTTATTCGCATCTTTTTCAGTACGCACCAGGCCTCCAGGTAATAATAATAATAATAATAACAATAATAATAATAATAATAATAATAATATTAATAATAATAATAAAAATATTATAATTTGTGAATTTGTATAGCGCATTTTCCATGATGAAACGATCAAATGCGCTTTACAATTAAAAGATTATCAAAATAGAATTAAAAAATGACAGAAATAAGAATAAATAAAAACAACATCGTGAAAAGCATGGAATGAAAACTCAATCAATCAATCGATCAATCGGTCGATCAATCCATCAATTGATCAATCAATCAATCAATAGCAGAATGATTGCCAATAGCTCAAAAGAAAAAGGATACACACATTTCTTACTAATTAGGAACGTTTTCTCATTTCCTGTTATACTCTCATTTTCATCGCTTATGTTACTGGTTTTGGAGTGTACTAATAATATGGTAAGAAAGAAAGATTTATTTTCAGCCAATGGCTCATTATATTATTTATATCTTTTTCAGCACCAACTAGACCTCCAGGTAAGCAATAAATGATGAATGAAAAATATGTCAATCATTTCATTAATCAATTCATCAACTAATCAACGGCAAAATGATTGCCTCTAACACAAACACATACCGCGTATGGAGCTGTTCTTCAAAATTAGAACAAAAAAGCATATAAACATTTTCACTGAGCACTGAATTCACAATTCTCGTTTTCTATCGGGTTTGTAGCTCGGCACGCACGCACGAAGGAGTAGGCCCGGGGGACTTGTCCCTGCGACTGGCACCTTGTAGTGTTCACAAAAGGGACAATCTGATTTATCATTTATTCATTCGTTCGTTCGTTCGTTCGTTCGTTCGTTCGTTCGTTCGTTCGTTCGTTCGTTCGTTCGTTCGTTCGTTCGTTCGTTCGTTCGTTCGTTCGTTCGTTCGTTCGTTCTTTCGTTCGTTCGTTCGTTCGTTCGTTCGTTCGTTCGTTCGTTCGTTCGTTCGTTCGTTCGTGCGTTCGTTCGTTCGTTTGTTCGTTTGTTCGTTCTTTCGTTCGTTCGTTCTTTCGTTCGTTCGTTCGTTCATTCATTCATTCCTTCATTTGTTCGTTCGTTCGTGCGTTCTTTCATTTATTTATTCATTTATTTCATTTTTATCCTTAAGCGAGATGTCGGGACTTTTTCAGTTCCCGTTATTGCAGTCGCCGAAGAAACCGATGCAGGCGCAGCTTCTTCGTCAGACTTGTCTGCAGGAGGACTTGCAATCGTTGCCCGAGAGTTGGGTAATCATCTAAAGAGTCTACTGCTTGTAATTGCAACGCTTAAAGATGAGGCAATTCCTTTTTTTTTTCTCCCTTTTCCGTCGCTGATGATTAGGTCAATCGGTGAAATTAGAAATAAAAACAGTTTTAAGACAGTTTACAAAAGAAGGAACATTCTGAAACGAGAAGGCAGGGTAGGACCTCTGGAAACGACAATGCGTCGTGGTCGCAAACTAAAACGATCGATGTCTTGATCCGGGTTGGTAAAAGATGTCGAAGGTCTATTCATGTTACTGACTGAACTGGATGATCTCACCGTCTCTTATCAGACGGCCTAGATCCTGTCCGTAACAATGAAGGTAAACGGAGACAAAAGAGGAATATTTGTGGCGTCCGTACCCGTAACGCTTTCATGTAAAATTATTGCATTTATTGCTACCCTTCAGGGAAACTTGTAAAATTAAAATTTACTTAAATAAAAGGACTGTTAAGTCAGTTGCAATGTCTCATCACTCATCACAAAGGGAGTGGACATCTAGAGTGAGAATCCTCTTTCGAATTTCTAGCCCGTTGTGCCCCCAACCCCTCTCCCCCTCCCCATCCATTCCCTCCCTTCTTAGTTCTCAAACTCCTTTCTGCATGGTGTATCGGAATCACCTGTACCTGCATAAAACCGCAGCTACGGTGGATATCGCTCTCCTTCCTAAACATGGCAGCGTTGTGCGCTTACTGTTACAACGAAATCAGTTTACAGCTATCAGTTTTTAACTTGGCCACAAATTTAATGTTAATTAGCATTTGCGAGCGCTCCTCAAGTATTTTTGCGCATAATCCTCCTGCATGCGGTGGGTAGTGGTGCCATCGAATGTCAGTTCGTTCAGTATGCTTTTTAACCGGTGACGTCACGTAAGTGACATCACTCGATTTATGTAGGAGGCTAAATTTCAACGAGTGATGTTTGTGTCCGCCAGTGAGGCCGGGGGGGTACCCTATGGGTTTTGGGGTGGGGTGTACCACACAGAAGAGTAAAATAGCTTACAACTTCGAGTACCTCGCCCGGACTGTGAAGTGTCTGGATTCGATCTCGAACAACTAGGACCTACTTTATTTTGCATCGAATAACCCGTCGAATGCGCTGTTTTTGTGGACTGAGGTTTGGCAGGTTTTTTTGCTAGTGTACTTGCCCGAGGGACACAAATTTCCGGAAAAAAATGCAGGCAAGACAATGAACTCGACTTGGTTCGCGAATTCCCATGCATATGTCGTTTATATTTGCACTCGTTTCCCTTTTTAATCTCCAAGCCGATTTATTCGTTTTTTTGAAGGAGCCCATTTTGATTTCCAAGCAGAGTCAATTCGAATGCGAGATAACTGTTTACTGAGAAGCTTTTGAAAGTGCGAGCTAAATTTTAACACTTTCGTACTGTTCGAACGCAAAGCAAACGAAATTTGTTCGGCTAAATTTAGAAATGTACTGCAATTATTATGGAAATAGGCACGCTTTGCTTTGCGATTCGCGAAGCAAAAAGACGAAAATTATCATAGCCGACTTGACTGACTTGCAACAAGAAAACATACCCCTTAAATTGTCGGCGTGAGTTAAAGCCAAACTCCAGCCTATAGGCAGATAAATACCGTAATAAAATAGAAGGAATAACTGCTTGCGCTTGCAAATGATTTTCCTGCACGTTTGGGCAGGATCTCGGTGGCACGTGCAGCTACACATACAATGCGTTGTCCGCGTGACTGGAACTAACGACGATGATGAAGTCACGTGTTCCCCGGAAAGTCAGAAAATGAGGCAGAGTTGTGGTGTATTGTTGGAGGCCAAGTTTCTGCTCAGTTGCATACAAACGTAACTAGTTGTGCACATTTGTGACAAGGTAAAAAAGAGAAACGTCCCGGGTTCTGCATGCACTGCATGCCTATGTTTTTGACATGATTCAGGAACGAGGCACCGCAACGACTGCAACGAGTCACCATTTTTTTCGACGGTGTTTTAGTTTAATCCTTAGTGCTTGAGATGAGACAGGAGAAAACATCGAAAGAGTAGTAAACGTTAGTTCTGAAAACCGCAGTTCAAGGCTGGTTTCCATATGATCGCTGCGATTGCTATTATGGTTGCGATCGCTGCAATAACGTTGAGCGATCCTTACGACTACAAGTTTCCATATGATCACTACGATCGCTGCAGAACAGAAAAAAATGCCCGAAAGGACCTGGAACAAAGAGACGTACTGCATTCTGGTACATTTTTCATCGCAACGATCGCTACAATCTCTGAAGAGTGGTTTCCATATGATCGCAACGATCGCTACGATCGTTGAGATAGAACTGAAGTCTATCTCAGCGATCGTTGTCGCAACGATCGCTACGATCGCTGAAGAGTGGTTTCCATATGATCATTTAAATAAATTTTTAAAAAAGTTAAATAACTGACGACGTTTCGACGTTCTCGGACGACATTAGCAAGTCGAAAAGATGACATGTTAAGGTTCTATAAATACAAGATAAAACAATAGATAATTAAAAAGAACAGTAACGTATAATTTTAAAAATTTCTTAAAATGATTTTAAGCAATATTTTATCGCAGTTTTTTATACTGAAATGTTTTAAAAAATCGCTTCTTATTAGTATTCGGGTGGGGGGGGGGTAGTATTTGTCATTCCTCCCAAAGTACGACAGTTCAAGAAGACTCAAGGGGACTGGGAACGAGAATGTAACGCCCTAGTCCCCAGGGTCTTCTCGGTTTTCAACATGGCGGTGGTTGTCAAAAGGGCCGGGAAACAACAAATCAAAGTGTAACCAAACAATACTGATAAACTTTTGCTGTAGATTTCAACTAAGTTGCCACTTGTGAACAAACTGGGTGGTAACATAAAGTAAAGAGCACAGGATTGTTGATCACTTCTGGGGATCAATCCTTTGTTTCGCGTACGAAAATCCAAAACTTCTCCAAGTATTCAAGAAATGCCACGTCGTGCAGCTCGTTACAATCCTACAGCTTTACGGATTTGGAGAACTTTGAAGAGGATGGGAATAGTTTCTCCACAAGGCATATTTCTGTCTTTTCTCTTCTGGAGCCTGTTCATAAGCTTCACCTATTTTACTTACGTTGAAGTTAGCAAAATTCTTGCAAACATTGAGGCTAGGAAACTCAACTCATCTAAACTGCATTCGAGTGTGTTGTTACAAAATGAGGCACTACAGACGAAAGCTGCAGGCAAAAGACCGGCTCAGACGTTAGGCTCGAAGTGGGATGCGTTTGGCTTTTTCAAAACGTACTGGAATAACAACTCGTATGTGGGAGAGTTTGTGAGTTATTTGAAAGACAAGACACAAAACATAACTGTCTATAAGATTAAGCCTCGGTGGTACAAGTAATTTTTGTGCTAAATGTACTGGTGGATTGTATATATCGACAGCTTGCACCACAGCTGAACTGAAATTGTTGTATCAAAGTGCCCTGTGAACAGGGAATAGAATGGAAGAAAAAGTAGTGAGTGTGCAAAGCGTGGGGAGAGGGTGGGGGGAGCCTGTAGAATAAAATAATGTATTGAGAACCCATTCTGCCTCTTTGTAATTTACCTGTCAGTGATCCATCAACACCTAATCATATCATATGGTAAAGGGATTGGGAGGGGAGGGGGGGGGTGACTCCCCTCCCCCACCCACCAATAGGAAAAACCTTAAGGTGCTTAAAAAAAGCTATACTATTCCCTTAGAGATTGTGCACAGGTATTGGTCAAGACTAAGATGCCAATCACAAGAAGGGGGGTTTTCATGTCTTTGTGAGTCAAGGCTGCTTAGCCCTAGTAAAAACAAGCTACTGTTGAGTTAAACATTAATCTCTATCAAATACATTGTCAGTAGTTGCAGTGAACAGTCATAAATTAGAAGCCTGTCAATCAAGGTTTTTCCCCTATGGCTATATGATAAAATGAGTGCTGAAAAAAACTGAAAGAAAAAGAGAGAGAGAACCAACCATTCTTGCTAACACTGGCAGTGCAATAACTGTGTGACACAAAAATGTAACCATGGTTATATAGAGATGAAATGTCCTTCCTTAGTAAGCCCCACAGTTTAATAAATTCCCTAATTCTATCTGATCTGTGTAGTAGTGAATTGAGTAGATGACACCCTCCGCACGTACATTTGTGGCTTTCTTATTAACCATAAGCCTTGTTTTTATGGGCTGTCATAATTTGATATCAAATTATACAAAGTTCTAAACTATGTGTGGGCAGCAATAGTGTTTCACTGACCCCATGGCATTTGATCTCTGTTAGGTTATATACCAGTATCACAGTGAGTACCAAATAACATGTGCACAATAAAGTGTTATGTATGATAATTATTTGGCTTGTATGACCAGTTTGTGATAGTGAAGGACACATCTGACTTGCCTCACTTTAGCTTCTTTTCAAGACAGACCATTTGTGTGAAAATGAGTTTCACCTATCTGCATGTAAAAGAAAACTCATTTCCATAGGAAAGGCAGTGTATGAGACCTCCCTTTGAAAAGAAACTATAATTAAATGAACTGTCTCCGACCAATGGGTGTATATAGACAAGGATTACAACAGATGTAAAATCTACAGCTGAAACTTTATGGTCTAATTACCACTGGTAATAGAGGAAGAAATCTTTGGGTCCTGGGCAGATTTAGACTGGGCACCCACGTCCTTCCACACACTGGCAGGATGCTCTAAGTTTTAACCTAAGTTAAATATACAATTTTTCTTAATGTATACCCTGATTGAGCTAGAACATTACCATCTGTCTATTTTTTATAGTAAGTAGGTAACGACAGCAATGACAGAAAATAAATTATAAAAGTCCTTTGGCTTTCTGTCATAAAAAGTGTACTTAGACATACTAAATCCTTTTTAGTTTACAGGTCACTTTTTGACATTTCACCCTTTAAGACCCAGTAGTGATCAGCATCAGATTTCTCCCTGTAACATCGATGCACAATTAAGTGCACAGGTGTTGAGAATTAAGGAAATGATCACCCGAGGGTCGTGAACTCTTTTGATATCTGAACAACTTCTCCCAACTAACACTACAACAAATGTATTGATTTGGTGACACTGGGCATTACATTAAAGGGTTAAAGGATAATAACGTGATCTTTGTCGATATCATTAACATCATGCATTTAGAAATTAAGAATGAGCTAGAAATAGCTTACACTTTTGTATGAAACTAATTTATTCCGCACACGACGTTACAACGTAGATTTAAAAGTGACAGTCACCAGCTGGTACAGTAACATCAAAGAATCCTGACTGTGACATGAAGATCTGGCCATACATTTGTTGACAGAAATCCCACATCTAATTGTTGGCATTACAAATGGCACTTATTAAGGGTTTTCCTTTGAAGTAGTCATTCTGCCAAAAGCATACAAGGTTCTGTTTCAGGATATTCGGGGAGGGACAAGTTGTACTTTTGAGCCAGTGAGTGCGGTACAAATCTGCCTCCTAGAAAATGAAACCTCCCCTTAAAGTGTTTTGCGCAAAGTTTTGGAGCAGTCAGGGAAATTAAGAAGTCTGGTTTAATTCCAGCAGGATTTCCATCTTCTACATGCCAACCTGCAAATTAAACAAACAGGAAGAAAACATTTTACTTCACAGGTACATGTAACCAAATGAAAGCACAAGAGTTTGTATGGGTCTGAAATATGATCACCAGTTTACCATCAAAAAACCATTTGATAAAAATCTACTTGATACACACTACCCAGTACTCCTCCTTGGTGGGATGCTAGTCCCCAGTTCTTGGTGCTCATTGTTGCAAAAAGTTTGCCGGGTGGAGAGAGACCATGTACAAACAACTGTAGAACAAAGGTTCTTATCCAATTAAAAAACATGACATGGTACAGAGACCACCCTGGTAGGAATCTTGCATGGAATCCTAGTACACAATTTTGCACAAAGTAAAAATGTAGTCCCAGTCCTGATCAGGCATGACCGAGGCCACAACCTCAGTGACCTTGGATCAGTCCCTAAAGCACCGGTGGACTTGCTAGTAGATCATGATGTCTGTAGCGAGCCATGCATAGCAGCATGGCTGCGTGGTTTAGGGTGCTGGATTTTAATTCGGGCGCCCCGGCTTCAAATTCCGCTCTGGTCACTAGCTGGAGTTGATTGTCGGTAGTCTGAGTCCAGCTCCTTGCCCAGGCTTGTACATAGCCAACTGCTCTGCCTCTGGCCAGTTGGGATTCTTACTTGTCATTCTCAATTTGATATTTCTTTCTAGTTATTTATTTTGTACATTTTGTTACACGGGGATGTTAGCCTTTCTGGCTACTCTAAAATTTGTGTTAAAATAAAGTTCACATTTTTTTTTGTGTAGCAGTGTCTAGCGAGACCAAGCCTTAGTAACCAGAGACTACCTTGAAGATGGTCTCTGGGTACCAAAGGCAAGAAAGGTTAGACATATCATGTCAGTACATTAATCCAACTCACCTGATGGGATGTCCACTGAGCAAACAGGAATTTTGACATCTGTCAGTGTTGATAGTGCTTCGGCAAATGGTGGTCTGGCATTCCCTTTAAAACTGAAACCAAAAATTGCATCCACCACCAACCTATAATCATCATCTATCTGCTTTGATGATGGCAGCTCACTGATGAATGGTATGTCCATCTTTTCACACTGTGTCACAAGATTTTTAAAAAGCTGTTTGTCTGTCCTCTTTGGGTAATATATCCTTGGATTGTAACCCTTAAAAAAGAGAATAAATTTTACAATATTGTTAATTAACATGACTGCATTATTCCCCCCACAAACAGTGGTCTGAGGAAAAACTATGAAAATTCTATTCTGATGTTGGTACACTTCCCAGATCTAGTTATTGCTTGACCCCTTTTGAAGACTTTAAGAAAAGACATTCACCAGCACAAAGGCCAAGGGTAGGGTAATGACACAGTGTTCACAGCCCTCATCTTTCAAACAATGAGACCCGGATACGAATCCTAGACTCCCCTAAGGCATCTGACAGAAATTAACCAGTTTCTGTCAGTAGTGCCCACAAAGCAGCTAAGAGTATTGCTTCCTTACAGCCCCTCCCACCTCTGGGTGAGCTGCTTGTGTATCATAGGGTCCCCCGCCCCCCCTGCCAAGCATTATGTTAAACTGGTAATCATTTGTGGACATGTGGAAAAACAGTTACTTGTCCAGAGAAAGAGCATCAAAACACCCACTTTCAGATGTGAAATCCAACCTGTTAACTGTTCCACTATGCCACACCACCCCTGTACCCAGACCCCTATGGTTTAGGTTTGTTCTATAGTTTCTTCCATTGATGAAATTAACAAATGCATTAAAGTAAAGATATGGCTAATGTCGCCTATTAATATCGATTTGATGATTGTGAAAATGACTACAAAGATCTTATGGCTGTTCATTCACATCTGAATAACAAAAAACAGTTTAGGTAAAATGAAGCTGGGCAGTTTACAGTTGCATGACTATAAAGCACTCACAAACATCTTAAGATGTCTAGCTGCAACTAAACCATCTCCTCCATTGTTACCAGGGCCGCTACAGACCAGGACATTCGGATGAATTGCTCCCCTGGGATAAGCTTTTGTTAAAGCGACCGCGACACTCAATCCAGCCAACTCCATAAGTTGATCAACACTAAATGAATACTCATTGAAGAGTTCTTGGTCAATTTTTTGGGCTTCTTCCTGGTTTAAGTACTTCATTGTTGTTCTAGCAGTGCAGTATGATTTAAAGAAGCGAGGAAAACGACCACAAAGCGAGGTCAGGCGAAAAATCATGAGCAAACTCACACCACTCAAAATGCCCAGGAGAACGAAAAACTTCCAGCCCATGCCCGCGATGTTCATGATTGAGCAGCGGTTATTCTTAGGAGTGATGTTTTGTCACACAACGAACTGGCTCACGCAACGCAAAATAAAGTGAATGACTGTAGTTTTTTTGCCGTTTTAAAAATTCACAACACTTGGACTATTTGTTTTAATTTACGATGACATTTTATCTTCTATAGAAATAGTCATTGCCTGATGGTTGAATTCCCATGCGAGTTTGAGTCAAGCTACCAAGATTTCCGACAGTGTGCAAAGGTGTCCCCACGGTCCTTCGGCCTTCCCACCTATATCCTTTGTTTGGTACCAAGGAGATTGCAGAAGGACAGTACGTTTACTCCGGGGCAGAGAAATTAAAGGTTACTAAGGATTTTTTTTTTTGGGGGGGGGGGTAGGGGTGGGGGGGGGGGATCCAAGCGAGAATGCGAGTTTCATGACATTTTACGGACCATGCGCTTTTTACTCCAAAAGAGTATCCCACGCGTCTTTGCAGGCGTAAGTGTACCGTAGTCTCCTTTCTAGCCGGAAAGTAGTCTGTGTGCAGACGCCGCTCCTGTTCCGTTTGCTTCGGACGGAAAACTGGTGCGAAGTAAGCGAAATAGGAGAACATTTGTAGATGTATTTAATTCAGTGAGAGGGTTTGTGGGTCCCCCTAAGCTAAGACTTGAGTCTTTTTTTCGCAAAAAATAATTATTATTAATAATAATAAATAAACTAATTAATTAATTAATTAGTTAATTAATTAATTAATAAGCGTTGAAGAAACGCTGTTCAGATCGGCCAGAAGCGAAGATTCTATCTGATTCAGTTGCAATGGATGGATTTTGAATGAGTCATTTTTCTGAAGGGAAAAGGATATTACTCCTGTTTCCACGGAATAGGTCTTTTTAAAAAAGGAGACTCATGATAGTAGAAGTTTGAGAGTCGTTGAAACGGTAAATGGAACTTAAATTTCGTTTACTCATTTCCTACAACAGGTTCCGTCTCCGATACTGTTCTGCAAGTATCTATAATATTTTCTTACACAGAAAAGTGGAAGATCGTGGGTCAAAATCCCATCTGGAACTCAGAATTTTTTCAGAGTTCTTCTCTCCACACATATCATTCTGTTTTCAGAAAAGTGGAAGCTCTTTCAAATAAATAAATAAATAAATAAATGTGAAAAAAATACGAGAGCGTTGTTTAGTTCTAAGTATTTTATTTTAACTCAGATTCATTCAGTCGTCTTTTTTCTTCTTTGATGAAGATGAACAATGCCGTCACCACTTTTTGGTCCTGTTAAAGTAACACAATTTACAAGAAAAAAATTAAAAACTGAATGCGGTAACTCAAAGTGACTGCATATCTCAGTATGCTAAAAACTGAGTGTGAGATCACGATAGAAGTTAGATGACAATCTGAAGACGGATGATCTTAAGTGATTGTTCCGTAGTAGCTCCTGTTTTTCAGAAACACAGTCCATACCAGTTACTATATATAAAGCGAAAAATCAACTGCCTATTGGCAAACTCGTAGTACAATTGGCTACACTAGCGGCTCGACACGCGCATGACGTTTCAACGCGGCAGGCGTTTTCACGCTCGCTCGCTTGTTCGTTTTCCTCGACTATCCCTGAGCAGAAAGAGAGACTGCTCGTAGTCTACAGGGAAACGCAGTGTTATTTCATAGTAGTATCTACAATTTGGAACAAAAAAAACAGCGAGCGAACGAGATATGCTACAAATTGTTTGTCTAGCGAATTACTTATCTTAGGGACATCATAGATACCGCGAGTTTTGCGTTATTGTACATTCAAATAGTACATTCAAGGCCGCGAAATTGAAGCGATGTAAGCTCGTTCCAAACACAAATTAGATACTACACTAACGTTGATCTCGTCAACATTATGAGCTTGCTCCTCCTATTTCCCGGGTATTTACAAATCGTTGAAATAACTACTATTAACAAATCATGGGCCTTTTGTCAGATTTTTCCTTTTGTTGTAAGCTCCAAGTAAGCTTGTATTCAGCGAAATTTCGGAGCAAGATAAGTCCGGTTGTGTAGAATGGTCAAGGGATGACGATGTGTTAGTGCAGGAACTCTCAAATATTGGCGGGCTTTCTCCTCCTCTCTTGGCTCTCTCGGAGTAGAGCATTTTGGCGCAATTTTTGGCGTATTTGTTGGCTTGTTTATACGCTAGAAAGCAAACTCTCGGATTGATATTAGGTCTGACATGACTGTTCTGTCTTTGCAGTTATATCACTAACAAGACAATTCCAAAATCACCCCTTATATATCTGTGCTTAAATCACGATTTACTTTACATTTATAAGTCCTCGTGTGCAAGATAATGCACTCGGTTATACGCTATTCCTTAAAGGCGTAAAATACCAAGCCCAAGTTGATGTTAAAATAATTCACAAGTAGCCGTAAACTCAAATTGGCCCATTTTTTGTTTTAATTAACGTCTTTAATTTGGAGGCATGTGACTAGTTTAGGAAAGACGTTTAATGTTTAGTGACCTTCTTAAAATTATTCTACAGCAAAGGATGGATTTTGCCACCTCAGAAGCTCGGGCGCGGCGCCTGAAAGCTTTCTCTGAAGGACAGAAAATCCCTAGAACTAGTTTAGGAAAACACTAATGTTTAACGTTTTATGTTTAACGGCCTTAAAATTATTCTATAGCAAAAGATGGATTTTGTCACCTCAGAAGCTTGGGCGCGGCGCCTGAAAGCTTTCTCTGAAGGACAGAAAATCCCTAGAACTAGTTTAGGAAAACATCAATGTTTAGTGATCTTCTTAAAATTATTCTACAGTAAAGGATGGTTTTTGTCACCTCAGAAGCTTGGGCGCAGCGCCTGAAAGCTTTCTTTGAGGGACAGAAAATCCCTAGAACTAGTTTAGGAAAAACGTTTAATGTTTAGTGACCTTCTTAAAATTATTCTACAGCAAAAGATGGATTTTGTCACTTCAGAAGCTTGGGCGCGGCACCTGCATGAAAGCTTTCTTTGAAGGCAGAAAATCCCTAGAACCAGCTTAGGGAAAAAAAGATTAATGTTTAGCGACCTAGTTAAGATTATTTCACAGGAGCACCTTCCCGGAGTATTTTGGCGGGCTTTTATGAGGGCCTGCGCTTTAAATTGAAAATGAAGAGATAATACTGCTTATACTGCGAAAATATTCTTGAATTAAAAACTCTCAAAATTACAACAAGAGTTTCAGGCATCTGCTTTCCTGCATTGCAGAATATAAGTATCCTTCCGGACGGATTGCTGAGTGTTCTATAAGCAAGCGTTGTTTGTCTCTATAAACACGTTGACAAGACACTGAAAATAATTCCATTATATTGCATCGGAAAGTTCACAACAAAACCACTGGGTACATACCTTTCTATGCCACCCTGTTTAGGCCATTTTTCAGACACTTAACGACGGCCCCGGCACTGAAATTTTCCTGAATTTTCTTCCCAGAGATCTTAAACCTTCACTTCGCACAGCAGCCGACTGCCACCGACAACAAATCCAAACAAATTCTTTTTCAACGTTGTTGGTTGCCAAAACTGAAGTGCATATTATGAATCCGTTGGTTGGGACTCGATCGAGAATATCGGATGGTGATTCAAAGGGACGAATAAATGCCCAGATACGTTAAAATACTCCAACACATTTCGTGCAAAGATGGTCAGCAAAATCATTATTCCTACGTATCTGACACAAGAGATCAAGTTATCATTTTCATGGCTAACTATTAATAGACATTAACCACAAAAGTCTGTTTTTTATTGTGCGCTAAAAAGAACAACATTGACAGATAGACATTTTTGCTCACAGTTGAAGTTCGAAAAGGAATCCTTGAAAACTAATTACTCGATTAACCCGTGACCACAAAGCGTGTCATTACCATGGAAATGGAGTCTCCTGCCGCGCGCAATAAAATCGAGCCTCTAGCTTGGCATGACGTCGATCAGATTAAAGATTAGACGGTGACACTATCAACTTGGTAGGTTGCAACCTAGCCAAAATGCCCTTATTTAAAGAACTCGTCCGTCATTTATATCTTCTTATATATTTATTATTTTAAAATATTAATTTTATTACCTCTTCCTTAAACAGTCAAACTGTTGAGCTGCAAATTTAAAATGGCCAATTTTAGTGATTTTGTGGGGTGAAATTTTATATCAACGCTTCCGCCGCGTATTCGAGGTACTGGCGTTCGGTGCGGTGCTGAGTCAGCTCCTTTATGCTACTGAGTCTCGTCGTAACTTTACTTCAGCTCAAGTCATTTTGCTCATTCCAACCTTTTTCAAAGATAAAGTAGCAGCACTATCCGTAACAACGGTTAGTCCATCCTTTAAAACACTCTTATTGAGTTATTTGAGGGTTCGCTAAAATAAAAGTATTGTTTACCTATTACTAATGACTTCTCATGCCAGAAGCCCGAGTTCAGCAGAAGTTACAAGTCTTTTTACAGTTCCTCTGCATGAAGCTATGCGAAGAGCAGTATTTTATGTATTTACTGCAGGAACTGGAATTGTCAGCACATGGCCCTGTTGAAAAACATATCACAAGCAGTGGTAATAAATGACGTTATTTCCGTTCACTTGAAATATCAGTGCGTCATGATGTACGAGATACCTTAAGGTTGTAATTAAGTGTCAGCTCTGACAGCCACTATCCTTCTACTGATATCAAACCTGGCATTAATAATAAGGCCACTAACACCTGAACCTCCCGGGGTACTTCGTAAAGTTTTCGGTAATGAGGGGGGGGGGGGGCAATTATACCGCAGAGAACCTTACCCGCAGTATCCCAGACCATGTTGAGCTGCAAACCTATTCAGACGAGACACCAAAAATCCCTACTGTTTATCCCAAACTCATCAAGTATCAATCCCTAGTTTCCTGATCAATTTTTCCCTATTCTAGACCAAACAACTCTGCTTTCCATACCCTATCTCGGACAAAAACCGGCTGAAATTTACACCCTTAGCAGCGGCCCATTCTCACAGAACTTAGTGGGATTAGGAGTGCACCCTCTCCTCGTTTTTGGACCCATTCACTGAGGAATCAAATCAATGAGCGATCATATGAATGACCATAGAAGCAAAGGTATGGACATAAGGACGGATAGACGTAACGGACGGGTGAACCGACAGATGGATCCTCAATGCCTCTCCCGCAGCCTCCCTTTTTAATGGTGACGGGAAGCCTACGGAGTTTGTACGGTAAGAATATGCATATTTTATTCAGTTCATCACTTACCTGGAGTTGGAACCGTTCCTGAAAAAGACCAGATAATATAATAAGTCTTCGAGAATTGATCGTTGCAAATGCATCCTGGATAAGAGGCCACAGCTTTTTTTTTTGCTTGAAAGTGCTGGACTCACATGTTGTTTCCGTTACCATCATGTACCACGTAGACAATGTTCTAAACGCGTTGTGGCTTTTAAAAAGACCGAGTACAGGCCTCAGGACAATGCGACCTAACTATCTTCCTAGCATCTCTTCCATGGGAACGTGAGATTATGGATACGTCTTATTATTGCATTGGTGGGTAGCAACGCAGTGAATATGAGATACTTTCACCAAGTCCTCCACTTCACGAACTTTATAACATTGTGGGATGTTTGTCTCACTCCGGGTGCTATTAGTCAGTGTATTAATTTTCCCAGTACTAATTGGAAATACAGTACTAAGCTGATATCACATATCATGGATTACTCTTACCTCCCCCACTGCCAGTATTTTTGCATTTGTAAAGCAGATTCATCTGTTTGACGTCAGTAGCACTGGGACCACGCCCATGACCGAAAGTCACCTGGGAACAAGCAAGAATAGGGTCTTACACCACAGGTAGCCAAAGCTTCAGTTATGGCTGAAAGTCCGGCAATAAAATCTGTGAAATTAACGGTACTTTTTTGTTTATATCTTACTTATTTGCTGTCCGAGTCAAACGTTCGCTCTCCGAGCGAGAATAAGCGTCTTTCTAATTTATCCTCCTATTGAGTATTATAATTATGAAAGGTGACACACAATTCACCCGCACCGAGCATACCTCTGTTCATTTAATGAGCTATATTTCTTGATATTCGCCATTTCCCTTCACAATTTCCTCAAAACAGAACAAATCCATAGTGAAGAAACAACTACCCGGAAAAAGTTCCACTTTTCCCAACGTTTGTCACAATAAAACGGCAATATTTTGAGCTTCTTGCACAAGAAATCAAACGTCGGCATTCGACCGCCGACCTCTGCGCAAAAATTTATGCAAATATGCTAAATAAAGCGGACAAGTCAAAATCTACTGTGTCGGGGAGCCGTGCACGGTAAGCAAGCGCAAAAAGCCATACTTACACACATGGACTGTCGCACCACAACACAGCAGATTTTGTCATGTTCGCGTTATTGTGCGAATTGTCCAATGAGACGAGAACAGAGGGATGAAATTAGCATATTTGTATATATTTGTGCGCAGAGGTCGGCGGTCGAATGCCGACATTTAATTTCTTGTGCAAGAAGCTCAAAATATTGCCGATTTATGGCGACAAACGTTAGGAAAGATGGAACTTTTCCGGTGTATAATTGTTTCTTCACTTTCGATTTATTCTGGTTTGAGTGGAACTGGCATATAGTAAGAAATATAGCTCATTTAATGAACAGAGGTATGCTTGGTGCGGGGGAATGGTGTGTCACCTTTGATAATTATGATACCCATTGGGAGGATAAATTAGAAAGACACTTATTCTCGCTCGGAGAGCGAATTTTTGCCCCAGATAGCAAGCAAGTAAGATGTAAACAAAGAAGCACTGTTAGTTTCACAGAATTTTATTGATTTTCAGTGATAACTGAAGCTTTGGCTACCTGTGCTTACACATAAGTCAATGATTTTCTTTTCCCAAAGCAGACTATCAGATTTTTAGCTGAATGCAAAGTTCTTAAAACAAGCACAATCTATCAAAGTACTTGTTTCTTTTATTTTTACATAAAATATAATTATTGTTATATTATTATATATTTTTTCTTGTCGTTTGTTTTGTGTTGTTTTTGTTTTTCTACGTGTTTGTTTGCTTGCTTTCAATAGGACAAATTTCAACATTCAAGCGTTAACTGCGTTAAATCAACGAAATTTAGAACTTCAACCGACATACGAGAGTATCTTATTAAGTTAGTAAAAAGGCAATGTGCAGAAGTTAAGCTCTGCCCATAAAAATCGCTTAAATACCGGCGTTTTTGGTACCGTTTTTGAGTGGTGCCTTTTTTGGTATCCACATAAAGGCAAGGCTCTTATACCACTCAGTTCCGTTTCTTTCTAGTCACTTACCCCAGCTTTTTTTACTTCAATGGTTGGCTTTCCGTTCGTGCTGAAATATTTAGCCCCATAATGCATGACACTCCCATAGTCGTAAGCAGTTCCAAGGGAATCAATGGATGAAAAAGAATGCTTTTTGAAGTTACCCGCGAAACCTTATAAGAAAATATAAATGAATACATGTATGACAATATCGACCAGTGTTTGCTGATCTTGTGATCGAACCGCATCAGTCGACCTATTTTGTAATAAATCGTTGCTAAGTAAGGGCAATTAAACCGAGAACACTTTAGTTTCTTAAAATGCAATACAAGCTCTTGTATAGAATTGATGCGTGTTTTGGTTGGATTAACTGTTAACATGGTTAAGTAACGCTTGAAAAACGGTTCTTCAAATCAGTTTAGGAACCGAATTAGATGGCACATGCCAGTTTACGAGTGCATTTGAATCTCCTTGGTAAAAGACAGGAAACGGGATAAAAATGACAATGTAAATACACGGATTGTTTTCTACTCTCTGTTCGGAAAAGAAGACTACCTCTGGAGGAACAACATAATTTTCGATTTTTTTTCGCCAATTTTTCTTTCTATTTAACGACTTGCAACCGAAATTTCTAATGCTAATTTTTCATTCTCAAGTAAATGCTGGTATCCTCTCACCATCTTTGATGTTCTCAAAGTTAATTTTGACGTAATTGTCTCTGTCAGGTCGGGACTGCTCGTGATAGAAGCCGAGGGTGTGGACTGTAAAGATATAATTTAAGCAACTGGTGAGGTTTCATTTCTAACCACCAAAATCAATGAAAATTGATATATTTTTTCAATCCAAATAGTCAGTTTTCAAAAGCAAGTTTAAAAACAAATGCCCGCACCATCGATGTAAACGATGTCCCTTACCGATCTCATGAGCCACGGTTCCCATGTACCAACAGCCGCTGGCCAAATTGTTTGCCACCAATTTTTCCAACGTACGACGAACATCTGGAACAAAGAAAAAGATATTTATGGATATAGAAATTAGAGGCTATGAAGAAAAGGCCTTCTGTCATCATTTTTCTTCTGTGGATTTAATTAAATTTAATCCCGGGTATATCCAAATTGTATATCTAAATTATATTTGTAAATCATTCAAATTTTCTTTGTTTTGTCTTCTGCGTCTTTACCGCCGTAAGGATCAGTCTTCAGTGTATATTTATTTATTTATTTATTTATTTGTTTTTATTTATTTTACTTCGATTTTTTATGGCTTTTTTTGTTTTGCTTTGCATTGTTTTGTATTGTGTTGTTTAATACGTCCCTACTCAGACCATCTCAGGATTCTCAGCAGTAGGGCTCAAGCGAGGGCCACACCCATATATATATATATATATATATATATATATATATATATATATATATATATATATATATATATATATATACCCGTTTTCAAAAAGGTTTTCCTGAGAAAGATATGTAGATAGATAGATACTTTTGTTCAAAACAATCCAACCATGTTAATTGGCCACGTGTGCATGTATGCCTCTCACGCATCTGATAACGAAGGCTTAAATTAATTTCATTTAAGTGAGAAAATTTGGAAAAATGACCTTTTTTCTAAAATAGAACGGGTTTATTCCACAGGAATTACTTTGTTTTGGTTTTTGTGATGAAAATATGCCTGCTTCACTAAGCAATGATTTGCGTTGGCGTGTAGTTTGGCTTGTTGTGAAGGCACGCAAAAGTGCTCGCGAAACTGGAACGTTACTGAGTATCACGCGAAACACCTAGAACAACCTATCGTGCCGCTTTCGCCAACATGGTGATGTTAGGTCAGTTCTAACAAGAGAACAGGCGTTGATACCTATAGAGTACTTCTTGCGCCACCCAAGTGCTTACCTTAGAGTTCAGGTGCGTTTTTTTGTCAAAATCCAAATCCAGATTCTTGAATCTAAAAGCGGATTTTGCGAGGTTTTTTCTTTTTTTGTTTTTTCTTACTAAAATCCAAAAACTGATCATAAATCCAAAGAATCTACACTTCGAGTGGACTCTTCAGTTCAGATCTAAATCCGGATTTTTGAGATTAATGATCCAAAGGTTTTTTTTTTTTTTGAAAGGATTCGAAAATAATACATCTGACAAGAGGCCTTCCATGCAAATTTACTTATCTCGCCATATTTTTTTATACTTGTTTCTAAATTATTTGCTTTCCATTCTAGTCGAATTAGGGTAGTACAAATGAAACATCGTTCTGATGTAAATACTGCGTGCCTCCAGCCCATCTTGTCATAAAAAATTATCCTTTTTTGCTTTTTATGGTATAATTATTTATTATGCTAATTTGACACTGTTCTGCCGTGCTGACCTTTTGTAAATTTATTTTCTGTTTTTATCTGGGCCTAAGAGATTTGCGTTGGGTTACCGACAAAATTTCATCTACAAATTTTTGACAAACATATGTCGATCTTCACGGCTGAAGAAATGGTCTTTATTACAATCTATTTAAACAAAAAAAGCATGAATGTCTCACTTTGATAATATTTCATCAAGTTAAACAATGACTGGAGTCACATGCAAACGCATGCACATCACAGCATGAAATCTCCAATTTACGCACCCGTAATGACTACGTAAAGAAAGCGTATTGACCCTGTAAACGCATCTTTACGGACTTCTATACATTTCCGTTCAGAAGGTCTTTACGCATTAGAAACGATAGTGCGTAAAGACGTCTTAGCGAGACTTTAAACGCTGTCTTTACGGATATCGGAAAAACTCGTAAAGCCTTCACTTATGATAATTTACGACTTCCGTAAGGTTACCAGAATGGAAATGTTTACGGGTTCTCTAAGCACGCCTTTAGGGATATGGTGAAAACCGTGTAAACGCTTCACATTAACGACCCTCAGTAGAGTGCATTTTTCAAAGTCTTTACGGATGGTGAGGGTTATATGATATTTACAACCACCTTCAACAGAGAAATTTTCTTGTTCTTAAATATCGTAAATATGCTTCTATCCCCTAAAAAATCATCCGACTCAGTCATGGCATTTCAAGGCACTCATAGTGTAGTGAACAAAAAATTCATGTCTTGCGAGCAATTAAAATCATTTCTATTATCTTGTCATTACGTATTGTGATACGTTCTGCCATGAAAGCTGGTTTCACAATGAAGTTTTATTATACAAGGAGAGACTACTAGAAAGCAACCAATGACAATTTCACATCTTTTATTCAAATTAACGTTCAAACACATCTTCATTGGGACTGTTCTCTTTTCCTACATATTCGCTGAACTGAAAAGAGAATTCTGCCCTGGGTGATATGAATTTTAAAATGTTTCATCTCAGCAAAAAAAAAATATCACCACTTAGTGAAACCGGTGCTCGTGCGACTAAACAAAAGCATATATCTATCTATATATTTCTCTGGAGGAAAACCTTTTTGAAAACGGGTGTATATATATATATATTTTTTTTCTTTCAAATTGGACAGCACGTTGTCAAATTATGGGAAACAATTGGTTGGAGTACATGCTGTCCTGTTGCAAATAGATCTAAGAATATGAGTAATCTGGGTGTACTGAATAATATCGTCTTGGCTTTAACCCCTTTCCTTTATAAAAATGCACGTAATCTTTCTCGGTTGTCCTCTTTTTGAATGTGATGCAAGTCTTGCTGCTCCATTCTTTCATCGCCGCGGTGATGGCCGTCATAGCTCGCTTCTCTGAAGCTCGAAAAGGGATAGTCATAAGAATCAGACGAGAATAAAGAAAGTTCTCTTTCTTTACTTTTAAACAAATGTCCGGAATGTCTGGCTAATCGTCGATCAACTCCATGAAATAGTTCAATAATCATTCATGTAATAAATCAAAGAGTACCGGTACAAATGGCGGCAGCACTACCGGATCAGATTCTGATTTGATTGGTTACACTTTTATCGACATCTTTATGTCCAAAAGCATGTAAAGCAGTGTACATCACGCTGAACAAATGCCAAACGGAAGGAAAACGTGTGGACTTTGTAGACAATCAAAAACGCTTCCGTGATGACCCTATCGTTCAAACCAGTGTTATCGGTTATTTACAGCTATCAAACCTCATTATAATGTCACAATCCCCAATTTTTGCATCTAATCGCGATGGCTATTTTGCAAGTGGGATCCATGAGTAAACAGTACCCAAAAATAATTTGATACGGAATACAAATAGAAACAATCTTACAAATGGTAGGGTCCAGTGTGTAGGGTACAACTCCATTGGGCCAGTGCCGCCCCTTCTACTAGAGTTTCCCCGAGTATTAGCAACATCCACATCAAGTCCCATGCCAATGGCGAATCGTTGTGTCGGAGTTAAGATGATGTCACCCTCAAATAAATTTGGTTCACCGACGTTTTCTACAGTGAACAATTAAAAAAGTCGACAGTTAAATTTAGAAATAACCAGCCGATCAAACAATTATTTAATTAACTAAATAGCAGTTAAATGAAAACGGATCCTTTACATTTCTAAAAGACCACAACATTGTATTTGCAAAATGACTTCTTTTTAAAAGGAACTAAATATATTATAAAGTATCTAATATACGTATAATAAGACACCAAACGAATGAAGAATTGTTTTTCACGTTTGACAGAAACTGACACTTTTTACGACTTAGAGTTATAAACGCAGTGTTAAAAGAAATATAGTTTAATTGCCAAACTTACAGTCTTAATGAATAACTGCGTTTTTTTATTACTATTTTTATATTTATTTACTTTTTTTTATCGAAACCGGCTGACGATAAACAACGGAGACAAATAAGCAGGTCAAGGAGAATAATAAAACCCTTGTATGAACAAATATACTAGCAACATATAAATATTATAATAAAGAGCACTATAATATTGTATCGTATTGTACTTTTTAGTGTTATAATTTCCACATTTTATGTGGGCTCAATTTAAGTTTACACAGTCAAAGAAATGATCAAATTTTCGTCGACGAGGAATTCGAAGGGTGACGTATCATGATCACAAATAAAGCGTTCAAAACGCTGCAACATTTAACGAATATTTCAAAGGGTGAAAAAAAAACATATGCACAATGAAAAAGAAGAAAAACCTAAATGTTATGATCCTTTATAAGTATATGCCCTTAAATTAGATTGCGGAGCACTTGCAATCAATTTGCGTCACTTCCACATACTTTTTGGCAAGGGTTTTTATTATGTGACCAACATGACTCAGATTTACATCCACATACAAAGTGCCCAAGAAGATAAAAGTTTCCACTTGAATAACTTACCTTCCGGGCTTTCGGCAAATGCCACACTGGCTACAGATAGAAGTAAAAAGAACTCCATGATAAATGCAAATGTCTTCTTTGACGTCCAACTCCGATCCGTAAAAGTAGTTTAACCTAACAAAAACGCAGACTTTTAAATTATATTACCACCTTTCACCTGTGAACCTGGTGAATCACCTCTGCGGAAAGCTGATCAGATTTTCTTTGGAAGAACCAAACACTGGTTGTATTATATCCTTTTGGTGCTTTGTGTTCCTTGGTTGGTTAGCCACAAAACGTAAGACAACAATTTATGACACTACGAAAATAAAAGCCTTTAACATAAAACTTAAATATTTATCGTAAAGGCAACACTGTTGATGAAAACTATATGTTTGCTGTTTGTCTGAAACTCAGTGTAAAGACCAGAAGAAAAAGCTCAAGGCAAGTAGCAGTAGCTACATATTGAGCTATTGATCGCCATGATTCCAGGATTTTTTTTTTAATCTCTCTAGGTCTTTACACTGAGTTTCAGACAAAAGGCTTTTTGCTGCTTCTCATGATTCAGTTTTTTTTTCTTGTCTTTACACTGTGTTTCAGACCTGAAAGGCCCTTTGCTGGTTCTCGTGATTTATATTTTTTTCTCGTCTTTACACTGAGTTCAGATTAACTTAGTATCACCTTCGGATTCAGTGGCAACCTTTTTCTCTTGTTATTTGCGGGAGCGGGGGGGGGGGGGGTGGTGTGTGGTGTTGTCGTTACTTTCGAAGTTCGCTCCCTTTGGGTAAATAAAACGTGACAAAATGTCGTATGAAATATTAAACACGTCCATTCTTTTTTTTTTTTTAATTTAAAGGTTATGGTCCTTAAAATAAACTAGTCTTTACTAAGTGTGTAGTCATTTAATCACTCGGAACAGGCGTTATTTCTGCGAAGAGTTACTGTAGTCTCTCTTCATTAGGAACTCTTAACTTGTAATTAACGACCTCAAAGATACAGGGATATGTGAACTCGTGCAGCATTCGTTTTCGTACAAAAGTCAGGTAACATGTGGGTGGTTACTTTCAGAGGGCATTACTTTCAGGACTTTTAAGATCTAACAATACTCTAATAGCAATAAACGTCAGTAAAGGAGACCTTACATTATACTTTTATTGTGTAAAACAAATACTGCAATGTTTGTGTTATCAGCCTGTCAGCCATTGCCGCCTGCCTAGACGAAAGCCAAACACGTTAAAAAAATTGAATAATGCAATTATGTGCTCTGATTATTTAGTCTTTGTTTGTTTTATTAGAATTTAACACAGTGTTGATTCAAATCCATGAAGACAAGATATCCTCTTCCGTTCAGTTTCAATGACCTATTTAGTCCATGGGCCAGGACCCCAAAAATGGCCATTTGGTACCAAAAAGAAGGACAAATTCTAACATACATTTTTGAAAACGTTGTTTTCTCCAGTTTATTTTGGTGTATGATAACCATGCCAAATGAGTAGCTTTAAAGGGGTTATCACTTGATAAAGTGACGTCACTCAAATTTACAAACCGGACCAAACAATGCACAGAGATGACTAATAATAGTCTAATGGAAGCCTGAAGGCGCCATTATGGGTAGGCTTTTAGAGTCTAATAATCCCGAGTAAGGTTTCCAGAGTTAAACTCTACTAAACATAAGTGTGGCTCCTGAACAGCTTCCATGGCAACGGATAATAATGCTAAATTTAGAGAATTTTTCAAAACTCACGACAGAACAAAAACGGAAAAGTGGTTGTGGAAGCAAACACAACTTCAAGTTAGAGTTGATATTATTACTTCTGATATTTTGGCAAATAGCTGGATGAATTAGAAAGGAGCTATTTTTAAGAAACGTTTTACTCCTTAGTGTCATCGTCATCATCCTCAAGCAGGATAAGGCCTGAGCTCAAACTCGGGGTGGGAAAAATGATTGATCGATAATATCTTCCACTAGATCGCATAGAACAGCATGAAACTTACCTGGAATATTAATATTAACGTCCCCTTTTGCTTTAACATACAATTTTGATCACGTGACAGATCACGTGACTAGAATGTAAACATTTCGAAAACTCACGTGCGTTTTAGTTGTACTGATAAACGAAACAACGTTTACGATAGAAATTAGACATATCTAACATTCTGCGTTTGAAATGAGTGTCCTGGTTTTTTAAAAGTGAATATGTTAACGTTCAAAAGTGAAATTTTATGAAAGTTCTGGATTGCTATAAATTTAATGAGCAACACGACGCTCTTCAGTTTTGCAAACATGTTTCGGCAGGTACGTCTGCCATCTTCAGTGTGAATTTGAATATAGTGTGCAGTAGAATGTAAATAGTGAAGAAATTACAACTTTATATTAACTTTGGTTTAGTTAATATAAGCAATATACAACGCATTTCTACGGTTCATTGGCTCATTAATCAATAGACAAACATTCCAAATGTGAGGCTGGAAATGCTTAAACTGCATCTAGAAAGCGTTTTTGTTCGATGTTGCATCGTAAACCCATTAAGAATTCATCAAATAATTGCTATTTTTGGGAAAAACAGCCACGTGACGTGACGAAAACGCCTCAGTAATGCTCTTAAAATGTTAAGGCCGATGATCTTTCTCTGCATGCCAAATTTTGGTTTCATCTGCATACTCTAAGCCAAAAATATCGCGAATAAACAATTCATTCATGATTACTCCCTTGACCCAGGCCTTAAACTACTTGAGTATGTGTATGTGTTATCTGAGAAAAATTCCTGGATGGGTTTTTCACGTCGGTTATCAAAGTCAAGCAACTTGCACAAATCCGTGCACTTCAAGCCATTTGCTGGACAGCTGCAGATCGAACGTTGGCATGACCCTGTGCGGGACGAAGACAGCTCTAGTATGGCAGTAAGCACTGGCTCACCGTTCATCCAATGAATGTCCAGCTTATTTTCCTCCTAAAACCAGCCATAACCGATGGGGGTGGGTATTTCAGCGCAGCTTTGAGGGCTCCGCTACCAGATTGCCGTTTGGTAGTTTGAACGAGAAGCATGCTTGTATAAGCAGTCAGCACATGGTGGTAACTGGGTACTGAGTCGATGTTACCTTTCTTAACAAAGAACAACCTGTGCCTGAGCTCATTTATATTACTTGCTCCTGGTTGAGAGCTGTACACCTGGCACGTGCACTTCTGGAGTTTAAGGGGGGAGACTCTAAACTTCCATACTGTTGCTATGAAAAGTTCCTAAGGGTCATATCTTGAAACCCCTAACTTCCACAGATAAGCTGTTTGGCCATATTTGCATAATGGAAGACATTTTCAGGATTCTCGAGTCACAACCATATTTGGCGGGTCACGTGACCTTAACAGAAGAAAGCCTAAAACACAAACGGTGTAAAGTTTTAGTTATTAAAAATGATGCCAACAGGTGTCCATCATCATACATTTCACCAATCTAGCGGTACGAAACGATGCAAAACAGCGTATGACAAAATGCCTGATCTGTAGTTAAGAGTCTCCCCCCTTAACAAATTCAACTGAAACGACTTTGTCGGTTGAAAGACATACAGCATATTGCTGCTGAATGGGTTTAGTCAGTGGCTTTGGAGCATCGCTAGCAGAGATTTGACATCGGCCTCATCTCTTGTAATTCTAGTACTCTGGAGATCGGTGTGCTGGAAACTAATTTCTTCAAATCTAACATGTCCTTTATCTCTTTCAATAAGATACTGCAGTATTCGGCAGCCAGATAGTACTTGCGGACTGCTTTAAAGTAGAACCTCTTGGTGCTCCTACCGATTGTGTATCTTTATTGACAGTCTCTTTGCATGCTTGGAGAATCCTCTAGACGTAAGGTATTCTCAAGCTTCTGGTGATCTTCTTCGGGGTGAGACACATTAGAGAGATCTGCAGACAAGTAGCGAGAATAGTTCAGATCATCATATGCGAAACACCAAGGAACCATTTGTCTTTTTGCTGATAGATGCCGCTTCCAGTCTACCTCTCTTGGTGCTCTCAGCAAATTCAACAGTCTGCGATTTCGATATATGACACCCAGAAGCTAAACATTTTTCAGTTAGTGAAGAGAAGATGATCCAGGTAGGTGTCACAACGCGCGATGAACTCGGAGAAAGACGGACTTGTCTTGTAATTCTCTCTGGCATACATCATTGCCCAGAGGCAATAGGCAGTACACAGTAGAGATAGTAAGCAGTAGACTTGAGCTCTAGAGCCCCAAATTTTCTGTCTTGGAGCCCTGCGTTTTTTAGGCCGGAGCCCTGGAGCCCGAAACTTCTTTGGGATCCTGGTTAATAAACAATGAAGTTAGATCTGATTCTATAACTTTCTTTCTCTTGTCAGTCTCTCTTAACACGAATTTTTTCACGTAAAAATCTCGGTTTGTCTTTACACGTATCTGTTGTCGGGCTGATGATTGAAAGCATCTTCTTTACCACTCATGCTCAAGTTTGAGCCTATTACCTGCATTTTAAACCTACACTTCAATGAGGCACAGCCAAGATAAGTTATGAATTTTGTCTGGATGACCGACGCAAATAACAATAGGATCTTCATTTTGTCTTCGGAGGACCTCCCTGAAAACCACTTAATGTCACGGGAGCTTCCTCCATAAAGATTATTATTATTATACATACGTTGAGCACTCTAAGGTGACTCTCTTGAGAGCGAAGACTTCTTGATATCACGGACACTACCTTTAGCACTGTACTCCAAATTCCATAAACGTTATTGTTCTGTGGATAGTCTTCAATTACCGCTCTCAGCAATTACTGACATCAAAGTAGAATATTAAAACGCTTTCTCTGATCTCCTCTTAATACTGGGCTTAATAGCACAAATGTTTCCATTCGTGTTTCCTGTTTTCTCTTGTTAAAATGATCATTTTTTATTTATTTCTTGCAAAACAATCGCCAGTGGACAGAAGCTGCAAAAAGTGAATTGAATATTCCAACACAGAATTTTCCAGTCACATCAGCAAAATCAAACTGTACCATACAAGATCCCTGATTATGTGATCAAAACTGGAAATCGACGGTTTTTATCGACTGTGTATTGCTTCATAATCAACATAAGTATAATCACGATAAGCTCCTGACAAAAATATCCTACGAACACATCACTGTTCACTGTGATCTAACGCTATCTCTTAAATTTTACTGTTTACTGCAACATATTGAATACTACTGATAATAATAAAGCACAGGAATGCACCAAAGTGGTCACATAATCTCTTGGTTGCTATTGCAACCACGAGATAAAAGCTGTTGCTGTAAGAGCTCAATGCTCAGCTGATTCCCTCTTTTGTGCATTTATCTACTTGCCTAATAGCTAGTTATTCTCCCAAAACAGCAGGGCTGTAAAAAACATCCAAACTTAGAACACAACGAAGCACTACTCACCCGTTAAGGGAACCACCATGTTGGATTTGACCCATACGGTCATGCGGATTTCCCATTTTTTTATTTTTTCATTGTCGTAACATTCCTTCAAAAATAGCCTTTTTTAATCAAATCCGATAAAAGAATATACAATAGTTTTCCTTTTTACCATCAAAATTGCCGAAAAACTGCATTCGTCCCATATTTATAGGAGTCTTATGCACAGCCTCGTTTCCATGCTCAATGGGTATTCTGAGAAATTTCAAATTTAAAAAACTACATAAAAGCTACTTTTCTAGAAAGGTTATCATACCAATTTCAAAACACCTCAGGGAGGACTATCAATTGATAGCACTCACGTTTTGTCCCTCGATTTGGTACCGAAATCTGGTCTGGCCCATGGACTAATTGTCATAATCTTTCAAAATGCTTAGTCTCAAATCATAAAAAAAATTTGAATGAACAATACCACATACATTCCTCAAGGTTTTGATAAAAATGCCATGCGATACTGTCAAAACTAAAACGAAGAAAACCCTCAATTTGAAATCTTAGGAATTATAATACGACAAGCTAGCAATTTTTAGTGCAAACGCGCACCGAAATAAAATGCAAATTCCCCATATGTTACTGAACCAGCTTGTTCGGTCCGTATAAGGAATATTGGTGCCATTCTAGCTTGTTTTCTAACATCTTACATCTTTCATCTATATTGACAAGACACGTGCGCAAACAGAAAGTTAAGTTTAAACTTGCCGTTTTCATGCCAGAAGTTCCATCATAATATCGTGCCCTCTCCTAGACACACAAATAAACGTTCAAGCTAACTACAAAACAGTTTAGCTTCGAATTATTTAATTTTCGGCCAAAAAAGTCTTTGAAATCAAATCAAACACATGAGCGGTCCACATAGCAATTCAGGTGTGCTTAATAGTGAACTATGAACAATGCTCTTTGTCATCGCGGAACAGGTCAGCTATATATAGAAAGCGTATTTCATCTTAGTCCGACAGTCTACCTAGAAAATCTTCGTAAAATAACATCTCGAAACATCGACATTTACAAAAAGACTTGGTATGATAAGGCTGGGAATATTTACTTGTCAGCAGACAGTTATTCAAAGCACGGGATTAGCGGCAATTTTGGATCCAGTTTTATAGCTAAGCGATGGGGACTCCTGTGAACCGGCTTCGATTTGCAGTTTGACTTTGGGTGGTTAAGTTCAAGAAATAATAATAATAGTAATAATAATAATAATAATAATGATAATAATAATGGTTTATTCAATAGATTACCCGAGGTGGCTCTTTTCGTCTATTGAAACTATCTACAGAAAAAAAGACAAATGAAATAAAATAGAAAATGATAAAAATTAAGAACGTCTTTGAAAACAAAACGTCTTGAATATAATGTCACTGTATCGCCGGCATCTTTACAACATCTTTTACCGCTGAACAAAATTGACTGTGGAATTATTAGTGGAAAGAGAAACCTTGGTCCACTTTTACCCAAGGATAAGAATAATCGGTTTTCGAGCAATCGGACACCAAATTTTCTCGCGCCTACAGGCTGGAGGAGGGGGTGATGTAGCAGCTCTCGCAAGGTCTCACATGAATGGCTCGCTACCCTTCGAGAAAACAATAGAACAAACAATATGAACAATACCCCTAGCCCCAAACACAATAGCAGCTGCTACACTAGAGGACCACTAGAATTACAAGCTTACGAGAGCTGCTACACTACTGGGAGGAGGTTCCTTTCTTTCCTCATTGTTGACTCTATGCTATTCAAGCCTAATATATAGATTTAGCCATGCCTAAAAGCGGAGCCTCCAAGGAATAAACTGGTGCTCGTTTCTCAAAAATAGTCCTGAAACTGTTCGCTCTGAAATATATTTCGGGGCTTTCTTTGGCTCGTTCCCTTTCGAAAAGTGTTTCTCAAAAAGCCCGAAAGTGTTCCGAATTGTCCTCCAAGATTTTGAGGATCCGTTCTGTAAAACCAAGCGCGAAAGGTCATTCTAGAGGCTGAGCACAGCTTAATTTTTTTTTTCGGGCATCAAACTGAACACATATTTTACTCAGGAGCAGTCTTACTTGGTTTTTTAAATGTTTCCATATCCTGTCATTAACTGTCAAGGCTTGTCAAATCTCCTTGGATTATTGGCTGTTGGCTTGAATAAACTTGAAACGGCGCTCATGTACAACAACAAAATAAAACTTATTCTGAAGTTAATGGGTTATCTTCATCGCGTTCGGATGTTCAGTTAACAAATAACTGTCCCTTTTAGTCTGGTCAAAATTTATACCATCAAGATTGAAAACGAGCAAACACCAAACACGCTTTAAAGAGGAACGCAAAAAAACTTGTTTTTCGGAAGCTTTTCGGATAAAATAGTCTTAAACCGACAACTGCTTCGCTTACTATTGAAAAGTTCTAGGACAAGAAAATCGATAATTGCACAAACCAATCCGACAGTTAAAATTGAAAGCAATTATTCGCCGTAAGTGATGCTTGTGCAGTTGCCTTGCGACTGTGCTTTGACCTACTGTTATGAATAAACAAACACAAAATAATAAACAGAGAAATCATTTTTGAAAAAGTTTATTCGAAAACCCGTAAGTTTATACTTTAAAAATGCAATTCGCATTACACTTCCAGCATGGCAAAATATTCTAAGACTACATCTGCCACAAATCTGAGCTCGTTTTCTAATAATTTTTTGAAGTCAAAAGTAAATGACACATTTCTAATGACATAAATTCAATTTCAAAATGACGTTTCTTTGACCGTAATAAATACTCAAAATCATGCACCTTAAACCCTTTAAAAACTTCACTTACTCGGCTGTGTTTCAGAACAAGGCAAGCTCTCCGCCGTGAAGAAAACAAAGCGATGAGGTCCTTTGAAGGCAGCTTTCGTAACTTGAAGTTTTTGCCTACTACCAGTATTCTTTTGAACTTTTTCTTTCCATTTATAGGTATTAAATGTTTTTTTCTCAAGTTTAAAACTACAGTACCGTCGAACAATCGTTTTGCTAAATAAACTTAAGCTTTTTAAAGAAACCTCTTTTTCAAAAGCGACGATGGTCATGCGATTTCCCGCCAAGAAAAACGCCGCTTGCCCAAAAGCACCGCGCGATTTCCCGCCAAGAAAAGATGGCATTCTCCACTCCCGGTCGGGTTGCCTTGGGACTTCCCTCCCCCTCCCCCAGAGTCTGTACGGACGGACGGACGGACGGACGGATGGACGGACGTACGCTGACGTCACAACCAAAATTTTTCGCATCGATACATTACCAAATTTCCTTAGCAATGGAGCTCCGCTGGCGGGCTTTGCCCGCGGGCTCCGCTACGAACAGTTCCAATCAGTCACCACTTATAACATCAGGCATTGTACTCAATGGCATTGGTGATCCTACAATCCCAAGGTATTTTTTACAATTAAGATTATTCTGCCGCATGGGATAGCGAGCAGTACCATCCGCCAGCCAGCCATTATAGCAGGTGAATCAGATAACAAGAAGAGACAGTAAACGTGGCGGTAAACGTAGCCACGGATTTATCACATGATATTGTTCATAAAAACGCAAAAATCGGCTTTACCTCGGTGTAAGAACCTGTGAAACTCACGGATGTCGTAAAACAAAGGAAACAAAAAAACATTTTAAACAATACCGTACAGCAAAACAAAAGCTAACAAGCAAAGAAAATCTTGTTAGGTTCTTAAACAAAGGTAACCCCAAAAATCTTTGATTGACACACTTATGCCAGTAGGTGACGTCAGCGATGTCTTTGCTATGCAGTTATTCAGCACATTTTTCCTTGATTATTAAACAATCATGCATGCATCTACCTTGCGAGCAGTTAGAGTGCGCGAAACCAACAGCTCTCAGGGTAACATGCATCAGAGGACCTCTCAAACGTAACTAGATTTTAAAATAAGCAATTCCCAAAGAGACTCAACCCTCTTCTAGCACGTAAAACTCGTTGCTCTTTTATTCACAATCTTTTCTTTTCGCGGTTTACTACAGCTGTCCGTGGGATTGACCTTGAATGCAACCCAGCGTGACAATGAATATTAATTCAGACTACACCCAGTACGTAGTGCAGTGTCATTGTGCTGCCAGTTGCCAGATTGACAAAGTTGCCGTGAGAAGCAAACCTACAACGATCTTATTTTCAGCTTAAAGGTAGAAGTGTTGTGTTTCTGAAATTACATATTTTTTATTGATGATTTTCTTTAGGCTTTGGACGTAAACAAGAGCTTTTTTTAACTGAGGCGGTCGTTAGGCAGCGAGCCGAAGGCTAATCATCAAAGTAGTTTATCCGGCCTCAAAATTGCACAGAAATGTCTCCTACGTTTGCCGGACAAAACCATTTTGCTTCACGTCAGTTAAATAGTAGCTCCTGTTTTGCGATAAGGCAGAGAAATGTTTTCCTAGTTGAATGTTCTAGCATGTCACCAACGTTTGGGGATAATGTTTAAAGTCCGGAACATCATTGTTTTGGATAATTTTTAAGAATAGATCTGTGTAAGTAAATGGGGCGCGAAGGAATATTTCAGCGATTTCAGTAATCTTCAAGAAATGGCTTACATGAGGGCTAAGATTCAAAGAACGCCAGAAAGAAATAAGGCTTCATTAGGACTCTTGGCCTTTGTCAGTACAAGTGTAATTGTACCGTCAAATATACATACCATCATCTGCATAAGTTTGCATAGCTCATACTAAACAAACTGAACCATAGTCTAAAGAAATGTACTTTGCATATCTCATATTAAATGAGCTTTAGACCGCCACTCATGCATGCAGGGCCTCTCTATTTCTCCGTACCCCCAACAGTAAAAGATAACTCACGCTAACTGGACCAACGTGTTGCCGTTTAGTAGCACTTTATATAGTAATCGGTCTTGTGCATATCATAGGCGAACTGTAACATGCAGACATTAAAGCTAACAGTGTGTATTTATTTTGACTCAGGGAAGCTTGTACTCTGGTCACGATGTCTTACGAAGGATACAAGACATTTAAAGTGGAGATAAAGGAGGGTGTAGCCTGGGTGACATTTGACTTTCCTCCAGTGAATGTACAAGGCAAACCAATGCTGGATGACCTCAACCGTTTGGCTGAAGCCTTGGAACCGGATCGCTCCATTAAGGTCGTGGTCTTCCAGTCCGCTCATCCAGACATATTTGTTTGTCACGCTGACATCGACATGTTGTGCGAGATCCCAGCAGCTGAACGCAGCATGTCTGAGCCCCTGTTATACTTGCAACAAGTCCTGCAGCGAATAAGTACACTTCCTCAAGCCACCATTTCCAAGGTGGAGGGAATGGCCCGCGGTGGTGGACACGAGTTCATGTTGGCCTGTGACATGCGCTTCGCCGCTCGTGGTAAGGCCGTCTTCATGCAGATGGAGGTGGGTATGGGCATTGTGCCGTGCGGTGGAGGAACACAACGTCTTGCACGCCAAGTCGGTATGGGTCGAGCCTTGGAAATCATTCTAGGAGCTCACGACTTCGATGCCGACCTCGCTGAGCGCTATGGAAGCATCAACCGCGCTTTAGAACCTGACGAGATCGGGCCATTTGTAGAAGAGCTGGCTAATCGCATAGCTAAATTTCCGGCGGGTTCCATTACAGCGTGCAAGAAGTGCGTATTGTCTGCTGTGGAGACGCCAATTGATGAGGGTTTGAAGATTGAAGCGTACCAGTTGGGGCAAGCAATGTCACAGACTCCAGGCGCCAAGAGGTTCTCTTATGGAAAGGAGCAAGGCATACAGAATGATCTTGAGACCCAGAAGAATTGGGATAAGGGAGTAATGGACATTCAATCGGTGCAGTAACTCAAAACTTCCTGAAACAAGTCAAACCCATGAACTGTCATTTTTTCAGTCGTTACATCTGAGATGTCTCGCTAACTTTCCACTTATCAGTTACAACTTAATCAGTTATAACTTAAAAGTGCAACAAAGTGATTTGATTTCGTTCATGGACTGAAGCTGGTACAACAAAAATGTGTATCACTATTAACATTAGCTTATTCCTTTGTGACCTCATGTGTTCCTCCCTTGATTTTTCAAATAAAACTTGACGGTTCGAAAATTACTGCGTTGAGAATGATGTTCCACGAGAAAGGAAAAAAAACAGCTGTTCTACTAAACGGAAGGCCGAGCTCATAAAATAAAAGCGTGCTGTCTCCACATTTAAAAGGGTCAGTGTCTACAAGTACTTTCTAGAGCAAAGACGACAAATAACGGCGAAGTTTTCCGACTCGTGGTTGATAATTTGTTAACTATTAAAGGCGACAAGAGCCTAGAACGAGTATTTTAACTGTGCCAGCCAATTTTGCAGCGCCGTAGTTGTATGTGATATTGCGTTGTTAAGCTTAGGTTAAGAAAATTATCAGGACAAGGGCACTAAGAGGCACAATACTCTTAATACATTCGTTAGAGAATCCAAAATGTAACACTTTGACTAAGGGGGGGGGGGGGAGGCCGTTACACGTGCTCTTGAATCCCGGTCCGGCGTTTTCTTTGCCGGCCTTCGCAGCTCTTACAAGGTCTTCTCTGATTTGCTGAGAAAACAATAGAACAAACAACAAAACAATGGACCCTAGCCCTGAAAACAATAGAGCTGCGTGATACCAAGGTCCAATGAAATTAGAGGTTGTTAAGAGCTACTTGTTATCTGGCTCCAGCCTCGTTGCGCTTTTTCGATTACAAAATACTACGCAAATCTTGGGAATCCTCAACATCCCTCCCTCTTTTTCCGCCCCTTGCTGGCTTCTTCGTTTCCTGTTCTTACTGGTTTTAGCGCTTTCCCTCTCCCTTCATGTCCACTTGTCAGTAAACACAAAGTTAAATCTTCATGTGTACCGTCTTTGTAAATAATATTCATCATAAAAATCGAGGTTACTTTAATTTTATTTAGTAAAAGTTTTTCCAGTGCTTTTCAATTAGGGAGATGTTACAACGATCAAAGTTTGGTGTGAAAGTTCTTCTTATTACATCTTAAGGTAGCACGTCGAATGTGCACCTACGTGGAGTATCTGGCCAAGATAGGAAAGCTCACTTATAAGGAATGGTGTGGCTCAATGTATTCTGGAAGTATCACATTTAAATGTTCCTGAAGTTTTATTTTGATCATAAATTGGCCGAATTTTGTGTTTTCACAAAACATGTTTAAAATATGTTTCTAACATGTAGAAAGAGACGTCTTTTGATTGACAGAAGGAAAGTCCACACATGACAGAAACAACAATTAAAACTGAAACAGATCGTAAAAATATATTAAAGTGGAATAGCAACACAGGGGGTGCAAAAAGGCCGAAACCAATACGAAATTCGAACCCAAGACCTTTTGTGATACCGGTGTAAACGCTATTCTACTGACTTGTCAGAGCTATGAAGCCGCTGACAATGGGATCTGGTTTATATTTGCGAATTCTATAATGATGTAGAATACATGTTGATTGGATGGTTGTTTGAGGAAACTACACTTATGAATCCTATTTACAGATTCAGCTGGACTAGGGTTGCAAGCTGTTAGCAAAACGTTTGGAAAATATAATTTGGAAATAATTAAAAAGTGCTAAGGAAAGCCAAACGGAAAATGTTTTTCCTTCCCACACATAGAGCCATGCCTGGTAATATATATAACTAATACGTGAGTGTAAGTTTGGAAGAGAGGTGTGAAAACATATGTTGTATGCGAGCATTTCCATAGCTCCCGCACAAAGTATTGCAAACGTCATTATGATTTTGAGAAAAAGGAACAAAAGATTTTTTGCAAAAAAACGCGCCAAATAATTTAATACATTTTTATAAGGTGATAGTAAAAGACTCTCAACTAAACACAGGGTGTGATGTATTTTACGGCTTTGCCCAAGAATTATTTCGTTTGGCACGTATGAAGATCAGCATCGTTCCAAGCTTTACGCAAGTTTAATTAACAAATTGCTCTTTGAATGGAGTGTATTTAATTGCAGTAGACTGAACCAACTGGGGCACTAAATAAAAGTCTAGACATTCTTTGATTCATGCTATTGATACTTGATTTACCAGCGAAGAAACGTTTCAAGCTGTTAAACGATTTTTAATTGGCCAGTTTGCAAAAATTAATACGAGAATTACATATGTGTTTGAACAGGTTTCAGGGCCAATGAAGTTGCAACTATTAAAGGGATGTTGGTTGTAATATGTACCTACTGACTTTCTTTCAAGTGATAAAGCGTACAGAGAGAAGCCGTGATGAAGCTAATTGTTGCTGTTATCATTTTCTTTGCTGCCTTTGCCTGTGCGGATGATTCTGAAGGTAATCTGATGTATTGGATGTATCGATGATATTACTTATTTGAAGGAATTATAAGAAGAGACCACAAAACAGTTACGGGGAACCATCTAAGTCATGGGTCTTAAGCCATTAAAGAATTTTGCACAAAGAAAAGATAAAAAAAAACAGGTAAAGAAGGACTGGTTAGAGAGTAATGACAAAGGAAACATGGTGAAACAAAACATTGGCAACATTGGCCAAATAATGTTACATTTCATTATTCGGCTTCGAGTTGAATGACTGTATATAGCGCTCACAATTTAGTCGTTCCTATTCTTTTTGATTTTGTTTTTGTTTTGTTATTTTGTTTTTGTTTGTTTTTTTTGTTTATTTTGCCGGTTTTTCAGTTCTTCTTTTTTTAAATGCAAACTGAAATCCGTCCCCATTTACTCGTCTTATGCATGTACGCGTGCCTAGTTTTCTGGCTCAGTAACGTTCTCATGTAAATGAGACAGGAAAACCGAGGAAAATGGACCAAAAAAATCTCAGACGGGTTGAAATAGTTTCTGTTGAATATAAAAATGGTCTTGAAACAAAGGAAATCCAGAAACAGTAAGAATGACTTCAAAATAATGAGTCTAGAATACAGATTAGCAGTAAATCAGACACGTTAATTTAAATTTATTCAACATAATCTTCCTCAGTTTTATTCGATTCGCTATGGATAAATATAGGTTCACTTATGTGTCACGTGACGTGGTTTCATGCGCAATTGAACCTGGTAATGCCTTTTTTATAGTGCAAAAACCTACACTATATATTTTTCATTAAACCACTGTAGAGCATAAAAGATAAAGATAAACAAATTTACTTAGCCACTTTTTCTTTCTCTAATTTATCAGAGAATGTAGATGCAGATGACGTGGATCTGTTTGAAGGAGACATGATCCTGGATCCGATACAGCGCATATCTGCAGAGTTTGGACTGGATATTGATGCGGCAGGCGCCCGCGGAAGCATAAAAAATCGCCTCTGGCCAAACGGAGTCGTCCCCTACATCATTGCTTCTAGTCTATGTAAGTATTAGGTGTACAAAGCTATGCGATGCAATCATTCATTCATTCATTCATTCATTCACTCGCTCATTAATTGACTGATCCATTCATTCATTCATCCATCCATCCATTCATTCATTCATTCATTCATTCATTCATTCATTCATTCATTCATTCATTCATTCATTCATTCATTCGTTCATTCATTCATTCATTCATTCATTCAGTCATTCATTCATTCATTCATTCAGACATGCATTCATGTCAAACTACACTGTGAGAAAAATGACGCTTTTGACGCTTTTGCAGTCAGTCATTATTCGAGTTTATAAGCTATGCATGTTGTAATTTACAGAAGCTAATAAATAAATCCTTATTCTGATTTCATCGGGACTGGTTCTTTAATATTGAAATTCAAAAATCATGGAGAAATGGCAACCGATGAGATTGGCACAGTATTGTGTTTTGTTTTTCTGTTTATTTCTCTGTTTATTTATTCTTTGTGAACATTTAGGAGTAAATGACTTGGCAAACTGATATTTTCTCGTGATTTGAACTACACAGTTAGGTTTTATAGATCTGGTTGGCTTTTGCTTTGTTGTTGTTGTTGTTTTGTTTATCTGTTTGTTTGTTTTGAACTTATTATCGGTGGGATGTTTTGTTTTAGTAACAAAACTGCATGACATTAACACTGCCTTTCCCTTTATCTTGAAGTCTTTATCTTTTATTTCATTTTTATTTTCTTTTATTATTTATTTTTGATTTTAGCTTCTCAGCCAAAAGCAATGCAAGCCGTCGAGAAAGCAATGAATGAATGGAGCAGTCTTAGTTGCATCCGATTTGTACCCAGGACAGACCAGGTGTCTTACATTGAATTTTTTAAAGGAAAGGGGTGCGTATACATCTTAACTTTTAGTACATTTGTTTTGAACAAATCCATTTTCAGTTTGGATCTTTAAACTATCCAATTTTTTTTCTTTTTCAAAGCTGTCTATTTATATTTTGTAATAACTGTCTATTGCAACTGTTGGCACTAAGACACACGCACGAGTAAACTCTTGCATCAGTTCGTGTATCACTCATCGTGATTGTTGCGCCAAAATTTGCTTTTCTCTTTCAGAACAGTGCTGAACAAATTAGATTACTCTTTGAAAAATAAAATAATGTAATTGTTTCATGAGGTTCAGTGTCACTGCTACAATCCTTATCTAGTAATTGGTTTCATCACTAAGATTTCTTTTGTTTTTCCTTCTAGCTGTTATTCAAGTCTCGGAAGAACTGGAAAGAAACAGCAAAACAGTTTGGCTGCTGGATGTTGGGCAATGGGCACAGTAGCACATGAGATCGGTACGTACATGAGCACAGTAATACCAATAATTAAGCCCACACTGGTGTTTAACTGTTTTAGCATGATTGGTTAGCTGTGGTTCCACATCAATTTTAGAAAATAATACAAAGAGATTTTTTTTCGAAGAAATGTTTGTAACACCAAAGGCTTTGGAAGATTTTCCGCAAGGAAATACCTGGTTTCTCCACGTGAAAAAGCAATCTATAGCGTCAAATTAGTATACATTCGAATTTTAATATATAGATTTAGCCATGCCTAAAAGCGGAGCCTCCAAGGAATAAACTGGTGTTCTTTTCTCAAAAATAGTCCTGAAACTTTTCGCTCTGAAATATATTTCGGGGCTTTCTTTGGCTCGTTCCCTTTCGAAAAGTGTTTCTCAAAAAGCCCGAAAGTGTTCCGAATTGTCCTCCAAGATTTTGAGGATCTGTTCTGTAAAACCAAGCTCGAAAGGTCATTCTAGAGGCTGAGCACAGCTTAATTTTTTTTTCGGGCATCAAACTGAACACATTTTACTCAGGAGCAGTCTTGCTTGGTTTTTTAAATGTTTCCATATCCTGTCATTAACTGTCAAGGCTTGTCAAATCTCCTTGGATTATTGGCTGTTGGCTTGAATGAACTTGAAACGGCGCTCATGTACAACAACAAAATAAAACTTACTCTGAAGTAAATGGGTTATCTTCATCGCGTTCGGATGTTCAGTTAACAAATAACATGAACTGCCCCTATTAGTCTGGTCAAAATTTATACCATCAAGATTGAAAACGAGCAAACACCAAACACGCTTTAAATTATGGCCTAAGTTTTGCGGATGCGAAGTAAGCCCATTTAAAGTTAGGCGCTTTGAGGAACGCAAAACAACCTGTTTTTCGGAAGCTTTTCGGATAAAATAGCCTTAAACCGACAACTGCTTCTCTTACTATTGAAAAGTTCTAGGACAAGAAAATCGACAATTGCACAAACCGATCCGACAGTTAAAATTGAAAGCAATTATTCGCCGTAAGTGATGCTTGTGCAGTTGCCTTGCGACTGTGCTTTGACCTACTGTTATGAATAAACAAACACAAAATAATAAACAGAGAAATCATTTTTGAAAAAGTTTATTCGAAAACCCGTAAGTTTATACTTAAATGCAATTCGCATTACACTTCCAGCATGGCAAAATATTCTAAGACTACATCTGTCACAAATCTGAGCTTGTTTTCTAATAATTTTTTGAAGTCAAAAGTAAATGACACATTTCTAATGACATAAATTCAATTTCAAAATGTAATTTCTTTGACCGTAATAAATACTCAAAATCATGCACCTTAAACCCTTTAAAAACTTCACTTACTCGGTTGTGTTTCAGAACAAGGCAAGCTCTCCGCCGTGAAGAAACAAAGCGATGAGGTCCTTTGAAGGCAGCTTTCGTAACTTGAAGTTTTCGCCTACTACCAGTATTCTTTTGAACTTTTTCTTTCCATTATAGGTATTAAATGTTTCTTTCTCAAGTTTAAAACTACAGTAAAGTCGAACAATCGTTTTGCTAAATAAACTTAAGCTTTTTAAAGAAACCTCTTTTTCAAAAGCGACGATGGTCATGCGATTTCCCGCCAAGAAAAACGCCGGTTGCCCAAAAGCACCGCGCGATTTCCCGCCAAGAAAAGATGGCATTCTCCACTCCCGGTCGGGTTGCCTTGGGACTTCCCTCCCCCTCCCCCAGAGTCTGTACAGACGGTCGGACGGACGGACGGATGGACGGACGTACGCTGACGTCACAACCAAAATTTTTCGGATCGATAGATTACCAAATTTCCTTAGCAATGGAGCTCCGCTGGCGGGCTTTGCCCGCAGGCTCCGCTATAAAAAGAAAACTGAAGCGTAATTTGTTTGGTTGTTTGTTGTTGTTGCTGCTGCTGCCGTGTTTTTTTTTATTTCCCTCTTTTATTTCTCCCTTAATCTCGTAAATCCTCAAATAAGTACCAGTTTATTCATTTGCCTTTACAGCACACACTCTTGGCTTTGTACACGAGCAATCCCGGCACGACAGAGATGACTACGTCACTATAAAATTTGACAACAGCCAGGATGGTATGTAATCTGTAAAGCTGCACTTTACGACCCTTCCTTTCAGTGTCATTTTATTTCGCGTGTCACAATCAAGAAATTTAAAATCAAGGTGTTGCTGGTAACCGGTTGCTTCCGTCGTCTTCGACGCAAGAAACGTAACAAGTCAAATTTGCTTAGAAGAACACAAAGGCATATCGAAAGTCCTAAATCAGAATTGCCAAATGCGACCTTCGTACCAAGGTCATTTCTCCGTTAATGCGTACCAAGGTCATTTCTCCGTTATTGCACACTGAATTAGAAGCTGGAAACAAGGCTGGCCAAAACAACGATACACATATCTTCTCTACCTTGTGGGCAATTCCTTTGCTAGAAACCCTGCCGGAAGAAACTCTCTCTCTTTCTGAAAAAAATGTATGTTTGGATTGAAAGAGCTCTTGGCTGTACGTATTCTTTGGTTTGTGTTTATTAATGTAGATGCAAATTGAACTTTATTTCAGGAAAAGCAGGAAACTTCAAGAAGTACAGCTCGTCTACAATCGATTCTCTTGGTACCCCGTACGATTATGACAGTATTATGCATTATGGAGCAAAGTATTTCTCAAAGCCGGAATGTTTTGCCGACAATCGTGCCTAAGACGGGTGGGGTAAGAAAAGAGTTTCGTGAAAAGAATCGTCCCGAGGACTAAAATGTATCCGAAAATAACCTGTATCTACATAAGTCACACCATCTATTTCACAGCAGTTAGGGATTTAGTTTACAAGTCTATCAAAAAAGGCTTCGAATGTGACCTGAAAAGGGTTTTTGTCTCGTAAACACAGTTTTTTCCCTTTTTATTTGCGAATGGCAAATAAAAACAAGTACCTCATTCTGATTTTCGTTCTTGTTTTCTTTTTCCTTGTTTACCCTCGCCAGAGTTATCGATTTCTCGGCTTTGTGGGTTGGCATGTTACTAAAACTTTCTTCGATGGTAGGCCCATCGGACAAGCGACACAAAAGGTTGATTTCAGTATGCACGAGTGACAACTGGGTACAAGTTTCAGAGCGAAACGGCTGTGGGCGGTAAACTTGCTGATGCGCAAGTCCAGAGACAACACTAGTATTCCAAGTGCGTCATCATAAACCAATTTAGTATTCATTCTCCATTTTTGCACTTCGCAGTCTGATCCCGGCTAAAGCCACTTTGATGCTATGAGTTGCTTTTGCATGTGATATTGTGTTGTTAGACTGAGCTTGAGTGGAGACCGGGAACACAATCCAATACTCTCCCTAAACAATCCAAAAACCTTTCATTGTCTAGCTGTCTTGCTCAAAAGTCCCGTGATCCAAAAGTGGCGGCAGTAATGTAACTTGGAACCAAGAATTGATCAGGTTTCCTTATCTCTTTTCAATTTCCGTTTACTGCTGTTGGATTTTTTAAAGCCTCGAGCAAACGAGACAAGTCCGAAAGGTAGCGTGGGTAGCTGTGAGCCTCTTCTGATTCGGCAGTAATTTTTACGGTTGACACTACTAAAGGATGTGTGAAAGTACTAGAAACTCTTGCCTATGTAACTTATTTTCTGTAGGGGTGAGCCATTATAGCTAAGTTTGGAATTTTATTAACAAATAACACATATCACCTTGCGGTCATATCGCGTAGGCTTTTCGATAACAAAAAAATAGCTGTACATGTATACACCCGTCTGAGAAAGCGTTTTCGCGTAAAATATCAACGATGGACAAGGTGACACAATGGGACTCTGGGAAGATGACAGGGGCAAGTTTGAAACTGGGTTTCGTTTCTTGATATATAAAATATTTTCTTTCCAAGATAATTTGAAGAGTAAATGGATACATGCTGTCAGTATTATAATTTTTACGTGTCTAACAATAGAGGCAAGTTTTCACGCTTCCCAGAGCACCATTGGGTCGCATCGTCAATGAGTTACGCTTTTCATCCGACAACGTTTTTTCAGTTGGGTGTATAATGCACCTCGTACTGAAATAAATTATTAGCATACAGTTTTTCCACCCGTTTTGAACAAAACAAAACAAAGACCGAGATGAAACAACGCCATTCATTAACTAAAGATAACTATTATCCAAACACGCAGCTGTAGAGTAAAAGACCTTAGAATATTTTTTTTTCATTCAATACAAAGGGCTAATGAAAACTGGTAAAGATGTAGTAACTTACCCCATGTACCCGAGCGGATTATCAGGTCAAATGCTAACTACATTGCGTTACGGGATCATAAATTGGCTAGTTTGTGACTGAAGTTCATGAGAACCTTAAAAAAATCCGAATTTTATAGCACAAAACATCAGTAAACACGTTTCTAATATGAAGAAAGAGATGTATTTTGATTGAAAGAAGGAACGTCTACACACCCAACTGCAAGTTCCGATTTTCATTTTTTGACAGAAGAATAAATAAAGGTACCAAATTTGTTGGCAGAACGATTGGAAAAAAGTAATAAATTTCGAGTTGAATTTGTCGACAGATACGCCCAAATAAAGGTACCAAATATCGACTTTCACTTGTCGGCCGAGAAGTCAGAAAAGGTACCAAATTCTGATTTGAATGTTTTGGAGGAGAGATTTGAAAAAGGTACCAAATTTCGATTTTCATTGGCTGGCCTCGAATATAAAATAACGCATTTTAATTTCCTTTTTAGACATAAAAAGGTACTGTTTTTCAACCCGAAAAGTACATGTTATAAAATTTAGATAAAAGGATGATTATTCGATTAATCTGCAGTAAAATAACGAGTAAAATTAGAAAATGGGTCAAAAGTAGGGACCAAAAAGCGATTTCCTTTTGAAAACCAGGATTGTCGGAAATTTTCGCTGATTGTTTCAGCCTCAAAGAAGTTCCAACTATTACAAAACTGTTGGTTGATTTTGTTGTCTCGCTTTATTTCAAGTGATATACTTCCTGCTTACAGAGAGATCGAAGTCTGTGATGAAGCTAATTGCCGCTGTTATCATTTTCTTTGCTGCCTCTGCCACTGCGAAAAATAGTGAAGGTAAATGTATCCGATGTATCAGTTAAGTATTGCTCAGACATTATATTTGAAGAAATAAGGAGAAGAGACTCAATTGCAATAGATTTTGTTCCTTAGGGGAAACATCTAAAATTAAAAGAGTTTTCTACTTCAACAAAGAATTAGCATCAAAAAACAAGTAAAGAATGACTGATTAGAGAGTAATGACAAACGAAACTTTGGCCAAATTAATGTTATATTTCATTATTCGCCTTCCAGTAGAATGACCGTTATCCCTATCAAAATTTAGTATTTCCTGTTAATTTTTTTATGCAAACTGAAATCTGTCCTCATTTCAATTAACGAACCGTGTACGGACCGACTACCGCTCTAACGGTCTGCACAGACCGTACAAAATCAACAGGCTGATTTGACAGTCTTGGATTGGACACGAGTGTCATGATGACAAGAAAATGGACGAAAAAATTGAGACGGGTCGATATAGTTTCTATTATTATAATAATTGAAACAAAACAATACAGAGACAGCATGGAATAAGCTCAAAATAGTGAGCCTATACACAGATCAGCAATAAATCAGCGACCTTTGTTTAAAGCTTTTATAACCTAAAAATGCGTTATTTCACGAGTAACACATTACCAGATCTTTACTGTTATTCAGTTATATTCACGATAGATGAATGCAGGTTCTCCTAAGGGTCACGTGACGTGGTCCACGCCCAACTGACTTGGTAATGCCTATTTAATAGTGCAAAACCTACACTATATATTTTTTCAGTAAGCCACTGTAGAGCATAAATAAGTATAGAGAAAAAGTCTATTCAGTCACATTTCCTCTCTCTAATGTAACAGAGAATGTAGACGCGGATGGCGTAGATCTGTTTGAAGGAGGATGGTCCTGGATCCGATACAGCAAATATCTGCAAAGCTTGGATTGGATATTGATGCGGCGGGCGCCCGTGGAAGTCTAAAAAACTGAAACCGCCTCTGGCCAAATGGAGTAGTTCCTTACGCCATTGCGGCTGGTCTATGTAAATATTGGGTGTACAAAGCCATGCGATTCAATCATTCATTCATTCATTCACTCATTCATTCATTCATTCATTCATTCATTCATTCATTCCTTTTAAACTACATTGTACATTATGGGTTTCGATTTATGTCATATTAATTTTTTAGCCCTCAGTTATAAGTTGTTGAAATTTACAGAAGCTAATAATCCCGCTTTAGTTTATTCTGATTTCATCGTAACTGGCTCTTTAATATTGAGATTCCAAAAAATCGTGCTAAAATGGCAACCGATGTGGCTGGCACAGTCTCATCTTTTGCTGTGTATTTCTCTCTTTTTATAATTTTCTGTAAAATGTTAGGAACAACTGACTTGACAAGCTCACCTTCTCCCGTAATTGGCCCTGCACGTTTAGGTCTTGAGATCTGGTTGTTTTGTTTGTTTCTTTCTTTGATGTGTGTATGTGTGTGTGTCTGTTATTGTTGTTTTTGTTGTTGTTGTTTTTGTTGTTGTTGTTGTTGTTGTTGTTGTTCTGCTTTTTTTTCTTTATTTTTTCTTTTGCATTCATAATTAGTTTGTAAGTCTAGGTGGGATGTTTGTAACACTGCCATCCCCTACCTTTATCTTGCATTTATTTTTGTTGGTGGTTTTCAGCTTCTGGGCCAAAAGCAATGCAAGGAAAAATCGAATCAAGAAAGCTATGGATGAATTGAGCAGTCTCAGTTGCATCCTATTTGTACCCAGGACAAACCAGACAGCTTATATTGAATTCTTTAAAGGAAAGGGGTGCGTATACATCATAACTTTTATTGTTAAATTTGATTTTTTTTTTATTTTTCATGGGTAATGAAGAAATTCATGTTGTTTTGATCTTTAAACATCCCAATTTTATTTCCCTCTAATAACTGTCCATTGCAACAGCTAGCACAAAGACACACCCACGAGTAAACTGCTGCATCAGTTGGTGTAGCAGCATCGCGATTTTTGCTTCAAAATGATATTGTTTTTCTCTTTCAGAACTGCTGAAAAAAATCCAGTAGTTTCATGAGTTAAGTTTTGTATACATATACCAAACTGATAAAAACATCTGATTGTCGAGCTATTGGTTTCATCACCAAGATTTATTTCCCATTTTCCTTCTAGCTGTTATTCAAGTGTCGGAAGAACCGGAAAGAAACAGAAAATCAGCTTGGGTGGTGGATGTTGGAAAATGGGGACAGTAATACACGAGATCGGTACGCACATGAGCATTGTAATGCCAGTGAGCACACATACACGATGTGTTTAACTGTTTAAGCGTGATTGGTTACCTGTGGTTCCAAACAGATTTTTTCGAATAAATATTTTTGACATCAACGGCTTGAGTATGGAAGATTTTCCGCAACTGGAAAAAAAAACGGTTTCACGACGTCAAAAAAATAGGAATGTACAGCGTCAACTGTAGTACATTCAAATTCTACATAAAGAAAACTTAAAACTCAAAGTTTAGCCCTTTTTTCCTAATTTTGTATAGCCTCAAATACCGTATTTTGCTCATTTACCTTTACAGCACACGCTCTTGGCTTTGTGCACGAGCAATCCCGTCCTGACAGAGACGATTACGTCACCATAAAATCTGAAAACATCCAGGATGGTAGGTAATACATAAAGCTGCACTTTCTCACACTCCCATTTTAATGGGATTTAAATATCCTCTTAAAGAGAATCCCAGTTACTCGGTGTCACTTTCGTTCGCGTGGCACATCACCAACATCAAGGTGTTACTAGGTGGCCTGCATGAGTTGGAGATGTAATCAATGGCCATCTGCTTCTGTCGTCTGTGACAAGTCAAATGTATTCATTTTGTCTAAAAAACTGGAAGGCATATCGAAATTCCTAAATCAGAATAGCCATTAAATGCGACCTTTGGACCAAGATCATTTTCTGTCTTTTGCAAATTTGAACAAAAAGAAGTTGGAAACAATGATGTCCGGATTGAAAGAGCTACTAGCTGTTCGTGTTTTTTGGTTTGTCTTTATTGTAGATGCAACATGATTAAACAGTGTTTTTTTTATTTCAGGAAAAGCTGTGAACTTCAAGAAGTACTCCTCATCTACAATCGATTCCCTTGGTACCGCGTACGATTATAGCAGTATTACGCATTATGGAGCAAAAAATGTTTCTCAAAGAATGGTTTACCGACAATTGTGCCTAAGAAGAGTGGGGTAAGAAAAAATTTCCGTCAAAAGAATCGTCATGAGACTAAAGTGTATCCACAAATACCCCCATCTACATCAGTCATACTGTATCTTTCATAACGGTTAGGTTTTAGGTTTCAAGTCTTTATAAAAAGGCTTCAAATGTAACCTTAAAATTCTTAGATTTCTAAACACATTTTTTTTCTTTTTACTACTATTATTCAACGTCTTCAAAGGTCAGTTTCGCGTTTCATTAGATAGTCACAACCAGCCACTTTGTCTGCCTTTCATTATGTCAGTCGACCAATCGTCAACAATTTGGTGCCCCCTCATTCAGTCAACCAATCAGTGAATCAATCAATCAATCAATCAATCTTTTAGTCAAAGAGTCAGTCATTCAGGCAATCAATGAAAATGTTAACCCCTTTTGTGACACTTTTTTGCAGGTAAAAATTGGTCAGCGAAAACACTTGAACGAGATGGACGTTTAGGAGATTAACCTGCTGTATAAATGCACCGAATTTGGTAATTATTTCAAAATACTGTAAAAATATAAATGAATTTAAGTTGCGTTCCTCTTTGCAGGAATCCAAGGCAGGAATCTACTTTCAAAAGTAGTTAATTAGTAATTCAAAATATTTTGGAAGTTTCAAATTGCAATTGCAGCGTGTGTTTTGAGAACGTGGCCAAAGGATAATTCCTCCGGGGGTGAGTCCCCAGGGATAATCCACGGCAGTTAAAGCTTTCTCCTTAAATGATCTCCATTTTAGGCCTATTATCTGGTCCTTTAAGTGCATGTTTTATGCAGCTACAAGTTGCATGGTGTCGCAGATGCTAAGTTGTGTGCATAACTGCGATGCCAAGTACAAGTGTCGGCAGCCACTTTCCCTTACATGCTTATTATAATAAATAAGACTGTATAACGTTATTCAAAATGCATTTGTGTTATAATTTCTTTATTCAATCATTTGATACATTTGTGCGTTAAACTGTTCATGTTATACTTACGTGTATATTGAGTCTCCTTTTTTGTATCCGTTTTTGCTTCGATAAGGGAGTTTATCCGTGATCCTTTTGATTGTCAAATCTGTTCACGTGAAAAGAAATCACTGGCCGTTCCCACTTTCAGATTTGTGCGCTGACGAAATGGACTCTGCTTGGTGCACACAGAAAGCACACCAATGTCACCAGATCGTCTACATGAGGAACAGGTGCGCAAAAACCTGCGATCTGTGCTAACAAGGTGGGTTGAGTTTGTGTACTGAAAGTGATATATACTGCGGAGGGACTCGTCCCCAGTTGTCCATGAAAAGCGTGCAAAGTGTCAAGGGAAGGCAATAAGGAAGGGAAAGTCTCTTTCCTTCCCCTCCCCTTGATGCTTTGCGTACCGGTTATCTTAGAGAGACGACTGGGAACGAGTCAGATCCTGCAGTTCATGTCAGCAATGTTTTAATCCTGGAATCAGATTCTGGGTTAAACGATTAGGTACAGCAAAATTTAATCTCGACCAACACTTCTGATTGCTCACAGTTTCATGTAGTCATTGTATTATCCCAATTCGAATGGTAGCTTTTGAAATATCATTCTAATATGCCATTTACGAATTGTCGCCGTCAGCCTCTTTTCCGCGGTAAGCCCAGTCTCGCTTTGTAATAGTAACGTCACCATTTCCCATACTATGAAGTTCTATGTAGTTCTATCCCATGAAAACTAAATTATTAAAATCTAAAGGATAAGGACGATATTCTAGATTCCATTTGCGAGCCTTGCACGTCAAGACCTAGAACTGTGGCCGAGAATGGAAAAATTTCAACATTGTAAAATATGTGGAATATTACCGTGCAAAATTTCATTTCCGGTACATGTTTGATTCCCTCAAAATTAAAGATTGTAGCTCTGGTAGGAAAAGTTTTGTTCTGGATGGCTGTTAAGTTTTTCATAAGTGTGCGACGAAAAACCATCAGCCCCATTTTTGGAAAATTCGCATGCATGCATGAAATTACGATTGAACACCTACCATGCAAAGGTGGTGCTGTCATATATATTTGCATAGTCTAATAGTTTGAAGAATCTATTTAACATGGTATTTGGATACAAGCATTGTGCTTTAGTGTTTGTCACAGTCTATCATTTGGGCAGCCTAGTACCCAGGCGTTATCTTCTCGCTCACACGACTTGGGGCGAAATTTCGTGACGTCACCGAATGGCATACCGCGAAAACGCGTTCTCCGGAGGCTTCTTTCGGTGACGTCACTACATTTTGCGAGTGAACGGGAGGAGAACGGCTGGTTACTAGGCTGTCATCTGGGGAATCATAAGGGCTTCAGAGTAGTTGTTCAACTGCTGTAAAAACTGTACGCAAGCGGTTTGTATTCCAGACAATAACCCTTATAAAACTAAAATAGAGCGGTTTTCAATTGAATGTCGAAAGTAATTCGCGTTTTGCTTTGGTTTTGCTTTACTTCGCTTTGTGATTGGTTAAAAAATCTCGCACCACTTTCTCGACCAATAAGAAGCAAAGCTCAAACCAATCGCGACTTGCTCGCACACGTTTTCTCGGGCTTGGTGCCGGTTACATGTATTTGCTTCGAGTTCTGATTGGTCCTTTGGGTAATTTGTGTTTGTTGTGATTGGCGGCTAGGATAATTACTTAGGTTTTGGTTTTATAACACTCATTTGAAGAGCGCTCTAATCCTGGATCCTGAAAAATCGCTTTCTAATAATTGTCTAATTAGTTGCGTTTAAGAACTTTCAAACGAGGTACTTTTTTTATTTTTCAGGACCCCCAAAAAGAAGCTGGCTACAGGAAACACCTTATTCTATGTAACTTAACAGTCAAATAAAAATGAACATTTAATGCCTCCTTGTAGAGTTAATATTGTCCTTGTCATTGAAAATACTCCACATTTTCAATTTCCTGACAAAACCTAAGGCACAGCTTCGAAGCTGAATGTAGTTCATATGTTTGGGATGAAAACGTCAGAAAAGAGAACCACATCTGCTTTTATTTCATTAAAATATCTCTTACATCTCGAACCATTATAAATTGATTATCCCAGACCAAACACGTCTTCCGGTAAATAAAGAAGATAGCTGTTTACAGATATTCTTTTTGTTATTCAAATTTTCCAGCGACTAAAACAAAATAACTCTTTTAAAAAAGAACCAGCTAAAAACCTGAATCAATCAAGCAGCGACGACTGTCTCAAGCTCTGTTTCTCATTTATGGGCTATCGTAAGCAGAAGCCTTCATGTATTAACAACTTGTCCAGTGTCAAACAGTGTAGGTATAATCTCCCTGGTTTTAGCCCCTCCCCTCCCCCTTCATGTCTACTTTTCAATTAAATCTTCAGTTGTCGTTCTTTCGGTCAAAGAAAGGTTACTTTTTATATGGTGAAAACTTTCAGGCATTCTTAAAGTTGCCCCGGTGCTTTCCAATTAGTGATATGTTAACACGATCACGGTTTGGTCTCAAAGTTTCTTATGTTACATCTCAAGGAAGCACGTCGATTGTGCGCCTGTGTGGAGCATCTGGCCAAATATTGCCATTAAACGTCGTCAAACATGGTTTAGCTCACTTGCAAGACGTGTTGTGGCTCAATGTATTCAGGACGTATTACATTTCAGTGACCCTGAAGTTTTATTTTGATCATAAATTGGCCGAATTTCGTGTTTCACAAAACATGTTACACACATGTTTCTAACACGTAGAAAGAGATGCCTTTTGATCGAAAAGAAGGAAAGTCTACGCATGACAAAAAAACAAATTAAACAGACAAAACTAAACCAAATTGTAAAAAAAATATGTTTAAGTGAAAATATTGACACAGGTGTGTAAAAAAAGCCGAAACCAGTACCTTTTTGACACCTACTTCTAAATTGCAAATAGAACTTGAAAAAAACATCAGCTTTCAACGAAATTCGGGTGCAAATGCTCTACCACTTGCCAGAGTTATGAAGCCTCTGATATAAATGGGTTCTGGTCATATTTACGAGTTCTATTATTCTTGTAAAATTCATGATGACTTTATATGCTGGTTCTTTGACGAAATACAGTTATAAATCAGACTTTCCAACTTGCCTCTGCGTTTTTTCAGGATGTTAAATTGTTCGTGCATATTTGGTCGGTCGAGGTTGTGACTTTCTCGGAGATGTTTCTCAGCAGCTGAGTACCTATGTTCATAAATTCATTGAAATAGGTGTAGGCGCGTTTATCCGACATAACTTGAATCACACAAGTTACATTTAAATTCATATACAATGCGTTGCTGGTTTACTAGTGATGGTTATTCTCTGTCTTTCTCAGGTCTTGGATGAGTCTCCTACTTGTGAAGATGGGTTGTAGATTTAACATCCTGAAAAAATGGAGTTGGAATGCCTGATTTATGAAATGCTATTGCTCGAAGAAACACAGTTATGTTTATAAAATTCAGCTGGCCAGTAAGGACGCAAACTGCTAGTAACAACTGATTGAAATTATATTTTCCAAAAGCTGAATTATTAAAATTTAAAGGGAAAAAAACGGAAAATGTTTTCCTTGTTGCGGTTTGCGTTACACATAGAGCCATGCCTGCCAATTCCTAATACGCGAGTGTAAGTTTGGAAAACAATTGTGTAAACAGCGGTGGTATACCAGCACTTCAATAGTTCCCGCCAAACCTATGTTTAACATATTTAATTTTAAAGCTTGCAAATGTCATATTGATTGTGAAAAAAAAAAAGGAAACAAAAGTTTTTTCCTTTCAAAACACCCTCTATTAAATGGTGAAAGACTTTCAACTGAAGGCAGGAGGCGTGTAGTATTTTGCGGCTCCGCTCAAAAATTATTTCGTTTGGCACGTATGCAGATCACATTGCATCTAAGCTTTACCGAAGTTTAATTGACATATTATCCTTTGAATTGAGTGTATTTCTTTGCAATAGGCTGAACCAATTGGAGCACCAAATAAAAGTGTAGACATTCTTTGATGCATGCTATTGATACTTGTTTCACCAAGGAAAAAAAGGTTTCAAGTTGTTAAACGATTTTTAATTGGTTTGCCAAAATTAATGGAGATATAACAGATGTATTTGAACATGTTTCAGGTTCAAAGAAGTTCCAACTATTAAAAAACTGTTGGTTGTAATAGTTTGCTGTCTCACTTTCCTTTCAAGTGATATAGCGTAGAGAGAGATCGAAGCCGTGATGAAGCAAATTGTTGCTGTTATCATTTTCTTTGCTACCTTTGCCAGCGCGGATAATACTGAAGGTAAATGTATCAGATGTATCGGTATTGCTCATTTGAAGGAAAAAGAAGAAGAGACAACACAAAACGGTTACAATAGATTTTATTCCTTTGGGGAAACATCTAAAAGTTCAGGAATTTTCTATAAAGCAAACATCAAAAAACAAGTAAAGAATGACTGATTAGAGAGTAATGGCAAAGGAAACACGGTACAAAACTTTGGAAAAATTAATGTTCAGTTATTATTCGCCTTCCAGTTGAATGACCGTTATCTCTATCAAAATTTAGTAGTTCCTGTTAATTTTTTTAATGCAAACTGAAATCTGTCTTCATTTGCTCGTCTTACGCATGCGACTTTCTGACTGACGTTCTCATGTAAAAAGAAAATGGCGAAAAAAATTGAGTCGGGTAAATATAGTGTCTGTAATAATTGAAACAAAAAATACAGAAACAGCATGGAATGAGATCAAAATAGTAAGCCTATACACAGATCAGCAGTAAATCAGCTACCGTTATTTAAAGCTTTTAAAACAAAAAACTCGTTCTTTCACGAGGAACACATTAACAGATCTCTAATGTTATTCAGTTATATTTGCATGCGATAGATAAATGCGGGTTCTCCTAAGGGTCATGTGACGTGGTCCAAGCCCAACTAACTTGGTAATGCCTTTTTTATAGTGCAAAACCGAAGCTATACATTTTTTTTTCAGTAAACCTCCGTGGAGAATAAATTAGTATGAGAAGCAAATCTGTTCAGCCACATTTTCTTTCTCTCTCTCTCTCTCAAATGTTACAGAGAATGTAGACGCGGATGGCGTAGATCTGTTTGAAGGAGACATGGTCCTGGATCCGATACAGCGCATATCTGCAGAGTTTGGATTGGATATTGATGCGGTGGGTGATTCATTCATTTATTCATTCATTCAATCATTCAATCATTTGAAACTAAACTTGGGGTCTGTCCCAAATTTATTTCAGATTGACGTTTTTGCCGTCAGTTATTATTCGTGTTTAAAAGTTGTAGTTATTTGCAGAAGCTAATAGTCCTTTAATTTATTCTGATTTCATCTCAACTGCCTCTCGAATATTGAAGTTCCAAAAAATCGTGCAAAAATGGCAACCGATGTGGCTGGCACACTCTCATCTTCTTCTGTTCGTTTCTTTTTTTTTTTCCTTTTTTTTTTTAATTCTCCATAAAATATCAGGAAGGACTGACTTGACAAGCTGACCATCTCCTGTGATTGGCACTACAAGTTTAGGTTTTGAGATCTGGTTCTTAGTTTATTTTGTTTTGCTTTCTTACATTTTTGTTTTTTGTTTTTTTCTTTTGCATTCATAATTAGTTTGTCAGTCTAGGTGGGATTTCTGTAACACCGCCTTCCCCTTGTTTTGCCTTGCCTTTATTTTTGTTGGTGTTTTCCAGCTTCTCTGCCAAAAGCAATGCGAGCAATCAAGAAAGCTATGGATGAATTGAGCAGTCTTACTTGCATCCTATTTGTACCCAGGACAGACCAGGTGGCTTATATTGAATTCTTTAAGGGAACGGGGTGCGTATACATCTTAACTTATAGAGTTGTATTCTATTTTTTTGTTTTCTTGGATAATGAATAAATTCATGTCATTTAGATCTTTAAACGTCCCAATGTTATTTCCGTCTAATAACTGTCCATTGCAATAGCTAGCACTAAGACACTTGCACGAGTAAACTGTTGCATCAGTTCGTGTATCACTCATTGCGATTGTTGCGCTAAAATGATATTCCTTTTTTCTTCCAGAACTACTGAACAAAAATCCAATAGTTTCATGTGTCTTTTTTCTGCTTTTTATAATTAAGTTTTTTTTTTAAATCCTTGTAGTGTATATGTTGTAATTATTTATATATTTTGGTTTTAGCTCTAATTTATAGATTTTAATTGTATCATTATATAATACATATCTAGTGTTAGGACCTCTATGTAAACCACTTTTAGTGATGGAGCTTCCTGATAAAAGATTATTATTATTATTATTATTATTATTATTATTATTATTATTATTATTGTTTAGTTTTGTATACATATACCAAACTGATTGAACTGTCACTTAACTACAATCCTTGTCTACCAATTGGTTTCATCACCAAGATTCCTTTTCTATTTTTTCTTCTAGCTGTTATTCAAGTCTCGGAAGAACAGGAAGGAAACAGCAAATCAGTTTGGCTGCTGGATGTTGGGTAAAGGGGATAGTAATACACGAAATCGGTACGCACATAAACACAGTAATACCAATGCACATGCACCATGTGTTAAACTGCTTCAGCATGATTAGTCAGCTGTGGTTCCAAACAGATTTTTTCAAAAAAAGTTTTGTAACACCAACGGCTTGAGTATGGAAGATTTTCCGCAACAAGAACAAACCCTGTTTTTCGACTCGAAAAAAAAGCAATCTACAGCGTCAAATTAGTACATTCAAATTCTATGTAAAGAAAACTGAAAACTCGAGGTTTAGCATTTTTTCCTTAAGTGCGAAAAATCATTTCCCTATTTTATTGCTCTTTGAATTTTTAGAGCCTCAAATTCCGTATTTTGCTCATTTACCTTTACAGGACACGCCCTTGGCTTTTACAAGAGCAATCCCGGCCTGAAAGAGATAATATTAATTATGTCACCATAAAATTTGAAAACGTCAAGGATGGTACGTAATCCGTGGAGCTTCACTTTCTCACACTTCCGTTTAATCCTCTTAAAAGAGAATGTTATTCAGTGTCACTTTCGTTCGCATCTCACAATTACGAAAGTCAAGGTGTTGCTAGGTGGCCTGAGTTGCAGATGTAATCAATGGCCAGCTGCTTCTTTCGTCTGCGACGCAGGATATGTGACAAGTTAAATGTACTCATAATGATTTTGTCTGAAATAAAGGAAGAATAGCCGTTAAATGCGACCTTTGCACCAAGTTCATTTTCTGCCCTTTGCAAATTTGAAGAAAAAAGAAGCTGCAAAAGATAATTTCCAAAAATAAAGATACCCATGTATCTCCTTTACGTTGTGAGCAATTCCTCCGCTCTTTGTGAGATACCCTTAGCGGAAGAAACTTTCTCTCAGAAGAAAAAAAAAACAAATATATTTGGATTGAAAGAGCTACCAGCTGTTCGTATTTTTTGGTTTGTCTTTATTGATGTAGATGCAAAATAACTAAACAGTGTATTTTATTTCAGGAAAAGCTGGGAACTTCAGGAAGTACTCCTCATCTACAGTCGATTCTCTTGGTACTGCGTACGATTATAGCAGTCTTATGCATTATGGAGCAAAATATTTCTCAAAGAATGGATTGCCGACAATTGTGCCTAAGAAGAGTGGGGTAAGAAAAGATTTTCGTCAAAAAGCTGAATCGTCATGAGGACTAAAATGCATCCGAAAATACCCCCATCTACATAAGTCATAGATTTCTTTCATAGCGGTTAGGTTTAAAGTCTCAAGTCTATATAGAAAGGCTTCAAATGTAGCTCCTAAACACATTGTTTTTTTTTCACTTCACTACTATTATTCAACCTCTTTAAAGGACAGTTTCGCGTTCCATTTGACAGTCACAATCAGTCACTTTGTCTGCCTTTTATTATGTCAGTCGACCAATCATCAACAATTTTGTGGCCTCTCATTTAGTCAATCAATCTGTGAGTCAATCAATCAATCAATCAATCAATCAATCAATCAATCTTTTCGTCAAACAGTCAGTCATTCAGGTAATAAATGAAAATGTAAATGCTTTTTGTGACACTTTTTTGGTAGGTAACAATTGGTCAGCGAAAACACTTGAACGAGATGGACATCCAGGAGATTAACCTGCTCTACAAATGCAGCGAATTTGCTAATTATTTCAAAATACTGTAAATTTATAAATAAGTTTGAGTTGTGTTCCTCTTAGCAGGAATCCAAGGCAGGGATTTACTTTCAGGTGTAGTTAATTAGCAATTGACAAGATTATGGAAGTTTCACATTGCAGTTGCAGAGTGCGATTTTGAGAACGTGGCCAAAGGATAATTCCCCCGGGGGATAATAATCCACGGCACTAAGAGCTTTCTCCTCAAATGATCTTTAGTTTAAGCCTTTTATCTGGTCCATTAAGGGAATGTTTTAGGAATTTACAAGTTGCATGGTGTCGCAGATGCTAAGTTGTGTGCATAACTGCGATGCCAAGTGCAAGTGACGACAACCACTTTCTCTTGCACTCGTAAATAATACAGTAAAACGTTATTTAAAATGCTTTCGTGTTATAATTTCTTAATTCAATCATTTAACACGTTTGTGTGTTAAACTGTTCATATTGCATTTGTATCCGTTTGGTTTCCTTTTCTGCATCAGTTTCTGCTTCTGGATAAGGGAGTTAATTTTGGCCGCCTGTCCGCGATCCTTTTAATTGTCAAATCCGTTCACGTGAAAAGAAATCACTGGCCTTTTCCATTTTCAGCTTTGTGCGCTGACAAAATGGGCTCTGCTTGGTGCACACAGAAAGCCCACCAATGTGACCGGATCGTCTACATGAGGAAAAGGTGCGCAAAAACCTGCGGTCTGTGCTAACAAGGTGAGTTGAGTCTGTGTACTGAAAGTGGTATACTGCGGCTGCCTCGTCCCCAGTCGTCTCTCAAGAGTGGGCAAAGGGTCAAGGGAAGCTAATAACGAAAGGAAAGAGTTTCTCTCCTTCCTCCCTTCCCTTGATCCTTTGCGCACCAGTCTTATTAGGGAGACGACTGGGAACGAGTCAGATACTGCAGTTCATGTCAGCAATTTTTTAATCCTGAAAACGTATTGATCAGATTCTGGTTTAAATGATTAGGTACAGCAAAATTTAATGTCGACAAAGACTTCCGATTACTTTCAGTTCCATGTAATTATTCTATTATCCCATTCTGTCTAGTACCTTTTGAAATATTATTCTAATATGCCATTTACGAATTGTCGTCAGCCTCTTTTCAACGGTGAGGCCCAGCCTCGCTTTGACACTGAGTAACGTCACCATTTCCTACGTGTACAGGTCACACTCTGTCAGGTTCTATCTCATAAAAACTAAATGACTAAAATCTAAAGGATAAAGTCGACAGATCTAGATTGCATTTGAGAGCCTTGCACGGCAAGACCTAGAGCTGAGGACGAAAATTGAATAATTTACAACATTGTAAACTATGTGGGATATTGCCGTGTAAAATTTGATTCCCGGTACATTTTTGATTGCCTCAAAATTGAAGGTTATAGCTCTGGTAGGAAAAGTTTTCTTCGGTTAAGTTTTCCATAAGTGTGCAGATGAAAAACCATCGGTCGCATTTTGGGAAAATTCACATGCAATCTGAAATTACGGTTGCACACCTATCATGCAAAGGTGGTGCTGTCATATTGCGTAGTCTAATAGACTGAATAGTTTGAAGAATCTATTTGACATCGAATTTGGTTACAAGCATTGCGGTTAGTGTTAATCAGAGTCTATCATTTGGGGAATCATGAAGGGCTTGGAGGATTCTCAAAGTAGTTGTTCAACTGCTAAAAACACAGGACATAAACAGTTTGTATTCCAGATAATAACCCCAATAACACTAATAATCCGAGGTGTATTTTTATTTTATTTTTCAGGGCCTCCAAAAAGAAGCTGGCCACAGGAAACAGCTTATTCTGTGTTACTTTGCAGTTAAATAAAAATGAACATGTAATACCTCCCTGTAGAGTTAATATTGTGCTTATTTATCATTAAAAGTACTCCACGTTTTGAATGTCTTGACAAAACCTAAGGCACAGTTTCAAAGCTGAGTGTAGTTCAAATGTTTGGGATGAACATGTTAGAAAAGAGAACCACATTTGCTTTTATTTCATAAAAAATATCTCTAACGCTTATGTTTTTTCTCTAGCTCTTTTTTTACTACAAATGACGCTTTAGAAAACAGAATTGTCCCAGAAGTGTAGGTCATAGGTTTCACCCATGGTTTCTGAGTTTTCTTTGTAGCCGATTGTCGTATCGTGTGCCAAATTGAATGAGCGCAGCTTACTCAATATCCGAAATGTTAGTCATTTTTTCCCACAGGGACGGACTTTTTGACACTTAGTCTTTGTTTACAGGTGCATTTCATCAACCGATAGTAACACTCAGAGGACTCACACTCAGACGAAGGCATTTGCATTTAGTATTTATTTTCCCTAATATGAAATAAACTTCTTCCTACTTAGAACTTGAAAAAAGGCAGCACGGAAAAGAATATAGTCAATTATTATACATTGTAGTCACTATCTGTCTTTTCATTGGTTAAGAGCCTACAGTTATTTCAGGGAATCAGCGCAACCTACAGATTAGTCACTGACCTGCTAGCAGATTAGTGAATAATCTGTAGGTTGCGCACGTAATGCATGATTTCCAAGAGCAATGCGCATGGGAGGCATCTGAAAGCGAAGTAAATTCATGGCTCGTCGATTCGCGCTTCTTCAACCGAGCAAGAAATTGAAAAATCGCTGAAACAAAAAGAATCGGAAAACAACGGAAGGCTGACAAAAATTGCGAGGGAACTGTCCGGAGGACAAGAAGGACACAAATGTTGAAATCGTTTGCCGTTATTTTATTTACCTGTAAAACAATGTATAATAAAACAATTATTAGATTCGGTTTTTGCGATATCCGGAATAATCAAGGTCTCGGTAACTGTTATCAACCTCAGCCTCCGGCTTCAGCTGATAACAGTTATCTTGACCTTGATTACTCCGGATATCGCAAAAACCTCATCCAATAATTGTTTATAATCTATGCATATGTAAATCTTTTGCAGTCGAGGCTCTCATTTGCATAGCAAATATAATTTGGCACATAAGGACAAACAGTTTCAAACAGCTGTGCAAAGAAAACTTTCAAAGTAAGCATTGACATATGTCTTTTAAAAAACGTTGCTTGTCATGCTCACAAACTCAGTTCAAATTATTTTCAATTATTGCCCAGTCATACGTATGCGGTTACTTCAGTTAAACGAGGCCCTTTGTCACCGCGCGAGCTCGAAAATGTAAAAAAGGCCCATTTTTTTGTGTGTTTAATGAAAACAGCATTACCATATGAAAGCATTAGTCAGTTTCTGTTGTGTACGTTTGTAATTGGAATGATCACACTTTAGTGTTTCAGTTACAGACTCACACCTCAGAACCACCTTGCACAAATAGTTTTTCACTGAATAGCTACACTTTTTGCTTTCACAAAACTCAAAATTTAGAACCACCTTGTACAGCATAAAAAACAGCACTGAAGGCAAGTACTCCTCAGTAGCTTTCATTTGAATGGCCACACGTAAGGCTTAATTCATAAACAGTGTAACCTGAAATTTAGAACCACCTTGTACAACATGTACAGCAAAATATATGAACAAAACCAAACTAAAGAACGTATTGCAGTCAATAACTACATAGTATTTCTTGGTCGAGTAAAATTTTGCTCGCACCTGAAAAAAACCGTGTTACTTATTTCTAGGCTTTTTGTAGTTCGATGCCTTTTATGGTTATTCTTTCTACACAGGGTATACAGGGGATATTATAGGGTGATATAGAGTGACAGATACTTCTTTACTTATATATGAAATATGCATTATTTCGCGAAAGCGTAACATGAAAGAAAACCCCTTTTTTGCTGGTCTGTTAGTGTTCAAACGAGGAAATCCGTAAAGATCCGCCACCTATCTCACCAACACTCGCAGGATGTAGACTTCGCTTTAGTAAGCATCGCTGGAAAGTAAAGATGTATGGTATCACAAGACCTTGCATGAAAAGGCCTAAAGTGCACCCTACTCCTACTTTCATTGACCAACTTGAGAATGATACGAGTTTGCTGCGGTTGCAGCAGGGGTGATGGAACAACCATGACCCGTGTGGAAGGATCTCCTAAAAACTGTGTGACTCCGCTCGAATTGATTATGAGAGTCCAAGCAAAATATTCTGCAGTAAGTTTTCTTGACCGCACTTCTGAATTCTCGCAGACGCAAGCAGTACATCAGGGGATTTAAGGAAGAGTTGGAGAGCATCAATGTCGTGGTAAACTCGTATGCTATAACAGTTATTTTCTTGGGTGGGTCTGACATGTTATTTATTGCCGTGGCTACAAAAAAAGGAAGGTAGCAGAGTAAAAATGTGAAAAAGACATACATGGTATTGACCGAGGATTTGCGTAGCTTTTTAAGGCGAGAAATTTCAATCTGAGACAGGCCGTTTGGGATTTCTTGACTGCGAATTTGTGCTTTGTGCCTTCTAACAACAACGCAAAGTTTCGTGTACACAGCAAATGTCAGTAAAAGAGAAATAGCGACGATCACAGCAGCAAAAGTTGAATAAACATGGAAACCTTCCAACCAAACTAGGCTTAGCAACGCGCTAGTCGCCCAGGTCACGATCTGGGTAATATTGATCCGTTTCTCGGTTACATATTCTTTGTATCTCAAATTCAAGCGAATCGCTAAATATCTGTCAGCGCCAATAATTGTAATGTAAAGCAGTGAAATACCAGCAAGAGCAGACGTCGCTATACTGTAAACTGCCACAATATGGCAATGTGGTGTGGAGTTGTTGTAGAGACTGTACAACACGGATATGTACAATGGATGAACCACAATTCCAACTGCAAGATCGGTCAAAGCTAAACCAAATAACAGGTAATTCGACGTTGAGTGTAGCGAAGAAACCAGTGTAAAGCTAAGAAGAATCGAAAAATTTCCTAACGTTGCTGTTAACATAAGCGAAACGTTGGCGATGATGTTAACCAAAATGGCACTTTGTTCGCCCATGAGAAAAAGGACAGGAACTTCAATGAAGCAATTGCTTCGGGTGTCATTTGACGACATCAAACTCAATTCTGTTGTCATTGCTCGTAATGTTCCGAAACAAGTGTTGATTTACAAAATGTCTCGTGTAGTAATGTTGACGTTTCAGTCTTTCTTTATCAGTTTACAGCTCAAAGAAAATAATTAAATTAATCGACGCCTTAGCGAGCTTGACTTTTAATAACCTCGGCCCAACGTTAATTATAATTTGTACACCTGTCCTTGTTTGCATTAGGAGGCCAACTAGTCAATTAAAAAAAATCTATTTCAGGTGGCTTTTAGAACCGTTGAACAAGTTGTTATCCACACAATCTTATCTAAAAAGCCTGTTGCCCCTTCAATTAAGTTTCCAACCTTTACTTCGATTATTTTTGTTTCACAGGTCAATCAAACTTCTCTTCAAGCAGTGTTTTAAGGCGACCAAAATGGTAGCTATTTCAAAAGACAATCGGACAGGATGCTAAGATAAAATATTGGACGTTGGTGAGATATAACATTAACATTTTAAAAATACCCCTAAAGAAGCCACCGGTAACAAGCAGATGTTTTTATTACATTATAGTGAAAATATAGAATAATGGTTGAACAAATACGTACCTTGTATATAAAATGTAAAATTATTTTATTTGGAAAGATAAGAAGCAGAGAATGAGAAGCTTTTGTTATTATTATTATTTATTTCAGTTCTTTGCCCTCATAAATTGTATTTGATGAAAAGATAAGCTAACTGGTTATTTTCCTCTTCTTTATTTCATGATTTAGCAGCAACAAATATCAAATCATCAAAAGTTACATAGAAATCCAATTTAGGACCTCCTGAAAAAAAAAGAGAGAAAAAAACGTAAGAAATGTTTGTTTTTTAAGTACGCCAGCCCATTAGCAAATATAACTGGTATTTATTACTTTTTAAACTCATTTTGACAGGTCATCGTAAGGAGCCAAGGAATGGGAGAATGGGAAAAGATCGTTAAATTACCCCAAAATAATCATTTCGACGCGTTTTCTGTATGGTAAAGAATTTATCAACGAACAAACGAGTAAAGAACTAAGAAAAAATTGTTTAATTCAATTTTTTTGATTAATTGAGTTATCTAATGTCCACCCCCACGCAAAGCACCTCAGAAATGGTAATCCTAGACATGCTAGAGCTGATACGTTGAATAAGAGGTGAATAAAACCCTTGTAAATAACACACTATAATAGAGAGCGGGTATGTTATCAGGGGATACATTTCTTTAATTTGTATAGGGTTTTCTCAGTTTTTCAAAAAATTGTACTTAATTTGCACTCTTCTTCTGACAGACCCTATTGCCACAGTTTATTGACATCCGCCACGAATTTATTAGGTCTTAGGCCCCTATTCGCTTTCAAACGTACTGAATTGTTAACGCATCCTCTCTTTTGTTCATAAGTAAAACGACTGCTTGTTCCAAACACGACATATTTTCCCCCTGCTCTGGCAAGCGATCAAATACGGCTATATTATTAAATTCAACTCACCTTGTCAACACAGATCACAGGTTCTTGAGCACCTCGTTTTCATGTAGCCGGTCCAATGACACCACTGGGCGTTCTGTTTGCACCAAGCAAAGCCCGATCGATCAATACACCAACCTGAAAGTGGAATCAAGAACGGTGAAGCCGGTTATCCTGAGAAAATTTAAGCAATTCACCTTCTTTCCAAATAGGGATATTTTCAAAGCTTGAAGAATTAGCCCTAGGACGTACAATAGGAGTGGTTGATTGGATGTCACCACGCCAGAAAGTTGTTTTGTTTTTTTTTTTTTGTTTTTTTTTCATTTTTATAAGAGGGTTCTAATCAGCATCTGCCGTTTACGGTAGCTGTAGGTATACCCCTTAGACACACAAATGAAAAGTTTAATCAAAATCGGTTGCTATGATTTACGAGATATGACGTCATAAGCACCATGTGGTCAAGCCATTTTTAAATAAAATTGCATGTTTTGACCTTTTTTCGGTGAAAAAGTATAAAATGTTGACAAAAGCAACTGATGTCATATTCCACATGTCTAGCATCAAAAAATTTCAATTTCCACCTTTCTTTTTAATAATATTTACCTCTTCCTGTTGGGCACATCACAGGCTATCTACCAAAGGCGAAATCTTTTTGGAATACTGCAACACTAATAAACCCAGGGGAGGAGGGGTCCATCAGCCTCCTTGTGCCACGGTGGGGTGTGAGTTATATCAAGAAATTGATGTAGAGAGTTTTTTGATTGAGTGTCGTAAAATAAAAACCAAGATGTTAACTCCGACCAGTCACTGCACATCAGATGCATACAACATAATGAACCAATCAGAACCCGAAACAAACTGAATACATTTAGCAAGCGTCAAACGCGGGAAAACGCGCGCCATCGAGTCACATCTGGGTTCGGTTTTATTTATGAGTTGTTGAGGAAGTGGCACGACTGAGTGGTAAGGGGGTAGTCTGGTCAGATGACCTGTTTTCCCAACTTTTTGGCCCTTTTTCTTAATTATCCCCATGAAATTTCACTCAATTCAAAAATGCTTCAATAGGTTTCTAGTGCTTGCTCCCATACATCTGTAAGAATTTTTTCGCAAATTTTAAAGTGAACTCAAAGAAAAAAAATGGAAGGGGGGGGTTTGATGAATTTTAAGAAAATTGAAAACTGATAAAAAATAAAGGTGAGTTAAAATTAAAATTGAAAGTTAATAATTAATCTATCTATCTATCTATCTATCTATCTATCTATCTATCTATATCTATCTATCTATCTATCTATCTATCTATCTATCTATCTATCTATCCATAATTTGGCACTTCATGCCAAACAGGTTCAAACACCTGTGCAAAGAAAGATTTCAAAGTAATCATTGACATATGCTATGTGGTTAAACGTTGCTTGTCAGTTGCATCAACATGCCCACACACTTAGTTCAAATTATTTTTTATTATTGCCCAGTCATACTTATGCGGTTACTTAAGTTAAACGAGCCCATTTGTCGCCGGCTGAGAGCGCAAGCTCGAAAATGGAAAAAATCCTATTTTGTACGTGTTTTTAATAAAAACAGCATTATCATATATGAAAGCAATACTCAGTTGTTCTAGTGTACGTTTGTAGTTAGAATGATCACACTTTACTATTTCAGTTACAGACTCAGAAACACCTTGTACAATTAATAGCTTTTAACAGAACAGCTACGCTTTTGGCTTTCACGAAACTCAAAATTTAGATCCACTTTGTACAGCATTAACAGCACCACGGGAAAGTACTGCTCAGTAGCTTTCATTTAAATGGCTACACGTAAGGCTTAATTCACAAACAGTGTAACCTGAATTTTAGAACCACCTTGTATAACACGTACAGCAAAATATATGAACAGAACAAAACTAAAGAACATACTGCTGTTAATAAGTACATACTATTTCTTGGGGCGTAAACATTCCTAAAAAATTGCCTAATATATGAGGGTAATATTTTGCTCGCAACTAAAAAAAGAACAGCTTTCTGTAGTGCGGTGTCTTTTTTTATTATTCTTTCTACACAGGGTATATAGGGGATATAGGGTGATATGGAGCAATACGAGATACCTAATTGCTTATATATGAAATATGTATTATTTCGCGTAAGCGTAACTTAAAAGAATAACACCATTTTTGCTGGTCTGTTAGTGTTCAAAAGAGGAAATCCGTAAAGATCCGCCACCTATCTCACCAGCACTCGCAGGATGTAGACTTCGCCTTAGTAAGCATCGCTGGAAAAGTAATGATGTATGGTATCACAAGATCTCGCATGAAGGAGTCTAAAAAGCACCGGCCCTACTCCAACTTTCATTGACCAACTTGCGAATGATACGAGTTTGCTGCGGTTGCAGCAGGGGTAATGGAACAACGTCCCTTCTGGAAGAATCTCCTAAAAACTGTGCGAGTCCGCTCGAATTAATTATGAGAGTCCAAGCAAATTATTCTGCGGTACGTTTTCTTGACCGCACTTCTGAATTCTCGCAGACGCAAACAGTACACCAGGGGATTCAAGGAAGAGTTGGAGAGCATCAACGTCGTGGTAAACTCGTATGCTATAACAGTCATTTTCTTGGGTGGGTCTGACATGTTATTTATTGCCGTGGCTACAAAAAAAGGAAGGTAACAGAGTAAAAATGTGAAAAAGACATACATGGTATTGACCGAGGATTTGCGTAGCTTTTTAAGGCGAGAAATTTCAATCTGAGACAGCTGACAGACTTCTTGACTGCGAATTTGTGCTTTGTGCCTTCTAACAACAACGCAAAGTTTCGTGTACACAGCAAATGTCAGTAAAAGAGAAATAGCGACGATCGCAGCAGCAAAAGTTGAATAAACATGGAAACCTTCCAACCAAACTAGGCTTAGCAACGCGCTGGTCACCCATATAGCGATCTGGGTAATATTGATCCGTTTTTCGGTTACATATTCTTTGTATCTCAAATTCAAGCGAATCGCTAAATATCTGTCAGCGCCAATAATTGTAATGTAAAGCAGTGATATACCAGCAAGAGCAGACGTCGCTATACTGTAACAGGTAATTCGACGTTGAGTGTAGCGAAGACACAAGTGCAAAGCTGAGAAGAATCGAAAAATTTCCTAAAGTTGCTGTTAACATAAACGAAACGTTGGCGATGATGTTAACCAAAATGGTACTTTGTTCGCCCATGAGAAAAAGGACAGGAACCTCAATGAAGCAATTGCCTTGGGTGTCATTTGACGACAACAGACTCAATTCTGTTGTCATTGCTCGTAATGTTCCGAAACAAGTGTTGGTTTACAAGTTGTCTCTTGCAGTAATTTCCACGTTTCAGTCTTACTTTGTCAGTTTTACAGCTTAAAGAAAATAATTAAAATAATGGACGCCTTAGCGAGCTTGACTTTTAATAACCTCCGTCCAACGTCAATTATAATTTGTACACCTGTCCTTGTTTGCATTAGGAGGCCAACGCGTCAATTAATAAAGTTTACTTCATGTAGCTGTTACACACGTTGAACAAGTTGCTAACTCAAAAATCATACAATCTTATTTAAAAAACCTGTCGCCCATTTAAATCAGTTTCCAACCTTTACTTCGATTATTTTTGTTTCACAGGTCAATAAAACTTCTCTTCAAGACAATCGAACAGGATGCTGAGATAAAATTTTGGACGTTAGTGTGATATAACATTAACATTTAAAAACTGAATTACCCCAAGAGAAGCCACCAGTAACGAGCAGATGTTTTTATTGTGTGATGGTGAAAATATAGGAACATAAAATGTAAAATTATTTTATTTGGAAAGATAAGGTGCAGAGAATGAGAAGCTTTTATTCTTATTATTAGTTATTTCAGTTCTTTGCCCTCATAAATTGCATTTGATAAAAAGACAAGCTAACTGGTTATTTTCCTCTTCTTTATTTCATGATTTAACAGCAAAAAACATCAAATCATTAAAAGTCACATAGAAATCATCTTCTTCCGAGAGGCAAATCCTTTTTAGGACGTCCTGAAAAAAAAGAAAAAAAAACGAAAGAAATGTTTGTTTTTGAAGTACACCAGCCCATTAGCTAACATAACTGGTATTAATTACTTTAACTTATCACTTTAAACTCATTTTGACAGGTCAGCAATCGTAAGGATCCAAGGAACGAGACCATGGGAAAAGATTGTTGAACAGTTACCCCAAAATAATAATTTCGACGCGTTTTCTGTATGGTAAAGAATTTATCAACGAACAATCGTGTAGAGGACTAAGAAATAATTGTTTAAATCACTTGTTCTTGATTAATTAAGTTATCTAATGTCCACCTCCACGCAAAGCACCTCAGAAATGGTAATCCTAGAGCTGATACGTCGAATAAAAGGTGAATAAATTCCTTACAAATAACACACTATAATAGAGAGCGGGTATGTTATCGGGGGATACATTTCTTTAAGTTTGTATCTAGGGTTTTTATGAGTTTTTTCAAAAAATTGTACTAATTTGCACTTTTCTTCTGACAGACCCTGTTGCTACAGTTTATCGACAACTACTATGATTTTATCAGATCTTAGGCCCCGACTCGAAGTAAAACAACTTCTCGTTCCAAACACGACATATTTTCCCCCGGCTCTGACAAGCGATCCAATACGGCTATATTATTAAATTCAACTCACCTTGTCAACACAGACCACAGGTTCTTGCGCACCTTGATTTCATGTAGCCGGTCCAATGACACCACTGGGCGTTCTGTTTGCACCAAGCAAAGCCCGATCGATTAACACACCAACCTGAAAGTGAAATTAAGAACGGTGAAGCCGGTTTTCCTGAGAAAATTTAAGTAATTCACTCTCTTTCCAAATTTATAGGGATATTTTCAAAGCTTGAAGAGGTAACCCTCAGACGTACAATAGGGGTGGGGGATTGGATGTCACCCCATCAGAAAGTTTTTTTTTTTTCCATTTTTGGAAGAGGGTTTTTATCAGCATCTGCAATTTACGGTATCTGTAAGTATTCCCCTTAGACACACAAATGAAACGTTAATCAAAATTGGTTGCTATGGTTTACGTACGAGATATGACGTCATAAGCATCATGTGGTCAAGCCATTTTTGAATAAAAATACATGTTTTGACCTTTTTTCGGTGAAAAAGTATAAGATGTTGACAAAAGCAACTGATGTCATATTCGACATGTCTAGCATCAAAAAATCTCATTTTCACCTTTCTTTTTAATAATATTTACCTCTTCCTGTAGGGCACATCACAGGCTATCTACCAAAGGCGAAATCTTTTTCGGATATTGTAACACTAATAAACCCAGAGGAGGAGGGGTCCATCAGCCTCCTTGTGCCACGGTGGGGTGTGAGTTATATCAAGGAATTGATGTAGAGAGTTTTTCAATTGAGTGTCGTAAAATAAAAACCAAGATGTTAACTCTGACCAATCACTGCACATCAGATGCATACAACATAATGAACCAATCAGAACCCGAAACAAACCGAATACATTTAACAAGCGTCAAGCGCGGGAAAACGCGCGCCATCCAGTCACATCTGGTTTCGGTTTTACTGATGAGTTGTTGAGGAAGTGGCACGACTGAGTTTTAAGGAGGAAGTCTGGTCAGATGCCCTGTTTTCTCAACTTTTTGGCCCTTTTTCTTAATTATTCCCGTGAAATTTCACTCAATTCAAAAATGCTTCAATAGGTTTATAGTACTTGCTCCCATAAATCTGTAAGAATTTTTTCGCAATTTTTAAAGTAAGCATATAGAAAAAAATGGGGGCGGGGAATTGATGAATTTCAAGAAAATTGAAAATTGATAAAAAATAAAGGTGAGTTAAAATTATAATTGAAAGTTAATAATTAATAGACGGATACCAAAACAGGCCACAAACAACCCCAAGTGCTCTTACGTGGGGGTGGACTGTCTGGGGGTGTGTACAAAAGTTTTATCCCTCTTTTATTTCTCTCTTAAAACTTATCCTATTTCCTACAAATTTAACCAGACCCCCCCCCCCCACCCCTTAAACAAATCGCAGACGGTAGTGATACAAAACGAAAGGAAGTATTACTTTCGACATTAAACTTTTAATAATATACATGAAAAAATTACTCGATTCTGATTGGCTGAGAGCAGTGCAGTTCAGTTGTAACACCAGTGCAAAAAGTGTAACACCAGTGCAAAAAGTGTAACACCAGTGCAAATTACACATCGATATTCTGGATTATGATTATTAAACGAACCGCTTTGAGTTCGTAGCATTATCAGCTGATCTTCATCAGCCAATCAGTAAATAAAGTGTCAAATCCGCGTCAAATGCTCACTTCCTGTCTGCAGTAAGATCTTCCGGCACTTCCTCCACGCGAATTTTTTCATGTTTATATTATTAATAAGTAATCATACGGTTTTTCTCGTTCAATTCGCCGAAGCGGCTCGTGCAATTTCAGCTTTTTGAAAAACTCACTCGTGCAAATTAATTCCAAATTGAACTCGAAACCGTATGATTACCTATACAAATCGCACAATCACAAAAATACTATTTAAGGTAATAATGTCACGCGGCACTACGCACGGCAGAAGAATGCAATAAAATGCAGGCAAATAAAATGACGCGGTTACTTCCAAACTCGTTCTATAATTATGTAAATAAAAATAAGTAGTCCAAAATATTTAAACCAGAAATTCCTAATTCGTGAAAGCAGTTTATTCACTGATAACATGCAAACACTCTCAAACAACTAATAAAATCTTGTGCATCATGTTTGCATGGCTTGCATGAAATTTGACAAAAAATTACTATTTCAAAACCTTTCTTTTCCCAAAATTTTGGAACAACTTAATTCTAGTCTGGATAAAATATAAGTAATTAAAATGTAATTACCAAAGGTGCTTGCCGCATCGGCTGGTGCTTCAGGTTCCAAAAGAGGAATCAAGTCGTCGAGCGCAATCTCGTCTGTGAAAGTTAAGTACAGATTAGCTGATCTTTATGCGATTGCAGGAAAGCTTCAGAAAATGGGGAAAATATTCAGTTTTCATCTCTGATTTCTCCAAGTTTCTCCAAGTTTTCATTTTTACCCGATAAGAAAGCACTATCATACGAAATTCACAACAGTAAAACCATAGTCAACTTCTCCATAGAATCGTCGTCGTGAATCACAGCCAACGAATTGTGTTTGAAAACTCGAGTCTACACTTTGGAAACTTTAATTGAACCCTTAAACTGTAAGATTGAACTGACTGAGGTCTGTGTAATACGTACCTTCTGCATTCTCTGCATAAGCAAAGGCAGCATAAGTGCAGGAAGGCCTATAACTGTAGATATGTTTATATTTTACCACAAACAAAAGTGGTTCTTCCCGGGCGATGGGTAACACTGTTTTTGGTGTTTTTCAAAAACGTTGCAACTTGAAAAATATATATACATATTTTTATCTTTTGTCTTCACAACGCGAAAACAAAAGATAACATATGAAATCAAAAGGTAAATATATATATTTTTCACGTATATATATATGTATATAACTAACTGCATACAGTACTATATATATATATATATATATATATATATATATATATATATATATATATATATATATATAGTACTATCAATTGTACTAAGTGCAAAGTACAATATGTAGGATCTACTACGACTAGGTTTAGAACCCGATTTAATAATCATAAAAGCAGGGTCAATGCTCATGTTAATTTAAGTTTAAATCAAAAAGGAAAAGATGACCTCATAGACAGACATTTCAATAGTGACGGGCACAGAGGTTTAGAAGACATGCAAATACAGCTGATAGACCATGTCAAAGGAGAAAAAGAATTACGAGAAAGAGAAAATCACTGGATTTACAAACTGGCGACCTTGGCGCCCCATGGCCTCAACGACAATGACGGATTTTACGCACAAAACAAGAAGTCACGTGCGGGTGTACGCGCGCGATAAAAATCGTTTAAGACGCGTGTCCTTAGTAACGCAATTTTGAAATGTACAGTTTGAATATTGTAATACGATTCTTGTAACGGGTTTTAGTCACCCTGAAGAAGAGTACTGAATGTACTCGAAATATAGGTGTTAAACAAAAAAAGTTAGAGTTTGTCTTCATTTGTGTTAAATTTATATGATCGTTATGAGAGACTACAAGAATGGATGCTTGTGAGAAGTATATATATATATATATATATATATATATATATATTTAACAATTATTCTACGAGGGCGCGCTGGATATCGAATGATAGATAACCAGCGAGGCGCGTAGCGCCGAGTTAGTTATAATCATTCGATATATATCCAGCAAGCCCAAGTAGAATAATTGTTTTATTAAAAACTTAACCACTATTTAAAAAAAAGTCAAGAAAGAACGGGAAAAATGAGAAAAGAAATTTAAACGGAACAAGAATCGCTCACATGACTGAACGAAAAAGGCGCCAAAACCTTGCGAAGTGTTGCAGCGTTTCATTGCAAAGCTGAATGAATCAATGAAAACTGCTCAAAAGTGACCAAAGGAGCACAAGTTTTGGAAAGAAATCTTCTAATTATTGGCTTTGAAATATGGTACATGTTTGATTTTTCCTGAAACATTGTTGTTATCATTGTTCAAAGCGGATTGAAGCTGTACAATTTCACCATATTAGCTGCTGGAGTTGAAACTGAACAAGTTTGTAATCTGTTCGCACAACGGAGCCATCATGTGCTTGTTTCATCGAACTGAAGACAGAACAAATTTGAACTTGAAGAGGTAATTTCCATGCAGCTCAGAAGCAAGATTACTGTAGTGAGGAACATTAGAAGTCACCATCATAGTTGTTAAATGCAAAGTGCAAAATGCAATTGTTCTCGGTTTAGAGGTTGCGGACGGAATGGTAAGCTTAAAAACAACATTCAAACAACTGGAAAAGCGATTCAACTCCGTTTACATGGCATCCGATTTCTATCTGAGCATTTGGACCTGTTGGAACACAGAGCTACAACAAGTGCAGGTAAACCAGTGTCAATTTTGCGTGTTAAAGGCGAAAAAGATCTCGCCCTTCCTTCCTTCTTGGTAGTTTGCCGCTGTATTTTTTTAGTACTTGTTTAGACTGCTTCATGATTTTCGCACCGACTCGCCATGAATGTGTGATAGTTTTTATAAAATGCTCCTGCCCCATTTCACTGTGTTTTATTTTATGTCTTGTCTTGATATTTTGAAGTGGAAAGCTTTCCTGATAAAACCTACCGTGTTCAATTTCAATGATCGACGTGACGATCGATGAAAGAAATTAATTGTAAACACGACGCTTAATGCTTAAATTTCTATTTCTGCACAGTTTCTTCAAACAATTTTGACTTGTGTTAGACGACGCTGTTGGTGATGCTTTTTGGTGACGCTGTTGGAATTTCTGCTTAATTTAAATTCGTTGCCAAGTGATTTTTCCCGTCCATTTTTCTCGTCGGGTTGCTCGCGAGGAAAAAACTTTCAGCTCACTTTGTTGTTGAGTGTTCATTGACCATATTTGTCGCAGCAGGTATATGAGCTCATAGCCTAGCTCCGTTCAGCCAATCAAAATGCTAGAAATCCAATATACCTAGTCCAGTTTTTAATAAATATATGTATATATATGCGTAGCTCATGCGTAGCTCATGCGTAGCGCATACGTAGCGCATGCGTAGCTCACTAGTTTACTAGTTTGAGCACTCTGACATGGTACGATGATACCACATGTGTGGGAGCATCTGAGGTGGCTATATAGCTGCTAACCTCAGCTCAATTCCAGCATCAGCACTGCACTGATGAGGCCCAGAAGGCCGAAACAGTCCGTGTCAGTTTTCTCCGTTGTTTTTCACTGTAACACTGCAGTCATTTCAAGGATAAAGGAACTTTCAGTTAACGTTGTTCACCACCTTTGGTACGCTTTTATTATCAAGTAAGTGGCTGTGTTTTCGATTTTTTTGGCCGTTTTTCGCCCGAGCACGTGGCTTGGCCCGCCGACATGGCGCGCGTGGGACCCGCCGCTCGTTTCATGCATCGCCGAACTGTGCGATTTAAAGGGACACTATCCCGATAATGCGCACGCGTGAACGTCAGCTGTTATCTTTCAAAAAAAACAATAGAACTGTCACACTGAGGTGACAAGATTACCCCGCGCCCCACGCAGTGATCCGCTGTTTACATCCTGATCCGCCATTTAAATATTTGCTCGCGTTTTATAGCTCCAAGGAAGCTACAACTTAAATTTCTTGACAAAAAGGGTCTTAGATCGCAATCCATGATGCGAAACACAAAGTATAAAACCCCCGGAGATTTTCGGATTTAATTGCAGTGAAAGCTAGAGATTTCTTTGGCGAAACATCACATGGGACTTTCGTAACAAGAGGACTTATTAGTTCCTATTGTTTTTGGAGGGACAAATATGTCGTTTAGAGTGCAAAATAAGGTCAGCTAGCATTTTCGGCGAGCCATCAGCAGCTCGGAAATTCGCGGACAGGATTCTGTTTCCTAACATTTTCTGCGGCCTAAATATTCAGCTAAAAAATCCGAACAGATCAATCCGTATTAGCTTTCACAAATATGCCTTTATAAACCTCTGAAACAATCTTATAAAGCAGGAAATGATATTTCAAGTATTTTGCTAAAATTTTCTCGTTGGGTGCCCCTGATTGTACACAAAGATTTAACCGAGCGTGATGCGAAACACAAAATCCTGCAACAGAATTAAAAACAATAAGCCAAGCCCGGCGTTACAAACATCAGCAGGGAAACTCGTCACGCTGCAAGTGAATATTTCAGATCCTTTATTGTCGAAAATATAAACATGAGAGGCGGAAAAACCCATAAATTTCCTAAATGAGCCAAATTCAACGTACCTATTATGCAAGCGCGGCATAAAAACCATATTGAGTCGATTAACAAACGACCAGAAGGAAAGCCAACGGAGAATAACAAACGACGAAAGCCACAAGAATCCACCAGTTTATATGACCTCGATATGACCTCGATATGACCTCGAGAATGCAACGCCTAAGTTGTAACGGCTCGATTCAGTCAACATTTAAAAATCCTCCGTTCTAAACCCGCTACAAAAAAACAAGAAGCAAAATGGGTCAAAAGACCAAGACAAGGCGCGGCGTACAAGTACAAGTAGAAGTCGTGCAGCGTGCAGGCCTTCCAAGCCGTGTAAAATACCTCCATGGAATTCCATGGAGCTCCATGGAATTCGCTGGAAAATTTTCCATGGAATTCCATGGAGTATTAGGACATGGATTTCCATGGCATTCCATGGAGTTCCATGGAATTCGTTGGAATATTTTCCAAGGAATTCCATGGAGTATTAGGACATGGATTTCCATGGAATTCCATGGAGTATTTTCCATTTTTCTATTTTAGAAACGGACAGTAATATTATATATATTACAATTGAAGTAAAATGAAAATTGGCTTCTAACAAAAACAACACAATTCATTGGTGAAGCGACAAACTGAACAATTCCACATGCTACTTAAAACGGTATTCCTTTGAAACATTCTCACTAATTGCACGTTAGCTTATTTACACAATAGAACTAGAGACACTAGACACATCGGACAGAGAAAAATATTTTCACTAACGAATCGTGCATCAATTTTCAAATTGCATGTTAATACTACAGACAAGTTTTCAATTTTACTCCCTAACTGTATATTGAAAGAAATTATTAAAAAAGCAAAAAATGATTCAGGCATACCTGACAGACAACTCTTTCAATAATATTACCCCGCTTAAACACGGTTTGCAGATCCAAAGCCTACGAAATTACTGGAGTACACTGTAGGCTATTGACTCTTTTCTGTTACTTTTGAGCCGATTAAAATTTCGATTGTGTTTAGTTGAGAAACTCTGATTCCTTTATATTACCGAGGGTAAATTGTATCTCTTAAAAAGTCCACATGTCCACTTGAACTGTTGAATCGAACTGCTGTTGCTCCACGGTCCCACTGCAGTTGCTCATAACCTCGATTTCATCGGTACATTTTGATCCAAAAATCCACGTGCAGGGCTCAAAACATTTCTAGGCACATAAACTACCTTAAAGCTACAATTATCCAATTCTGTTTCAATCTGAAAGACGTATTTTCATCCTCAAACGGTCAAACCATACACAGATGCTTGCTACGCAACTGTTGCAACCGTCACTTCAAAATGGCGCCTGTGTTGATGATACAGAGGTCACATGACTCAAGTGACAACTGCTGACCACTGAATGCAGGCACTTTGTTTTGGGCGCTCGGATATCACATTTAATTGTTGAATTAAATGGTTATGCTCATGATTAAAATATAATATACAATTATTTTGCTACTCGGAGTGACTGTAGAGGTATGGTTAGGTATGTATTTTACTATTTATTAATTTATATTGCTAGCTCAGAATCCAATTCAAGCAGTTAGTTATTTCCCAAATTGGACAGCTTGTAGTTCTGTGCGAAATATAACTAATTAACACAGTAATTTAAAAAATCCCCTGACTGCCAAAAAGGTCACTCAGTCTCCGATCTTGCAAGTTTGACTGTCCTCAGAAGTCACTGATAGGCAGCTGTACCGTCAATATATGTCCTCGCACATGAAAGATACACTGTTGTCATTTTGAATAATTATCTGTGGGGATAACTCACTATTTTATTTTCAAACTATTATGTGTCACACAATTCAGTAAGCTTCCATGGAACTCCATCAATATTCCATGAGACTTCAATGGACTCCATGGGCTTCCATGGAGCTTCCATGGAACTCCACGAAAGTCCTTGTGATTTCCATGGAATCCCATGGAACTCCATGGAGCTTCCATGAAACTCCTTTTCAGATTCCATGGAGCTTCCATGGAGCCCCATGGAATTCCATGGAGCTTCCATGGAACTCCATGGAATTCCATGGAGCTTCCATGGAACTCCATGGGGCTTCCATAGAATTCCATGAAACTCCATGGAATTCTATGGAATTCCATGGAGCTCGATGGAATTCCATGGAGGTATTTTACACGGGAACCCATCAGTTTATGGCTGTGTCGGTCGAATACAGACACCACCGATCCCATGTCTCATGGGTTGCTTTCTTTATGTATATTCTGGTATGCTGCTAGTTCCATTTCTTCTTATTCCTTTGCGATTTTCTGAGCTTTTATGGCGGCTGCCGGGAGAAAGAAGCCTTCGACTGGCGCCATAGCGCTTTCCTCCTCTCGGTCCTCCGTCCAACGGCATTGAAAACAACGCCAAAAAATCCCGATCTCACACAAATCGGAACTTAACGAAAACTATATATCATTAATCTATAACTGGGAGAAGCCTTAGGGTAATATTGAACTAAACTGAGCACGATGCAAACGGATTTTTGAAGGTTCTATATCACTTCTCTGGTCTGTTGAATTCGCGACATCCTGTCAGGAAATCAAAGTTTGGAGCATGCGCAGTAACCGGATATTGGTCCTTTAAACCTCCAGACGATGTCACTGTTGACTCGAAGCTTATTTTACAAGCCCTAGGAGTCCCGAAGGACGATATTGTGGGCATTGTGCCCTTTTATGGAGGTAAATGTTTTGACTTCACCTTCAGGTCTCAGGATATGGCGACGAAAGCTGCTCACAATGGTCTCGACCTCGGCGACCGAAATTTTTCCTTGACCCTGCTTGGGTCTGAATCCATTCATGTGTCCGTGTTTGTGTCGGTGGAGTTCCCCGACGACACTTTGCTCTCCGTTCTTTTCTTGAACAGTACGGGGAGTTAAAAAACAGAGACGTTCGTCGGTGTTTCTTCAAGGACGAAGCATTACGACATTTAGAGAACGGCGCCCGCGTGGTAGAATTTACCCGCTTAACTAAGGATATCCCTAAGAAGATCGTGGCTCACGTGATTCCTATTGGATTGAAATACTCTGGACAACCGAATACCTGCTTTCGTTGTGGCTCCACCGAGCACCTCGTTAAACTGTGCCCGAAAAGGCTAAATACCAAACCAGTGAGAAACTCTAACTGGGGGGAACCACCTAATCCCCCACCCCCCTCCACCACGCCTGAAGGTCAGGCCGACATGGACACTTCTCCGGTCGAACTCCACAATTCGAGCGAAACAACTACTACTTCTGCCAGTTCTCCGGCTGCGGACGCTCCTCCCGTCCCTACTCCATCGGCTGAAACACACACTCAGGAATTATTTAGCTCCCAAGAACTGTCGTCCTCAGAGGGAACCGGGGTGAGCACCCTCCTTCCTCAAGGGAAGAGAAAAAGCTCGCTTTCGGCCCCTTTGAGCGACGATGATGTCGCGGTTACCAAGAAAACTGTTCTTGACCCTGCATCTTTAGGATTTTTCCAACTGTTTAATACAGCTATGAAGGAAAAGGGAGCGACACGCTCCGAATTGATTAAGCAATTCCTGCCGCTAAATACTATCGCTGTCGTGCTTTGTATTTACAGCACAAATATGGCGATTTCACCAAAACGACCGCAAAGAATAAGAAACATGCTAACGATGTCGAACAGGAACACTGGAAATCCTTAGCGGGATTCATCCAGCAGGATGCCTACGCTGAATTCCTCGGAGTTTTCGACGAGCTTCGCCGTGCGTACACTCTTTTCCACGAGTGAACTCATGATGATAGTTTTTTATTTTCTGTACATTATGTCTCTTTCCGTGGTGACTGTTAATGTTAACGGCATTGCGGAAAAGCCTAAACGCCTAAAGGTTTTCCAAGCTTTACGTGATTTGAAAGATTCAAAGATAGCAAGGGGGTGTGACCCCAAAAAGGACAAAAAAGTGACATCCCAGATAAGCCTAGGCTTAGATTTCATTGTCTCGCCGGTGCGAACGTGGATGAGTGCTGTTGTGTTCTTAGTGGAGAAAATGAGCAAAAGGAGCTATGCTGCTGTTGTATCTGGAAGTGATGGTAAGTTAATAAATTTGTTGCATCGCGTCTGATTCATTTTTTTTTGGCAACCTTTCGGTCGTAGCAGTATTTGCTAGTCATACTAATTGCCCACGTGCTTTCATTTACAGGGTCGTCGGACTCCGATCCAGAGTTAATTTCCAGGTGTGTGTCTGTTATTTTTTTAACAAAGTAATTAAATACTTTCTGTTTCGTTTACAAGCTAATTTAGTCCTTCATTAAGCCCTCGACAAACCTTGGAAAAGCGTTTTATTGTCATGCACTCAGAATACACCCATGTAAGTGGACGAGAGGCGGGGTGCCAGAAAGCGGGCAGAAAGAAAATGTTATTAATTGTAATTTACGGGTCCTTATGTTTTCATTTTGTCGCCTATAAAAGATTGTTGATTAATGAAAGTTTGCATTTTTCAAGCACTCAATAGCCGGGTAACATTTCAAGTTTCTTTCTAGCTGTGATTTTGTACAAGATGTCGGTCAGAACTTCACGCCATCACAAGGGCGTCGACGGGTAACAAATTCTTTCCAAGGTATTCCACCTTCCGCGTGCATAGCTAGCGCCAGTCCCCAACCGCGTATTAGAAATCCGTCCTTCACTGCAAATACCTTCATCGATTTCCGCTACAATTGAACTAATTTTTTATTATCGATTATCGATTTTAACGTCTCTTTTGCTAGGAACAGTAACTCTAACTCTAACTCGAACTTTAACTCGAACTCGAACTCGAACTCGAACTCGAACTTGAATTCCGTGTCCAATCACTCCCGATTGCAAGAGATTAAAGAACGACTCAAAGCAATCGGGGAGTGAAGGACCTTCGAGTTTAGACCCGATTTCGAGTTCGAGTTCGAGTTAAAGTTCGAGTTAGAGTTAGAGTTACTGTTCCTAGCAAAAGAGACGTTAAAATCGATAATCGATAATAAAAAATTAGTTCAATTGTAGCGGAAATCGATGAAAGGACGGATTTCTAATACGCGGTTGGGGACTGGCGCTAGCTATGCACGCGGAAGGTGGAATACCTTGAAAAGAATTTGTTACCCGTCGACGCCCTTGCGATGGCGTGAAGTTCTGACCGACTCTTGTACAAAATCACAGCTAGAAAGAAACTTGAAATGTTACCCGGCTATTCAGTGCTTGAAAAATGCAAACTTTCATTAATCAACAGTCTTTTTAGGCGACAAAATGAAAACATAAGGACCCGTAAATTACAATTAATAACATTTTCTTTCTGTCCGCTTTCTGGCACTCCGCCTCTCGTCCACTTACATGGGTGTATTCTGAGTGCATGACAATAAAACGCTTTTCCAAGGTTTGTTGAGGGCTTAATGAAGGACTAACTTACCTTGTAAACGAAACAGAAAGTATTTAAGAGGGAATGTCCACTAACATCGAGCGAGTGGCGGCACATGATGAAAAATAAAATTCCCTCATAAATTTTCCACGGATACCCTATGGTAATCTAAGAAACGTGGTGGAATTTTTTTCTTGAAAATGTTTTTTTAAGCCCGAAAAAAGATTTAACACGTTTACGCCACACGTGTCCTGTAAACACGTGAAATAAACGTGTATCATACCTTCTCGTAAACTTCGCTCTGTTTGATTCGCACCCCTGAAAGTCCCCATTTTAAGCATGGAAGTTTACTTTTGAAGTGTGTATGAAGTAATTGAGTCCTGTTTTAGATCTGTGAATTAATTTTCAAGGTCATGGCGAGCTGCTGAAAATCACTAAAATTCGCTTGCTTTGAATTCTCAATTTGGCACAGTTTTTCAAGAGAAAGTTTTCCTCCCCGGTAAAACACCAAATCACTTGAAATTCAGAATTCTTGAAAGACGAAATATCATTCTTAAATCAAGTTTAAAAATTAGTTTCGGGCTTCTTATCAGCGCCGAGTACAAGCGCTCTCAAAATCCCGATGATCACAACATTAACCTGTCAACCAGTATAAACAATAGGCTCGTGCCTCCGACCAAATAGCCGAAAACGTGGAATTTTTTCCTTGTACCCTTTGGTATTTGGATGAAAAGTACAGGATAAAGGTCATATCTAGCTCACCTTGAATAAGATTTTGTCTAAATGCCAGGTTTTGTCAAGTTTTAGGTGCACTGTCCAAGGGCCATCTTGACGAGTGGAATCGACCGTTATCTCCTCATCTCCAGATTGACTTGCAACTAATGAATAACGACCCCGCCACCACATTCACATCCCTTAACGAATGGCAAATGAATTTTTAAAATCTCTTAGTGTTAATTCTCTGATGAAACTAAATAACTTTGCAGTGATCTCCACATTCATCTCAGAAACCGCACTGTTATTATGGTCTGATTTAACTAAATTTGTCTGTCACGCAACGGGTTCTGGTCAAGTCACAGGATAGGTTTTGGTTATGGCATTGCAAAAATGGGGGAAAAATCGAAAGATTAGGACGTCTGAAATAACTTAAGCTATGAAAGAAATTGTACAAGATAGAAGGCGGTGTAAATAGTGATGGCGTTTGTTTCAGTAACTCGACCGGAATGACCGTTCCCGTTTTCATCCCAGATGCCGGACTACCTCGACGTAAAAACAAACCACAGAGATAGCTGGATTTTTTTCCATGATTTAAACTAAAGCATATCGAAGGTTAACAAAGATGGCATCCATTTGTTTCTTACAAGTTCCTTGAAAATTTTAAGTTCACTTTTCTCTATAATCGTGAGTTTTCAATGCGTAGCACTTGGCTACAACTGCGTTTGTTTACTCACATTCCGTCCTCCTGTTTGGTGTCATGTTACACCGGCGACGTTATGCCTGAAATATCTTTCGACTAGTAAAATAGAGTGATACTACATATGACGGGACTATTCACCACACAATTCTGACCTGTGCAAAACAAGTTGCAAATTGTATAGATGTACATTTTGTGACGCTCTGGCGAGAGGAAAAAATTGTCACGTGTTCACTAGAAGCAGAAAGTATTAGCTTCCGATAGTCTAAAATAGCAAACATCGATAATATTTTCTATATGTTACTTCAGAGTTCGACTTTTCAAGACGCGAATATTCCCTAGCGTGAATGCATTTTAGGATATTTTTCCCACAGTCTAATTAATTTCACGGTGAAGGATTTCAATATTATTTGCAAGCCACCAGTGTTGCGTCGAGGAAGGCGCCTCGAGAAGCTGCCATTTGTGGAAATAATTTTCTTTTTGGAAATCAGGCGTGTGAGAATTTCAGGTGCCACATTATTGGAAACTAGACAAAATGTCTTAAGTGCAGATCGGCTTTGAGTAAATGTTCAAAAACTGATAATTTTCGTTCAAAAAAAAGGAAAACGCCAGATTTAACACGCAGTAGTTGTAGAGCGCTTCCTCTATATCGCGCCGTTGTAAAAGGATAGGTTCTTTGGAGTTCTCGCAGTCAGGACCCCTGTCACGGACTACAATAGGCAATCAAACCATTATCTCCCTTGGCTGCGAACAGAGGTCACTTATTCTTTTCAGAAACTAGTTGCAGGCGTTTGCACCTCTTACAAGCGATATGAACAAGCAGTTGCTGTTCACTGGTTGCAAAAAAAGAGACTTTTCGGGTCACACTTGCAGTGTTGGAATCAGCGATATCCACTCAGAAGTTGAGCACGCGCAATAGTATTTTTAATTAGTATTCTTAACAGGGACCATTTGCCCAGCCCATTGCTCTTGCCTGGGAATAGCGCAGAGGGAACTAATCGACGTTGGTCATGTTGAGTTCTACCAGGGCTGTCTAAGTATGCCTCGAACGGGAAAGTGAGAAAAGCAGACCGTGGAATTGGCAAGTCGGAGCCCAAAGCTATTTTGCAACACATCGTTGTCTTCCTTCCAGTGGGCTCTGGTAAGTACACTTTTTTCTCGTACCCACTTTCGTGCATTCCTCACTGTGATGGCAGACGTCATTAAGCAGATTAACACTACCATACCAGCCCTGAAGAAAGTCAGCTTCCGGCAAGACAGCGCTGGCTGCTACCACTACAGGGCCTGCAGGGCCACCATAGTTTGCGCAGGAGTACTAGGAGCAGAGCTGGGCGTGGTGTTCAAACTCATGGCTCCCTTCCCTCCCCATGGAGGGAAGGGAGCCTGCGACCGCAACGCCGGCGGAGACTAAGTCGGATACATTTATCCTCCTAAACTCCGGACACAGTATCAAGATCCCCATCCCCATGGAGGGAAGGGAGCCTGCGACTGCAAGGCCGGCCGAGACTAAGTCGGATACATTTGTCCTCCTAAACTCCGGACACGATATCAAGATCCCGGTGGAGAACCATCCTTAAGTGTCATCCGGTGCGCGTCCATTGCAAGCCCTTTAGTTGCCACTTGGAAGATCAATGGTGTGAGCATGCTCTCGAATATACAGTTTTCTAAAGAAGGAATCCGTCCTTGTATGAAGAGCATATGGTGTGGGACCTATAAGACCAATATCTGCGCTGAAATCTAAGGCCCTGTTATCTGATGGTCTACCGTCCATAGCAGTGCTCTAAGCGAAACCAAGCCCGTTCTCCTCAACCGTGAGGAGGCGGAGAAATATCGCACAAGCAACTGTCACCTGACAAACAAGGGCGTTAGTTTCTAGAGAAACTGTGGTGTTGCATCGGTGGGGAAGCGAAACACAAAACTTTGTATTTATCAACTGAGTTAATAAGGTAAATTGAGCCACCGTGAAGAGATTGAAAGCTGACGTTTTGAGCGTTAGCCATTCGTCACAAGGATGGTTCTCCACCTTCATCACCTGCACTGCTCAGAAGATCAGGCGGAAAGCGACAAAGAGCCATGAACATTAGGACTCCTTGTCATGATGAGTTTCAAGATGAGTTGAGTTTCAAACTCAACCTAATTTTGAGTTTCATGTATAAAAGTGTAATCCTCTAGGTTTGCCATAAAATGGTTTCACAAGCTTATAAAGAACTAAAAGGACGGTTCCGGCACCCCTGGCCACACCCCTGGTTTTGGCGTGAGTAAACTCAACATACATTTTTACATTCTTACTCCTGTCTTGACCAATTTTTGAAGACCAATACATAGAGACCTAATAATAATTTCTTTTTCAAAGCCCTAGTGACAGGCAAGGTTTTGGCAAGGCTTCACTGCCTCTAATGATACTGATAAATACATAAATACCGTAAACTGCCACTTATAAGCCCAACCGCTTACAAGCTCCCCCCCCCCCCCCGGTTATAGGCCCATCTACCTGTAAACAAAAAAATGCATCCGGTTATAAGCTCCCCCGGATATAAGTCGCCCTCTAGTTTTCCTTGTTTCCTTAATATTAAGCACTCTCACAGAACACTGCGAAGATGAACTCTGAGCTTCTGTTTTGTTACGTTCTGGGTACGTTCGTGTTACAGTTTCGATTTTGTTGTTAAAATTGAAATGAATTCGATTTATTATGACGTTTCAAAGGTTAATTAAAAACTGGTAAATTAAAAACGTATTTCGATCAACAGTGCTGTGGCTCATTTCGAAACTTATAAGCCCCCCAGGATATAAGCCCACCCAAACCCCCTTACAAAGTTGTATAAGCCAAGGGCTTATAAGCGGTCCTTGGGTCCACAGGTTTTGAAAGTTCTCATTGCTTTGTTTTTGTTTGTTTGTTTTTTGCTTTCTTGTTTTTTGTTTTTTTGTTTTTTGTTTTTTTTTTTGTTTCCTGTGCATTTCCCCCTCCAAGGTCAAATCAGGTAAAATCAAGTGCGTGACATTTTGTTGCGTGACTCAAACTAAACAGGCTTTTAAGCTTTCGGCACGAAATTATCGTTTCGAAATTTTGCAACGAATACAGATCAAGAAAAGACGTCTTATAGGAGAAAACTGTTTTGAGGTTCAAGTAAGGCAAAATCATTTTATTCCTGAAGGTTCTTGATTTTAACAAAAGGAGGCGCGATGGAAGTAAGTCATTTGTGTTGATTGCCAATACGCGATGCTTCAGTGATGTTGTTGACCCCGGACGCCAAGATGGTTATTATGAAAGAGTACGCACAGAACCTGATATTTAGACAATACCATATTCAGGTGAGCTAGACATTACCTTTCCGCTGTGGATTACAACCGAATACCAACCAAAATAGAAGAAATGTTCTCATTTTCGGTTATTTGGTCGGAGGTATGTGCCAATTGTTGACGTGTTAATGTTGTAATTATGGGGATTTTGAGAGCGTTTGTACTCGGCGCTGATAAAAAGCCCGAAACTAATTTTTAAACCTGGTTTAAGAACGGCATTTCCTTTTTCAATAATTCTGAATTTCAAGTGATTCGGTGTTTTACCGGGGAGGGAAACTTTCTCTTGAAAAACTGTGCCAAATTGAGAATTCAAAGCAAGTGAATTTTAGTGGTTTTCAGCAGCCTGCCATGACCTTGAAAATTAATCCACAAAAGAATAACTCGACTCAAATTACTTGTAAACTCTTCAACAGCAAATTTCTAAGCTCAAAACAGGATTTTTCCATGACGCGAATTAAACAGAGCGAAGTTTACGAGAAGGTATGATTAGCGTTTATTCGGGGTGTTCGTAGAGACATGTAGTGCGGTAACGGTTTTTTATTTTTTTGGAGGTTTAAAAATAGTTTCTCAACAAAAAATACCACCACGTTTCTAGAGCTACCATAAGGTATCTCTGGGCGAAAAACGGAGAATTTTGATTTTTCATCATGTGCCACATATTTTCGATTTCGCTCGGTCTTAGTGGACATTGCCTCTTAATTACTTTGTTAAAAAGATAACAGACACACACCTGGAAATTAACTCTGGATCGGAGTCCGACGACCCTGTAAATGAAAGCACGTGGGCAATTAGAATGACTAGCAAATACTGCTACGACCTAAAGGTTGCAAAAAAAAAAAATGAATCAGACGCGATGCAACAAATTTATTAACTTACCATCACTTCCAGACACAAACGGAAGCATAGCTCCTTTTGCTCATTTTCTCCACTAAGAACGCAACAGCACTCATCCACGTTCGCACCGGCGAGACAATGAAATCTAAGCCTAGGCTTATCTGGGATGTCACTTTTTTGTCCTTTTTGGGGTCACACCCCCTTGCTATCTTTGAATCTTTCACCTAGTAATTATCGGTCGCCAAGGGTTCGTTGAGGTCGGATCAAAGATCATTTGCGCAAGCCGTTAGAAAATCCCCATCAACTGTTAAGCCCAACTTGAAGCTTAGCAGAAGAAAAAAATCAATCGCTGCAGCGAAAAACGGGAAAAATATATCGGGAAAAGAAAAAATCGCTGTAAATAGTATTACTCAAACTAAAAAAATGCCGTGGACGCCTGTGAGCAAGCTCTCGGAAGGGGGGGGGGGGGGGGGGGGCAACCATCTCTATCTGCATCTGTAATGCGGATGGATACATTTTTTTTTTCACGTTCGTCCATTAGAAAAATATTTACAGAAAAATAGTTAAAGAAACCAAGAAATGATTTCTTTTCTCTTTGTAGAATCACTTGTCCTAGAAGCATTTTGTGATGCTAAGGCACTACATGACGCTTAACGATCTTTTTTCCTCTTTTTTTGAAAGGAATGTAGAAGTGGTGAATTTTGGGGAAGCACCTTTTGAGCCAGTTTAAATTTGTCATTTGGAAAAGACCTCAATTCTTAACTCGAACTCGAACTCGAACTCGAACTCGAACTCGAACTCGAACTCGAACTCGAACTCGGGTCTAAACTCGAGGTTTCGGGATTCCCCTAATGATCTGGTTTTGTTACCAAAGACTATAATACTTCACTGAAACTATTTTCTGTCGTCTGTTGCTACGGATGGCACGGATGGAAATGGATTATAATTTGAAAAAATTAGTCTAAACTTTTCAAATTCTTTCAGCGTGTTGACATTAAATCGATATTAAATCGTCATGGTTTGTTTTCTATCAATGAAATTAAGTTAATAAGTTCCTTTAAATGTTTAAACACAATGTTGGGCATGGATAAAGTTAGCTACCGATAATTTTAGCACAGATTTGACCAGAAATCTGCGAAATGCTCGTGACCATGCCCCTTTAAAATTTCTCTTTCGCTGCCGGTTTCCTTTCCAACTCCCAACGCCAGGGCATTATTCGACTTCTATATAAAAAGAATGACCCCTTGTTACTTAAGAATTGGCGGCCAATTTCGCTGCTTAACATAGATTATAAAATCTGCACTAAAGCTCTCGCAAATAGGTTGCGTGCCGTCCTCCCGCTGTTAGTTCACCAAGACCAGACATGCGGCGTTCCGGGGAGAAGTATCTTTGGAAACCTTTTTCTCATCCGAGACACAATCGACTATGTTCATTACAAGAACATTCCGGCTGCTATCATAAGCCTCGATCAGGAAAAAGTTTTCGATCGCGTGAACCATGCGTTTCTACAGAGAGTTCTCTCTCAGTTCAATTTTGGCCCCGATTTCACACGTTGGATCGCAGTTATTTATAGCGATATTTCATCTGTCGTTATAAATAACGGGTGGGTTTCCTCGTCCTTTCCCCTCGCGAGAGGGGTGAGACAGGGCTGTCCGCTCTCCCCCTTGTTATACTGTCTGGTAGCTGAAACTCTAGGGAAAGCTATTAGGCGAGACCGTACTATCGAAGGCATTAACCTCCGTGGCTGTTCACAGCAAAGTAAAGTCTCCCAGTATGCGGATGATACCACTGTAATCCTGGCTAACGAATTTTCCATCACTAGAGCTTTTGATGTGATCACTCGTTTTGAGCACGGTTCGGGTTCCCGCCTAAACCTTTCTAAGACCGAAGGTTTGTGGATCGGCTCCTGCGCCGGCCGTGTCAGCGGCCCCGTCCACATTACCTGGGTCGGGAATAAACTTAAAATTCTGGGCATTTATTTTGGACTAGGTAACCTCGACCATGCGAATTGGGCTGACAGAGTCGCTAAATTTGAGAAACGTTTAAATCTATGGAAACTTCCCACGTTGTCGCTTAAAGGCAAATCAATGATTATCAACACTCTTGGCGCTTCTGGCCTTTGGTACACCGCTACTCTCCTTCCCTTACCGAAATGGGTCCACTCTCGGGTGAAAAAGGCCGTTGGCCTGTTTCTGTGGAGTGGCAAAGCTGAATTGGTCAAGAGGGGCACTTGCCGCCTCCCCTTTGATAGCGGAGGTCTCGCCGTGGTTCACGCGCTCGAAAAGTCTCGCGCTCTCAAACTTCGCTGGGTCCGTTATATTGGTGATCTTACATGCACGGCCAAGTGGGTTCACTTCGCTCGGTATTGGATAGGTTTTCCCCTTAGCCGCAAAATGAAAAACTGGACCTTTCTACGGTCGAACCACCTTGGTAATGATAAACCTTTAGTTTACCAGCATCTCCTCACGGCTGTAGATCGAATCGGTCTTGATTTCGACCTACTCCCCGACCATCACGTTAAAACCTTTTACCAGAGGCTCGCTTACCCTACCCCTCCGAGCCTCCCGTGTACCACAGCCTGGGACCGCAGGCTAGTCACATCATTAAGTTGGCCTAAAATCTGGTCTCATCTGTATGGGGGTCTGAGTACGAATTGGGAATGCGATATCGCGTGGAAAATAGCTCATGGAGTCCTTAAGACGCGAGCCTATCTCAAGGCTTGGGGACTTGCGAACGTGACTGAGTTCTGCGCGATATGCGGGAAGGTGGAAGCCATCACCCACGCTCTCTACGACTGCCCTCAGGCTCTGCCTGTTTGGAGGTGGATATCGTCGTTCCTCAATCAACTGTACCCTTCTTCCATTAATCTTACCCCAGCCTTAGTTCTCTTTTGTCACGGGCTACCCGGGGGCAAACATAACGCGAATGCTAACAAGCTCGCAGCATTTCTTTGTAAACTCGCACTTAATGAGGTGTGGAGTGCTAGGAACTTAGCAACTTTCGAATCTAAACGCCTTAGTGGTGATACCATTATCGCGAAAATCAAGAGCAGAATTCGCACTCGTGTGTGGGCCGCTTTCAATTTCACAGAGCGCCCTGATTTTATCAAGTTGTGGACTGTTCACAATGTTATTTGTACCTATGATCAGTGGTCCTTACGGATACTTATCTAGCTCTGACTAGTGTATTTTGCCTAACTACCTAGACGCAATCTGTAAACATTTTTAACTTTGGTTAACCCAATAAAATTCTTGAAAAATAAAAAAAGTACTGTCTGCAGTTAGATATTGCTCTTTGGAATACAAAGCTATGCTTTCATGTCCAAATTGAGCACTCTATCAGGAGAGTACCATTGTCGCTAGCGCGCATGCGTAGCTCACTAGTTTTCTAGTTTGAGCACTCTGACATGGTACGATGATACCACATGTGTGGGATCGTCTGAGGTGGCTATATAGCCGTCAACCTCAACTCCAGCATCAGCACTGCACTGATAAGTCCCAGAAGGCCGAAACAGTACTGTCTGCAGTTAGTTTTATATATATATATATATATATATATATATATATATATATATATATATATATATAAACTTGTCACAAGCATCTCCTTCTCCCGTCCTCATAGAAAACAATATAAATTAATCACAAATGACGACGAAACACCGCAAATTCCTTTTACACCTATGTTTCGACCACATTCAGTGATCTTCTTCTATATATATATAGAGAGAGAAACAATAGAAGCGAACTGATATCTACATGTAGACATTCCAAAAAATTCCTGTTAAAGACTGTGCTCGCTTAGATTAGCCAACATATCCGTCTACATCACGCCACTAGGTATTGTTCTGTATTTTCAAATTTTGTGTATATTCTCACGTATCCGTTATTTTTGGCAGTTGCCTGATGATTGCTTCGCAAGAAGCATGAAACTCTGAGTAGCAATAAATGTCTTCGACCAAATAATCCAACCCTGCAAATATATATATATATATATATATATATATATATATATATATATATATATATATATATATATATATATATATATATATATATATATAAGCAAAAATGGAAACGGGAACGAGATATTTTTACGTACCGTTAGTTTTAATTCTTTATTCTTATGATAATAATGGGCGCGTTTACCTTTCAGACCCAAGATGGCGTTATCTAAGTTTGTGTTAGTTCCTTTTAGGTTCAAGGAACAGTATAAAAATTGACTTTTATGTCTGTAAGTTGTAATCTACCACAGATCTATAATACTTTTCCTGAAACTTTCATCTCTCGTTTTGAAATAAAAACAAAAGAAAATTCTAGTGCCTCTAACGAGATTTTCCGAGGTTGTGAAATCGCTTTTTTAAAAGGCGAGATCATTAACAGAGGCTTTTATTTTGTTTTTATTCGTTTTTTATTACAGATATTCCCCACTGGCTGATTAATCCCGTCTCCCATCGTTCCATTTTAAAACTAGTTTTGGAGCTTTTTGAAAGTCTAAACACGTTATCTTGGCTATTTGGCATTGGATGAAACGGTAAAGGCGAATTCAAGTACGAGCATGTATATAATAATAAACCCTTAAAAGTACAAAGCAATTTTGAGAATGTTTTAAACTTCCTTGCCTTTATTCAAATACTGTTAGCTCTTGAAATACTGGGTTATGAAACATGGAAAAGCCATTGGCCACGAAGAAAACAATCCAAGGTCTTCTTCATCTCTCTATTAGTTCCGCTCGCCTTCCAGACAATATTAAGCTTCGGAAAGCGTTTTCATGAATATTCAAATAAAAAAAGTAATTTGGTGTTGATTTTATATTTTACTCATTCAAACAGAATAATATACGGTAAGTTTTCTTGACTGCATTTCTGAATTCTCTGAAACGTAAGCAGTACATTAATGGATTCAAGGAAGAATTAGAAAGCATTATAGTTGCAGACAACTCGAATGACAAAATGCCAGCTTTGTTTGGCGAAGTGCCGGGATATGTTGGTTATCATTGTGGAGGTACAAAAAGGCAGACAGCACAGTAAAAATACGAAAAAGACATACATTGTATTGACAGCCGACTTCCACATCTTTTCAGGCGGCAAAATTCAAGATGCAACACTTGAGTTCCCATTTGAATATGAATTTGTCCTTTGTGGCGCTTAACAACCCAGTACATTTTTATGTAAACATAAAACGAGGCAAGAAGAGAAAAGATTATCATTACAGCGGCAAACCCAGAGTAAATACGAAAACCTTTTATCCAAACAAGACTTAGCAACCCGTTTATCACCCACACTGCTATCTGTGCAATGTTAGTTCTTTTTTCGGTCACAAGTACTCGATATCTCAGGTGCAACTTTATCGCGAGATATCTGTCAATTCCAATAACTGTAATGTAGAGCAGTGAAACACCTCTTAGAAGCGACGTCGCTACGCTGTAAGCAGCCATGACATTGCAATGTGGTGTAAGTTGTTGTAAACGCGAAATAATACAAAAATGTACAAAGGATGAACCACAAAGCCGACGCCCAGATCAGTCACAGCTAATCCAAATAAAAGATAATTCGACGTTGAGCGTAAAGATGACACGAACACGAAGCTGAGAAGTATCGAGCAGTTTCCCAAAATTGCAGTTAACATGAGAAAGATATTCGCGACAATGTTTACAGCTAGAATTATGTTTCCTCCGCCATCTAATGATAAAATAGGTGGTTTGATAAAGCATTCGGTTCGATTTGCATTCAATGCCAAGCTCATTATATTTCTAGTGCAATCGCTCAAGCGAGTGCCGCACCAGATAGTGTGGAAGAGTGTTATTTCGTCGAAGAGATCGCCTTCTTAACATGCAGCAAGCAATTTACTTTTAAAAAACTCATGACTTGTTCTAAGTCACCTGTTCTCATTTTTAAACTTCAGTTATTTGTTTAATTGGCAACTGTTTTAGCACTTGTATTGTTAAAGCACTTGGCTATATTTTATAATTCACAGGGTGATTGTTCCTTTAAGTTACTTGGAAATTGCTGTCGGTTTTTTTTATGACGGTGTTTATGCGACAGAAACATCCGGCACCTGTTTTAAACAAACGAATTTTAACTCTCGCCATGTGATACCATTAAACCGCCGAGTAGTAAGTCGTTACGATCATCATGAGATAAGCGACTAAATATAAAAACCAATTGCCTTCAAACTGTTTGCATAAAACCAATTGCCTTTAAACTGTTTCCAGCTGCTGCGTTTGCAGACTAAATTAAAAGTGCCGTATTTACTCGAGAGAGCGCCGCGGTGCTTATTAAATTTTTTGACTCGTCGGTGCGGCGCTTATTTGAGGGCGGAGTTTATTCGGGGGCGGCGCTTATTTAAAACTGCCTACTTGCGAATAACATAGTTAGATGTAACATTCTTAATCTTTGTTTTGTTCATAAGAATAGCATAGGAAGGACGCAATGAAAAAGTTAGCTTTAAGGGTCTAGATCCCTTTCCACATCCAAATAAATAACAAGAACAGCAATAACAATATCAGCTGTATAAGCATTTCAGCATTAGCCAAGTCAAAATTCAATAAGTGCCGTATTATTGCTGGATGGATGCGGCGCTTATTAACCTTTTTGCTCCTAAATGCGCCGCTTATTCGAGGGCGGCGGTTATTTGAGGGCAGCGCTCTTTCCAGTAAATACGGTAACTGCCAAAGTAGAGTACGACCTCGGAAGATTTCTGTTCAACCTACCAAGACGAAAAGAAAGCTGCTGCAATTGCTCACATCACCGGCTGTCAGGTTCTTTTAATTATTTAGCAAATACACTCTATTACTCTAGAACAAAAGAGAAATCGCACATAAAACTGACATGTCTTTCGGGGCACAGCGTATCAGTTTGCCTCAAAACTAATAGTTGTAAGTTTGATTAGCATTACTTTGCATTTAAGGGTCTAGATCCCTTTCCACATCCAAATAAATAACAAGAACAGCAATAACAATATCAGCTGTATTAGCATTTCAGCATTGGCCAAGTCAAAAGTCAATAAGTGCCGTATTATTGCTGGATGGATGCGGCGCTTATTCGAGGGCGGCGGTTATTCGAGGGCAGCGCTCTTTCGAGTAAATACGGTAACTGCCAAAGTAGAGTACGACCTCGGAAGATTTCTGTTCAACCTACCAAGACAAAAAGAAAGCTGCTGCAATTGCTCACATCACCGGCTGTCAGGTTCTTTTAGTCATTTAGCAAATACACTCTATTACTCTAAAACAAAAAAGAGAAATCGCACATAAAACTGACATGACTTTCGGGGCACAGCGTACGTTTCGCGTCAAAACTGATAGTCGTAAGATTGATTTAGCATTATTTAGCATTTTCGGCCTCCTAATGGACATTGTCAGCATTTTTTCGCTCAAAATTTAGCGTTGTACAATGAGAAACAATAGAGTCCTTCTGTCTCAGGCCCTATGTGTGATAGGTTCCCTCGGAAATACGATGTTCAAGTTTCATATAAGCTCTCGAACTACGCACTCGGGATAACATTTGTTGTGAACTTCAAATTTCCTCAGGCAGCCTATCACGCGATGGTGCCTTCGACAGAAGAACTCTACTGTTTAAATAAAAAAATTAATAAGTCACACGCACTATCCTCATAACAGTAACATCGATATGTTGTCAAATTGTACATGATTTTCTTAGTAATCATACGATGTTTATTATAAGTAGTTGAACACTGAATTAAGACAACTTTAAAGTATTTGCAGATAACTTAAATTAAATTTAAGTTTTCGTTTAACGAACACAAACAAAAGCAAAAAGCTAAACGCCGACTTTTAGAACAAAGATTAGTATTGCTACCTCTATCAATCAAGCTAACTGGCCGTTGTAAAAGCAAAAACAAATAAATAAGAATAGGAAGAAGGGAAGGAGAACATGGCCTTACTGGATTCCTGGGGAATCAGAATTCAAAATCAGTGTTCAGTATTTGTTTTCTTAGATTTCGCGGGCATTTTATCACTAGAACAGTTTAATCTGTAAATAGCGATTTTTGTATGGTTAGGACTTCCCTCCACATGTAAACGATAAAATCGGTATGAAGTAAAGGATTTTAATAAAAATAATAATAACATATTTAAAAAGTCCAACGTGGAGATTTTTAAAACGGAGATCTAATTAACGATTTCTCAGTTGTGGACAACAAAAACGGACGAAATAGCAGATCTCTTCACACGTCTTGGAAAAACGTTGGCATAAAACATCGGGACCTGCAGTCAATACAAAGTAGAGTTTTCGGTCGTTTTCAACCTTTTGTGTTTTGAAAGCAAAACGCGAATACAAATGAAAATACATACGTGTAAATGTAAAAATTTCCAAAAGAGTACCTCAAAAAAACCTCCTTTTTCAAATGAAGACGAAAACGCATATTTGTGGTGGGTTTTCCCTAGTTTCGGGCGAGAATTCTCAGTTATGCCGTCGATGTAATTAATGTATGCTACCCAATTCGCTGGAAAAGTTTACGCAAGCCTGCCTCTGCTCTGCAGAACAGATAGCCAAATGCCCAAAGAACAATGTCTACCGAATCAGGACTTAAAACGAGTGAACACAGCTTTCGCGTGCCTCTTCTTGTCGTATCCTTTCTTGAATTATGCATTAATATATCATATATATCTTTAAATAAGGGTATCATAGCTACTCTAGTCCTAGAAGGTAAATTATTATCTGAACTGCAACTATTATTATCGGTTGCCATACAACTAGATATCGGATCCAGTCCAGCAGCTGTCCAAATAGGACGTGAGGACGCTCCCACCTGGGATCCAGTCAAGGAAAGTACAGAAATACTTCGGTTGCACTCCCGCACAGCCATAAGCACAAGGATGACATAGGTACTCACAAAACGTGCATTATGATACCACATGCGTACGTCTCATCGCCATTTATTTAAAGGGGCTGTGTCACGGCAGTTCCGTCCAATTTGTTTAGTTTTTACAATTACTCGCCCTTACTTGCTATGGAACTCAATGTTAGCGAAGAGGTTACTTGTAAATGACAAAATCTGATAACAGCTTTGTGACAAACAAAATATGTATCCCGAGCTTTATGTTTAAATTTACAAACAACAGAGATAAACTTTGAAAACTGTTCAGCCTAACAGTTTTTCAAAAACCCCAATTGCAACCAGTGTTAATCTTCTTCAATTTGGCCCATCCGTGCCTTCTTTTGTGTTTGCTGTGTTAGTTAAATCTTTCGTCAATGTTTTAAGCGGTTATTTTTATGTTTCGCTTAAATTGGTGGCTAGGTCCTAGAAGCTGAATTTTGCTAAATTCCGTGATGTAGCTCCTTTAACAAAGAAGGCAAACTCATTAAACGCGACGGGCAATACTCGAGTGTTCTCAGATGCCCGAAGTGTTTCATGTTTAAGGCAACACACTGAAAAGTGGTTTTGCGTCCTTTACAAGCTCTATGATATGAAATTTAGCAAAAACTGAAATTAAACGACTTCTCAAGGCTTCAGTTTCCCCTTTTCCCCAAATCACCCATCACAATCTTGTAAATATTCTACCGAAAATTTATGCAGGAAAGTCCACACGTCAAAAATGCTTTTTTTTCACTAAAATTTCAGTTATCTTGCAGAATGTACCCCTAAAACAATAAAACACGCCATTCTATGCTTTATACCCGGGTAAAGCATGGTCCGATAGCCAATCAGAGCACAGTCTCAGGACCTAAAATATGGAACTCCCTTACCAACCATTATCAAAGCAGCTACAAGCTTTCTTTCTTTCAAACGTCTTATGAAAACATTTCTAAGAGACAAGCAAAACAATTCAATTCATGCCTAGTCTTTGTAACATCTATTTCTACTAACGACGCCTTTTTATGTATATATTGCTTTCAAATAATTCAAAATGTCTGTGAGGAGACCTCGATCATACTATAAGCTCTTAAGCTTCTTCGAGATCTCCTCGCCACTTTTATACTTATACTTATAATACAAATACTACATCAATGCACTGCAATTTCCCTTTTGATTTCCTTTGTAAATATGTAGTAAACATGTAATCACTTCATTATTATTATTATTATTATTATTATTATTTTAAGTCTATAATTTTGAATTTATGCGTATTTGTCGTCTTCTATCTCCTACGGTAATTCGTATGTGGTGAAATAAATAAAATAAAAAAATAAAATAAAAAATACGATCATGACAATGAGATCAGCGTCGGCCTGGCTGGGCTGTCAGTCTACAGTTGACGGTATATGATTCACCCAACCGTATTGCAGTGAACGAAAGAATTTCTCCACGAAAAATGAAACCCAGGGTTTGTTAGGTCCTTAGTGATTTCGTTACGTTTGAACCATGAAGACGGGACCGACTGTGGTTATCCGAGCCTTGTGATGGGATTCTGCGACCTACCTTCCTTTAATGCTGCAGATGAAAGTAAGACTTAAATAATCAAAAGGATACGGATTGCAGAACATTCGCTTGAGATCAACCTTCTCCTTGCAGTATGGACACGTCTGTTTCTTGCCAACTATGCACCAGCCACGGATACAGAACTCGTGAAATCTGGTGTTACCTTTGGTTAAGGATGAATAAACAAGGGAGATAAACGCTAAAATGTATTTCTTCCACACAGGTACGGGGCACACCTCTTTTTTTTTTCAGAGAAATTACAGTCGAAAGACTCAGCGCGTTCCGCTCATTATTTAGGAATGATTTTCATTAATCGGGAACGGATTGCATTATTGGAACCAAAATTCCATTTTCAGATTGAAGATTAAAATCTTCCAACGGTAGTCTCATTCGAAGTAACGAATGTTGATTGCATTGCTACTTGCGTAAGCCAAAAGTTCGCACGCGAAATACGAAACCGTTGACGGCTGTTGGTTTCAGTCGGTTTTACATGAAAAGGAATTTTTCGCAATTTTCAGGAACATTTCTTGTGTATTTATAGCACACTTGTTCAAGAAATATTGTTCTTCACAGTTTTATAACAGTAGACTACTTCTTCACGTGGAAAAGTACTTGAGATTAATACTTTGTTGAGCGAACATAAATCAAATCAGGTACAACTAGCCGCCAACAATCTGCCACTTGCACGGAAACATTCGCCTGATGTCAATAATAAACCAATCAGCATTCCTTATTTGAAACAAGGCTACCGTTGGAACATTACAATATTCAATTTGAAAGTGGAATTTTGATTCCAATAATGCAATCCGTTCCAATTTAATGAAAGTCATTGCCAAAATAATAAGCGGAATGCGCTGAGTATTTCGATTGTGAATTTGAACTAGATTCAAGGATACAAATGTCCACAAGAAAGTTTATAAGTTTTCTCAGGCCCATCATCATCTTTGTCTTGCTGAAGAACAAGCTCTTGGCCACAAACAGCACAAATGTTGGTCTCCAGGCTTCTGCTGGGAAGACCACCTTTGCTAGTATACTAAACAAAGGCAAGGCACAGTAAATAGTAAGAACACTTGTAAGAACAACAACAACAATTTTGCAGTTAGATGCCCCCCCTCCCCCTTTCCTGAGTTTTTTTTTTAGACATACAACAGAGTAACATATTGTGCCATTACTGCTGACTACTTAAGATACACTGTACCCTTAAAGCACCTTCATCTAGCGTCTAATTTCATCAAGCTCAAATTTGCATGCAAGTGAAAGCAAGGTTTTTCCTGTTTGGTCACTCAGCAGAAGTTGGACTGAGTATCTTTTTAAGGGGGAGGGGGGGTATGCCCAATGCTACACTAAAATAGCTTTTTCGTATCACCCATCACAAGTCTGTGTACACAAGTTCGCATTTCCAAACATGTTCACCTTACCTTTATAAAAGCTTTACCTTAGAAAAAGAGAGATGTGGTAAAGTCACACTCAGGCCACATGAGGCCCAACAGCCAGAGTTTAATCCAAGATCTGTAACACAATTGCTTGCTGAGCATTGCTATCCCCTGGATGGGATAAATGTCAAGCACTGGGTTCCCCCAGCAACCTGTTACATCTCTACTTTTTCCGAACGGTTCGCTTACACTTCTTTATACACTCCCAACTTGTTTTGTGCTTATATAGCTCATATAGTCATTGCGATGGAAATAACAGTTATAAGAGCATGTACTTACACCTAGTTTTGACGAATTTTATCCGCACATATCTCAGCAAAATCCCTGCCAAGTACTCCAAAATAAAGTCCATAAAAGAGCACTGTCACTCCAAATTCCGTAGCAGTATCGGGCTTAATTGCAAACATTAGATTAACACCAAACATGGTACAACATACAACCATATAGCCTGCTATCCCCAGGGCATACGTCACTTTATGCACTAACAGAAACCACTTGTAAACCAGTCTGAAAAAGAAACAGACATGATTATTTAGGAACAAAGCTACTGTTAATCTTCTTAAAATTTACCTGACTGCAGATTTTTTTCTGTTTGCCATCACCTTCAGGAGAGCAGGGAACCAAGATAGTGCGGTGGAACAATTATCATCATCATTATCATCATCACCACCATTTTAAGTTAAAACTATGTGCCAGGTGGTGTATAAGGGCTGGGTCTGTACTTTGTTCTCATGTTTGCTCGAAGAGCTTTTCTCTGGACAGTTCTCTGCAGTTTTTTCTTCATCCACAAAAAAATATAACAATTACATAATTATATTTCTTAACTAAATTTCAATCCAAAGTCTGAGTCACATGCTTGTTTCCCATTCAGTGACTATAATGTTTAGCCCTCATTAAACAAAGACATCATTATTCAATTATTTTTATCTTGGATAATTTGTATACAATCAACATATCAGATGACTGGCTTAGTCAAGTCAATCTTTGGCAGATTAACAGAATTCCACTGTAGAAGGAAGGCTTGCAATTAAAGAGATCTACAAAAATCTCAAATTGGCTATTACAAGAAGGCAGTTGGATTTAACTTGCTGCACTTTCAATTCACACCAGCAAGATCAAACCTTGCAGCTACATACCTTGGAGTTGTGGGTGCCAATGGCTTTCTAGTAGATTTGAAAACAACAAATCCTGTCAAAACAGAAAACAGAGCCCAGGCAGAAAGCATGCGCCAAAAGTGGAGTCTGATGTTGAAGTAGAGAGGAATCAACCACAATCCAACGAGTGTCACAGCCTAAAAACAAGAAATTGAATAATAATAACAATTTATTATTAATAGTGTGAAGGGGGCGGGGAGAGGGTGGGATGCTATTTTTATTATTTAGAGAAATACACTATGACTGGTAGGACCATGCTCAATCAGAACATTTAATTTGCACTGTAAGGTTGCATGAACTACAGTATTGCCTGCTTAAGATAAGAGTAGAGGACTTGGAAGGAATTGTTAAAATCAATTGATTACATTTATGAAAAATGACCAGCATTACCCTGGCTGGTCTATCAGACAATAAGACACTATGGCCATGGTATTACACAGTTGCTGTCTACTCAACAGTTAAACAGAGGCGGATTAAAGGGCTTTTAAAAATTAGCAAATTTGCATTATCTAGTTAGTATCGTTTTCCAATGGGTAGGGGGGGGGGGACACTTAATAAAAGGAGATGTTTCTGTGGCATTTCGTCATGATTTGATGCCTTGGTGGTGTTTCATACAACCTTTGCGAAACTTGCTAAGGCTCCTAAAACTTCTTTCACGTTCACCTGAAAGAAGTGCAAGTGGTAGGCAAATATACACAGACGCTATACATCCTTAAAAAAACTTCAAGCTAAACGTAAGAAAAGGAATTTTCCACCTCAGGAACTTGAGCCTGCGCTAGCTTAGACCACTTAGTCTTTAATTTTTATTACTCGTATTTTAATTTTCAAATTTTAAATTCCTAAAAGTATTGTTTTAATCATTGAATCATTGTAAGTTTTGTATTCATGTTTTTTTTTCCATCACGCGTTATACATGAGCCTCTGGCTCGGATATGCGGGGCTACCCCATCCCACGTATTGACGTTAATAAATGGATTGTTGTTGTTGTTGCTGTTGATTTCTGGAATACATCCATTTTTTAATTAAACTGCAAGGAACCACAAAAACCAATCCGCGGTCTGGCTTGAACCTCCATGGACACTTGTTTGTCCTAGCTACGAGACATCAGCATGATGGCATATTTAGATAGGACTCAAAAGCCACCGCGTATTATCTGTCCTTCACTATTAAGGACGGATAAAAGAGAGAAAATTATTATATCTCGGTAAGGTTTTTTTTTGCCTAAAATATAAAAACAACGTGAATAATCTTATAGAATGTTTTGACGAGATTGATCTTTCCTAGTTTGCCATATTCCCCTACAAAACCTCTTAGTTGAGGAACAATTAAATCCTTGGCATTATCTCGTTATCAGTAACTTCGTTCACGATGCATCTTTCTTCATATAAAATAACGTTTACAGCAAGAATGCATGAGCCTTAACAAGTACCCAAACCATCCCAGAAGCCCTCACGGAGCTTGACGTAATTTTATTCATCGGAAAACTAATGAACTAGCTGATATAGATCATTTAGGTGTGTCCGACTGTGAGTCTAGTCAATTATGGGGTTAAAAATTCGCCTCGGGCTTGACGCTGTTTCAAGAGAGTTAAAAGTTTTTTATTTTAAATTTTTTTTTCTGATTAATCCTTTAAGCTTAAATACAAAGAAATTTCAAAATCTAACTTAAAGCCACTATTCTTTAACGATAATTAAAAGTTTGCAAATCGCAATATTTCGTACTTCGAGTAACTTAATTCATTATTGTTCTTAACTGCAAGGAATTGGAAAAACAGCAGACGTGGGTGCTCAACCATTGAAAAAACTTAACAAAAAAGTCTGCTCACTCTTATCATGCTTACAGTCAGTTCATGTTCCATGAAGGAGCCTTGCTGGGAAGCTTACTGTCAAATTTCTCAGTTTCTTCCTTTCCTCACTGTGCAGGGTCTCTCGAGTGAATAAAGGCTGCACTCGTTCCGTTCCATACAGCTACCTCATTTCTGCCTTTGAGCCGTTGAAAGCACAAACGAAGCGAGCGGTTAAACTTGGGAAGCCTCCACGCGTACATGAAGGGGTCAACCGTAGAACTCACAGACAGGAATTCATTGGCTATCAAACGATACACGCTAACAGCAACAGAGCTTCGGCAAGGGCAGAAATAAATAATTTGTACGAAGATGAAGTAAGGTAGAAAGGAACAATAGAAGACAAAAAGAATCAAAATAAATGCAACGACCATTCTGTGTTCTCTCTCTAGTTGTTGCCTTCTGCTACCGGCCGCCAGACTCGCTCGAACTTCTCTAAGTTCTTTTCTTTGCAGAGTGATCTGTTTGTATATTTTCACATAAATTGCCGTAAGAACAAACGACGGAATCACAAAATGAGAGTAGCAGTAGGCCAACAAAAAATTCTCCTTTTTCACAGAAGACACTGGAAGGACACACATAATTAACGCGTTTATCCAAATTACAGAGTTTGCAATCTTTGCTCTTTTAATGGTGATTTTTTGCGGGTATTGAAACGGTTTGTTTATGGCCACATAACGATCGTAAGACATTGCCATCAATGTCGACACAGCAGCGAGAATTGACACAGCTCCGATGAAATATTGCATAATATTAAGAATGGGTAGATCCGGCACACCGCGGTATTTGTAAATTAGTTCTACAGCTCGCATGAAGCTGACTACTCCCATGAAAAAATCCGCAACAAAGAGATTTGCGATGAGAAAGACTGATGGAGACCGTAAACAGTGGCAGGGATCTCGGTAAATTGTTATGAAAAGAGAGGCGTTACCCGCGGTAATGATGAAGCCGAAAATAAAGTCTGTGATAATTAAACCCAAAAGTAGCTTCGGACTTAAAGACTCGGTTCCACTGGCCAGCCCTTCACTTGCATTTGTTGAAAACGTCGAATTCATCGCAGAGATGTTAGCTTTGTTCTTGATTTTTTCAAGACAAATTGTGTAATTTTCTTGCGTTTATAGTGACAATCAAAGGCGTGCTTTGTTCCAGTTCTGTGAAGTTAAAATTGATTTTGTAGGATGCGATCGCGTGCAGCTGTCAAACGAATCTCATGTTTATAGTCACCCCGACCACCAGAAAATGGCGCATATAGATTGAACTTTTTCATTAAAACGTGCTTCAAATCCCATATTGAATATTTATGGTGAAAGTCATTAGCAGAGGATTTTGGCTCCAGATCTTTGGCTCCAGATCTTTAAAAATCATTTTCTTTAAACTTAGAATAATGACTTATTTAGGTATATTGAATACTTATTTAGGTATATCTACTACGATAATAACGATGTCAATAAGATGATTTGACAGATGGAGTAGGTTTAATTAATTTCTTAGTTAAAGAGAAAATCACCACCTGCCCGTAAACGATTATTTCGAAAGCCTTTGGGGGCTTATTGCTGAAAATATAAGTAAAATGATTTTTTTATGTTCTTTTACTTGATCCAGAAAATGGCGCTGTTTAACATAGATTTTTTGTTATAAGTCGACATGAAGACAGGCTTAAAAATAAAATAATTAATAGTCTTTTCTTTGTCACAACTTACTAATAGTGCAAAGAAAACACTTGTCACAGTTTTGAGAAACATGGACAAAATTCAGTGTTTGTTTTAGACTTAGCTGTCAAATACTAAATTTTTTATGACATCGTTTTCTGGAATATTCACGCTAATGTAAATACCTGACATTTTAAAATAGATCGCTAAAAGAAAGGTAGATTTCGCGTGTTATACCGATTAATGGCTATAGTTAACATCACAAATGGTTTGCTCATATTTCTCTCACACCATGCTTTCAAACTGCTCGTGTTGATCAAACCAACTACCTCCTTGCATTGTTAAAAATCGCTAAGAATTGTCTCTTTGTTGATGAAAATTTTATGCGGAGGAAAACGCGCCAATGTGAAACAGGTCACGAACAAAGAAGACAAGACCCACGTCTTATTGTCGTACGCCTGAATGAGCCAGAATGAGGCGGATGCGAGTGCTTTCTACATTTTTCGAGTTTGTAGCAATATATATGGTTTTGCTTTCTGTATGCTCTATGATAATTATGGAATTTTAAGTTAAGTTGCTGCAGAGAATGATACGTCAAAAACACTTTTTTTAATTAACAAAATCAATAAGCGCGCAATGGTTTTCGATGCGCTTTTCGATTCTTGGAGACCGTTTCTAGAAATAACTTTCCGAGCCCGAAAACTATGTTAGGTGCACAATATTCTCGAATGGCTATACAATTTTTATTGATTTTGAAAGCTAAATTTTAATCTTTATAATTCCTTGAAGCATATCGCTAAGTTTGCGCCAATAATTACTATTAGCGGGTCAAAAAATTCCTTCCTTCGTCTCCTTCGACTCGGCATTGACCTCAACAATATCCTCATCACTGTCGTCGTCTTGTGAATTATCAGAGTGGATGCCGATAGACTGGAGAAAAATTCCTCCTCCCAGTTAGCGTTCAGCTCGGTGCACGTTGGCAGAGTAGACTCTAATTGCTACAATGAAAATAGACAGTGCGCAGACAACCAGTGTCCGTCAAGCGGGGTTGACGATATATAAGAGTTTGTGACTCGGTACACAGAAAAGTGTCCGTTGTCCGTATTAACCGGTGTCCGTATTAAGCGCGTTAATTTTAGAGAAGATATATAAGCTTTTCATCAGGACAAACGAAATTGTCCATTATATACGGGTGTCCGTATTAAGCGGGTGTCCGTAGAGCCGGTTTCCACTGTATTTCTGAACACGGAATCAGATAAAAAGCTATAGAATAGCTAGTGTGAAAGTATTGAGTTCTCTCTACAATTTATTATATGAAGACGGTATAGTTATTGTTAATTAAGTCGATGAAGTATGATCGCCTAGCTGAGTCTGTTTGTGATGGCATTGACTCGCGTTTCGACAACCTGAGCGGAAGTCATCATCAGAGACAAGTCAGGTTGTCGAAACGTCGGTCAATGTCATCACAAACAGTCCTTCTATCTAAAGACTACACTCATCCCGACGATCACGCTTTACTGACTTATGACATGACTCCTAGCTATTGGCCAAATCATTTCCATAGTTGTTAGTAGCTGAAATTGTGGCAACCTGATTAAAAGTTGTCTTGAGGACTTCGGGTGATGGTTTCGAATTCTCAAGGTAGTAGTACTAAGGACACATCCAAAGATATTTCACGCCTTTATCTCAATATGAGCATATGTGGTACTAGTAAGGAGGATTTGATTTAACATCTAGACATTTCATCTATGGTGATCAATACCTTTTTTCCCATGACCTATTTGTTTGAACTAGTAGGGCAATTCTAAGGAGAAATGAGAATCAGCTGCTTGTAACTATTGGGGCATCGTGAATCAGGGGTCTGGTTTTTGCAATTTATGTCCAGTGTAGCCACGAAAGATAATGGACATAATTCGTTTTATTTGTTTGAGTAGATAAGAGTTGCCTTTAGTAAAGACACATATCTTGTGTTTCTCGCTTTTCATTTGTATTTTGACTACTTGTTTTTGAAACTTGCGATTGCGGATTATACGATTCGCCCAGTTTGCACAGACTGAGGTCCATGAAAAGGAAAAACTCGTGAAAAAAGATTTATTCTTACCATCAACTGTCAAGGAATCTAGCTCAACTGAAAATAAACAGCTATACCAGATCAATCGTTTAGGCCATATCCCTATTAACAAACCAAAGAAAGTTTATCGCTACTTACTTGTCCCATAGACGTGGCTGCAAGTTAGACTGAACACAACAGATAGCAGATAAAACAAACGCATTCTGTAACAAAGCTCTTGCTTTATGTCTTGATTACGATCCCTGCTTTACTACCCAATTTTCAGAAATGCACCCTTTGTCAAATCTCAACCTATTTATATACTACCTACACTTTTCTCTTTATAAACTGTCAAGGAAGATAGTCATATTCTTTATATTCTTAAAGGTTTATAGGAGGAATTATGTTTTCTGTGACAATATTTGTACAAAGTTAAGTAAAATACTATAAAAACTAAAAAAAGAGAAAATACCAATAAGGAAAAGTGGAAAGATTACTGACTCTTGCTATCACTGTTTGGATCATCTGCCCTTTCGGGTGCCTAGTTCAAGCCCACCCCTCCCCCACGATTCTATTAGACACGGTTAAGAGTACTTTAAAGTCATTTTTTTGTGCAAAACATCATCAAATTGGATAAAACTCATCACGCTAACCACCACAGCACAGCTCCCCTAATGAAAATGCTTCCTGGAATTCATTTATTCCTGTGATGGAGATCTGAAGTCCAACGCGTTAACCACTACACCACCGCGCAACCATTTCAATGTTATATCGGTCTATAATATACGTTTGATTTATTGCACGTTAGTTCAGTCAGGGACGTTTTAGCAGGCGTTTATGACAGGGAAGGAAGTATATAGAAATCTGTGAAATTGTTTGCCGACAGTTGGCCGTTTGAATGACTGATAATCATGGACTGATTCTAAATCACACTAAAGAGAGTGGAGATGATAATTTAAGCAAGACTGAACTGGCAAAGAACATCAGCTGCGGTGAAACTGAATGTGCCACGGTCCTGATTACTGATGTGTCTGTGAGAGGGACTCATAGATTTTATATTATTGTAAATAGAACATGTAATTCAGTCGAAAGACTGCCATGTGTTTTTTTCTTACGAATAAACGATTTCTTAAGTCCACAATGCTAAAAATGATATGCTATTATCTAAAGGGTAAGTGTACTTAGCTAACCATGTTATCAGAATCAGCGGTTTCTACAAGGATCTGGAGTCAGAGAACTGCACCTCGTGTATGATTTGATGGTGCCTCGCTTTTGTTTGTTTGGTTTTTTTGTTTGTTTTTTGTTTTTTGTTCAACTGGCCGAGTTTTACAATTCATGTGTAACACATCTACCCGTTAGTTCGATCGCCATAAACAAGTTGATTAAGATTGTGTTTGAAGGTTTCGTTAAATCCCCGCGACATTAGTAGCGACACATCGCTTTTAGTTCTAAGCAGAGAATATGTGTTTGAGGTTTCTTTTAGCAAGCGACAAAGTAAACTAATTGAGTTTGTTATAAAACAAGCGGTATATTTAACCTTTAGTTAACTTAAACCGATGGACTTCACAAATTGACTTCACATCACAAATTTGCATAACTTCAAAACAGAGGGTCCACAGTAGGGTTCTCAGATCCCGACATCCAGTCTATTTTTTCCTGTTAACCCTGCCGTCCCGCCCTTCTTTACGTCGAAATCACGATCCCGCCCAAATTTTAAAATGGTTTTCAATATACTTTTTATACTATGGATAGCAGACAAGTTTTTGTACAACGGGTAGCAGACAAACACGTTTTTATGATCGACGTTTTTGAGGTCTCGATATCGCCATTAATGACCCTAACGTGTGCTTTGTTTGACAAAGATTGTTTGTTATGATATTCTCAGTCCCGCTTTTTTGGAAGACAACCACTGAATGTCTTTATGACATGACCCTCTTTCTGTTCAATTGTCGAAATCCCAATCCCGCCCAAATTTTAAAATGGTTTTCAATATACTTTTTATACTATGGATAGCAGACAAGTTTTTGTACAACGGGTAGCAGACAAACACGTTTTTATGATCGACGTTTCTGAGGTCTCGATATCGCCATTAATGACCCTAACGTGTGTTTTGTTTGTGTTATTCTGTTTTACCTTATCTTGTCCAGGTATCAATGAAAAGTAAACATTGGCAAAGATTGTTTGTTATGATATTCTCGGTCCCGCTTTTTTGGAAGACAACCACTGAATGTCTTTATGACATGACCCTCTTTCCGTTCAATTGCTTTTTAAAGCAGGGGTAATTGTGCAGTGGTTAGCGCGTTGGGGTTTTGATCTGAAGGACGGTGCGTTCCTTAGTCAAATAAGTGTTCTCCGCCTTGTTTCTCTACACCCAGCTGTATATATAAAAATGGGTTGTATCCTTAGAAAAGGCTAGAAGCACAAAGGTCATAAAAGATCGGTCCAGTGAGGACTGCAAAAATGAAATGTAGAAAAGATTTCAAAAAGTCGACTCACCTATATTTCCAATTTTTCAGTGTCTTTACTCACCTTCAGAAAATCTCTGCTTGGGAGTGATCTTTTCGAAGAAAGGTATTCCTGCTCTACTGATTTTTCATAACATATAGCAACAAAATTTGTGATGTCAAATACCTCGTTTTCGGCGACCGTCGTATTTTACATTACCGTCCGCCGGTGTTGCCATACCGGCTAGACTAACCATAGCTGTTCCAAGCAACGCTCAATGGCCGCTCGGAAAAGTCAAGAACGCAGACAAGGCCAAGAAGTGCCTTGATACCTCTTTCTCGTGATGAAAGTGACGAGAATAGAAATGCCCGAAATCAACACAAAACACCACAAAAGGATTCATACTAGTTTGACATTCAGGCTACTCTGCCTTGGCCGATTCACTACTTGAAAGCCGACACATTTCATACCACAAAGGATAAAATCATGCAGTCTCGAAAAAATTCCAATACCGTATCCCGCTACTTTTCCCTTACGATTCTCGCATCCCGACTCCTTAAAAACACAAAATCCCACTCCCGCTCGTAATTGAAATTCCCCCATCCCGCTCCTGTTTTCAGCTCCCATCCCGGATATCGCCACAAAAATTAGCCAACTGCTGCATCCCGCCAAACCTATTGTGGACCCTCAAAACAACTTGCTTGTGTAATTTGAAATAACCTATTCACACATATTCTTCCAAGACTTGTTGAGCGGAACTGTGAATAAACTCGCTCCTCCAGTACTCTACTAACGTTCTCAGCTGTGAGTTCTGCTGCGGTACAGAGACCTTACAGTTGCGCTATCTGGTCCGAAACTATGCTTTTCAACAGGCAAATTAACAATGCGCACGATGAAAGGCCGGTCTCCCTCTCTGCGATTCCGACCGTAAAAATCACGCTTTTCCCAAAGCCAGTCAGGACATCTTCACCATTTTGTAGACTGCTCACAGCCTGCCTTTGCTCAGGCTTCAAAACAAAGTTTCTATCTTTCGATTTTTAAAAAATCAAATACTCGCTCGCTAGCTTCTCGACATTTAATATTTTGTCTCACTGATCTGCTTCTTCTCTGCGTGACTCCAAACTGACGATGATTGACAGTAAATCGACCACTCAAAACGCCTCGTCCGCCAGCAGACGAAGTCAAAATCGGTGACTCACAGTAGAGGGGTTTTCGGGCAGGCGGTTTTTCTTTCGCTCCCCCAACCCCCTCCCCTCACTTTGTCACTCGCCCGAGACCGACTTTCGCGCACTTCCAAGATGGCGCCGGCGATCACGAGCTCTGCGTTTTCCGGTTTTTTCCGCGATAAAAACACCCACAAACCGCCTGCAAGCAGGCTAGGTCGTTATTGGTCATCGTGGAAGCTACCACAAAGTTTCGAGTGCTTGCTTCTAGTCTTCATCAGGCGATAAGATTGAATGGTTACGCGTAATGCTTTTCAAGCCGGTTTGTGTCATTAATTACAATTTCAAATCGTGGTGCACTTTCCCCAGGCTTTAAGGCAGTCGAATACAGAGGAAGGAAGACGCACTTGATGTCATATCAAAAAGAATTTAGAAGGGTAGTTTCAACCAAGTTTTACTTGTCAGTTGCGTTTTAAACACATAAAAGGGTTACAAAATACGGCAAAAATTAACCAAAATATTTAACGGAAAATGCTTAAACTCGTACAGTTTGGCATTTGAGGGAAATTTCCTTGTGGGGAAATGATAGTCCTTAAGTATAGGTATGAAACTACAATGAGATCACCCGAGGACATTTTAATTTTGTATGGGCCACTGAACATTTTCAATTTGCCCACCTTCCAGTGCTGGTACCATTGAGATATCAGCCTAAACAACGCGCACTTTAAAATCTACTTTTTGCCGTTGCTGAAAGCTCCCTTTCTGAGAAAAGCTCTTCCCCATTTTGGACGCGGGATTGTTCTCAAATTTGTTGAGTATGTGATAATTTTTTGTTGTCAAAGTTAAGTCCCCTTTGCCCAGTTCCTCAAAACAGGATTACACTAATTTATGATTAGCATCAGTTTTATTCATTTAATTATAAATAACTTTTCAACAAGGATTCTTTCCAGATACATAGTTTTGAAGGTAACCTATTCGCTTGACTGGCATTGAGCTTTCGCAAGGTGAATCATGGAAAAATCGCTTTTAAATAGAGAAAGTGGAGACCTTGGTTACAGTTTAATTCAGGATTATTGTCAGCGTAATGCCTGAAAACAACTGCACATGTACTTAATGAAAGTTACCTCTGACGTCTAAAGCATGAGAAAAGATAAGCCTTCAGCATTTTTAAACAATCGGCCTTCGGCATTTAATAAACGCAAACAAACACAAAAAGCGACAGTGTTCCGTTTAAATTACAGCGCGCCAACAAGAGGGCATCGCATGTTGTCAACGTTGACATCAGAGGTAAGTTGAATAAAACCGTTTAGTAAAAAATAAAGTGATGATAAATACGCCATCCCTTATACTATTGATTTAACTATATTTACTGTACATAATCTGTTTTCGTGTAGCACGCAAAAGAGGACAATACAACAGCCAATTCATTGGTTGTTATTGGTTTTTTTTTTTTCGTAGTTTGAAGAACACAGCACAAATTAAGAAATCGCCACTTCAAGCAGGTCTCTGGCGATGAAAACAAAAGGGCATACTTAGCAGCACGCAACTCAAACAGCCTTAAACTTGACCGTCATTTGACCGTCAAAAAAGATCACAATAATAATTTTACACTCAACCCTCACTGGAGGCAGTAATCGTCGGTGCACTCAAACGGTCTCAAATCTTAGAGTTGAGGCCAATCGATCGGTACGACTTCATCTCTGAAAGAATGTTGCTCGTTATGACTTGTTTGAATGAAAATGATAATCCACGAAAACAAAACAACCCCCCCCCCCCCCTTCCAAAACAGCATCAACAATGGCAAGCCCTGGAGACCTAAACCCTCACTAAAGTTGAAATCTTGGAAGGAATCTTTTCTTAACAGATCAATCGCAGCTGTCAAAATAATCATTTTTAACCGTTCAGTTTTTTTTTTTCATTTTCATCTGAGTCCATGCGAACTCCTAAAGCAACCAAAAGCACAAGTATCACAGTGCCTTTCGTCCTTGTAGCAGTGCTTGCGTTTATTAGCGCTCGTATCGTGGCCTTTTACGTGTGATTGTGCTATTCTTGCCATCCAAAACCGGGTTGGTTACTCACTAGATTCTGAAGGTCGGGCGTTGAGTCCGTCCATTACATTCTATTCACGCTGAGTTAATGAGAAGACTTTTTTTCCTTTTTTTTCTGCTTCCCCTCTTAACTTCGAGAGAATTAAAGTTATGAAAACGAAACTTCGCGAGTAATTAGTACGTCCAGAAGTGTTTCCTTTGACGTCCGCAAAACGATTTCTTGAATTTTTCAAAACCTCCGAAAACAAACAAAATTGGCAAAAAAACTAATCAAAACTAACTAAAGAACAATTATTAATAAATGGTCTAAAAATATAAAAGTTCGCCCAATAGAGTTGAAAAATTTCATTTAAAACAAGGAAGATCAAAATTCTGAAAAAACTGCCCGTCAAAATTAATTAATATATTGGTTGAGCAATGGCATGTTGTTGTCATCGATTGCGGATACAAAACAGTCCAACCAACACTGAACCAACGATCGATTTGATTGTCCATGTTTATTCAGATCAGTCAGGTTTCACGAGTGCTCACAGACTCTTACACAGTGGAAGCTTCGTTTAAATGATTACGCTAGAAAATCAGAATACATGAAAGGTTAGAAAACTGGCGATATTTACGGGTTAAATATGTGACAAATGTTAACAAAGACATACTCACCAACCTCGCCGCTCGACACGAAAACTCAAAACACATGTGTGAGCGAGAGCCTGGCGACTAAGTCACGTGACATAAAACGCTGGAAATAATAATGTTCGGTCAATGTTCGGGTTTCGGCTTCCTGTCGGCAACACATGTCATACCAAATTCTGGTCGGATAATTGTTAGCAAAAGTCACAAACAATGGTGAATTTTGGTTAGACGTTAAAAACGTCATTGAAGTTTTCAAAATTATCGCAGAAATAAATCAGTTACAAAGAAATGGTCCGTCAGATGAAAGAGCATATTAGAATTATATATTCAGCACTTAGAGAATTCAAGAAAATTGGGAATTAAAGCCACCAAAGAGTATTTTTCACAAACCGAGAAAATCTCGCACAAGCATGTCTTTTCGGAAAAGTGTACCCCTGTAACCATACATGCAAACTCTGTTAATTGTCTGAATTTTACAGGGAATTTATTCAGCTTCTGTTCAACTGATTAATAAGCTGCATTCTTGGATGGTCGAAATAATTGAAATCAATTTTCTTCACCTGTTCGTCCCTAGTCCTCTGCTCGTTCACTCTACTCGTTAGGTAGTAACTCTTTTGTCATGGAACGAAAGATGAGATATTCAAACACGGTGTTGAATCGTTCTGGCTTTTGATCCGAAACGCTGCTTTGCTACCTAGCGGTGAGGACACTTAATTATTCTGTATGTTTTCTACTGGCGTGGAGACCTCAGAACTTTTGCACTGTTTTTATAACTGCAAGAGAGGTCAACTCTTCAAGGTATGCAGGTATATAATACATAGTATCGCCCGTGTCATTTTCCTGGGTTATTTTACGACCTTGTCCCTTTGTTGTATAGCACGCGACACACTTTTGTTTTCTCTTTGCAGTAGATTACGAAGGTTCCATATTCAGGTTACTTCACGAACTGTTTGTGGTTGTTTTCGTTGATTAGACGCAAGGCTCATTATATTTACTGTTTAATTCCTATGTACTTAATATTCTTCTTAGTCACGTTTCATTCCTTTTTATAGCAGACCAATATACACTGTACTGACAGGCGCATGTTAGTCTACTGTAGCCTATACACTAAAGTGGCCAACAGCCCCTTTCACAGTTAACTTTTCCCATTTGCAATACAATGTATTTGAACGCGGATGTCAGGCAATTTCGGACACTTCAAATTTGTAGTTTCTTCCTGAAATTGCGTCACAGCCACAATCAAATACATTGTAATGCAAACAAGAAATTCTGAAAAATATACAGGCGGCGCACAGTCTCTCGCCGCCTAATGAGAAAAGTTAACTGTGAAAGGGGCTATTGGTCACTTTAGTGTGCGTTACTTTGATCGAAACCCAAAACGGATTTGACAACACTGAGTTGGGGGTCAAGTGAGGGCGCTGACCTCTCCAAGAGTTGTTTGAGGCTAAGACTATGAAACGTAGGTATTCCGGCTGTGAAATGTGCAAAAGTCTCTTATTTGAGGCCTGCATCATGACATGATGACGTCACATGATGAAGAAATTACGTTCTAATTTTGGACGGCCGTTTTCTTGGATCCGACATCTTCTACTTACTTTTTCCAGAGAAAATAAACAAAATTCAAGAGGCATGTGATGAAGACACCATCAAACATGTTTTGCTTAGTTTCTTAATTTCTGTGACTCCGAATTAAAAATAGAGAGAAAAAGGTACGAAACACAGAACAAATCAAAACAGAGAACAAATTAAAGTTAATATCCGATGCCCGATTCTCAAAGGCTACTCAACTACTCATGACTACCCAATCGAAGATTTTATCACTGTTTTGCATTCTGCCTCCTCGAATGATGATGTGAAAACCTCTCTCACGGTTGAATAAGCTAGGCGTCCTTTACGAATACCTGAGAAACACGCCACGGAGTGCACAAAAGGAGTCCATGCAAAGACGCTTTCCTGGAAAGGTGATGAAATAATGGTTTAATAAGCTAACACTTGGCTCTTAATTTAAAAGTAAGACTAATCCACTAAGTTTTCCTTAGCCAATGCAAAACAATTGTCGTTGTTCGATTTTTGGGCGGCCGTTACTAACTATTTTCATTTAATTTGGCCGATAAACCGAGGCACTGAGGGTGACTTCCTAGTCGGTGTTATTTTGTAATTCAGTGGGACTAAGCGGGCAAGGAAAACATGTTTAGGGAAATACGAAGACGCGAACATAATCCATGGTTTTGCTATTGCTATCTGCTCTTGTTTCAACCCCGTTCATTCCTGTCAGATCCAGAGACACCACCAGCTTTTCACATGTATATTTGACTGAATGTCAAGACTTATCAAATTCATTCACCTGAAAAACAACAACGACGACGACAACAACAACAGCGGGGAAAACCAAGCCTCCTCAATAATAAAACGGGTTATATTGGACCTGCCAATATCTTAAGCAAAAAATAAAAATAAAAAAAATGTTTAAATGAACAGCATACCTAATCAGCTATACCTTACAATAGCCCAATTTCGATATACATATTAAAATCCAACTTAAAACAATGGACATCACTACGAGGCTTAGGGGACAAATATAAGAATTTATATGGGTTTATTCCCAGCCTCAAAATCATGGCTAATGTTTAATATATCGAAATTGGGCTATTCAGTCTTTTTTATTCTTACAGGATATTTACCAAGGGGGAAAGCTGAACCAAAATGGAATGTACGTATAACATTCTCATTTCAGATTTGACGGTTTGACCCCATGGGATTAATAATGAAATAGAGAAAACATTCCTAAACCACTGTTTATACTGGAAAATAACATTGCTAATAAAACTATTCCCACTTTATACAAGTTTTGAGTTTGGGAAATAGTTTTGGTTTCAAAGGATGTGCGTATATTTATACCTCTTTGTGCCTGCCAACAGTAATTACAAGCTAAAAATATAAACTCAAAATCGTTTGGTAATGGGGAATCTGTGTTTCTTAGCTACATGTAGCAGTACAACTATGCTTATTTATTTACATACTTGTTTGCAGCTCTCTCACCTTCTGACAGAAATTTGTTTTTTTTTTAAATTAGTTTAAGTTTCTACCATTGACGTCGGTGTTGTATCTCTTAGGGAAAAACTTTGGCTACGATATTTACAAGGAACTGAAAGGAGAAGAAGAATTCAACAGAAAGATGAAGGAAGCAAATACGGTAGGGAAAAGTGATTTATAACTGACATATGAGTGAACGCAGAAGAGCAAGAAAACCTATTTATACAAACGACACTGATCAAACGAAAAAAGAATGCTTATTCTGAAGAACATTTAATTTTTATAATATTTTTTAAGACGTTCTTCAAAAACATTAAAAGAAACGTTAATTAAGCTGAAGTGAAATTCGAAGAATTGCGAAAAGGTATTTAGAAACGAGCGTGTGTAAGAGAGATATCTGAAATTCAATACACGCACTTGCAAAACAAAAGCAAGCACCTCTGCTAACTATTGTATTAAACTAGAGTTTCTGGCGATAAGCACGACGCTTAAGCGGGAAGTTTAGCGTTCGTTTTCGATTGGCCTCGGAATAAAAATACGAAAAATTTTAGTCCTGTGTATTCGCAACCCAAAACAAGGCCAGTCCACCAGACCTAATTACTTCTACGTCTCGAAAAAGTAATATATATTTTGCAACATAGGTAAGTCAGTAGTATTGTGGGTGTTCTCGAATTTTCTGTTTATTCATTCCAGACCCAGGCGGCGGGCAGGCGGCGGTGGTGTAGGGGTAAGCGCGTTCGAGGGTCGTGATTCCATGGCTGGTTCTAATTATGCGCACTGACAAACATTCGTTTACATCACTTCATAACTGTTTTACTTTTGTTTTGCCCGAAAAATATAAAATGATTGAATTGTGATAAAAAATTATCTCGATCTTGAGCCGACGGCAGTACTGCATTAAATTGACGTTGGAAGGAAAGATAGTCTCCGTATCGGGCGGCGAAGCGAGACTGCCCAATACAGAATATATCTTCTTCCGGCTAGTTAATAATATATCGTGCCTGATGCGTCAATAAAGCCGAAATGCACTGTCCTAAGAGAGGACCATTAGAAACGTTATGGGGGGAGGCGGGCACATATTTAAAAAATCATGCAAGGGGAAATTGAGAGAAAAAAGTCATGCACAGCGAGTACCCCAAAATCCCCCCCGCCGCCGCTAACTTTTCTAATGGTCCGTCCCTAGGGTAAAAAAAGGGAAGCTATAAACAGACTCTTTTAATAATGCCAAATCATCCTTTTTGCTGAATTCTCAACATATTTACTTTAAAATACATGTAATTTCTACGGTTTCAGATTCCGCCGAGCAGTATATTTGATGAAGTCAATCTTCGTATCGCAAAGGAGAAAATCAAATTTCTTTTTGGTGCTGCTGCGATGCTAACTGGTAAGCGGCCTACTCATCCAGTTGGAATTGGAGTCCAGGGCATCGCGACAGTAGTAGCTTCTCCCCAGTTCCCTAAATGCGAGTTTTTCACTCCAGCCCGGTCTTTCTCTGTTTGTCTTCGTCATTCGACTTTGAAGGCTATCGACGATGCGGGGTTAAATTTCTTGAGTGCCTCTATAAGATTTGCAGACAGTGACGCTGAAAGTACCTTAGACCTTCTCATGTCGACAGGAAGATCCTCTGTCTTCTGGAATGTGCAGAGTATCTATGATGCGCTCGAAGCTACCCGCAGTGGCAACTTGAAAGAGTATTATCTAAAAAGCCCTCTCCTGTAAGTATATATCTTTTTGATATACTGATCAATATTTTTTCTGAACAGCAGCCATCTTGGATCCGCCATCTTTTATTTCTTGATTTCCCCCCAAATCAGAAAATCGTCAAAGAAACTTCAAATTCCGCCACCAATGACGTGTCATACCAAATTGTTAACAGAAAAGTTTAGTAACATTTGCTTGGGAATTAAAAAGGTTGGAAGTTTTCGTGAGCACATTGAATTCCTCCGGATCTCAAATCCTTTGATAAGGTTACATAAAAATAAGAAAAGATCAGATATTATAATTAGACATCGTTCATTCAACGAAGATCAGCAGTCAGCCTGCTACCATGCCAACCACCTACTATTTTCTTGTCGAAGTTTGTACCGGTAGCAAGTTCGCAGGGATCGAAACTGTACGTTCCGGAACAGATTGCATTCGTGTAAGTGTTTTCCTGTAAGTTTGCATCCGTGTATTAAAGATCTTACCAGTGGGCGTGACTTTAGCCTTAACACAGTAGTAAAGGGATGAAGTCACAAAAAATTCTCCGGAAATTACCAACTTCTGCTAATGTTCTAAAACTACCAGTCAAAATATAGCCTACCAGAAATTGGGTGTAGTAAAACCACATAATATTAAGATAAGGGTCTATGAAAGTAAGAACACTACTATACAAATTAAAAGTCTCTTATTTTTCACCGGTCCTTGATGAACCAGAGCTATAAATGGAAAATTATGGAACGTTCAAATCGCCCCCCAAGCCCCCAAAAAGTTTGTATTAACATGATATTTTGCACTTATTGAAATTAACGGTACCAAAAATGTGATAAACAGATTTTTAGGGCTCGAACAGGAAATTCGGAAATGATGTCGATAACACCACACTCTTAATCACAGAAACCATGTTCACTCAAGAGTTTCCTTTATCGTTGTTGTCGGGATAAATCTAGGTTAAGCTACATTGGAAATAAATTAAACATAGATCGCTCCCGTAAATGTGTTTCCACTTTTCGATATTTTTTCTCTTAAAACTTTAGCCTTGCCGGTAACATTGAGGGTTTGCGCCGTGCACCATCATCTTTTTACGACCAGCGGTATTACTCAGAAATTATCCATGATTTCAAAGCACTTGATGGCGTCAAACGTTACGTCAGATTCCGACTGATTCCCGCTGACGGGTCCTTGGAGACAGGTTTGCTGTCAGAAGAAGATCAGAGGAAATGTTGGTAAGGACAAGTACGGCTAAAGCCCCGGCTAAACGATCAAACATTTTCGTCCAACATCGTATTTGTCACACGAAACTTTCGGTGGCTAAACGAGCAAACAATGTTTGACCAAACATCGGACAATGGAAAACCATTTAAATGCAAAGTTCAGAGAGGTGGATAAACAGGAAAACATGTTCGTCCAAGACGATGTTGCGCAAAAATGTTTGGTTGCTTAGCCGGGACTTAACGATCTCAGATATTGCTTTCACATAAATGGATAACGGGGCAGTTTTCATAGACATCACGAAATAAGTTTGTTCACCAGAAAACGTAGCATTATAAGTCAGTTAGAAAGAAGTGATAGCTTAAAATTGTTTGTTCTATCTATTTCACTTACCAAATCTATACGATACTAAACTAGCTTTATCCCCTCATATTTTTTGTTGACGACCAGATCACTCGTCCGCTTAGCCTGCGTGCAGACGTCTCCTATTTCTTTTGCTCCACGCGTGAAGTAAAGGAAATAGGAGACGTCTGCGCGCAGGGTATCGTCCCTTCAGTAGCTAATTTTCATGAACAACCACTGAAATCCTCGTGCAAATTTAGGAAACAATTACACGTGGCTCGCGTTTGCACAACCGTTTCTCGTTCTTCCAAACGTCTTCACCTGTTTCTAAAATCCTAGAATGGATGAACACGAAAAATGTGTCCCATTTCTTGAATTATATACTCACTTTTCACTTGATGACTTCCTTATTTCTTTGGCATTTCCAAATAAACATTTCATGTAGATTACCTTTCTCTAGGGAACAAGGAAGATTGCCGTCAGAAACTAGAAGCAAAGATTATTTGAAGAAAGAGTTCAAAGAGAGGCTTGCTCGTGGACCAGTGAAATACAAACTTCAGTTGACTCTGCACGAGCCCCGCCCAGACGATCTGCCAGAAATTCTGAATATTGCGAGATACTGGGACGAGGCCAGTCATCCTTGGTTGGACTTGGCTGACGTCACATTAGCGACGCTTCTTGCCCCAGATGTTACAGAACAATTTCGTTTCAATGCTGGCAATCTTTCATCTTGCCTTGCCTTTCTACCGCCTCGTTCTATTTACCATTCTAACTGTATAGCTCACATAAGAAAGGAAGTGTACGCAAGGACGCAGAAAATTCGATCACTCAGGGGATCACGCCAAGTTGCAGATGACTTGACCACGTACTTTATCAGCGTGGAGACTGGAAGCCAGTCTAGAGCTGGAACCGATGCAAGCATTTCCTTGTCGCTGACAGGTAAGCTTGTCACGTGATTCCATTATAAATATTTTCTTGCTTGCCATAATGAATGGCCAACAGCATGTCAATAAGTTTAATTATGGGTGTAAATTCCTAGGTCATTTAGTAACCGCTACCTTACCCTAAGAGCCACCTGGTCATCTTCTCTCCATTTTCAAGATTAAAAAAGGACACGTTTGATATTTTACTTTCTGTTCTTTTGCAGCGTGTCAATTAGCATTTTCTTGCAAAATATGTTGACAGTTAATTGTAGAAGACAGATGACTTTCATTTCTGCGCAACGGCCCTTTTCATGCTAGAGCCACATTTCCGTCTGAGACGAAGTTGGGTCTTGTGGTTTACGTGCATAAGGACGGGCACAGGATGGATTATGGGTCCAGAGAAACGCTCTATATCGACTTTCGTCTATATCGACTAAGCTGATGCAAGTAAAATCTGTCTTGCGGCCGTTTTCTTGCAGACAAAACTACTTGAAGCATAGCAGGGCGAACTGCATGTAAGGGATTTTGCACACGTCGTCCCAGACGGGTACTAATCTTTACCAATCAATTATCAGGAACCAAAGCGAAAACAGAGAAGATTCCTCTCAGCTCTTGGTGCAATGACTTCCAAGCAGGGCAAACGGATGAGTACACAGTGCAGGCGATGGATGTTGGAGAGCTACTCATGATCCAGCTTCACAACGATGGAAGTTGCAGGTGGTACAAGAATCCTGATTGGTTCGTTAACAAGGTCACAGTGGCAAGCTCCAAGCATGAGAAACCTTTTGAGTTTCCTTGTTATCGCTGGGTTGTGTCCGATATGATTGTTTATCAAGGAACAGGTATTTCTATTTGCTTAGTTTTTGGGGAAACTAAAATTTCTGACTAAACCATAACCCAATAAACTAAACCGTGGCTTTGGTCACGCCTAGGCTTGCATTCTTAGGCCGATGTACCCAAGAGAAGAGCTTCAACAGGCATTTTCAGTCAGGTCTCCTTGTTGACTCAAGACAATAACGCGTTTCTCTGTAATAAAACTGATTTCATTCCCAAAACCAATGTCTTTTCATATAACACTGTTGGCAACGTTTTTCCATTTCACACTTAAGTTGGACAGCAAGTGGGTGGTAGAGGTGGGGGTAGGGGATTGGATTAACGTTTGATAGGATGATACGTTTTGATTTTTGTACTGGAGAGGTTTTTCTTTAGTTTGTTGGTTATTGATTTTTTGGCAAATACGCGTTCGCATAGTTTATTTCTTTCCGCAGAAAAGAATGCAACACGGAAATTTACTTTCTGGAGGGGTATTTGCATTTTTTATAGCAAGTCCCACTTGCAATAAAACTCTAATACCTTTTGCAGCAATGCTTCCATTTCAAGACCAACCGGAAGCCATCAGAGCTCAGCGAGTTCTCGAGGTGCAACAACGTAAAGAGGAATACCTCTGGGGCCAACTTCCTCCTGGCATCGTTGATTTGCCAGGTTTTATTCACGCCCCGAAACACGATGACCTCCCTAAAGATTCACAATTTTCGGATGAGGCATCGCGGTCTTTTCACCAAGGCCGTCTTAAGGGAGCTGTTAATCTTGGCCTGTGCTATCTACTCACCCTCTTCGACAGCTGGGAGAACTTGGATAGCTTCCAGAAGATCTTTACCGGCTGGACAGGTGATGTGCCAAAAATATCTCAGAATGACCTATGGATGGAGGACAGATTGTTTGGTTACCAGTTCCTCAATGGTTGTAATCCATGCATCATCGAACAGTGCAACGAATTGCCGAGTAATTTCCCTGTTACAAACGATATAGTCAAAAATGTTCTCGATCGAGGAATGACACTGATGGAAGAAGTCAAGGTGAGAAAATGCCGTCATGTTTATCATAACATTTTTTCTTGTTTTGGCCAAATTAGAGACACTTAGCAACGCGACGGCAATGCCTAGGAATAAATTCACGTTTGTTTAATTGAAGTCCTTATTATGCCAACTAGTTCAGTTTGGCCGTCAAGAATTGCCGTACTATGAAGGAACTAAATTTGCAAGAACAGCGTTCAAGTTAACAATGAGAGAGACAAATTAAATTCATCTTCCTGTGCTCGCATTATCCATATGAAATTTTTCACTTCACTTGGTGCTGCGCAGACAACGCCACCGAAATGTACCAAATCATAGAACTCTCGTGCAGGGCTATTGCTTTGATAATTGTGTTCTAACATTCTCGTTGCAGTCACCGTCGTGGATGTTTCAGGTTCCCATTTGACTAGGTCACTAACATCAGTCGTTTTCAGGACATCTCTCACCCAGACGATCATCATATGCAATTTTTATGGACTTCTTTTATTTTTTTTTTCCAATTCAAATTAAACGCATTACGCCGGTATGGTATGGTATGGTATGGTATGGTATGGTATGGTATGGTATGGTATGGTAAGGTAAGATATGTCATGGCATGGCATGGCATGGCATGGCCTGGCCTGGCCTGGCCTGGCCTGGCCTGGCCTGGCATGGCATGGCATGGCATGGCATGGCATGGCATGATATGGTATCGTGTGGTGTGGTGTGGCGTGGTATGGTATGGTATGGTATGGTATGGTATGGTATGGTATGGTGTGATTCGGCACGGCACGGTATGGTATCGTATGGTATGGTATTGTATGGTGTGGCATGGTTTAATACGGTACGGTACGGCACAGTACGGTTTGGTACGGTGTGGTGTGGTATGGTCTGGTCTGGGCTCCTTGTATGGTATGGCATGCGTGGCATCACATGGACCGTTATTGTCTGGTGTGATGTGGCATGGAAATATGCCTTTATACTATTATAAAATTGGCGTTCGTTGTAAAAAATCAGAATTAATAAGCTATACTATTACTTGTCGATCTATGTTTATTGGTGAGGACAATTGCAGTTTGATTCACTCTTGTGTTTTTATGATCAGGTATGTTATAATTAATTGCATGATTAATGTCCACTTTATATTTCCACCAGGCGGGACACGTTTACATTGTTGACTACAAGGAGCTCGAGGGTATCAAACGCAGTGGAGAGGAAGGCGATTCCAAGTTCAGAGGTTATGCAGCAGAGCCTATTTGCTTATTTTACGTCAAGAGCTCCGGGGACCTGGTGCCTATTGCCATTCAGCTGTTCCAGCAGGCGAGTGACACCAACCCAATATGGACTCCTAACGATTCTCAGTTTGATTGGCTGCTGGCAAAGATGTGGTTTCGTAATGCCGACCACCAAGTACATCAGGTACAAGATAATTTTACATAAGCTCTATCAGAAGCAACTGATTAGTACAGGGAATTTTGGAGATATTGATAACATGTGTTATTAATTTTCAACTCAATTATTGAATTTCTATCTTTGTCACTGGCTCATCACACACAAGTTAGCAGCGGGATAACCACGCCTTTTTCTTTATAAGGCATGACAAGTGCTGCGGCGTTCAAAAGTTTTCTTGTCGAAGCAAAAGTTTTGTCGGAAAATATACCAAAAATTAAGCAATGATCACCGAGGTAGGGAATTTAATAAGCCAATTATTCCATCCTCGAAGGGTGGATATGAGGCAGCTATAACCAACTCCGCACTACACGCCTTGTTGGTTATTTTATATCACCCCATATCCAACCGCGTTCGTGTTATAATTCTTAAATATTGCAGTTGTAAAATTCACTGCAACTTTTGAATTTCCTGACGTTCTCACTTAGCGAAATCGGAGCTCCTGGTGAAATAGGCTATTTTTATGAGATCTCTGGCCCATGAAACGTACAAGAAAAATGTGCATTCAACTGTCTCAGCACTCATTTAGGCGAAATTGTTACAATAGTTGATTCAACTTCAAGGAAACTAGTAATGTGTACTCTCTGTTAATTACAACAGATCATGTGTTTTTCCTGTACTTATAGATGGGTATCCACTTAATGAAGACTCATTTGTTGATGGAAGCATTTGCTGTTGCCTCATGGCGCCAGCTGCCGTCCATCCATCCTGTCTTCCAACTCCTGTTTCCTCATCTTCGTTCCGTGATGGCAATTAACACTATTGGTAGGAACGAGTTGATTGCAAAAGGAGGGATTGTTGACAAGACCCTGAGCGTTGGTGGCGGAGGCCATATTCAGCTGCTGGAAAAGACTTACAAGAACTTCAAGTTCGAGATGCTCTCTTTGCCTGACACGTTGAAGAAGAGAGGAGTGGATGATACCGAGAAACTGCCAAACTATTATTACAGGTTATTTCGGAAAAGTGTCACTGCTACTTCAGAGCAACATATATGGTCTCTGTACCCTATCTGAGATCAAACTCCTAAAATCCTTCCCCGTTTTCAGTCTAAACGGCACAAACTTCAAAACCTTTGGTGCCGTAAATACAAAGATTGTAATTGTAAGAAGGCATTTTCCCTCCCTGTCCAGATATTAATCCTAATAAGGAAATAGATCCAAACAAACTCCTGAAGGAATTGCCGAAAAGTTTGGAGCTCATGACGAATGGATCTTAAATCTTTTACTTTTCAGGGATGACGGACTTCGTTTATGGAATGCCATCGCCGATTTTATCGGAGAATTCATCAGCATTTTCTATCAGTCAGACGATGATGTTTCCAAAGATAACGAGTTGCAGTCTTGGGTGATGGACATTCATGAAAATGGCTTCCCCGTAAGAGAAGGAGATGTCGATCACGAGTTTCCCAAAAGCCTTCAAGCACGTGACCAGCTTGTTCACATGCTGACCTGTGTGGTCTTCGGGTGCTCATGTCAACACGCAGCCGTGAATTTTCCTCAGATGGAAATCACAGCCTTCGTTCCAAACATTCCACCTGTGATGCGCCGTCCTCCACCCACCAAAAAAAATGAGGCAACTTTGAAGAGCATCATGGATACGCTGCCTAACAAGAGTCAAGCTGGTTGGCATATTGCGACTGTGTACACTCTGACGAGGATAGCGGAAGATGAGGTCCATAACAGCTTTAAAAATGATAGTTGTTCAGAGGGGGGTGAAGTGGGGGGGGGGGGGGGTGGGTGGGAAGGGCAAGAGCAGTTAGACAGAAATGTGGTCCTTCATTCATCCCTCAACTGACTTGCAGAAAAAGTCACTTTCACCCTTCCGGCGGGGACCTTACTGTATTTTACAAGCAAACAAGGAGGTTGGTTTCTAAAGACACTGTGGTGCTGTGTAGGTGGGGACGTGAAACCAAAAAATTTGGATTTATCAACTAAGTTGATAAGGTAGATTGGCCACCGTAAAGAGATTGAAAGCTGACGTTACCCCACCTGGCTGGAAAAAATACAAAAATCAGATCACCTGAAAAGAATAGCACCATGCTTCTAGCTCAGCTGGTTTGAGAAAGGAGGATAGTTGAATGTCATGGAGGATTTCTGATTAATTGCCGAATATTTCCATAGATTTGGGGGTGATCATTGGAACGTTTCCGAGCATTTTCCAAACTTTCAAGCTGTCGTTTCGATCGTCAGCTTTTGAATTTCTTGAAGGTGGCCAAATTTACCTTAACACTTCCTCTGTTAAATCCAAACTTTCTTGTTTCACTTGCAGCGACAGCCCGTTATTTACTGGTTGGGGAAAAATTGTCAGCTAGCTGGCAGCGAAATATCTTTTCGGACATGGAATCTGCAATAGTTCAACAAACAATTAGTTCCTCCTTAAAACAACCCTTTTTAGAGATTTAGATCGTCTTATCCTCCTGGGTTACTACGTTGACACAACGGCCTTCCACGGCGCAAGTTGGAACGTGTTACCACGTAGAAAGTTAAGTTTTTCCTACTGTTCTTTCGCAGCGTTTCATTGGTGACTATTCCCAGAGCTTGCTGATTGGTGAAGCTGTGGAAGGTGCTATTTTTCGTTTCCAGTCTTCCCTCCAGAAGATCTCTGATGCGATCAAAGAACGCAATGCTTATTTGGAATTTCCTTACGAATACTTGCTGCCAGAGAGAGTGCCAAACAGCATCGCAATTTAAGCTTAGCTTGAAGACGAATTGTTATAGATTTGTGGGGTAACGGATTAGTTTGGTTTTTTACTTTTAAGGGGCTCTCTCACCTATCTTTAGGATTACTTTAAAAACGACCTAAAAGAGATATTGTAATTAGAGGAAGCACAAAAATACGGGGCCAGTTCTCTGAAAATCACTCTAACAGTTTTCTGAAAGTACAATTAAGTGTTTTTGGCTGCGGGATCGCTAGAATGGAAATTGATTGCCACTGAAAATCGTTCGCTTTCTTTCTCTTGATGTTTTGAAAGCATTTTGTGCACGAGAAAAAAGTATTTAATTTGAATTTCAGCACATTTTGTTACCCAAAAACGTGAAAATCCACGTGACATAGCCCCTTTAAGTTACTTTTAAGGATTTGGCTGTATAGTGGAGGCACATTTGGATGCGTTGACGAATGATGTCCTCCATTATTTACAAAGCCTTTTTTTTTCCAAAACCTGACGTTAAATCCCTGATCGTCGTTTTGAATGGGGTAACCTGTCGACTGGTAAAATGCAACATACTAAAATTCTCCGAAGCTAAGCCTTCCAATTATCAAGTATGCCTTGACGTTTCGCTTAGTTTTAAGTTCACATGGAATTACTTTTAAAGGGACTATGTCACGCTATTTTAGTATCTTTTTTCAAAAGCTAAAAAGAGTCTTTGCTTCAATTGAATTCCAAAAATAAGGGTCTACCTTTGTTATTAAAGACTTTCTTACGCTACTGAAACTGCTTCCTGTCGTCTGTTGCTACCGTTGGCAAGGATGGAAATGGATTGAAACTTGAAAAAATTGGGCCAATTTTTTCACGTTTTGATGCTATGTTATCAAAAATCAGCAAAAAAAATTGTTATGGTTAGCTCTCCCTGATAAAATTCATTTGATATCTTTCTCACAGTTTTACAGGAACACTTAATGTTTGAGTACAGGCTCTAGGTAATGGTTTTAGCACAGAATTGACCTAAAATAGCGAAATCCTCGTGACATAGCCCCTTTAATATCCCTGTAGTTTTTAATGAATCCCAATGAAATAATTTCGTCGATCTGCTCAGGTTCCCTCAGGGCTAAGTTTCTTTTAATTTTTCTCCCACTTTTACTTGATTATCAGATTAAACAATCCTTTATTAGATTAAACAATCATTTGCTTTTTCAGGTTTATGTTTGCTTTTTAGGATTAACTGCTGTGTTGCTGTTTATGTTCAGCTGATAGGTTAGAATGTCAGGTGAGCTACGACAAAGATTTTGTGACTCAGCACTACAAAACTATCAGAATGGTGTACTGTAATTTAAGGTTCTTTTTCTATGGCAAAAACGTGAATCGGCCGCCAACTTAAACTGGGCGTTAAAAGAGATATAAGAACTGCCCCCTCAGGGAACCAATAGCAATACTAGAATATGACGAACATTTTTTACAGTACACACAAAGTAATGTGTATGGGGACTATGGAGATTATGTTCTTAAATGTAGCTGGAATTCAAAAAGTTGCATGCACCTGTGTAACAATAGCAACATGGATTTATTGTCAAATTGTGCATAATTTCCTTTGTTATCATGCGATGTTAAAATCGTTCAAGATAACTTTACTGCATTTCAGATAACTTTAATTAAATTAAAGACCTCGTTTAACAAACACAAACATAAACAAAAAAACTTAACGCTGACTTTTAGACAAAGCTAACTGGCCAATAAAACATAAACAAATAAATAAAAAATAAGAAGAAGAGAAGGAAAGCATGGCCTTGCTGGATTCCAGGGAAAATCAGAATTCAAAAGCAGTGTTCAGTATTGGTTTTATTTTATTTCGGCATTTTATCACTTTCAAACCCACAGTTACCTTGTCTATCAGTTTTATTTGAAAACAGAGATTTTTGTGTGGTTAGGCTATTTAAATAGGTCTTTCCTCTACATGTAGACGTCAAAAACGGCATGAAGTAAAGAGATTTTCATAAAATAATAATAATAATAATAATAATAATAATAACAATAATAGTAATAATAATAATAATAATAACAAAAAAAAGTCCAACGTGGAGATTTCAAAAAACGGAGAATTAATTAGCCATTTCTTGCGGACAATAAAAAGGGACAAAATAGAAGTCAGATCTCTTTACACGGCTTAGAAAACGATGGTGTAAAGCATCGGAAAGAGTCGATCGTTTTCAATCTTTGTGGGTTCACAACGAAAACGGAAGTAAAAATTTCAAAAAAGGTGTCTTCAAAAACCTCCTTTTTCAAATAAAAACGAAAACGTATATTCATGGCGGGTTTTCGCTAGCTGCGGGCGTACATTCCCAGTTAGGCCCATGTAATGTATGCTACGCCAGGCGTACAAAAAAATCGCTGGAAAAATTCACGCAAGCCTATATGTACCTCAGATAAGCAGAACAGGTAACGGTCAAGAGCCAAAGGAACAATGTCTTCTGAATCAGGAATTAAAACGAATGAATACGGCTTTGGCCTGCCTATCGGGCTTGTCGTATACTCCTTGAATTATGCATTAATATATAGATGTTTGTATTTCTTTAAATAAGGGTATCATATCTACTCTAGTCCTAGAAGATAAATTATTATCTGAACTACAACAATTATTATCGGTTGCCAGACAACCAAGTATCGGATCCAGTCCAACAGCTGTCCAAAAAGGACGTGGGGACGCTCCCACCTGGGATCTAGTCAAGGAAAGTACACAAATACTTCGGTTGCACTCTTGCCTATGGAAGTCCTGTCTGTTTGTTTTGTCAGCTACGTAAGCAGCATAAGCAGCAAGCAGCATTTTGCTAACAGCATAGCATCGCATAAGATTTTTCCAGTGAAAACGGCAACGACTTGAGAATAAGCAAAGGAACAACCATAAGTATGATTGGGGTGATCACAGAGCGTGCATTATGATATCACGTCAATACGTCTCATCGCCATTTATGCGCGTGAGGCTACTATCAGTCCATTAACAAAGACGAAAACTTCAGTATGCAGGAGCGTGGAACAAAGAAAAATACCTGGGTCCCCGAGGGGAATCGAACCCATGACCTTTTGTACACCAGTCGAACGCTCTCACCTCTGAGCTACTGAGGGACCCAGGGCGAGTAAGGTCATATTTGGTTTATGGTGACATGCGCAATGCATACTGTTAGCACCAGCCGAAAGCGCCCTGTGTGATGACGACGGTGAATTTTGAGCTTGGAAAGAGAAAAGTAAGATGGAAGCGTGTCACAAGGCAGGATACAGACCACGAGTCTCCCAGTAGCTCAGTGGTAAGAGCGCCCAACCGGTGTACGGGAGGTCATAGGTTCAATTCTCGTTGGGGACTCAGACTTTTTCTTTGGTCCACGGTCGAGACAAACTGAATACTTCATTTCTTTCCGAGCTTAAAATTTACCAACTTTCATTCGTTATCACCAACAGTCCACTGTTGACAGGGTGCATTTCAACAAACCAATTTAAACGAACGAAATTTACTGAGAGTGGTCAAACCAGGGTTTGTTACGAGCCTGGTGATTCCTTTTCGTTCACTGAAGAAGGGATCGCGACTTGTACGTGGTTTTCCGAGCCCTCCTGTGATGGGACTTAAGCTGAGATTTAAACCCACGACCCTCCAAATGGACTAAACATTTCTAAGTGTTATTTAAAAATAACTAACGGTAGGTAAAGGATACGGATTGCAGAACATCCGCTTGAGATCAACCTTCTCCTTGCAGTATGGACACGTCTGTTTCTTGCCAACTATGCACCAGCCACGGATACAAAACTCGTGAAATCTGGCGTTACGTTAAGTTAAGGATAAATAAAAGATGATAGTGGAGCCAGGTTCAGTACTTATACCTAATCGGACCTTTTTGGTGCGCTTCGGCGGCTTATCAGGCGAGTTTGGTCGAGCCATGGTTCGTATTTTGGCGAGACGCAGTCGAGCCAAAATACCCATGGTGAGACCAGACGAGCCTGACATGCCGCCGAAGCGTACCAAAAAAGGTGCTTTTAGGTATTTACCGTACCCAAATTCGTCCTAAAACCTGGCGTTATTTTTTCAGTTACCCTGATCAGTCAGGCGTTCTAGTCATATGGCGCGTGAGCCGTGAGAAGAATAGTGCGTCAATACTCTTCTCTAACTCCTCATCTGTCATTTTTATAATTCTTTTGTTTGGAGTTTCATTTTCGGAATCTTGGAAGCCCAGATTAAGGGAGATATTGGAAAATGCGGCTCCATTTTGAAACAAAAAAGTTTCAGCTCTGTCCGTAAACATACACGCGAACGCCCGCCAGTGTGGCGTCGTTCAATTTTGGCGCGAAATTGTATTTTTTTTTTCTCTGTTAGCGTCAAACAAATTACTTTCTAGTTTAACAAATGTAATATTTTTAATTTTCGTTGTATTTCTGTTGTAGTTTTCACCTCTAAAGTCTGCAAAAAAAGTGCGAGTTTTAGAAACTGTCTATGATATCGTAGGATATCAGGTCAGTGACTTGATATCGTAGAAATCATGACAGTAAACAAGGCTTCTGATTGGCTAATTCACAATTTGGGTACGGTAATTGGTTTAAATGGTCTCTGATGTCAGGATTGTTACGAGGAGGGACAAATTTGAACAAAGATCAAGGAATGCGGGAAGACAAGTCGTAAACAGGCCGTACAATTTTTGTCGGATCAAGCGTGTGCTTCATGTCTTTTTCGTTTCGGGTCGATTTCGGATGTATCCCGTAAACAAGAGACGTTTCTAAGCCTGAAACTTTGCTGAAAGTTAAACATTTCTTATCTATTAAAACAACAGCTTTGTGAATGAGTGGTTCATATTTTAACAAAGGGCTTTTTGGGGCTTTCATTTCCGAATAACCATTTGGAATTACTTTTGCCCAGGACAAGGAATGATCACTAAAATACATTTCTTCCACATGTATAAGGCACATCTACTTTTTGCAAAGAATTTCCATCTGAACTAGAAGTGAGGATAAGCTGAGGATACAAATGCCCACAAGAAAGTTTATAAGTTTTCTCAGGCCCATCATCATCTTCGTCTTGCTGAAGAACAAGCTCTTGGCCACAAACAGCACAAATGTTGGTCTCCAAGCTTCTGCTGGGAAGACCACCTTTGCTAGTGTACTAAACAAAGATGCAGTAAAGAGGAAAACCGGTTGTAAGAACAAGAGCGACAAAGCAGTTAACTACTTGATAATAATTAAACTTCACCATATAACAAGCATTATATATTTTTTCTAAGCCCCCTTCCAAACAAAGCATCTGAGAAATAATTAAGCCCAATTTCCCCTCAGCATTTCTTGAATTTTTTAGCAAATTATAACAGACTAGTAAGTAGAACGTATAGACGTTAAATGTGTTTCTTTACCACTAGTCACTTCATGCTACTAGAGATACAATGAACCCTTGATCAAAACCATTGCCAAACAGAGTTCCCAGTTATTGTTAGCAACTTGCATCTGATTTGACATAGCTTAAAATATGTTAATTTGTAGGCAAGTTTTGTCTTTTCATTTGGTCACTTAATGCAAGTTATGTCTGAATATAACACGTATTAAACTGAGGAACGTTTCCCGTACCCACTGCACTTTAAACATTATTAAACTCTGAGTAGAACTATGGTCATCTTCACTGTAGCACTGTAGTTGCCGACCATAATAGCCATGGTTGCCAGCTGCTGCTGATGGCCCTACTTAACCCTTTATTAGTCCCAAGAGTGACCAAAATCAAATTTCTCCCTACAATAACAATACATAATAAAAAAAAGCTTATAAGAATTAATAAAACAATCACCAAAGGGAAATTGCTTTGATCTTTTCACAATTTATACCATAAGGAAATGTATGGGAATCAGTCAGGAGAATTTGTACGTGGATATTGGGGCTTAACCTTGCATCTTGCTTAAGTTACAGTCATAATTAAACAATGAAAACAAAGAAGTGCATGTACTTACTCCTAGTTTTGATGCAATTTTATCTGCACATATCTCAGCAAAATCCCTGCCAAGTACTCCAAAATATAGCCCATAGAAGAGCACTGTCACTCCAAATTCCATAGCAGTATCGGGCTTAATTGCAAACATCAGATTAACACCAAACATGGTACAACATACAACCATATAGCCTGCTATCCCCAAGGCATACGTCACTTTATGCACTAACAGAAACCACTTGTAAACCAGTCTGGAAAAGAAACAGACATGATTATTTAGGATCAAAGAGCTCTACTGTTAACCTTCTTAAAATTTAGCTGACTGCAGAATTTTTTTTTTCCTATTTGCCATTACCATCTGGAGAGCAGGGAGCTGAGATAGCGACTGGTAGATCAATTAATTATCATCATCACCACCATTTTAAGTTAAAACTATGTGCCAGGTGATATATAAGGGTTGGGTCTATAATTTGTTCTCACGCTTGCTCCAAGAGTTTTTCTCTGGACAGTTCTCTGCAAGTTTTCCCTCCATCCACAAAAATTAATATTTTTTAACCACAGTTCAATCCAAAATCTGATAGTTACACATTTTTTTCCATTCAGTGACTAATGTGTAACCAGCAATAAACAAAGACAATGTTATTTATTTCATCTTGGATAATTTGGATGCAATGAACATATCAGAAGACTGGCCTAGTCAAGTCAGTCTTTGGCAGATTAACAGAACTTCAAGTGTACACGGGAGGCTTGCAATTAAAGAGATCTACAAAAATCTCAAATTGGCTATTACAAGAAGGAAGTTGGATTTAACTTCTGCACTTTCAATTCACATCAGCAAGTTCAAACCTTGCAGCTACATACCTTGGAGTTGTGGGTGCCAACGGTTTTCTAGTAGATTTGAAAACAACAAATCCTGTCAAAACAGAAAACAGAGCCCAGGCAGACAGCATGCGCCAGAAGTGGAGTCTGACGTTGAAGTAGAGAGGAATCAACCACATTCCAACAAGCGTCACAGCCTTAAAACAAGAAACTGAATATTAATAATTTATCATTAATAGAAAGAAATATAAATAGAGCATGACTGGCAGGACAACTCTTGGCTTACACTGTAAGGTTGCATGAACTACATCATTGCCTGGTTAAGGACGTTTGCGCTAATTGTTTGTGCGCATCCTTACTATGCACACAATTCACTTCGTGATGTCATGCCACGTCATGCATTGAACGTGCGCGCTGTTGAAGAAATGTGGAGATGTCTAGCACTAGTGGGGAATTTAATAGTTATCTATGCACGGGTTAAACTCTCTTAAATGTTCGGTGACCCTATATTTTCTTTTGACAGATCACATTCTTTGTCGATTATCTACTGTAGACGTTTTGTGAAAAATTAAAAGAAAATCTGTGTCGTGGAAGTTTGATGTTTTTCATCTTTTCTGCCCTTGCATCGTCAATTCTGCTCTTAATGTAGCTGCACAGTGTTCGCAAAGATCCATCTTAGAGGTTGAGTTTAACTAAAAGGATGACACCGGTTCAAATTATTTACTTGACAGACCCAGTTAAATAAAATTTGACTAAGAAAGTGGCTCTACAGCAAATCATTTTTAATATTTTTCAACCAACAAGAACTGAGACCATGTCGAGTTATGAGGACCGATGTTTCAAAATTGGGGTTGTCTTCCACGCGCTTTATTTCGAAAACAAAGTCAGTGACCCCCAATTTTTTTGCATTTCTGACATAGGTAACTCATTATCTGACTGTAGCCAAAGTATGAAAAAAATCTGTATTGTAGAGGTTTTTCGCTCGAACGTCATTAAGATAAGAGTACAGGACTTGGAAGGACTTGTTAAAATTCTTTCAAGTCACTTGACTAAGATTTTTAAACTGCAAAGTGTAAACAATGGTGCATGAAGTTAAAAAGGGCTGATTTTTGAGCCATTTCACATGGGGGATGAGTTGGCCAATGTTATTGTGCAATGGGATGCTAGTTTGCAGGTTTCAGATCACTTGGGATTTGCCAGATTACTAAGTACATGTACTAATAATAAATGTGTTTAAAAGTCTGACGGTTTACCTGAAATGATTTGTAGTAGTGTTTTTTCCACTTCACCAAAAGAATCTGTGCTACTATTAGAGTTGAGAATAAAATAAGGACCATCTCCATGTGCATGGCTTCATGACCTTTGTGTTTAGCATGTAACTTCTCATGTTCTATCCTGTAAAAAGTAAATAGTGACGTCAACATAAAAACAGAAAATTTATCAGATTTGAAACTACAGTAACTCTAATTTTCAACACGGTACTTGTAAATTACCAGCTTCATACATCCTTCTAACAAAAAAAAAATTACAAACCTCCACAACTCTTCTTTACTTAAAGGTCTGGCAGTAGGAAGAGAGCCATTACTATCAACCTGGAATACAAACAAAGACAAAACAAACTTAATACTGGAACACACAAAATGTGCACTGGTGTGCATCAAAACAATGAGAATGCCAGAGCAGTTTTTGAAATTTAATGTTACAGTCAAAATACTCAGCGCATTCTGTTCATTATTTAGGAATGATTTTCATTAATTGGGAATGGATTGCATTATTCAAATCAAAATTCCATTCTCAAATTGAAGATTGAAATCTTCCACAACAGTAGAGTCATTCGAAGTAACGAATGTTGAGTAAAAGTTGTTACTTACATAAGCCAAAAGTTCACACATGAAATACGAAACTGTTGGCGGCTGTTGGTTTCAGTCTGTTTGACATTACAGGGAATTTATCTTTATTTTCGGGAACATTTCTCGTGCATTTACAGTACACTTGTTTTAAGAAATATTCTTCTTTCACAGTTTTGTAACAGCAGAATGCTTCCTTATGTGTAAAAGTACTTGCAATTAACATTTTGTTGAGTGAACACAAATCAGATCAGATACAACATGTTGCAAACAGTCTGCTAATTGCACATGAACATTCACTTGATGTCAATAATAAACGAATCAGCATTCCTTATTTGGAACAAGGCTACTGTTGGAACGTTACAATATTTAATTTGAAAGTGCAATTTTGATTCCAATAAATGCAATCCGGTCTTGATGTTATAAATGACAGTCATTCCCAAATAATAAGTGGAATTGCACTGAGTACAGTATTTCAACTGTAACTGGGCCAGGTATATGAAATCTCACCCATAAATTTGCTCACTTGTTGATTTTCCTGTCTTAATCTGTCCTGTCTTAATCTGAATTTTAAGAAATGATAATGAGCTTCACAGTTAAGGATATCAACTTATTAACAAGTAGTTGATAAAAGAACAACCTGACAAATTCAGGCTTGAACGGGATGTGAACCCACCCATGCCATGACCTCTGTGATACCGGTGGAGGGGTCCAACCGAGCTATCAAGCCAACTCAATTGGTTAGAGCGCTGCACTGGTATCGCAGACATCATGGGTTCAAATCCCCTTCAAGCCTAAATTTTTTCAGGTTGTTCTTGTATCCACTGCTTAAGTTGATATCTTTAACTAAGAGGGACATCATCATCTCTTATGCATTTCATCCACAGTTCACGTATATGATTTTTTCATATAATCACTATTATTTGTTTCACCATCTAAAAGATCACTACAAATTCGCAAACAACCAGCTCCCAGTTGGCTTGTTAGATCAATTGGTTTGAGCTCTGCACCAGTGTGGCAAAAGTCATGGGTTTCAATCCTGTTCAAGACTGAATTTTCTCAGGTTGTTCTTCTGTTGATATCTTCCCGGGGTATCCAATCGATGAAATCGATAATCGATAATAATCGATATCAATCAATACCAATCGATATCAGTTAATCGATTGATATTGATAATCGATGAACAATCGATGGCGAAGATTCGTGTGGTTATCGATTGGTATCGATTTTCAATAACAATCGATAGATAAATTGATATCGATTGGTATCGATTGGTTGCAGATTTCGTCACGTTTCAAAATCTACAAGCTGACGGAATCGGCGCATAAATATCACATCTTTGTACACAGTAATTGTAAACACATTTCATTTTAATGCTTTGAACGTTAACAGGAGAACAATACTCTCTTCTTTCTCTTCAACGCCCCGTCTACAGGTATCCGTTTTCCTTTTACAACTCAAAAGTTTGTTTCCGTTCTTGCCTCCCGTCCACACGTATCTCATGAAAACGTTTACCAAAAACAGAAACGTTTGAAGTTTGAAAACGTTATCCAAAGTGGAAAACTATTTAATACGTGCGGACATGGGCCATGCTACAGACTTCAAAAAACGCAGAAAGTGGTTTCATTGTGCCTTCACAGAAAAATTCTGGTAACAGAAGTTGTACTTTGGCAAACAATGAAATTGCCAACAACAGCAGCATGAGTTGTTCCAAAATAATGAATAAAGCAGCAATACCTATATCCTGACAATAACGAACCTAATCGTGCTTAAAACAGAGATCACATACATACAAACTAAAAACTATAAGAAGGCGCCAATTGAATCGTGTCTAAAAGAAATAAAATATGCAGCAAAAGATAAAAAAGACGTTCCTTTTTTTCATCATAGTAGTAAGCTATGGGCCATTGTGTGGTTCCAGAAAATATCCATACCCCCACCACGGAGGGAATTTCACTTAGGAACCCCCCTCCTCCCGGATTTTCCGTTCTTTGAAGTAAGCTATATACCCCCATCCCTCCGGATTTTCCACAGTTTGTCAAACAACCCCCCAACCCATCTGGAAAATTTCGTTCAAGAAGGGAAAGTGTTAAAAATGAAGCAATTGATCCAAATTTAAATGAAGCCAAGCCGTTCCGATTATCGTAGGACGCGTTTATACTATTGATTAGCGTTTAAAATAATAACGTACGTAGTCATAACTTACTCGTAACATATTATCTTACCAATACCAACTGTTCTTCTCTACGTCAAACAGATATACTAGGTATCTGTAAAATTACCTTGACAAAAGCATGTAAAACGTTCGTTTTAATTGAAGAATTCGCTTGAAAAGTCGCAGTGTTGCTGATAAACGTTACTTCAACATGAACGCAATCATAAACAAAGAAAACGTACAAACAAAATTAAGGGGAAAATTATTATGATCAAAATAGAAAGAATAATGAATATTGAGTTCTCTAAAGTCGTTACACTGCATACCAGCCCTCAGTTAAGAGCCCGTTACTTGAAGGTGCAAGAGTAGCAAGAAAGCCGGTAAACGTATTTGGCGACACTTGTACTTCGCAATAAATATTCTCGTTGCTGAGCTTAGCAAAACACGACTTCTACGAGTCAATGAGATCGCGCTTCGCTTGCCAGTTGCCACATAAGGAAGTTAAAAAGGACGGACTGATTGTTCGTAAACAACTCTTATAATTAATGTCAATCGTGAAGGCAAGCTTAAAATTTAGGTTGTTTAGACAACGCGGACATCTCGTCGAAGGATCGTCGTCTTGATAAGTAAATGTAACCACTCCTCAGGTACGCGTTGCTGTCTTCTCGAAGACTGGTAACGAGTAATGGCCGCTACTTCTACGCAACGACGATGTTTATTTTGTTTCTGCCCCAACATCGCTTCCAAAGCGCCTTTGGGAGAAAGAATACCTGTATTACGTTCAAGGAAAGTGTTTACTTAGCAGTTAAACTAATTTAATTCCACAATAAAGATCTACAAATTTGGTAAGTAGTAATTTTCGAACTTTATCTGCAGCTTATATCGGAATGAATCGAAGTTGACCCTCTGGAAAGTAATTTATCCGTTCACCCCCCCCTCTCCTCTGGATTTTCCTGGGCTTTTGACCCCCCCACCCCTCCGGAATTTCCAATTCCCTCCGTGGTGGGGGTATGGATATTTTCTGGAACCACACATTCTAGTTTTGGTGTTTTCCTGCTCGATTTTGTAGTATGTTCTGAACCGCTATCACAATCCTGGGTGGCATCGATTGTGATGGATCTTGCCTCTTTGACTTTCCTCACCAACTCTGCCTTTTTTGGTTTTTGTGATACGTCAAGTTCATTTCATCGAGTACCTCGCGCAGCAGTGACACCGTCATGTCATCGGCGCTGTCTTCCTTCCTTTCTTAGCTCTCGCTCTTTCTTTTTGAGTATTGAGACTGGGTCAGGATTGTTTTACCAATTTCGTCCCCAGGGCTTCCTAAAAATGGCGGATGATCGGACAGGTAGCGTGCGTGACGTCTGTTCGAGTTTGTTGCGCCAATCGATAGCAATCAATGAACCGTTTTTGTGTGGTTATCGATTGATGATCGATTGACCGATACCAATCGATACTAATTAACTAATTTTATCGATTGATATCGATTGATCGATTGGTTTTCCGATCATCGGTTTCCATCGATTGGATACCCCGGGTATCTTTGACTGTGAGGGTCATTATCACTTTCTTATGAATTTAATTCATCCGCAGTTCACATAATGATTATTTCAATTATTCAGTGACAACTGAATTTTGTTCAGAATCAAATCATTAAGCTTATTTCAATTCACCAAGCCAGTGTTAAGCTTAAGTATTCTACAACTGTAATTATATAGTTGAAAAATAAACTGAAATAAAAAGAATCCGCACACAGTTCACATATGGTTCATCGTTCTTAATAAATAACACAATGCTATATATGTTGACGCACGTATGAACTGTCAGAATTGGTACCCGAATGCTCGAAATTCACAGACTGAATTCACTGATCACGACCTTTCATTTCGTTTTCATGCCCAAATAAGCAGCCAAAGAGGTAGGCCAATAGAATTTTCAGCTGCATAAGAATATCAATAACAACTTTGTAATAATATGAGGTGTAAATAAAGTGAGTAAAAAAAGAAATCGAAAGCTACAAACCATAACTTCCTTTACGAGATTCCCGGTGTCCTCATCCGCCATCTTGAATTTGGACGTGGCTACAGACAGCGGAAAACTGGGTCGAGCATAAAGGTTTACACGGAAAATCTGCCAAAATTGTTATGAAATCGAAGCCAGAATGGACATTGATAGAGCAATCGGTGAATAAAATAGAAATACTAGTAAAACCTAAAACGAAAAGATTACAAATCCCGTAATAATAAAATTTTAAAATTGATTTTTCATTTTAAAAAGGCTTGGTTACTAAATCTACTTGAGACGAGCGTCCCAAAGAGTTCTGGGTAGCATGTTCAGCAAATTTGGTCGCCATCTTTGCTGGTTCCACGAGGCCGGCGAGGAAATTTAACCGTTCGGTGGTAGAGGTCTGTCCTTGAGTAGTTCACCACCATGCCGACTACTCTACCACCTAAGGAAAACGCGTTGTTCAAGCGAATCTTAGTAAGTCGTCCGTAAGGCCGCGGTTGGCTTGCTAGGCTCACGGTCGCGACTCGTGACTTGTCTGTATCAAGCACGCCTTGTCGATTTCGGGGTGGGTTTTCACTTCCTTTTGATCGTGTTTTGCAGAAATGCTACGAACACAAGCAGTACAAGAATGGGCTGAAGTTTGCCAAGCAGATCCTTTCAAACCCGAAGTTTTCGGAACACGGAGGTGAGAATAAAGTGTTTACATTGGACGCGCTGTACGTACACGCTAAGTGATAGATTCTGTACATCCCTGGTACTATACCGCACTACGGAGATGGCTAACTCTTTCGATTGTGTATCATGCGGGTTATAATATGCCAAACCCAGCTTGCTGTATTTAAAGCTGCATTTTTGATTCTAAATCTCTGTTTAACTACCGTTTTGTACAGAAACCTTGGCTATGAAAGGATTGACTCTCAACTGTCTTGGAAGAAAGGAAGAAGCTTACGAGTTTGTACGAAAAGGACTGCGGAACGATCTCAAAAGCCATGTGTGTATCCTTGTCACTTTCTAAGGCAGACTTGTGAATTGCTGTCAATTATCGTGGATAACAAAACAATGTGACGTGATTCCACGTTTGCCTGTTTGTTTTTGTTGAATATTTGTACTGTGTGACAATCCTATCACCAGTGTTACATTTCCACTTAGAATGTTATAATTTTGTCGCCAGCATTTTTTGAAAAATTCTTCCATTAATATACTAGAAATATGCATGGATATTTGCATTTTTTTACCAATGTTTAAAATTAACATACAAAAATTGGTTATTTTTTGTCAGTTGCATGCATTGTCAAAGGTAAAATTTATTCTTGATGATTTTAATCAGATTACATGTCACTGATTGTGGATATGAAACCAAACCATTATAGCCTTTAGCTTCACTTATGAAATCAAATGATATGAGTGAAATAATTCATAAATGGTTGTTAACAGTTTAGCTTGTAGTACACCTTGTACTGCTCGAAAATTCATTCAGCTTTTGTAATACCTGCAATTTGTTGCCTCTCTGCCTTTATCATGTTGATGCCAGTTAACTCTCAGGCAAAATATCTAGCAGGGCTCGAAATTTACAGTCCCAAATGTGCAATTTGCGACTTTGAGAACATTTGCTCCTTAAAAAATAACTTAGAAGCAAATTTGCTCCTTCAACTTTTGGCCCATTTTCGTAATTAATATATTTTCTGCTCCTTGTTAGACCAAATTTACTCCTAAAAATTTGGTCCTAGGAGCAGAATTGCTCCTGAAAAAGAATTAATTTAAAGGCCTAATATCTAGTGCTGTGTTTTAACCTTTAGGGACTATCCATGAGATTTTAAAGGGAAACAAAGAAACCCAATGAAACTTGGCAGCAGTGCCAAGTTTAAGCATTTAGGAATTACAGTCAGTTAACCAAAATAATAGCTGGGCATTCCTTGCCGCTTTCCATCGTCCATTTCTTAGTCTCCAAAGCATTATGTCTATAGTAATTATGGCAGGGACTTATCTCTTTATCATTAAATAGCGGCAATGACTGTGGAGCTGTCACTCCTCCCAGCCTCTCTTCTCTCCCCCCCCCCCACCTGCCCCCGGCCCCCAGCTACAGTTGTACATGTATATATGAGTGGCGGGAGAGGATGGGAGAGAGACTGGCGTGAGTGTTAATGGATCTGTTATGATAGGTAGATTCAATCTGTTTTGTCTGTTTCTATTTTGTGGGTTCTGTTTCTGAGATTAAATAACCATTGGCATTAACCGGAGTGTTACAAAAGAAATAAACCTTGTTGAGCAAGTGCGATGTCCATTCTGGCAGGGCACGAAATTGCGCCTAATACAGGCGCCATTGTGCCTAAATTTCCCGCGTTGGCGACCAATTTTCAGGATTTGGTAACTAGAACTCTTCATCACACCTTACCTGAAGACCTTGTGAATTTTTGAAAACTCCTTAATCTAAATCCGGCGACCACTTTGAAATATTTAGGAGCCAAGTGGCTCCTTGAAAAAAAAGTTAATTTCGTGCCCTGTCTGGTATGTTTCTTTGCATGCATGTGTGCATGCGTATGCATATACATATACATAATTATGATGGTGATTTTCTCTTCTGGTATAAGACCTTGACTGCTATACAGGTTGGCACGTTTATGGATTATTACAAAGATCAGATAAGAAGTATGATGAGGCCATCAAGTGCTACAGAAATGCTCTCAAGTGGGATAAGGTTGGTTGTTGAATATTGGTTTTCTATACATTTCTGTACACATCCTGTGCAGTGTAATCCTCCATGGGATTATTGGTAACAGGATGAAAACACAAGAATGCATTCCATGACACAGCACACTCACCACGTCAACAAATTTTGACAAGTAAGATTAATTATTGTTGTCTACCTGAGAACATTAGAATGGAGTCCACTTTGGCTGGTTTTAAACGTCTGATACGAACCATCTCCTTTCATAGCACTTAGCATTAATAGATATATGATTAGTATTTAGTAATGTTATTTTATTATTTGTAAATCTTTCTTTCTTTTTCTTTTCTCGAAGATATTAGCTTTTTAGCTACCCTGTAAATTCGAGATAAAATAAAGACATGTATTTGTATGTATGTAAATTTTGGGCGATTTTTTTGCATAGTTTGGTTCAATGTTTTGAGGATAATGCAGCAAGTCTTTCAAATTTCAAGGAAGCGAACTTGAATTCTTTAAAATTTTCAAGGAACAAATTTTGAAAACAGCCAACTGTCACCGAAACAAAAAGAATATCTACGACATGTTGTGCCAAGACAGCTCAGGACTAAATGGGTTTTATTCACACAACATGGCCATGGTTAAAAGAGCCAGCAGTAGATTTGCTTGATAGAGTTTCTCTGTATTCTTCTCCTCTAGTTTCTTAATAAAATTCAAACAAATGTCAGTGTAACAACTGAAGTTGTCATCCATAGCATAATACAGCATCTTGCATTTGCGAGTAAACTCTTATCAAATATTTCATGTTGAAATATGACATGCGGTGAACTCAAATGCAGTTAAAGGGACACTGTCACACAGATTCTTTACGTTTTAGGTTGAAAATGTGCTGAAATTTAAATCAAATGCCTTTTCACGTACACTGAATACCCCTAGAATGTCAAGAGAAGGAAACAAATGATTTTCTCAAAGGAAGAACAAACCCTAGTCAGCTACTGGTGATTTTTACACAAAACAAAGGAAAAACTTGAAAAAACATCAGCCCAATGTTTTCAAGTTGCAGACATTTCCATCCGAGCGATCCACAGCTGAAAACACTTAATCAAAGTCTCAGAGAACTGGTAGAGTACTTTTAAATGAAACTCAACCAGTATTTTTAGGTTCCTCTGATTAGAATATATTTTTTAGCTTATTAAAGTTATCCTAAAAAATGGTGACAGTGCCCCTTTTAATCCCTTCCTTTCAAATAAATGAAACCGGTAGTGACAACACAATGCAGGGTTACTTTTTAAAGGCGTATCTTTTTTATGCCTTGTAAAATCAGGCCTTGAGTTTTGGACATGTATGAAAACAGTACATAGTGCTACACAACCACTTCCTTCGGAAGATGTTTGCATGTAATTAACACATGTTCTTTTTTCACATTAATTTTACACGTGGAGTATGTACAAGATAAATTTCATGTTATGGTTGGCTCTGACAAATTTCTTTGCTCAGCTTCAATGAGAGCATACTTTCAAAATAAGTCATAGAGTTTTCAGTGACAATTGAAAAACCGTTCTGAACGAGACCTTTTTATGAAAGTCTAATAAGGAGACCTGCAAATTCTCAGAAAGAAGCTAGGCAAATTCAATTTCGCTGTTTGTAAGTGTCAGCATTTGATAGATTATGCCACATGTTTGTTCACAAGTCACACCAATGAGATCGAGGCTACTCTTCTAAGAGTACGATCTACCAATAAAAAAGCTTGTTAAAATTCACATTACTGAAGCTTGAGGTCAAACAAGGTTAAACTAGTCGGCCATTTTGATTGTTTGTGGGCATGGCTGGTGAAGAATGGCGTTTTTCTTGGTTTTGTGGTCCAACTGTGCAAGATACCAATGTAAGTACCTTGCTCAAAATTGTGAATTGCCCGTTGACCAGGTCAAAGAAAAGATATCAAGTTGTTTTAAAGAAAGGTTGAGCCAAGATCAGTTTTTACCCATTTTATAGCACACAAGAGAAGAACTTGAAACGTTGGTCCACATTATTCAAGTTGGAACTAATTTCCATCCTTGCCCTCTAAAGCCAAACAACCACTGTACTTACTGATAATTTTTGAGCACTGAAAAAGCCATTTTTTTTGACAAAATTGAATGAATGAACTGATACAAATGTGTTTGTTGGCTTTCCAAAATGATGCTTAAGGTAGAAAACATTGTCCACTTAACCCTTTTACTCCCAAGAGTGCCTCAATCAAAATTCAAGACAAATCCCAAATTTCATTTTGTAATATACCTAATAAAAATAGTATTATGTTAAAGTACTGCTGAAGAGATTTCATTTGAATGGTCACACCATAGGATTTCATCTACAGACTCAAAAGTTAGAATCACCTAATTAAAAGTGACTCTGGGAGTGAAAGGGTTAAGTATGTCTTTTCTAGTAAAACAAGTTGACAACGATAAATTAGTGGTGCCTAAAATGTCAGAAACTTTTGCTACGCCAAGTATGGCCAAACCTGTGAGCACTGGTTTTGTCACTGCTGATGGAATTGACAGTAAATTCTAAATAATATTCTAAGTCTGATGTTGAAGTTGTTGGATTATATATTGGATAAAAAGTAAATTAATCTCAAATTTGCATAAATTAGGGTGTTCAGCGTTACCCTGGTAGAAATCCTATACAGGATCCTACAGGATTTTCTAGGATCCTATAGGATCCTACAGGATCCTGTAAGTTCACACAGGATCCTACCCAGGATCCTAAATGGCACCATGTTGTTTAGGATCCTACTCAGGATCCTGTAAAGTCTTTCAGGATCCTGCTTAAGATTGTCCAGGATCCTGTTTAGGATCCTGTAGGATCTTGTTTAGGATCCTGTAGGATCCTATAGGATCCTATAGGATCCTGCTTAGGATCCTGTAGGATCCTACAGGATCCTACAGGATCTTATATAGGATCTTATCAGGATCCTGGTTAAGATCCTACAGGATCCTGTTAGGATCCTATTAGGATCTTATTAGGATCCTGGGCAGAATTTTTACCAGGGTAGAAGCATGTCTGTAGCCCTCTTACACCTGTTTCCTTTTTGCATAATGTGAGTCTAGTCAGTTTACGTGGTTACGTCCATTATTTTTATCATTCGTACCTTCACCTCTTCCAATGGACATAAAAATAATTTGTTTCTTGGTTTTAATATATACAGGAACATATGGTATGATAATTAGCTAAAAAAACAGAGGCCTTTGCTCTCTGCTGGGTCTGCGCAAAGAGATCTTCAATTTGCATAAATAAGTTTGTGCAACCAAGCATGTCCTTAGCTATTCTGTCCGAAAATGATTATCTAGTACACCTGTTTCTTTTACCTTTTGTAGCGTGAAGTTCACATGAAAATGATGCATTTGTGAAGTGCCCCAGCTAACCAAATTTTTTGATTACGGTTACTTCATTTTGGATACATACTCAACATAAAAAGCTAAAAGTTCTTAGCTTAACATGCTTAACAGCATTAAGTTTTGTAGTTAAAGTGAAACTTTCCACATCTGTCTGTTTTTCTCTGCAAAATTATGGCTGGAACTGGGCTGGAACTGCCTACACTGTACGTTTTACTGCTGTGAAGGTCTGTTGGGGATGAAATAGGACGACATGAAATTTGAAGTAATTGTTTGTGTTGTAACCTCTTCACTTGGCAGTAGAAATAAGGAATTGATCATTGTTGAAGTTATTAATAGTGCACTGTATTTCCTTGTCCCACAGGAAAATATCCAAATTTTGAGAGACCTGTCACTGCTACAAATTCAGATGCGTGATCTTGAAGGCTACAGGGTACAGTCACGTATAATGTTTTATTTTTATTCCATGCCGTAACATTCATTTGAATGCGATACATCTGTTAGTCAGGGTACTGCTGGACTTCCTATCTGTTAAAATCTTCTCAAGTACATCATCACGTTGTGTATGTAGATAGTTAACTTGTCAGCCAGCTGCCGCATGAGAAGATGGATGAGAAAACAATTACACTTTACAAAGTGATTTTCATATTTTACATTATTAACAATCGAGGCCTGAAAGAGACCTTGTAGTTTTGCATTCTTTCATGGTGCAGTTTCAACAATTCAAATTTAAATAGATTTATAGATTTAATCCTGAAGAGACGCATTTTAGCATTTTGGTTTTCTTTCAGGAAACAAGATACCAGTTACTCAAACTTAGGCCTGGTCAAAGAGCATCTTGGATTGGCTATGCAATCTCTTATCATCTGCTAAAAGATTATAACATGGCATTCACCATATTGGAAGAGTTTCGGAAAACTCAAAGTGTAAGTATGAAGTCGTATTTGTCATTCTTGTTCAAAATTTAAGCTTTTATTCTTAGAGTGCAGTGTATGGTATATATGTTGTACAGCAGTTCAATTTTATCCTTGGTTCAATTTTTACTGTCCTTTGTTCTTTTTTATCTTACACTCAAACAAAGAAAACTGTGAACACTGAAAATATTTCTGGAATGTTTATTGTGTTTTGACCAATCACATGCGAGACCTCATAACCGCAGAAAACAAATGGGTTCTCAGTCACGACCTTCATCTTAACTTACAAGGATTTAAATTGTTATTTCTTTTTATCTGAGAGCCACATGCACTACGGGAGCGAAAAATGTGTGAGTGGTCTTTGGCTTGTTGCGGCTGCATTGCAGCAATGACCGCGGACTGTCAAAAGCGGCGTTCGTTATTCTTCAACAGCCTGGTGTACCCTTGCTAAATTTGAAAATATGTCATTTTCAAAATGTGCAACTACACGTTATATGATGCAAGCCCGGCTCGAAGGCACGGATGATTCGGCCTAAATAAATTGAGTCATCTGTGCTGTCAATGGGCGAATTTGGAGAGAGAACATTGCAGTTTTTACTTCAAGGTGAAATAACTGCTGCTTGAGTTGGTTTTATTTGAAATGTCGGAAACACTGATCGTCGCATCGGTTTGTAGAAAAATTTTATTCGGCAAAAGCGCTCAAACCTATTTTCGCTTGCATAGTGCGTGGGGCTCTCAGGTAGAAAGGAATAGCACTTCCAATTTCTGTAAGATAAACTGGTGAAGATTAAATCTTGTCGTCTTTGGAAACAACTCGATTCCGTGACTGAGAACCCATTCGTTTTCTGCGGTTGCAAGGTCTCGCGTGTGATTGGTCAAAACACACATTCCAGGAAAATTTTCAGTGTTCACGGTTTTCTTAATATGAAACAAAAGAAAATAAAAATTTAACCAAGGATAAAATTGAACTACAACATACAGCAATTTCAATTAAAGCCTTGAGCTTACGCGACAAGACCGAAAGTTAGCATGGGTAGCTGTACATCTTGTGTGATTCGGCAGTAATTTTACGGCTGTCTCTGCTTTAGGATGGGTAAAAGTACCATAAACCATAGCCTAAGTTTGGTAAATTTATTAATAAATTGCCCATGTCACCTTGCATCCTTGTCGCAAAGATTGTCCGACAACGTTAATTGAAATAGCTGTATACACTGTATCGCCCAGCTTATCCACTGGTTAGTATGGGGCGATAATTATTTCCTGACATCACTAACTACACGCCCTGAGAATTGAAATTCACCTGACAAGCCGTCAGGCATCATAACTGGAATAAAAGAGGACGTAAAGTTTAGTTAACATGCAAAGTTTAAAGAAAAAGGATGACAAATGTGCTTCAAGTGATAGGTTTAAAAGTTACAACATTTTCAGATGTTTGACTGGCTGGGTGACTACTGTACTCTTGCCAAACAGCCATCCTAAAATCTGCGAATTTGAATTTTTTTAAAAGAAGTATCTCACAATTTTGTAAAGTTTCTTCTAATATTCTCTACATTTAGTAAATTGACAGAGGGAATTTAATTTTTAATAATTCACATATGAAAATTCAGAGACTGTTGATGTAAACAAAGCTCAGCCTAATATAGAAAGTAACTAGTCATTCCTGTTTGTGTGGTGAATTTCAATCATAGCAAATATTGTGAATTTTATCACTGACAGATTTCTTCTGCAAAAATTGATGTTGAACATGGTGAATTGTTGCTGTATCAAAATATGGTGCTCAGAGAAGCAGGGAGACCAGCAAAAGCCTTGGAACACTTGACAGAATATGAATCGTTGATGCATGATAAACTTATTGTGAGGGAAGTCAAAGGTATTGTAGACTTGTCTGTTTGTCTTCTGTTGTTTACAAGTGCAGTCTTCAGTATATAGTAGGTCTTAGTGTACATGTACATACTTCAGAGTTGTCTCCTTGAGAGAGGAGTCTGCTGTAGAGTGTTGTCCCAATTAAGTGGCACCTATGCTAGTAAGGTTACCGTAAGAAGGGTGTTAACTGTCAAGCACTTGTCATGCTTGGCTTAGAGACACAACAAGGCAGCTATAATATTATGTTGGTGTGTTTGGTACCTGCCTTCTTACATCTGAATCACCAAAGTCCATTATATTCTTTTTTTTCTTTTTACTGCAGGGTCATTACACTTTGAGTTAAATCATCTCAAAGAAGCAGAGAAAGTTTATAAAGAGTTACTGAGGAGAAATCCAGAAAATAAGGCTTATTATCAGGGACTGGAAAAATCACTACAACTTGGTGAGTGTCTAATCAAATCTCATGCACACCTCACTGTCTGTTTGTTTGTTTGTTTGTTTGTTTGTTTTTTTGGATCTTGTATTAAGGAAAGTTGCTCTCTTCATTCCACAATCATCAGATGAGTACCTTTGAAGCTTGGGTGTGACGGATGATCTTCCCACTACTTAGGATACAACTAAGAAATGAAAAAAAAGGAGTGTCTTGAACTAAAAAAAAAACCTGGTGGTTTGAGGACACTGGCCATCATTTAAGATTGAGATTGTGTGGTGGTTTGAACGATAGGAAAATTAAGATAATTTGTATTCTCATGCCATGCAAGGATAATCACTGTTGCTGCTTGCAATTTGTTCACCTCACATAAAATTTGTTTTGAATTCCCATGGTGAAACAGCAACATCTTATAAATAATCTTGACATATTTATGCTTTTTCAATCCACGCTGTTAATTGTTACCCCTTATCCTTTGGAAGACTTGCAGATGCCTGGATCTGCTTGCATATCTACACTTTTTTTCTTCCTCCTTCTTTGGGCTTGAAGCAAGCATGCATGCTTTACATTATAGAAACCAAGCAGAAACATTTGCTCTTAAGAATTGCAATCTTCCTGGTTTGACATTGCTTTTCAGATAATGCTGATGACAGATACAACCTGTACATGCAGTATACTGAGTTGTATCCGAGAGCACAAGCTCCCAAGAGAATGCCACTTACATTCACCACTGGTACATTTCTGTTGTTATTATTATAAGCACCACGTTATGTATAAATTCTCTTATTCAAAAGGGGTTCCACTGGCCAGGCATTGTATGATTTGACTAATTATTAAGGTGTATGTACATTTATGAGTGCTAGGAAGTGAGCAACACTGTCCTACATAATTTACCCCAGCCACAGGCCTTTGAAGAAGAAATTACAAATGAGAACCAGGGACAAAGAGAAATCTTTGGCCCCATGATATGGGCCACGACCTCCAGATCAGCTGGGAGCATGTCGTGGGAATTAAGATTATGATTTGGTTTGATGGGTGGCCCTGGGGCTTCACAGTGGCTTACAAGTGCTTTGAAGTAAAATGGATGTACTAAATAAAAGAGAAAGATTTTTGCATAGTCCACTGGGCTTAATTGATTTAAGCCTCCTTCCTCTGTTGCCTCCCCTCTCCTTCTACATGTATGCCCCCTCCCCCCTGGGGTTTAATAGAGTTTCTGGACTTATTTACATGTATGATGATTGTCAGCAGTCTAAGGCACTTTGTTTTTTTCGTCCAAGTTATTGAAGTTCATGGATTGCATTTTTATTTTTATTTTTGCAGGGGAAACATTTGCAAGGTTGGTGGACAATTACATGCGGCCTGCAATTCACAAGGGAGTTCCACCATTGTTTAACAATATCAGGAATTTATATGCAGATAAAGAAAAGGTGATTCTCTTAGTTTTGTTTATTCTTAGCAGAAAACTGGAACTGAATAATCCTTTCTTAAAACTTGTCATTGTCTGTTCCTTTCACATCACAGGAAAGAACTGCCTGGTAGTTTTCTTTTGAATGGTCACACACCAGGAATTCATCTTCAGGCTTAAAAGTTAGATGCGCCTTGTACAGCACTTCTCAGTAACTTTCATTTGAGTGGTCACTCGTTAGGATTTCATCCACAGGCTCAATATTTAGAACCACTGTAAAGTACTGCCCAATAGACACTGTATGTTGCTTTCATTTGAATATTAGATTTTAGGACAATATGAGCCACAGACTTAAAAGTTCATACAGTAGAGCCCCTTGTAAAGCACAAAAAGAGAACCATGCAGAAAAATGCTGCTCAATTTTTTTGCTTTGTTTTGTTTTGTTGTAGGTGAAGATTGTTGAAAACATAGCCCTTGGCTATCTGGACAATATTACCACCTTTGGAACTTTAACAGGAAAAGGTTGGAACATGGCTTTGATACATGTGCTCTCTGTTGTCCCATAAAGTTTCTACTACTAATTAAATTCATCTTCTCTTGTCTTTCCTTTTTTCTCCTTTTTTTAAAATAACTTTCTTCTTTTTTGTATGCCTCATTAAGATTGACAGTCAGACCACATGCTACAATTTTATTAATTATAAAATCTTGTTTAAATAATTATGCAAAAGCCTCATGCTTGGGCTATCATGAGGAAAATGTTTATCATTTGTAAACAGCAAAACTAAGGCATAACCTGAACTTGGTCCTTGACATTTTGCAATTTATTAAATTAATTCTGACAACTGATGCTGCAACAAGTTTTGTTACCCAGTGTAACAGCCTGGGTGGTGGCTTGGTGGTGTAGTGGTTAGAGTGTTGGGCTCCGAAGATCAGAAAGTCAGCGGTTCAAGGCTATGTTGGTATCTGCCATTTGTTTGTTTCCTTAGACTGGAGATTTCAAGTACTCAACATTGCCCCTCTCCACCCAGGTGTATACATGTACCTGGGTTCTTCAACAAGACATGTAGGGATAACCCTGTGAGGAACCACCATTCAACCCAAGAGGGAGTAGTAGTATTCCTAGTTGCTTTATCTTAGAGGGATAAAACCTTGACCATATTAGTCCCAAAGTGTGACTTTTTGAAGTAATGACCTGTGTTTTAACCACCGATCAAATTTACAGGACATGTTGCATGAATTGTTGCCAAGTGTAAAACCAATTTTAGAAACAGACATTAAAATGCATTGTTTGTTTCAGGTGGTGATCTTGAACCTCCTACTGCCATTCTGTGGGTATACCACTTTCTAGCCCAACATTTTGATTATCTGCGGGATAGCAAGAAGGCTATGGAGTATATAGACAAGGCTCTAGAACACACACCTACTCTCATTGAAGCCTACATGGTCAAAGCCAGGATTTACAAGGTATTGAAGGCCTGTTCTTGTAGGCCAAGGTTTTGATTTTAGAATCATCTTCTCCAGCGTAGCAAACAGTACCATATGAAAGTACTGCTTGGTAGCTTTTACTTAAGGGATTTTATCTGCATGCGGACGTGAAAGCTCGACACTTTGTACAGCACGATAAACAGTAACACATGAAAGCACAGCTCACAATAGACACACTTCTTGGCTCAAGTTTTGACTCTAGAAGGAGAAGATTATCCAAGAGGGTGTTTGATTGAATTTTACTAACAGTTTTTTGGTGTGTGCTTATTTTCCCCAGCATGGTGGAGATATGGAAAAGGCTGCGCAGTGCATGGATGAGGCTCGCTCCCTTGACACTGCTGATAGATATGTCAATTGTAAATGTGCCAAATACCAGCTGAGAGCCAATCAGGTTCAGAAAGCTGAGGAGACTTGTGGCTTGTTTACAAGGGTAAGATCCTATTTATATGTTGCTTCATGGTTTGGACACTCTTGAGACCCTGTTGGGGTGATTTCCTAGAAGGGAAAGGGCTTTGAAACAAGCAATGTGGTTAAACTGAAGTAACCTAAATGAAAAGGCTGCTTCCATGAAATTGCCACAGTGACAGAAATAAATAAGTCATGTGACAAAATTCTGTCAGGAACATACTAACTGCCTGAAATTGTGCCATGTTAAGTAGTTCAAAACTTCAAACAGCAGGCATGTACACATACCCTAATACAATCTCACTCTTGTATTTGCCGCGTGTCCAGAGGGAGTCGCTTCATACAACAGAAACTAGAGTTTCATGCCAGTGTTGACGAGCCTCCCAGCAGATTCAAATTACCGTATTTACTCGACTAAATGCTGCAGCATTTATTAAGTTTTAAACGTTTCCAATACAGCATTCATTCACAGGCAGCATTTATTCAAGGGCGGTGTTTATTTTAAAGTCACATTTCTTAAATCACTGACAACAATTATGGAAAAATCATTTGTAAATATTTTGGAAAACAGAAATGTGTTTTAAGTTCCAATGTCTCGCTTTTTGGCCAAGATAGAATCGTAATTGTCCGACGGCTTGTGATATGTACAACGATTACCAAGTTGTACCGTACTTGTTATTTTGTTTCTTATAATCCTCGAATAAATGCTGCATTCTTCTGTTGGACGCGGCTTTTGTTCTGGGGCGGCATTTACTGGTAATTTTGCTTCCATCTGCAGCGTTAAATCGAGTAAATACGGTATTAAATTGGAAACACCATTATTTTCTCACCGTACCTGTGGTTACATGTTTAAAACATTTATTTATATATTTCTGACTTTTAGGAAGGGATTGGTGCTGCCGAGAACCTAAATGAGATGCAGTGTATGTGGTTTCAAACGGAGAGTGGGTATGCTCACCAGAGACTTGGCAAACTGGGAGAAGCTTTGAAGAAAGCTCACGAGATCGAGAGACACTTCGATGAGATAACGGAGGATCAGTTTGACTTTCATACCTACTGCATGAGAAAAATGACACTGAGAGCTTATGTCAGGTAACTAATGAGGAAGAATACTGGCTTCAGGGTGGGTTTTATTTCATCAGAGTTCCCTCCCTTCTGGTGCCAAACACAAACTTGTAGCTTAAAGTGATGTCTATGTGTCCTATGGAGATCTACTTTTTGAGGAAATTCCACAGAAAGTAACCTGCAGGTAACAAATTTGTAATACTGGAGGCAATTATCAATCTTTGGCTAAAACCATTAGACTGTGAGTAGTCTCTAATTTTGGTGATGATGATTGTGGGGCGTGTGTGTATTTCACTTGCCCACAATCACCATTGCCATAATTAGAGACTACTCGCAGTCTATTAAACCATGAACCAACTGGAAATCATACATGTTGTTGTAGGTAGGATTGATGGAAAAGCAGGACAAGTGATAAGTACCCCTTGAAATGCAAATTGCCACAAATTAACTCTACTTTGCCACACAGACTGGTTGTAATAATGTTTGAAGAGAGTTTGGCTGTAAGGTTTTGGCCTCAAGGCTTTTAGATAAAGAGTTAGTTTGAATCACTTTTTCCTCAAAACAAAACAACTCAGAAATTAATCAGGAACTCCAGTTGAAGTGACACAAATGAAATAAGCCAGGTGCCAGGTTCTCTTCTGTTGCTTGAGTTTAAGTTGCTTGAGCCTTTGCATCTGCATTCTTGCTGTATGAATGGGATTTAAAAACATGTTTGTTTTGATTACAGGTTACTTCGTCTTGAGGATGTTCTCCGGAATCATAGGTTCTATTTCAGAGCTGCTAAAATGGCTATAGAGGTATGAACTTGGTGGGATAGCAAGTTTTCAAAGAGAATGAACAGTTTTCTAAATTATCTGATAAATAAATAAATTAATCAATTAATAAGTTAATTAATTAATTCCTGGGGTGAGATTCACAAAGCCCTTCCAAGTTAAGATACATCCTAAGTGTTGTTTGTGACAATAGCCTATTGTTATTCCAACAATAGCCTATTGTTAAGAAACAATACCTAGGAGGGCTTCGTAAATCCAGCCTTTGAAAAGGACTGTAGTTGATGACAGTGACTGACATCGATGACTGATTGATTTAAGTTTCTGCCTCCATTAACAGCCCTTAACCCTTTTGCTCCCAAGAGTGCCTAAAATCAAAAATTCAAGACAAATCTCAAATTTCACTCTGTAAAATCCTTAATTCTTAATAGTACCATGCAGAAGTACTGCTGAAGAGGTTTCATTTGAATGGTCACACTGCAGTGCTCGACCTTAACTTTTTAACTTACTTGTCGTTGGGCTAGTGGGGTTTAAAATTTAGTAGCCAACAGGCACCACCTGGTAGCCAAGCCTGGGCTCAAACTTTTGATCTTAACTGTGCACTTACTGAGCTCGACGGAGGGAAGTCTAAGCAGAGCCATGAATTGTCTCAATACTTATAATTTTGCTGTTCTTATTTTGTGGGATAAGTAATATCAGTCAAAGCTTTTCTTTCTATTAGTGATAATCTCAAGTAAAAATCAATGTCAGGGATGAAAGTGTCGGGATGCTTTAACCACTGTACCAGGGTCTGAACTTGATTCGCTTGCACTCGAATGATTTTTCGGTTCTGAGTTGCTTGGTTGTGCTTCGTCTTCCTTGACGTTCCTGTCATCACGCTGCTTCTTCGTGGGAGTATCCCATTTCTTGAAGAAAGAGTCCATCCTCTTCATATTGATGGAGGCCCGGAGATGGCAGTGCATCACATTACAAGATGGTGGCCTGTCCGTGAATTACTGGGCCCCACTAGTGCTCAGTCTCCTTACCAGCTCACAGACGTTACCAATCGCAAAATGAGAGAAAACATCAATAACTTTCTTTTATTTTTCTCAGTCGCAATCAACTAAAACTAGAAGCTTTTAATAAGCTTATGCTAAAACTGATTTTTTCTTTACTTTTTTCTTTACTTATCTCTCCAACGTACTTTGACTAGCCCGGTGGCTAGTTATTCTGAAATTTTACTAGCCCAAACCTATTTTTTACTAGTCCTGGGCTAGTGGACTACCGCTAAGGTCGAGCACTGCACTGTAGGGTTTCATCCACGGACTCAAAAGCTAGAAGCACCTTTAATGTCCCCCTAACTGACTCTGTGAGTGAAAGGGTTAAGACCTTTTCAGGGCTTCACTCACCTGGACAATCATATACAACCTACTTATGCTACCAATCCTGGGTTCAAACCATGTACCAGAAAATTAATGAGCTTAGTGAGTCACAAATCAGTAAAGGTGAAGTGTGAGAAGGTTGTTCGTTCAAATCCTTGTCTCTGACATTGTGTTTTTCCTTAGACAAGAAACTCTACTCCACATGTGACATCGGCTCTGTCCTATCCTTTTGATGGATTACATGCCCCCCCCCACCATCCTTGCGGGGGGGGGGGGCAATACTCCCCAGTTGCCTTGTGCTTCAAAAAACAGAGATAAGCTCTGACTATGTGGGTTACCTGTGACCTGACATTTGGACTGAGTGTGAGCTGAGCCTGTAACCCCAACATGTGGGCTGCCTGTGATCCATGTGACCTTAACATGTGGGTTGCCTGTGACTCTAACACGTGGGTTGCCTGTGACCTTAACGTGTGGGTTACCAGTGACCCATCTGACCTTAAAATGTGGGTTGCCTGTGACCCTAACATGTGGACTGCCTGTGGTCCATGTGACCATAACATGTGGGCTGCCTGTGGTCCATGTGACCTTAACGTGTGGGTTACCTGTGACCCATCTGACCTTAGAATGTGGGTTGCCTGTGACCATAACATGTGGGCTGCCTGTGGTCCATGTGACCATAACATGTGGGCTGCCTGTGGTCCATGTGACCGTAACATGTGGGTTACCTGTGACCCATCTGACCTTAAAATGTGGGTTGCCTGTGATCCTAGAATGACTTAACCTTCAAGCAGCCCAACTGAGAACTAAACCAGAATGAAAGTCTACTGTGTTGTTTGTTTTGTTGTGCATGACAGTGTTATGTGCGGCTCCATGACAAACCTTTGGCTGCTAGCAACGAGGACACTGAGGCTGGGTCTAGTGAACTGTCAGCTAAAGACTTGAAGAAGCTGCGCAGTAAAGAAAGAAGACGTGAGAAGAAAGCTCAGGAAAACAAGAAAGGTGAGATGTATAAATAAATTATTCTCAAACTCATCAGTGACAAGCAGCGTAGTTTAAAGTTTAAAGACAAAAGAACAGTAAAATAGTGCCAGATGAAGGTATTGTTTAAAGGGGCTCAGGAAGTTTTTAGTGGAGAAAAAGGACCTTGTTTCAGTCTTCTGTGAAACACCAGTTGGAATTTTTTTGGAGGATTGTTTCTTACTTAAACAGTCGTGAGAGATGATTTTAACCCAAAAAAGAAATACGCAAAGTTAAAAAATATCAAAAATAAGTACCGAGTTTCTACAAGAGTATCATAGGCTAGTCAAACGGAGAATCTGTGATAAAATTTTAGCAACGATTTTACGTCAATGTTGACTGCTAATTTCAAATTGCTTGTTTAAGCTTGTGGCAACATTAGAAACTCTAGTTTCATGTGCTGTTAACACAGGCGATTTTTGGTAAAATTTTAGCGACGATTTTGCGGCAGTATAAAGTGCGATTTCAAATTGCTTGTGCCAACTACAGGCGACTTCAGAATCTATGCCATTGTCAGGATATCATATCTTGCCCTGGTAAAGTTATAGTTTCCAACCTTATCATAGTTACATTTTGTTTGTGTTTGCTTTCAGCCGCTACTGATGTTAAAGAAAACAAAGAAAATGACAAGAAAACTGATCAGCTCAAAGATCCTCCTCTAGAGCCAGAAACATTGTCCAGGGTAGGAGTTGTGATTTGAACAACATTCCAGTTGGCGTAGCATCCAGTTAGTAGCCTATGTACAGACGTCCCCTGTTTCCCACGAAACAAAGGCTATAGAAGACGTCTGCATTGAGGCTACCAAGTAGCCGTTTCATGTGCAATAGGTCGCGGGTTGTAGCTCACGTATCTCAACTGCACGTGACACTGCATCCAAACAGTCGTTCCTACAAATTGCGAAGGGATTACAATGTATTCTCCAACTCATTAATAATTCATAGAGAAAAGAAAGGAAATTACTACCGTGACGGTGATTTTGGACACCGGAAGTTAATTAGCCTAAAATTTTGCGAACTTTTGCTTTGAATTTCTCCAAGAATTATGAATGGTTTGGGAAGCCATATCAAAAACTCGAAAGAGTGTTTCATCAGGTATTTAAACACCTCGAAGTAGAATTTTAAAAAAAACTCGGTTGCGCCTCGTTTGTACTTCAACGCACAGAGAACTTAAAACGTGGTAAGAACATCAGTCAGGCTACGACGTTTTAACGTCATCTGTGCGTTAGCAGAGTACACGCGCACGGCCAAATGAAATCTATTTGTTAAATAGTTAACGTAATTATATTTGACTTGTATTTTACGTTTTCAGGTGTCTGATCCTCTTGATCAAGCTCTCAAGTTCTTGCGGCCATTACAGAATCTAGCATCAAGTAGAATAGACACGCACTTGTTGGCATATGAAGTCTTTATCAGAAAAAGTATGTGTGGGCAACCCTCATGTTCTTTGTGTTTGTACCATAGTTTATGGCAAGTTTCTTATGTTTTAACACATTCCCTTTCTTTAGGCAAACTTCTGCTGATGCTGCAGTCTGTCAAGCGTGCTCATGCCATCGACCCAAACCATCCGAAGCTACATGAACATTTGGTCAAGCTGGCTGTCAAAGGTGAGGGGTGGAGATTTGAACAGTCCTTTTGTTCTGTGCTCCAAACAGAGATTATCCATTAATGCTGATTTTCACTAGTTGGTGGCATAAGCATTCGTGTGGGCACAAGCACATCCAGAAGCCCGATCATACGCTTTGGCTACAGTGTAGTGAGTACAGCAACGACATCAGTGGTACATGGCCTTCTGAGAAATAAAATGTAACATAAACATTAAAAAACGATCAGTTTTTCTACATTCCTTTCCAGTCTTTACCTTCTGCATTCCTTCTAATACAACTTCAATTTCTGGGTTCCTTTCCTATCTGAGGAGTACTCAAATCACGTTTTCTCTCTTACACGCTACGTTTTATGGGCTTGTCTCATGTTTCGCCGCGTTATGTGTAGAACGAGATGCACTACTTGTACGCGGACTCGTATTACTTGTACGAGTTACCTGGGTCCCATCCTAAATGAGATGCAATTTCACCACTTGTGCGAGTCGTGCTACTCGTACGAGTTGACTAGGCACCATCTTAAATACGATGCCTTTTCAACACTCGTACGAGTCGTACGACTTGTACAAGTTGACAGGTCCAGAAAATGAGACGCAGTTTAACCACGAGTTGTTGAAAGACTTGAGCAGGTGATGATTATTGGACTGGCTTTATTTTTATTTATCCTTAATCCTTTACAGCTGTTTTTTTTTTTTAATTTATTGTTATTTTTTTTTAAACGATGTATCATATAGCGTGTAGTGCCATTTAAGGCAGAATCTTCCAAAATGACTTTGTCCTTTTGTATTTCAGTGTCCGAGTCGAAGGACTTAAAGGGACCCGTGTCGACTGTGATAGAGCGAGAACTCAAAACATTGCTTGGCAGCAAAGACATCAAGCAGTTCAACTCTGATTTCTTGGAGAAAAATTCAAGGTCGTTGCTACATAGACTATCAGGTAATAACTTAGAGTGGTCTTGCTCTCCATATCGTGATATACGGTCTACAGCACCTGTATAATTCTTTTTAAACTGTAACAGATTTCTTCACGGTTTTCGTTGTCGAACTACAACCAACCGTGGTTAGTTGTGAGATTTTCCTTTAGAATTACACTGTTCAAGTTAGTCTCCGGCGTGAGACGTGGTAGAGAAATCCAGGTATAAATCCGTTCTAATTCATTGTTTTTGTAGGAAGCAAAATGATGTGCTTGTTGGAGGCCTCGAAGATAGACGATGCGCTGGCGCTGGTAACAGATTTGTCAGACAAGCTTGAAGACAGGACTTTAGAGGTAAGGCTACATGAAGGGTGTGCCGTACAACGGTTTGGAAGATTTGCACACAGGTTTCAGCAAAGAGCGTTGTCTCTTATTCATGAGTCGAGTATTTTCTCAAACAGAAGTAAAGCAGGGTTTGATGGAATCCTGGAGTCCTGCAAAGTTCCATTGGCATTTTCCAGGACCGGAAGGCCAGAAAACGTTAGTGATCGTGATGCAGGTCATGTAGATGACACAAGTTTTCACATCTGTCAGAGAACTTCTCGTTTAAATGGACCATGCTAGCTAATTTTAAGAACTCTTTTGAAAAGCCAAAACTTCCACTTAGTTACGTTAACGAAAACCTAAAAATAATGATCCAGTTTTGTTCAAAGATACTATACTAGTGCAGTGAAACTATTAATGAGTGTCTTTGGTCTTGGATGGCCAGGATTAAAATGGATTTAATACAACTTGACAACGTTGGGCCAGCTTTTTACAAGTGCTGCATGGAGTTGTGTGCTACAATAAATGTTTTGCACTTATGGTTTGCTCTCCTAACGAAACTTAACTTGATATCCTCTTCTTGGTGTTATACTGTACAGTAATGGGAGCATTCTGTGTGTGAGCGAAGGCACATAACATAGTTTTAGTAAAGTTTTGACAAAACGCCGGCAAAATTCGGTTAACAAAGTCTCTCCCATTAACGTGACTACATTATCATCTAACGCGCTACTATTGTTCCTTAGAACTGCACGTTAATCTACAATACTTTGTTGGAAGGCACTTTCGGTGAGTGCAGTGATTTGACAAAGGAGTACTTCCTCAAATGCCGGACTCTCTTTCCTCTGGCCACTGTGTTCGCGAAAGATGATGGAGCGGCTAGGAGTGTGAACGGTCTGGACGGAGCAAAGACCGGTGCAAGCGAACCGCTATGCGATGGAATAGCGTGAGACAGTTAAAAGAAAAACTGCGATTTTATCGAGACATGCTGGGTGATGTTTTAAATTTGCGGAGTACCGGAACAGGAACGTGCAGACAATGTTCTGGGGGTTTTATGCGTGTCCGGAAGGTTATTCAAGTCTTGGTCACTTTGTCAAGTACAAAGTCCTGCCTCAACAGCTTGCTACAGTTCCATACAGAAGCTGGTGTTTTGATGAATAATTGACAAAAAAAAACAGTGTACGAATTACGCGCGAGGTTATTAATGTACATGTTCCGATAGCTACAGACATCTCGTGGCGGACACTCGTAGATTTTCGACATCGAGAATTAAGTGAAAAAATGACAGTTTCTTAAAAGAAGATTCATCAGATACAGTCCAGGAAATCGCTACTCAGTAAATCACAATTCGGTGTATTTTGAAATAATAAATGCTAATTCACGAGAGATACATACTTTTGGCTCAACCTCGTTTGACATGGTTCCCGCAAATGAACGCTCTCGAACGGGCTGCTAGCTCAGTCCACTAGTCAGCGAAAAGTCAAGGAACCTGATCTGAATCACGGAGCTGATTTCTTTGAAAAGAAGCTGAGGTTGCAGATGACAGGAACTTTCTTGTTCCCTTGTTTGTCATTAACAATTAAGGTCTAACAGAGTCTGATTGTTATGCTCTTTCTTAATCTCTTCGAAGTTTTCAGCAACCCAAAATTTTCGTTAGGTTTGTAGTACGAGGCTCCATAAATCTTTTTGTTTAGGACGAAGAAAATAGGTGCGTGGGTTGATGAATTTCAGCCACCGTAAACAGATTTAAAAGCCGACGTTCCAAGCGTGAGCCATTCGTCAATCGCTCTGACGAAAGGCTTGCGCTCAAAACGTCAGCTTTTTTAACTGTGCGGTCGCCAATTCACTTTATTTGAACTCGTTGATATTAAATTGCAATGTTTTACTTGGCCACCAACGCAACACCACAGTTGCTAGAGAAGCTAATTGCTTTATCATTTGAAGAATCTTAGGCTTAAACGTCGAACTTCACATGTGCCGAACCTAATGCAAATAAGCAAAATAAATAAGTAACTTTATCATAGTCTCGATCTTCTATAGCTGTACACAAGTGCACAACTAATCGGGGAGACTGAAGTCCAGATCGAATTGGAATTTGGAAATGTTGGTTTTCGAGGAGAGAGAAAAACCGGAGTACCCGGAGAATAACCTCTCGGAGCAAGGACGAGAACCAACAACAAACTCAACCCACATATGACCACAAGTCCGGGAATGGAACCCGGGCCACATTGATGGGAGGCGAGTACTCTCACCGCTGCGCCATCCCTGCTCCCCCAAAACAATAGCTTTTGCTCATTTGCATTAGGTGCGGCACATGTTAAGTTCGACGTTAAAAATAGGCCTAAGGAAGTTGAGAAAAATGAAGAATTTTAAGTGATTTATCAATGTTTGAGGGTATTAATTAATACGTGGAAAACGTCACTGACCGACTAGCAGTGTGCAAAAACATTTTCTCTTTTAGTTCCTTTTAAATCTCCTCCCATTTCATTAAAACCAACAATGAACCCTGTAAGTCTTGACAGTGACAAGCACCGAATTTCTCCCTACGATATCATACAGGTCACGAGAATAAAGGAAATGATCGCAAAAGATAGTTCTAACGTCTTGATGTTTAAGCAAATTCTCCCAACAAGCACCCACAAGAGATATTTGCAGAACAGTAAGGAGAACATGAATGTTGATATTGGTGTAGAAAGTGTTAATTCGCTGACATCAAAGGAGCTTCAGTGCCCCTCAGAATTGCCACTTTACTGCCTTTCAAGGGTGGTCTAACCTTTGAGCGCGAGCACACTTTCCATCGAACAAAAATAACATCTGTTGCGTGTTCTTTGTGGACTTCTTATTAAGTAATATATCAAACACGAGAAAGAGTGTTTCATCAGGATATCCAAACACCGAGAAGTGGGTTGAAAAAACGAGGCGCAGCCGAGTCTTTTTAACCGACTTCGAGGTGTTTGGATACCTGATGAAATACTCTTTCGAGTTTTTGGTATGGCTTCTCAAACCATTCATAGTTCTTGGAGAAATTAAAAGTAGAAGTTCGCAAAACTTTATACTAGTTAAGATCCGGTATCCAAACCACCGTCACGGTAGTGATTTCCTTTGTTTTTTCTTTATGAATTATTAAGGAGTTTGAGAATTAACTTTGAAAAACGCAGATTCTGATTTTACGGAATCATGCACGGCTAAAAAAACAAGTACGGTTTTATAAACTTAATCACAGTTTTTCTGCAAGTGCCGCTTACCTTTCTGATGAACAAATCTTTTATCCGTAAACATGCTGATAAATCTTAAGTATCGGGAAGTGCAATATTTTTGCCTTTAACCATTTTCCTTGTAGACGACACACCTTTGAGGAAAATTTATTTGAATTAAGAGGAAAACGAAGACTAATTAGTAATTTCTATTATTATATGGCTGGACTGGTCTGCGCTGAAAAGGAGCTTTCTGATTAGTTCCCTGAGCGGTCCGAGTTTTCCTATACAGACTACTAAGATGGACCGCTCAAGAAAAGATCTCACTAAATCGTGTTTTTCAAAAATTTTGGAAGAGAGGACAGTTTCGTTTGAAGTCGAAACCTTCTCCCTGCTTTCTTGCTTATAATTTTGGGAAAAACCTCTGCGAAAATGACATTATGAAAATTGTTCTCTTCTTTCGTCGACGAACGCACGCTTTAATACCAATAGAAATACCATTTGCTGTTCGCAAATTTGTAAAGAGCCATAATCATAAATCATTTACTGAACTAGCTGTAGCTTGTTCGGTCAGTATTGGGAAAATATTGGTCTCGTTCTTTTTTTAAGGAAGACCGCAAATATCTTCCCAAGACGGGCCTCACGCTAGTTCAATAACATGTATTTCAAATTTCTCGCGCAATCTTTATCACACTCCTCAGTATATTTCGGCGCCTGCTCGCATGCGCTCGCAAATTCCCAGCTTTTCTGGTTGCTTCGCTGGCCGGCAAAACAGATTTGTATTGTATTCTATTTGTATTTCCGTGGCAACAGTTTTGGATTTGCATAGCGTTTAGAGACGTTTGCGCAGCGAAATAGATTCATTGGGTAGCGCAAGTAAAAGAGATGAGAACGATTTGTCTTCGTCACACTATCCTCTTGGCCAAGAATGTGAGTGGATCGACATAACGGGGCCAAGAATAATTTCAATTCTTTGGGCTAGTGTCCAAGAAAGCTGCGGATTGTAGCGCGGCCTGCAAACTGCGCGCAGTGCTGACTGAGTAGATGAGAGCCGAGTGGAAGAATCTTCAGTATATTGGAGTCGTTTGTCAAACACCATGAAAAAGTTCAGAGTTTTTCTGTTTATCGTCCTCGTTGGGATAGCGGCAGTACTTTACATTTTTGTGTATCAGAAAAACGACTGCCACATACCAAGAGCTGTTACAGTAGAAGACCAACCAGTTTTACCAAAACTCGAACCGACAGTCAAAGCCATTATTGAGCCTCAACGTGGTCGAGTTCATGTGTGCATATTTACCGGTCGATGGAAGTATCTTCGAATTCTGCTGCCTTACCTCTACAGAGAGCTTCGACAAAACGGCGGTGTGGTTGACAAGGTGATATTTGCCATGATAGGATACGACGCGGAAACGCAAGCCAAGCTTAAGAAGTTCTTGACGACTGCTAACAGCGTTTTAAAAGACAAAGTCTTTCAATTCGTCTATTTCAGAAGTAATCCTCTCACGAAGAGAAGAAACTTGCATCCATCCTACGCCAAATTTCACTACTACGTCTTTCAACGTCTCGTAAAAAATCCTAATGATATTTATTTCAAGCTGGACGATGATATCGTGTACATCAGCCCCAATGTTTTTAGCACGATGCTAAAGAATAAAAATCCAAGCGATTGCTTCATCCACTTCGCCAATATCGTGTCCAACTGGAGATGCAACTGGCTTCATCAGCAGATTGGCGTTTTTGACAAGGCAGTGAATCCTAAGGGATTGAAAATAGACTATCACCCGAATGGGAAATGCGGATGGAAACGTGCTGATTGCGCCGAAATGGTGCTTCGTGCCTTCTTACATCACTATTATAAAAATCAAACAAGGAAATACATGTTTCACGGGCGAAATCACATGACGGATCGATTGCGCTTCAGTATTAATTTCTTCCTCATTGATATAACTCTAATTGATAGCAGAAGAATTATAAAAACAGGATTTGTCGTTGATGACGAGGATTGGTGGACAGTTAAATATTCGAAAAATGCTCCACATCCTAACTGTATTGTAGGCGAAGCTTTTGTCGTTCACTTCTCCTACTACACAACAGAAAGGCAAATGCTAGACTTGGGTTTGTTAAAAAAGTTTGAAAACATTGTTCGCATGGAACTGGGTGATAAGTTGCCTCAACCACTGTGGAAAGCTACAGGCCTAGGGTTTTTGTGAAGCCCAACCTCGTTCCCAGGGTTTATCTTCTACCCTCCTTGTGAGTCCCTTTTTTTATTTGGATTCATGAAAGTTCAATCCGAAATTGTTTGCAATGTGCTCACTAACTGCTAAAAAGCAGTTTATTTTTATAGTTCGTAAAAACAATGTGCTCACAGTTGTTGGTGATAAGCCAGAACAATAAATTCCTATAATGCCCACATTTTCCCCGGGCTTGCAGTCGTTCTAATTCAGTTGTTCAAAGGATGCAAGCTTTTTTTGTGTTTCACGTTATCATTTCTGTCAAAATTTGGCACCCTTCTAAATACTTAGCTTTAGCCGCCATCTCTTCCACTTTGCAGCGGATTGTGACCCTTTTTATATACTAAAATGACAATTTTCCCTACTGTGAGCCCAAAATTAATGTGTCGAGAATTTTTGCTGAAGCGACAAATAAGTGCCTCTTATTATACTTGTTTTTAGAAAACCTCCCTGCAAGCAATCAGACGCAAACAATGATGACTATCAAAATAATTGTTAAACTATTTATTATTTACTTCTTATTAACCGAGGGCGAGGGCCGTACTGGGAGAATATTTCCCGAGGTCTTTCTGGTGCGGATCGCGCGAAGCGAGGTCAGTACAAGAAAGACTAAGGCCAATATTCTCCCAGTACGGCCCCGAGCTAGTGAGAGTTAATAAGAAGTTTATCAGTATATGGCTGTGCCTAACACTTTATAACTTGAAAAGGGAGCCGTGGTGGATTGGGATGAATGAAACAGTTCACCGAAAAGCATTCAAAACGCAGCAGTTTCATTTCACACAAAAAAAATTATATGGTACAAGAAAAAGTGAAGACTTTCAGAGAAACTGTCTCTTTCATTTAGCTTCAAATCAATCGAACAATTTGAATCAAATGTACTTTCACATTTTCTATACTCCCACTTTACCAGCCGGGCATCACATCGCTCATAATGCCCGTAGGCATTACTGGAAAATCAGGCCCCAAGTATTGGCCAATCACAGCGCGCGTTATATATTTAGAATTAAGCTCTAGCCATATAATAAAAGTTAGTAAAGGATCGTCTTATCGCTACTTTCTATAAATTCCTGCAATGCTTCCTTCGTACAGTCCTCAAAACTCTCCATCCTTCGTCTCCTTGTAATTTATAAGCCAACTGAACTATAACGAATTTTAACACAGAATGGCACTATCCCACAATTGCAAAATTTACTAAGTGACTTGTTATAAAGGCTTTGTGAAATTTCGCAAAACTGAAGTATCGCGAAATACGCTGATTCCAAATTAGCGAAATAAATTAACGTGTCGCGAAAAATTCTAAATGTAATATGGTATAAAAAAAATGGTTGTTTACCATTTACAGGGGGAAACCGGTTGATCTACGGTTTGAGCAAATGGTAAGCAAAACCTCCCGAATGGGAAATTCCGCTCGAGATAAGCATGTGCCATTTGTGCGATTCGCTCTAATTTACAGAAAGTCCGTGTGGAACTAGTTTGACGCAGGACCTGGTACTAGTAGAAAACAATTAAATAGAACACAATTTACCGTTTGGATATTCCGGTTGGAATGCCAAAGGAAAGGCTAATTTCCGTTTCTCAAACGGAAAATTTCCGAAGAAAACGGCATTTTTTGAAAGGTAGTCCAAAATTCCCAAACGGAAAATGTGCGTTCCATTTTAGTCCAGTCAATCTATGAGTTTTGGAGGGTCCAGATCAAACAAATTGCAACAGAATATTTTTTCATTGCCATACATTCCAGGGTGGTCTGCTTAGCAACATACTAAAAATCCCCCAAAATCCGTTAAGGGCAACATCCCAAATTTCACTTTTTAAGTTTGGATCTTTTACCACAGGATCCCCAATTCAAGAAAACTCTCAAATTTTAATAGAATTTTTTTTTATTGTGTATTTCTTTGTCTAGGTAGCTTGGATAACATCAAATATACTAAATTGTGTATTTTGGCAGTTACAAAATGATAATTTTCCCTTTCAAAATCATGGGCTCCTGTATAAATACTGCCTCACTGTTACCACAGGAATCCCAGCATAAATCATACTTGGAAGAAAAATATGATTTTGCGATTCTGTCGGCTCGGGAGGAGTTCGGTGTGCTTTTCCAGAGCAAAAGAACTGAAAAGACTTTTCGTTGATACTACACGAAGTTTAAACGGAAACGGAAACTGCTGACCGTGTTAATGCTGGCGGCCTTTTCAATGAAGTTCTACAGTCTCTGGAAGTATTTGCACTGTTTTTGACAAAGTTTTTGTGAAAAGGTGAGTATATTTACTTTGTAATTATTCTTTATTGTTTTTTGACTTATAATTAAACTTTTTTTTAATAACAATGGCTTAGTTTTCACGACTTTTGAGCAATAAATCTCATAAAATTCTTGATGTGTACGAAAACTAAAATCCACTGAATGAAAACATCAAATTGAAGGTGTCAAATGGCCAAGAAACCAACAGGCAGATATTTCTTGTATCTTCTACTGTTGGATCACGTAGTTTCTTCTCATGCAAAGAATGGGGAATAATTAACTGTTAATAATTAATTAACTTTTTATGATAATTAACTGTTTCTGAATTGTTAACTATACTTTAAAGCACCTGGTTTTGTTGCTTAAGCTGAATGAAAACTTCACATTTTAAGCGAGTACGATACGAACCTGTTCTCATAGCATTTTTGTTTATTAGCGACCTCCCCCTTTGAAACATTTTCATTGTTATTAATGTTAGAGGGGTCTGTCAGTCTATGGATCATACAAAAAGGTCGGTAATGAATCAATTCATTGAATTTTCTTAAGGAGAGGCTGGAGAAAGTGAATGGAGAATTGTTGCATCTGTGGTGAAACTTTAAGCGATGGGCGGCCTACTGCTGTGTTGACCCAAAAGGGTAGCGATAGTATTAATCGAGTAAGTGGCACGTGCGATGACAATAAAATTCAATCACGGGCTGGTCAAAGTGTTCTTCTGAAGTGCCGGCGAGATTTGTGCAGGCCACCGAAAAAGTCGACGTCAAAAGTTATTGAGGAAGAATCAGCTATCGGTCGACGTTCTGTCAACCCTCGATTCAGCGCGAAAGAACATTGTTTCTTTTGCGGCCAGCCTGCAAAGAATAATGGAAGGAAAAGGGGATATGACGTCATTCCGGTTAGAACCAAAGACTTTCAAGATTCAATAGCTGAAATATGCAGACAAAGGGAAGACGAATGGTCAGAAATAGTGTTAGGTAGATTGGAATATGCGCAGGATCTTCATGCCGCAGATGCTGTAGACCATCAAGCATGCAGCGTTAACTTTCGCACTGGGAAAAAAATCCCAAGACAACACTGCAGTGATGACAGCACTGAGGGCTCAAAGCGGCCACGGAAGGGAAGACCAGTCGACTCTGCTAAAGCCATGGCATTTCTAAAAGTTGCGCAATTTTTAGAGCAGAATGACGAGGAGCAAATTACAATAAGTGATCTTGTCAACAAAATGGAGGACTATCTTGAAGGTTCCGGTGAGCAGGCGTATAGTGCAGTGTATATGAAAGCAAAGCTACAGGAGCATTTTGGTGATAAAATTGTAGTCACTAATTTACAAAAGAAAGCCAACGTTGTTACATTTCAGCGAACAGTGAAGTCAATAATCAATGAATTCTATCTTCAGCCAAAGAGAGAATGTGATGAAGCAGAGAAAGCAAAAAGAATTGTTGAGACAGCAGCAAAGCTTCTCAAGAGCGATATCAAAAATTTAGATGTATCAAGCGACAGTTACCCATCTAGCGACCAAATGTCTTCTGTTGAACATAATTTGGAGTTCATACCTGAGTTTTTACGGCTGTTCCTGAGAATTCTCTTTGTTGGCAAGGATGTCGAACTGCAAATTGCTTCGGTTGGACAAGCCATTGTCCAAGCAGCAAGACCAAGAGTCGTTTTGGCACCTTTACAGCTTGGCCTTGGCGTTCAAATGCATCACCATTTTGCATCAAAGTTCCTTATAGACTCTCTGCACGCACATGGCTTCTGCTCTTCTTATTCAACAGTCCAGAAGTATGAACGAAGTGCAGCAGCAACGCAAGGGACAGACATACCAAGCCATATACCAGGCTGTTTCGTGCAGTATGCTGCTGACAATGTCTATCATAATACGAGAACTTTGGATGGAACGGGAACATTTCATGGGATGGGTATCATTGCTATGATCACACCTGCTACCAAAACAACAAAACCGGTGCCAATTAAAGCTGTCAGTGCAGAGGAAATAGCTTCAGCTGGGCGAATAGATATTTTTCATTATCAAGGGCCCGCTGAGAACATTCCACAACTGATTTACAAAGAATTGAGGGATGTGAGGGTGCAAGATAGTTCTGAAAACCTTGACCTTCTTTGGAAGCTGTCTCAACCACTGCTACGATCCCCACGACCTGCATGGTCGGGCACCATGCAGATGATATGCAATGGCAATTATCCTGGCCAGTCGTCAGTCATGTTTCTCCCAATGATTGACTTGGATCCAGGCGATATGACGTGCATATATTCCACACTTGTATTTATAAGTGAACAGGCAAGGCGCTATCATTTTACACCAGTTGTAACATTCGACCAGCCTTTATGGTGGAAAGCCCTGATGATTGTCCAAAACGAGCCACAAGAAAGTGCGCTGAAATCCATTGTTCTAAGGCTAGGAGGTCTTCACATCGAAATGAGTTTCCTTGGTTGCATTGGTCATCTGATGGCAAGTTCTGGTCTACAAGAAGTACTTGAAGTGGTGTATGCAAAAAACGCCGTTGGGCATATGCTTTGTGGTAAAGCAGTCGCTAGAGCGATCAGAGGCCATTTTCTCGTTGATGCAGCTCTGAATGCATTGTTGGTGTGTAGTGCATTTAACATCCCCCTGCCAGTCAACACCAGTGTTGATGATGAAATCCAACAATCTGCTTCTATAGAGGAGCAACAAGAGAACCCAAGTGAACCACAGCTTGCCAGTATTGATGAAGAAATTCAAACAGCTGATGAGCCTGGAAGCACAGAGGAGCGACAAGAGAATGCAACTGAGCCACAGCTGACCAGTGTTGATGGAGAAATCCAGACAGCTAATGAGCCTGAAAGCACAGATAAGCAACAAGAGAACGCAAATGTACCACAGGTTACTGAGAAGGATCTAGAATCAGCAGGGGAGCTCTTTAAGAGCCTTGTTGACGATGCAAGCAACGTTGAGCAAGTGTGCTCTTCAGATGTTCTCAGTAAGATCGCAGAGAAACTGGAAAGTAACCGAAAGTGTATGCAGAATCAACGCACCGCCGTCCTTTGGATGCAGTACATGGTTATGGTGGATATACTTCGTAAATTCATCAGAGCTGAACGCACAGGAAACTGGAAACTGCATCTTCAAGCAGTACGTGACATGCTTCCCTACTTTGCCGCTGCTGGTCACAACCTCTATGCCAAATCTGCCTTTGTCTATCTGCAGTTGATGCATGAGCTCCAAGAGAAACATCCAGATGTGCACAACAGTTTTCAGGATGGTCTGCACGTTGTTCGAAGGAGTGATCGCTACTGGGCTGGATTATCAACTGACTTAGTAATAGAACAGGTCCTCATGCGAAGTGTCAAGACGTGTGGTGGGCTAACTAGAGGCCGAGGAATGTCAGAGACACAGCGTCTGGTTTGGTTGTTATCCAGGCCTGCTTGTGCCGATGTGAACAATGCCATGCAGAATCTTACTGGGGTGAAGTATGTTACAAGTGAGCAACACAAGGACACAACACGGGCGAGACAAGAGCGTGATTACAAGGATACGAATGAGATCATCACATACCTTTCCCAAAGAAATCCCTTTAGTTCTGATCCTTCCCTTCACAGTATTTCGTCTGGAGTTGTTGCGGGTGAAGATGTGAACGCCGAGAAAGCCAAAGAGGTAGGAGAGAAGATTTTAACTTCAATGATTGGTAAGAGTGTTCGCGACTGCACATTTCGAAAGAAAGAGCAAGTGGTCACACTAGCATCGAAAACTGCAGTTAAGCTCAGGGATGGCAGCATTCAGGTGGATCCGCAACTACTGTTCCAGAGACTCACTCTCATTGCCACTGGAGGACAGTATGACAATCCACAGTCATTCTTCAAATTCGAAATGTGCAGCTTCCCCCCGGCGTTATTCGACTCTTCCCTTCTTCCAAGGCAAGCTAACAAGCCGGCATTAGCCGACGCAATTTGGGCCATCAGCAAGACCAACCAAACAGCTGGACCAACAGGTAACGTGCACTTCGTCCTTGATGGGGGTGCTCTCCTTCACCGCGTGCTATGGCCACGGAACATTGCCTATGATGCAATTTGCTCTCTGTATGTTCAGTATGTTGAAAGAAGATATGGAAAAGCCACGGTGGTGTTTGATGGATACGAGAACGGTCCGTCAACAAAGGATGGTACGCACCAGCGACGTACGGGTACACACGGGCCAACTGTAAATGTTGATGGTGCCATGCTTGCAAAACTAAAAAAGGAGGACTTTCTTTCAAACAAGGAAAACAAGCAGAAGTTCATTAACCTACTCTCCGGCAAGCTGGAACTTTCCGGAAGTACCACTCTCCACGCTGAAGGAGATGCAGATCTTCTCATTGTCCAGACTGCCATACAATCTGCGCAATCTGTCGCTACCGTGCTGATTGGTGATGACACTGACCTACTTGTCCTGCTTTGCTACCATGCGGACGTCACTGCAAATGAGCTGTTCTTCAAACCTGAACCGAAGCAAAGATCAAACACCAGGAGGATCTGGAATATCAAGAAAACCAAGTCCGTGTTGGGTCCAGATGTATGCGCCAATATTCTCTTTGTACACGCAGTTCTTGGATGCGACACCACCTCAAGGGTCCACGGAACTGGCAAAGGAGCGGCACTGGCAAAGGTCCGAACAGACATGCAGTTCCGTGACCAAGCTACTGTCTTTAACCGTCCTGATGCTACAAAGGATGAAGTCATTGCGGCGGGAGAGAAGTCCCTTCTATGTTTGTACAAGTCCAGATCTGATGAATGCCTCGATTCCCTGCGGTATTCCAAATTTTGTCAGAAAGTGGCCACAGGAACGACCTTTGTGCAGCCGGAAAGCCTTCCACCTACGTCTGCAGCAGCTGCATATCACAGTCAAAGGGTGTACTTCCAGGTACAGCAATGGAAAGGAGCACTGCTGGAGCCAGAAGACTGGGGCTGGAGGCTAACGGATGGAAAACTACTTCCGATACCAACAGACCTGCCGCCAGCTCATGAATCCCTTTTGGAGGTCGTTAGATGTAATTGTAGCGCCGGTTGCAGCACACAAAGATGTACGTGCAGGAAGCATGGGCTGGACTGCTCAACTGCTTGTGGCGTGTGTAAAGGCCAAAGTTGTACAAATTCGGCCGCGCCAGACTTTGGCACTGACACTGTAAACGAAGACTAATGTTTGACTTTAAAACAAAACAATCAGCTTGAGCGTCTTAATAATCAGCTTGAGCGTCTTTAATGTTTAAAATAATGCTTTCTCAGGTCCGCGGAGTAGTATTTGAGGCTTACTGGAAGTTAACAACGACAATAGCCTTCGAATTGTACAGAAAAGTGTATTTCCTCTTACCTGGGTCCCTGTGGTCGGTATGAGATAGTATACTATTTTGAAAGGGAAAATTATCATTTTGTAACTGCCAAAATACACAATATAGGATATTTTATGTTATCCAAGCTCCCTAGACAAAGAAATACATAATAAAAAAAATTCTATTAAAATTTGAGAGTTTTCTTAAATTGGGTGTCCTGTGGTAAAAGATCCAAACTTAAAAAGTTAAATTTGGGCATGTTGCCCTTTACGGATTTTGGGGGATTTTTAGTATGTTGCTAAGCAGACCACCCTGGAATGTATGGCAGTGAGAAAAATTCTGTTGCAATTTGTTTGATCACAAACCATAGATTGACTGGACTATTGATTACACTTGTTTGAAAAAACGTTGTCGGGTGAAAAGTATAAACGATGGACAGTGCGACACAATGGAATTCTGGGAAGATGGCAGCGGCAAGTTTGTTACTGGGTTTCGTTTCTTGGTATTCAAAATATTTTCTTTCCAAGATAATTAAAAGAGTAAATTAAGGCATGCTGTGTTATTATAATGTGCACTGTCTAAGAATAAAGGCAAGTTTTTCACGCTTCCTGAGAGCACCATTGGGTGGCATCGTCAATGATTTATGCTTTTTACCCGACAACGTTTTCAATTGGGTGTATTTCTACCAGTTCCAGGACCTACCCCGGTAGTCAGACTAGTTCCAGACTCTATGTAAATTAGAGTGAATTGCACAAATGGTACATGCTAATCTCGAACGAAATTCCCGATCATTCAGAACCTTACCATTTATATTCCAACTGAAATTTCTAGATTTTTTTCACGGGTAAACAATTAATAACTCTGCACAACAGTGATTTTCTTTTTTTCTTTCTTAACTTGAACTCCGTCCTTACTAATTCAGTTCCTAGACAATTCGCTCACATCGTACAATTTTAACAAGTGGGTGAATGCAGGCCCGTAGCTGGTATTGAGGCAACCGAAGCAGTTGCCTCGGTAAAACTTTCCCTTGTTGTAAAAAGACTTAAACAGTAAAAGAAATTATTTAATAATAGGTTAATAATAGAACATGTTTCTGGCAGTAAACCACGCCATTGGTACCCTAGACTGTGTTAACCTCAGTTAATACTTCACTTATGTGCTGGTCGCGAGCCCACCAGTTTCTCCAGTGGGTGAGCGTGTACCGCAGCCTCCAGCTTCGTTACCGATTCAAGATGTGATCAAAATCCAAAATAGGCACAGAGCGCCTGAAAGGTCTTGCCGTTGCTTTCACGAAATCACTCCAGAGCCGTTGCAAATAATGCAAAAATGGGACTCCAGTGATCATAGGAGAACTACATGCTTTAGCTTTCTCCAAATAAAAGCAAGGCCTAGAGTGGAGAGTACACCTCAGCACCAGTAAACTTGAACTGGTGTACGTGAACGAGATTGATATTTTTTTCGTCACGAATGCTGAAATGACATTTCAGAGCTTCAAATTTCATTTCTGACTAAAACTGTGGAAATTTTAAAGAGAAGAACTGATGACAAACATAAATGCTGTTAAAGTTAGTTTGGATTTTGATTATGTTTGGAGAAAAATATCACCAGGAAAACGCTAAAGATGGCATTTCCGAGCGTCTATATTTCTAAATTTTCTGGGGGAGCATGCCTCCAGACCCCCCTAAAAGCTCGCGCCTTCAGCGTTTCGTAGTTGCCTCGGTTATCAGAAAAGTCTGGCTACGGCCCTGGAATGGAAAAATCCCGATGGTGGCTTGGGTTACATGGATTATTTATGTTTTGAAGTGACGTTCAAGCCTCAAATCAGGTCCAGCTTTGACTTTGTCCCTATGTTTTTAGCAGACATTGCGTGAAATAGGGAGCGCCATAGAAAAGAAACGATTCAATTCATCGCTTGTTCATGGTGCAAAATAGACTGGGAACAGAGCCCACAAAGAATCGAGAACTGGAGCAATCTGCGCGGCAAAGCCGCGAGCCAAGATGAACAAAGGCTTGCGCGCGCGCCATTCCCGATTGTTCACGCCCCCTCTACTATCCTTCAGGCTTCATGTCCGTTTGTTTGTATATATTTTGTATTCATGTATTATTATCTATGGGTTGCAGTCGGAAGACCATATAATAAATGACCACAAACTCACTAACTTGGCCTGCTCCCAGGTTAAAAGATAGTGTAAGTTGTAAGTTTTTCTTTCTACACAATAAAACAATTTTCACCTAAGGATTTTTTTTGTTATTAATCCAACCAACACTGGACACCTGAAATGAGGCTACGGTTGACTAGATAAACAAAACAAGTTTATGGCGTAAATACTTTTTTATTTATTTATTAGTCAATTACGTTTTGTAATTACTTTCGTTGTTCTTTTGTCGGCTTATGCTTATGCTTATGTCGCCGGTGTTCTCACTTGCTTATGCTTGTCTTATACTTGTGCTTGTGCTTATGTCCTAGTAAAAACCAGCCTTCACTGACTGACTGACTGAACGAATCAACGAACGAATGAACGAACGAATGCATGGACCAGGGTCTGGAAGGGTATTCTCGGGATCCGGGATTTGGCCAAAATACGGTGCGGGATTCGGGAAAACGCGAAATATCTTGACGGGATTCGGGATTTGACTGCTACCAGGGAAGCGGGATTCGCCCAAATTTGGGCACGGGATGCGAGAGTTTTTTGCTTGTCTGTCGGGAATTCGGGAAATCGCCACGACCCAAGTAAACGTTCTAGCGGCAAAAGCGAATCAACCAGGGGAGCGCAAAATATCAATGGAAAGGCCAATCTTCATCTTAAATTTATTAGCTTTTGCAGAAAGTAGTCTTTTTTAAATGTATTTTTGGGAAAGAAAAAACGGGATTCGGGATAGCGATGAAAAAGAGTGGGATGCGGGATGCCTGTGAAAAAGGAGCGGGAATGCGGGATCACGACCCCCCTTCCAGACCCTGATAGACGGACGGACGGAGGGATGAATGACTGGTTGGCTGGCTGGCTGAGTGACTGACTGTGTGAATGGTTGAATCACTGACTGACTGACTGACTGACTGACTGACTGACTGACTGACTGACTGACTGTTGGTCGGGATGGCGGGGATGAATAACCCTATCGTGGAAAAGTCAAGAAGCTCACTTACAGCAAAAAGAGGAACATTTTTGCGCAAAAATTATACAGATCGGAAAGCGTGTTTATCGCTATGTTTTCTTCTTTAGTTTTCCTGTGAATAAACGTACTTCCTTTGCTGTTAGCTGAGATTCGCAACTTCGTGCATTGTTGGGTGCGAGCCACGTGATCTAAAACATTCATATTCGCCACCTCGTTCCCAGGGTCCTCTCTCTTCGTGCCCGAAACAAATACAATGATACTCAAGTCTACAGTTTGTTGAGCAACAAATGTTGCGGTGTGGTATTTCATGTAATGTTTTAATGTGAAAATAGCCAACGCGCAAATTATTGCGTTGCCAACCAAAGCTTATGTACCAAGACCGAAAATCAATAAAGTCATCTGATTTTATCAGCGTTCCTTTGTTAAATTCTACCATTTAAATCCGTTGCATTGCAATACAAACCTTTATAATTCAAACTTGCAAATAGCAAGACTACAGTCTTTATTTGATAGTTATATGTTATCTTATGCCGCAATAACGTTGCCACAATTTTAATCACAGAAGTTTGGAGAATGAAAAACGATAGAATCGATCCAACAGAAATTTCTGGGCATTTGCAATTATTTTAAAGACCTTTAAGGCTGTTGAAATTGTTCAGGGGACAGAAAAGCCTATTGTTACGGGACATATTTTGTAAGAGAACGTATACGCCGAAGTTGGTGTCCCGCTTGAGTTTTATTCTTGTAGCAGTCAACCTTCTCTAAAGCTCAGAAGAGTATCGAATGAATCAAGAATGACTCAAGAACAAAAATGATTTACAGGGCAGCTCTATTTATGTCAAATGATTAAGTTAATTTTTTTTTAGGAAGATGAACACTATTCATATGCGAAAAGTAGGTGTCTTCCAGCTGTTCAGGGTTCCACGACTAAAAGAATATTAAAGGAAACTAGCTCTTTCCCATAAGTTCCTTAAAAAGTAATTCCCACTGGAATTACTCCCAAAAAAATCCGCAAAAATTCGCGTTTTGTTCAATCGCTGTGCAATTTGGACAATTGCGTGCCTATAAAATATCCCAGTCCCCTGGCAAGTTTGAGCTAGGATGCTTCAATGTGGCCTACATGACGCATTTTTGAAAAAAATGTGTTTGGAGTTTTGAAATATGGCGTCCTCTGGGAAGCGATCAGGATTCATCACTGATGACACTTTGAGGGTTTTAGAAATGCTAGACGAAGCAGGCAGTGAAAATGAAGAAATTTCTAGCCATTAGGAGAGTATTCTTGATCATCAACTTGCAAATGAAAGCGACGAAACGAAGTAAGAGTTGTCTAAATGTTATTGCGTATGTGACCCTGCGAACACGCACGTGGTCTGAACTGCAATGAAATGCTGTGTAGGGCCGCTTTTTACCTTCAAAAACTTGCTTCACTCCTTCGAATAGATGTCTGGAATTATGTTTGAATATGTAGTGATGAATATATCCGGAGGAAAAAGGTTTTTGGAACGACAGAGAAAAAATCGTTTACAATCTTCAGGACGCGTAAACAAATGTAATCTGAAGCGACGCTTCGGGTCACGTTTCTCCATAGGAAGCCCAAGCATAATATTTGAATATCATTAAAAATGGCGTTTCAAAATATAAGTCTTTGCATGGGATTTCGAAGCGAACATTTTGAGCAATACATAACAACGAACTAACTGAATTAAGTTCATGAAACATTACATGGTGTTGTTTGCTATCCTTACAAAGCATTTTGGGCAATTTTAGGTCCATTTACTTAACTGTGTTAGTACGTGTATAATACATTGACAAGGAAGGAGTCATTTGGCCCAATTTAGCCACTATCACCGCTCGACACGTTTCGGAATTCGCTCGAATTTACCCACAAATATAGTTCAGGCTCCCATTCTGACTTAGCGACGTGACAAAAGGAAGACATACAAGTGATTTTCTCAAAACCAATTGCACATACCTCGTGTCCCAAAAGAATTATCCACTGCACAAAATCATAATTCTGAAGGCATGGGGGGGTACTTACATTTGGAATTCTGAAGGCATGGGGGGGTACTTACATTTGGAATTCTGAAGGCTTAAAACTTTAAATTTTGTGGACGTTACCAGTTCGTAAATGAAGCACGACCGAACGACGCGACACTGATGACGACCGCGAAAGTGCAGGATACAAGAGAAGCATCCATAGATCTGGCATGTGTTGAAGAAAGCCGATAAAACTTGGGTTGTACATCAAATTCATGAATTTCTTGATGATGAATTTCAGATTAATAAAATACGAACAGATCTTTGTTCGCGTATGTACTGTAAACATCGCTCTCGTCGGCTGGACGGCAAAAACTCGCACCAGTCCCTTGCTTCTTTATTTAGTAACGCCTGCTTGATTTTGTACTTTGAGAGAGACAAAAATACAAAAATATACCCAGCAAGAAATTATCTAACAAAGACTGAACAACTTTTTTTGATGTTGTTGAATCCCAGAAATTCTAAACATTTATTTATTTCTTTGAAGATAATTATTGTACATGTTACAGTTGCGACATCTAAAGAGCGACATAAGCACTGAAGTGTGCGACAAAACATTTTGATCACTAAAAACTCACTTGTGTAGAAACATTAGTTTTCTGTTATGTATGTAAATAAAAATTTTTAAGGTAACATATTGGGGTGCCTACTTAATCGGACAACCTTGGCGTAAAATAGGTAAGTTGTATTGTGATTGTGTTATACAGCAACTTCGAAGAAATGACGAAATAGTTTGCTGAAAAGTTAAAGAAATCGCAGCAGAAAATTTCGAATCAAAAGTGCTGGGAAACATGCAGTTGCGTTTTCTATTTTCATGAGTCAGTTATCTGTAAAACAAAAACTTTCCGCCAGTTGATGAGACAAAGATAAATGCTGGTAACTGTGTTTCTATCGCAAACTGTACATATATGTCTCGTGGATTTTACAGGACGCATGTACTTCTTAATATTTCCTCACTGTGTTTGGCCTGGGTTTAAAACGGGATACAATCTAGCTAAGACCATTTGTGGCCAAAAACATCAACAAAGCAATTTTTAAAATCGATAACAAAACTTACTCTAATTTTGATTGTCTTAGTTCTTTACAATGTCTGCTGTTAAAATGTTTCCTGTCAAGGTGTATGATTTACGTTCCAGCAAATATCTAAACAGGGCTTTCTTCTTTGCATTCTATCCACACACGCTTGTGAAACGGATGTCTCACAAACACAAATATGTTTTAAGTTAAGTTGTTTAAGCTTTCAATGATATACATGACAGTTCCTCGACACAAGCATTTGCAAAGGTGAAAGATTCGCTAACGAGTCTATACTAGACATAAAAACGCATTTCAAAGCAACTGAAACATTTCAGTACACACATTTCTCGAGTTGCCACCCACCAGGGGTCAAAAAGGGCTTCATTAAAGGCGAAGCACTTAGGCTTCTCCGGACAAACTCCTCAGAAACTACGTTCAAAACTGCAGTTTCAAACTTTAAAACACATCTCAAGGAAAGAGGGTTCCCCGAAACTTTGATTTCAACAACCCTCGCGGAGATTAGATTTGAGGACAGAAAACTTGCCCTTCAACAAAGGCGTAAACAGAACTTGCGAATCTTGCCTTTCGTCACACAATATCGTCCAACAGTGCCTAATTTAAAGCAAATACTTAGGCAAAAATGGCATTTAATTCAACAACAACCTTTGCTTAACAAGATATTTAAAGATCTCCCTATGGTCGCATACAAAAGGGGCAGATCCCTAAAAGACATACTCGTTTGAGCCAAACTGTGAACTGGTTACACGTGGATAGGAGTTGTGTAGGCCTGTCACCCTATTGTTATCACCTTGACGACACGTGTTAGATACATTTCCATTGGCAGTGTCATATGTAGTCCAGTGAAAAGTCATTATTTTTAAAAGGTTCACTTTCATGTCATTTTATTAAAAATAGGGTTCTCGTCAGTGTCAGAAAAGTTGAGTTTCAGTCAAACAAAAACGGATTTGCTCATAACTCAGTCCTTTGCGTGGCATTAAACAAATATTCACCTGGCTTATATAACTAAGCGTGAGCAGAAAATAAGTGAACGAAACTCCAGGAATAAGTCATGTTCTAGGCTTAAAAAAATAGCGCATTATTTTGGTACTGTACAGCATGTTCCAGTATGTGAACTTCTTGTTTTATTTCCAGTTATTTAGCAAATACCATTTCTGTTTAATATGAGTTATTTGTAGTTCCATTGGACAGATGATCCAGCAAACTTGAGAGTTTTTTAATGACATCCGTCAGATATTGCTTGTAAATCTTGGGTTGACTAGTTACTGGCCATCTGTCAGGTAATTAAAGTAATTTTCAAAATGGCAGTTAATAGCTTCGAGAACCTGACTTGGATATCCGCAGGCATGATGTATACTGCACATAGTCCTAAAAAATTAAAGCGAGCGCCATTTTTGAAATATGCAGGATTGGGTGCGACTGCTGACCCTGCAGGCTCAAATTCAATATGGCGGATGTGTCAGAGCACGCGATCGCCTTCGATCGTAATATCTTCCGAGTGTACAAACTTATATCACACAATATTTTTATTTTAATGTTCTGTAGCAGTTTGGTATAATGTAAAATTTCTGTAGGTTGTAGCTGTTGCACAAAGGTAAGCAGAAATCATTTTTTTTTCCAATTTTTCCCACAAAAGTGGAGTGTTGTGAAACCGATTGACGTAAAATAGCCCAAGTTGGGCATTTTGTGAACACATTTGGTAATTCCGAAGGGTTTGAGGAAAAAAGGGAAATTCCGAGGGGGAGGGGGGTTAACGATTATGGAATTCTGAGGGCATGGGGGGGGGGTAACGCATTTTGGAATTTCCGAAGGCAAGGGGGGGGTTAAAATATTGAAGCCGTCCGTCGTGGTGTATGGATATTTTCTGGAATTGCCCAATGGGAGCCTGAACTATATTTGTGGGTAAATTCGAGCGAAATCCGAAACGTGTCGAGCGGTGATAGTGGCTAAATCGGGCCAAATGACTCCTTCCTTGTCAATGTATTATACATGTACTAATACACAGTAAGGTAAATGGACCTAAAATTGCTCAAAATGCATTGTAAGGATAGCAAACAACACCATGTAATGTTTCATGAACTTTATTCAGTTAGTTTGCTGTTATGTATTGCTCAAAATGTTCGCCTCGAAATCCCATACAAAGTCCTATATTTTGAAACGCCATTTTTAATAATATTCAAATGTTATGCTTGGGTGTCCTGTGGTTTCTCCGTGTTCACTGACATGCCGGTCAATAATAAATTCTGAAATATTCTGTATTCATTCTTTTTCAGCCACATTTTCTGGAGATGTTGCCAATATGATAAAGAACAGTTTAGCATTCAACTTTTTCTTGTAACCACAAATCATTTTGAAGTAAAGTGCTTTTTATCAGAATTTTGTGGTCAATTTTCTCAAATGCATGCTAATTTATGCCCAGTAATTAAAATATTATGGGCTTCTGTAGGTAGCTCTTTACACAATTGTAAATACCTGGTGAGAAAATAAATAAACAAAAAATGTGGTCATTTTTCACTGTTTTTGCCCATCCAGGAAAGAGCTAGGGTCTACTCATTGTGAAAATTTTTGTAAAACTGAAAATTTCTTAAGGTCCGAATTCCGATAGAGCCGAAAGTAAAAACGCTAAATCAAAAGATAATAACATAAACTAAGTTTGCATCAAAAAATGTTTTAGTTTTAAGCTGAAGAAACAAGAAAAATGTAACTCTTTAAGTTAGTTATTGATAGTTATATGTTATCTTATACCGAAATAACGTTGCCACAATTTTAATCACAGAAGTTTGGAGAATGAAAAACGATAAAATCGATCCAACAGAACTTTCTGGGCGTTTAATGTTTATTTATTAATGTTACATATTAATGTTTATTTATTCTCCATCTACGGGATAAATACGAACTCTCAACTGACCAGCTCCCAGTTGGCTTGATAGCTCAGTTGGTTAGAGCGCTGCACCGGTATCGCAGAGGTCATGGGTTCGATTCCCGTTCAAGTCTGAATTTTTTCAGGTTTCTTCTTTTCAGCCGCTTAGGTTGAAATATCTTCACTGCGATGATCTACATATAATTCTGTATAAGTTAAGCTAATCACACGAAACTCAAACGATGTCAACTTGTGACAGCGAAAATAAGGTTTTAATGAGGGTGATGCAACTAACTGTTTATGCAAGTTTCGCTTGAAAGTCGGAGAGCAAACGTAACTTCTTAAACAAACGGTTAAGTCAAAATCACTTATTATTCTGATCCTACCGTCAGCTGAAAAACACCTTTTTATAGGGATAAGGATGTAATAACAAGTGACCTTTCTTACCAAAAGCCCGGCTGAAGAAAAAATGTTTTACTTAATTTTGCAAGTCTTCATTAAGTTCTGTGATAAACTAGGATTTTGAAATACTTTCTTTTAAGGCTAAACAACCTTTCTTTAAATTTATAACCCAATAAATATGTATACTTAAAATGCATTAATCGCAGAGAACGAAAGAGAGAGATAAGTTTATTTTTCCATTTGTTTGTGTACATCGGTGGCACGCGACCGCCTTTTACTCAACAAGTGTAAGGTAATTGTGGTATTAAAAGAACATCCAAAACAAACTTGGATCGCTGGATTCCAGGTCCAGAGTGTTAACCCTATTCTTAGCTGTCTCCGCAGAGAAAAGCTTTTAAATCGTTTGATAATTTGTAAAATGAGACAATTTCCCGACAGCAGTTAAAAGCGAATAATATAAGAACCTGACTCCAAATACCTAATGAGACCATGAAACTTCACGAGCAAAAAAGCACTCTTTTTTGGATCCACCATTAAAAAAAAGCATTAAAAAGTTCCAAAAAGGTAATAAAAATTCCAGGCCTGAAATTTTTTGCGCTTTCTTTTCGCAACTGCAAAAGTTGCGTCTGTACCTGCGAGTCTTCTTTATATTTAATTCTTCCATCCCGCAGTTCAAATATATGATATTCATGTATTCATCATTTCACATTGAGACGGCCGACCGTGAATAATTAGTTGCTTTGTTAAGCTCCGTTTTTTACCTTGACACAACCTTCACATTTTTTTTTAACAGGGGATAATTGCTGCCATTATTTTTCTTCGCTACTAGCTTTCTTATACGAAACGCCTTGTACATGAAAAACATAAATAAGTGAGTGAATATCGTACAACCCAAATATCCCTTGAATAGTTTTCTTAATTAGGCAATTTTAATTTGGGAAAGTATTGATTTCAAAAGAGACAAATATATGTGGGTATGTATGTAAATATATATGCCTACAACTGAAAAACGATACAGTTATCTGAATTTATCACTGTTCATTCGTTAATTTCCACCATTTAAAACAAATCCGGGCGAGATGATTTCTGCACAGCCCCATACTTCCATTATACATGCAGTTCTTTCTTTTAAAGAAAACAATAGCCGAAATAACGTTCCCAAAATTTAATTAATCACAGGAATTTGGCAAATGAACAACGATAAAATCGATCCAACAGAACTTTTGAGCGTTTGCAGTTAGTTTAAAAGCCTGTAAGGCTGTTAAAAAGCCTATATCGGTTTAGTTACCCCTTATTTTCAATTCAATGTTTGTATCAATGTTTGTATGGTCCCTAACACCTTTAAGATGGGTTTACCTCGGTGTAAGAACCTGACAAGATTTTCTTTGTTTGTTAGCTTTTGTTTTGCTGTACGGTATTGTTTAAAATGTTTTTGTTTCCTTTGTTTTACGTCATCCGTGAGTTTCACAGGTTCTTACACCGAGGTAAAGCCTTTAAGATAGTAATAATAATGTACAAATTTGCAGATTTCCTGCACTACATTGCACATGTTTAATTGCCGGTGAAGAAATCTAAAATGTTTCAATGCATACACGTTTCTGTCCGTGTTTCGAACTCAACCAATTTTAAATGCTTTAGTGTCTTTATTACTTTTAAAAGCCTTTGTATCAAAACTACGCATCCTAGAAAGTTCTATAAATATCAACGAAAACATGAATAACAGCAATAGTTAATGACCAGATGTTAGCTAGTTCCAGTACGTTTCATGGCTCTAAAGAAAAAACAGAAAGATTTTACAAAAACTCTGTAGCCTTCCACAGTGGTTCAGGTAACTTGTCACCCAGTTCCATGCGAACAATGTTTTCAAACTCTTTTAACAAACCCAAGTCTAGCATTTGCTTTTCTGTCGTGAAGTAAGAGAAGTGAACAACGAAAGCTTCGCCTACAATACAGTTAGGATGTGGAGCATTTTTCGAATATTTAACTGTCCACCAATCCTCGTCATCACCGATAAGTCCAGTCTCTATAATTCTTCTGACATCAATCAAGGTAACATCAAAGAGAAAGAAATTAATACTGAAGCGTAGTCGATCCGTCGTGTGGTTTCGCCCATGAAATATGTATTTTCTTGTTTGATTATTATGATAGTGATATAAAAACGCACGAAGAACCATTTCGGCGCAATCGGCCCGTTTCCATCCGCATTCTCCATTCGGGTGATAGTCTATTTTCAATCCCTTAGGATTCACTTCGTTGTCAAAAACGCCAATCTGCTGATGAAGCCAGTTACATCTCCAGTTGGACACGATGTTGGCGAAGTGGATGAAGCAATCGCTCGGATTCTTGTTCTTTAACATAGTGCTAAAAACGTTGGGGCTGATGTACACAATGTCATCGTCCAGCTTAAAATAAACATCAGAAGGATTTTCCACGAGACGCTGAAAGACGTAGTAATGAAACTTGGCATAGAATGGTTGCAAATTCATTCTTTTCGTGAGAGGATCATCTTTGAAATAGACGAACTGAAAGGCTTCGTCTTTCAAAACGCTGTTAGCAGTCGTGGAGAAGTTCTTAAGTTTGGTTTGCGTTTCTACGTCGAATCCTATCATAGCATATATCACCTTGTCAACCACACCGCCGTTTTGTCGAAGCTCTCTGTAGAGGTAAGGCAGCAGGATTCGAAGATACCTCCATCGACCGGTAAATATGCACACATGAACTCGACCACGTTGAGGCTCCATATTGGCCTTGACTGTCGGTTCGAGTTTCGGTAGAACAGGTTGGTATACCCCAACTCGACTCGGTGTCTCGACTGGAACAGCAATGGGTACCTGGTTCACATGTTTCTGATACACAGCAATATAAAGCATCACCACTAGCAGAACAAGGACGGTAAACAGAAGAACCCTGAACTTTTTCATGTCGGTAGTCATACCATTGAAATTTAAGATCCTTCAGCTTTCCTTTGCTCAGCCGTGGAGCAGTTTCTTGGTCGAGTTTGAACGTGTTTGACAACTCCTTGAACAATCCTCTATGTGATTGAAATTACCATTGACTGCGTGTGTCGCTCCAGTCGATTTTTGGCCGAAAGATTCCTTGCGACGAAGAACAGTTGTTCTTATCTCTATTGTCTTCACCACCCAATGAATCTATTACGCGCACGCAATATCAGCTCAAAACGCTATGCAAATTCAATTGTTGCCGAGGCAATGCCTTTACCTTCTGTTTTCCGTTCTGTTCGCGCATTGGTAGGAACCAATGTTGAAACCTAGCAACCGAAAGCTTTCTTGGAGCAATTGCAGAATACCCCGCCACTTCATTTACATGTGTCGGAACGCTTTGAAGAACGAGGCATAACACAATAGGCACTTTTGTTATTCAATGAGATGGAAATAAGTGGCGGGGTATTCTGCAGGTAAGCCGCTTTCTTGCTACTTTTATTTTATTATTATTATTTTTTTAATTTAACCAGAGAACGCTTTTTTGACTAGATTATACTTCTTAGGCTGATTCAAAAGTGTAGCAAGTTCATTTGGCGAGAAACAACAGTGCCGGTATGAAAGTCATGCATAAATTATTCAGTAATTCAATTATTCAATTGTTGATCAGCAAATGTGAAACGATGCTGAACCGTATCTCAATGAGGCAGGCTACGGTTGAAAAATTACATTACTGAAGAAGTATATAAACAAAAAAAAACTTGAATCCTGTTTGTTTATTTCGGTTTGTTCGTTCGTTTTGAGAATGCAAAAATGTATCTTTACGTGGGAATACGTGCGTAAAGATACACGTAGACTTGCAAAAACGTTGGAAACGAGTGACAATATTACGAAGTCACAAGGACTACAACATAGTGCTTAAAACGGACTTTGAGAAAAGTCTGTACCTTCCAATAAAGCTACAGATAACGCTGAGAAGCTGCAAATTCTTTATTTGAGAGTATGTTGTATCTTATGTAGAGAAAGTGTTGCAACATTTTGTGAGGGAAAACGTTTTTGGTGTTTCTAGCGTCTAACTTAAATAAAGGTTTCAATCTTTCTTTTCTTCTAGCGTATTTGAGCTGAGCAATCACCAATTTTTTCCAAGTTGTAGTAGTTGTTTGATATCCATTCTTGCTCGTCCTCGCTCAGTCTATTGTGCATGTTAGTTAGAAAATAAACATTTTTTCCGGCGGCTGGTATATCGGAGGATAATGCCCGAGGCTGAAAGGCTCAAGGATATATATTATTATTAAAAACTGGACTAGGTATATTGGATTTCTAGCATTTTGATTGGCTTCGCTCGCCGACTTCCGCCGGCAAGATACTCGCGGGAATAACACACTTAGTGAGCCCACTCGCAGGCTAGGATATTATTCTCCGACATACTAGCAAGCCAGGAAGGATTTTATTTATTTGATAACCGGCTCCGATCAATTTTCACCCACTTTTAAGGTGCTGAAGAAGAAAAAAAGTCATTGATGGTTATGACATGATCAGTGCAGGTGACTTCCCATTAGTGGCTTCTGCAAAACGATTTTCATTGTCTTTCATGAAAAACTGAAAGAGTCTGGGCAAATTTTTGACATTTTAGGTGGTTTTGTTGTAGTCGAAGTAAAATCGGACGAGGGATGTCAAATCGAGTGGCGTGAATCGCCTGATACCCGCAATCCAAATGTGTGCAACGTGATGTGTTTCTACCAATGAGCGCACTGAAAAATTCATCGGGGGGGGGGGGGGGGTGGGGGTTATAACATGCCGCTCAAGAAGAACAAAATGTTTCAAAGTTAACATTCTAATAGTTTTTCGAAACTCAGCTAACAGCTAACAGTTAACAACGTAGTAGTAGTACTAGCAGACTTAAATTATTTAAGTGTCTGGGTATTTAGGTTTTGAAAAACTAATTGAGGACCTTAATAAAGTACGAAAAAGAGAGAAAAATAAATATATTTTCATATGTAAATAGATAAAACATGAGAGACAATAAAACGGGAAATTGACATATTTTCTGTATAAAAAAGGACTAGAGTATGCGAACTAATTAATAGGTACTTTACAACTAATTTGAAACTGATCTTGTAATATATAGAAGTTACATCGTATACCAAGCGGTCTAGTCCAAACTAAAATGCATTTTTCCAAACTCCAAAATTCCGTCATAAAGCCCAATTTCGCACGGAATAAAATGCGATTTCCGCCAGAAATGTACGATACTCGACTGCAAACAAACCATTAGTTCGAGTAATACCCTGTTAACACGACGAAATCACATTTTTTAACTGTTGTTGTAATTATCCACGTTTATTCTGAACAGAATTTTACAGTAAAAATCTACAGTTAAAATTGAGCGAAATGGATGGAGACAAAAAATGACCTGTAAAATTGCAGCATAGCAAAGGTAGTCTCATCCAAAGGCCTAGCAGCTGCAGATAAACTCTAGAAGAGTAACTCTAAAGCAAATGAATGATGCAGAAATTCTGCAACTTTGCCGGGTGGTTTGAAGACGTTGGATGCAGAAATTCCGCACAGCCTTATTTTTCGCGTTATTCACTACTGTACCGACAACAAATGGATGATGCAGAAATTCTGCATCTCAACTCGCTGGCTTGAAAACTGTGAATGCAGAAATTCTGCATGACCTTTTTTTGCGCTTAATTCTCTACCTTATCTACCACAAATGAATGATGCAGAAATTCTGCATCTCAAATCGGTGGCTTGAAAACTGTGGACGCAGAAATTCTGCATGACCCTTTTTCTGCTTAATCCACTACCTTATCTACAACAAATGAATGATGCAGAAATTCTGCATCTCAAATCGGTGGCTTGAAAACTGTGGATGGAGAAATTCTACATGACCTTATTTTCCGCTTAATTCACTACCTTATCTACAACAAATGAATGAAGCAGAAATTCTGCATCTCAAATCGGTGGCTTGAAAAATGTGGATGCAGAAATTCCGCATGACCTTTTTTTCGCTTGATTCGCTACCTTATCTACAACAAATGAATGATGCAGAAATTCTGCATCTCAAATCAGTGGCTTGAAAAATGTGGATGCAGAAATTCTGCATGACCTTGTTTTCCACTTAATTTTCTACCTTATCTACAACAAATGAATGATGCAGAAATTCTGCATCTCAAATCCGTATCGGTGGCTTGAAAACTGTGGATGCAGAAATTCTGCATGACCTTTTTTCCACTTAATTCACTACGATTTCTACAACAAATGAATAATGCAGAAATTCTGCATCTCAAATCAGTGGCTTGAAAATTTGGATGCAGAAAATCCGCACAACCTTTTTTTCCGCTTACAGCTGTAATTTAGTACTGTCCCGACAACAAATGAATGATGCAGAAATTCTGCATCTCAACTAATATACTCATAACTGTAAGTGGCTTGAAAAATTTTGATCCAAAAAATTCTACACAATCTTATCTTCCGCTAAATTCGCTATTGTACATGTTTCCACAACAAATCAATGAAACAGAAATTCTGCAACTTAACCTAGTGGCTTGAAAAAATGGATGCAAAATATTTCGGCACCTACACTGTAGGTAGACAAGTTAGGGACCATTCATTTTTAATGAGGTAGGGGGTGCTGGTGGGATTTGAGGGGGGGCCATGCAAAAAAATATGGCTTCAAAGGGGGGGCCAGCCAGAAAAATATGGTGTGTGAAGGGGTGGGGGGGTCACCAAAAAAATTTCCTTTAAGTTTAGTAGTAACAGCATCTGTAATAATGCAAACGTCAGTGCCAGAAGGCCAACAATAGCGATTCTAAGGTTCTGAAAATTCAAATTTTCCTGGGGGAGAATGCCCCAGAGCCCCCCTACTTTATTATACACCCAACGGCAACTCTACCCCACCAACTGTTTCATTACAAAATACAGCAAGGGGAATGTCAACTCTTTTTTGGCCTCTGCTGGTCTGATTCTAAAACAACTGACAACAGTGTCCAAAATAAGTGATTTAAACCGGCCTTAATTGTCTTTATTTACTTCAGAACACACCAAATTGCATTAGAGCATCTCTAGATTTTCAAATTTTCCAGGGGAAGATACCCCTGGAACCCCTACCAGAAAATTACCTTTAGTGCATGTCAATAAAGACATTTACTCCTGCAGGACTTGAGTGTTAAAATTGACTGTTTCATTTAAGCTTGATAAGTTTTAGATTTACTTTATCACTTTTCCCTTTTTTCCTTTTTTTGGGGGGGTGGGGGGTCATCTCAAATACAAGGGGGTGCCAGGTGAAAAATTTCTAATGTAGAGGGGGGGTCATTATATTTTACAGGTACTACCCATCAAATCCCACCAGCCCCCCCTACCCCATAAAAAATGAATGGTTCCTAAAATACTTGGTCAGAAAAATGCAAAAATGCTGCGTTTCGTACCTGTAGAAGCATGATTCGAGCTAGAGGAAGATGTCAAAACAATGAAAATTTACATGTATAGATTACTAATTTTGAAGTAATTTCTGGAAAAATTTTACACCCTTTCCTTCGTAAAATGCAATTGTTATAAGGAAAAAATATTATTTGCTGCTTAATTATTGCTGATACAGGGCGTATGTACCTATTTGAGCCCTGATAAGCTAGGTGTATATTCATACCGCAGTAATGATTTTTGAAATAAGATGGAAGAAATCTGCTTAGTTCAGCAAATAGGTGACTTACAGGTGTACACCCTGTACGGAAGTAGGCCTTACTGCATACATTTCATGTCTGTGTCACACAAATTCCCTTGTCAGATCTAACTGTTTCACCATGGTCTGGCACAAATCATGAAGTAAAAGCAAATCCTTTCGCTGATTTATTTGTATTTCTTAGAATACACTGACGTAATTCAGGTATACCTCGCCACTGATCAAACCAAATGAGACTGTGCCCACACACCAGGAAGCACTGCGTTAAGCCTCAGTAACATTTTTGGCCCAAAATGTACAGTTTCAGGAGCCCAGTAGTATACGCTGTGACAGAAGAAAGAAAAAAGACAGACAATTAATGTATTATAATGAGGAGGTCGAGGAGAGGGCCAACCTTGTCCATCATGATACTTAACAGGCTGTAAGCCATTTTTGCTTACAGTAGTCAGCTATTTCATGTGTTGTGAATTGGTAACCCCTTAAAGCCATTTAACTTGTCATCAAAGCACAAGATAACCAGGGCATGAATTGTGCCTAATACATCCACCACTGTGCCTAAATTTTCCTCACTGTTAACTTTATCCTGAGTTGAAGCATTACAGCCCTATGTAGGGGATTGTTTGCCAGTGTATTTTTGTTTTGTTTTTGTCTGTTTGTTTTTTGTTATTTATTGTTATTATTTTTTTGCCTGCTTTGAAACTGATGCTCAAGCTGCTTTTATTTTTTAATATTGTCAATATAGATATCATAAACAATGAGCATATCCCATTCTGTAACATGGTGCCCTTGTATGACAACTATATGTGATGCAGTTGCACTGATCACTAGGAATTTTACCCTTGGGTAATTTACAATGTATCAGTGAGTAACTGCAACCGGGAAGTCAGAATCAAAACCCAAAGTAAACCCAACCCAAAGCATTTCCTCAAGGATACCACAGGGGAAAAGGGCTAGTGTAATGTGCGGAACAATTCAGAACTTTAACATCCATCCCTCCTGACTCTTAAGCATTTATTTGAACTTTTGATGTCGGGGCTTGTATAAAATTCCTGCCCCCTCCTCCCCCTTTGCCAAAAAAGTTTTCAAATGCCCCTCCCAAAGAACTATTAATTTTTTTTTAGTGGGAATTATTCATATTATTCTCAGGGACTGTGAGTAAAAATGTTGCTCGCCTGTTCTGAATGTTCTAGACATCAGAGAGGGAATCAGAGTTGTATCTCCCAAAACAAAAGGAGTGGGGCATGGTTTGGTGGCGTGTTTCTTCACTCTTTATGTGACAAGGCCTTTCAAACCTGACCACCACTATAAACTGTAGCATACTAATCAGTAAATAAATATATAAAATCCATGAATAAAAAATTATTGAATGAGGTTTTTGTGATCATACAGTGGAATAATCAAGGTCTCTGTAAGTGTTACCAGCCAAGGCCAAAACCGGATATCACAATAACTAAATCTAATAACTGAAGGGGTGCCTGGAATAAAGTCCCAAGTGACTTCTGATTAACTGGTAAATTCTCCTTTCAACCCTTTCCTTGTGTCTGTTTGTAAAATTAATCAAAGGTAGAATTTGACATTAGATTATAAGTCACTTAGGGCCTTATTCCACGCACCCCTTCAATGTTTTAATATACACTGTTTTTTTTTTTTTGCTGGGTGTAAATTTGGCACTCACCACCCATGTACTTGATATGTGCACAGGGAAAGGGAGGGAGGGAGGGAGGGGGGGTATTCCAAGAGACTTCTGTACACTGAAGGTCATGTGATATTAACTTTCTCAATCTAGCAATCTACAGACTAGGGCAATTGCTCTTTGTCTTTTCATAAACCATGTATACATATACCTGTGAACAAGACGAAATTAGAAAGAAACAGTTCTTGAGTAATATCACATGACTTACACGTATATTGGAAAAAAAACAAACAAACAAACATTCCAGCTATAGAATACAGGACGTCCATTGATCAGCGCATAATTATTATTAATATCGAACAGAGTAAATTAAATCTTCATTTAAATAGATTGAAAGCAGACTCTTACCTTTCATTTACCACATTAGCATTTGAACAGGCCACACTCCTGTGCCTGAGCTATAAAAACTCAACTGGACTGTCAACGAAGTTGATGTCTGCAATTCATGAAGACAACGTTTGTGGAACAAACTCATCATAAGTTTGTCCTTGAATAAGACAAGCCAAAGTTGAATATTCGCTTCATATCGAATTAATGCGAGCAGTGTCTTTGTCGAAATCCTCCTCCTCAGGATTGCTACCGTTGAAAATACGAATTTGGAAGAATTTCCTTTCGCGATTTCCACTCAGGCCGCCGAAATGGAAAGATTCCTAACGAATTTCCTCCCAACCTCAAGGGGCAGCCTCGTTCCCAGGTTGCTCTCAGGTTTACAGGGAAGGTGATTGGACATTTTGAATATCAGAAGATGATTTGATTGGTTCAAGCATTTTATGGATGACACATTAATTAACAAAGGAGACTAATGTCGCGCATGCGCACAATTCTATTTCAAATGCCTTGAATTTCATTCGAAACGCGGGAAAAGAGGAGATGGCGGCGGTTGTGCTAACAGCTTTGATTTCATTGAATGTTTATCCTGTGTTCTGGGGCAAAGGACGCCGTAAGAATGTATAGTTGTTGAATAACTTCCAAATTTAGGTCATCATCTCAGCTTTTCCGTCAAGATAATTCATCGTGAGGAAAATCGCAGCAAGGGATTGCAAATCTGAGAAAGGAGACGAGTCAGAAAAGGCGACGGTGAATTGAAAACTCGTGATAAGCAGACGAACGTTTTGCCTTCCTGTCTTTGTTCTTCATCATCTTAACAGACTTCAACGCAAGACCAAGTACTGTTTAACAATAAAGTAAGTTGAACGTGAATGGAAATGCGTAATGTTTGTCGCATTGAAGGATAATTTGTGCTTGAAAGGGGCAGAAAGACAAATTCCTTGACAAGAGGGAGGTAAAAAGTGGCGTCCGCCTCGTAAACTACATGTTTTGGGGTTGTGAATGATTTCTAACGTTGAAAAAACGGAACATATAGCCGAGGCAAAAGTAAAAATCGTTACGATCAAGGAATTATATGGTTTTTGCTGCTTAAGCGAAAATATTGTGCCCAGACGCAAGCAGTTAACAGCGCAACTGCGATAGAAAAGCTCAATTTTATTCCAAACAAATATTTTGCTTCAAGTATCCGAGACTTTTGTCGTGGGTTTTGGTACACGAAATCCCTTTTGCTGGTAACATTTTATTAATTAAGGAAGCGACTTTTCAAGAAAAGATATTGATAAAAGTGGCAGGGCTCAACAGGGAGTCGTCAACGTGTGTATCACTGCCAACGACATACGATGAAAATTTCGCTACGGTCGCACCTCAGTCTACTTTGCTTCGTTCATTCATTTGGCTACTTTGATTTCTAAAAACTCCAGCCATGAAACAGTATGAATTATCGATTCTTATCAGGGGTTTTTTAATTGTATTGCCACGATTTGTAAAAAGGAAACCCAACAAGATGACGCGCCAGCAGAAAACTGTGAAAAAAATAACTCGAATCTTGTCGCCAGATAGGTGTTGTTTGGGCTATATATCCTACAATAGGGCTTGGTACAGCGATCGCTTTCAACCGAGAATAGAATAATAAGGTAAGAATAAGTTAGGCTAAACAGTGTTAACTTTAAAGTGGCAAGGCGTGCGGAAAGGAACGGGGAAAGCGAGGCTATAAGAACATCAAAATAAGTTCCGTGAGATGAAAGAAACAAGGACAAGAGCTGCAGCTGTTATCAATAAAAGCACGCGGAATGAGAAATTTAAACTTAAAGTGATCGGTACTTCACCAAAAACCTACGAAATAGTTATAATACTGAAGAAAACTACCCAATTAGTGATGTTCTAGGAACTGTTTAAAGTTTATTAAGGAACAATATATAGAAATTTCACCTCAATGTCTTAATTCATAATGTGTCGAATTTGCTCTTTACATGTTAAGCTTAAAGTACATTGTGAGTTGTATTAATTTTTATGATTGTACACTGTGTTTAATACTAAACAAGATTCATATAAATACATTTCCAATTAGAAAAGTTTAATTCCAGACATAAAATGTACACAGAGCATCTACTAAAAATAGAAAATATCATGTTTGAAAAGCAGCACACACAGATCTAGAAAGAACAAATAAATTATTTGTCCTACTCTTTACTTTTCTTGACTTTTAAAAGAAACATAATTAAAAAATTATTTACCTTTAAAACCCAGCAAAATAACCAGTAACAGTTCTTTTGTCTTTAGTTTACACTGTAAAATCTACCTGTGCCTGAAGTAATGAAACATTTGGTTCTCTTTTATTTAAAAAAAATACACATAACCTATCTAGAAGATCACTAAAATTGTAGAAAAGCCGCTCTTTCTTTCTTACCTAAAATACTAATAACTATATTTGTAACATGAACTCTCAGTATGAAAAAGAACACATGCACATGATTTTGGTTTGTCTTTCTTGGGAATATGTCTGAATTCACACAAAGACCAACAACTCCAAGCTGGCTTGATAGCTCAGTTGGTAAGAGTGGTGCACTGGTATCATAAATAAATAAATAAATAAATAAATAAATAAATAAATAAACACCTTATTTCAGTAGGGTGCATAATTACAGTCAAACTGTAGTCTCCCTTATGGCCCTACAAAACATCCAGGTTGAATTGGAATTTGGAAATGTTGGTTTTTATGGAGGGAGGAAAACCGGAGTACCCGGAGAAAACCCTCGGAGCAAGGACGAGAACCAACAACAAACTCAACCCACATAAATTATGACACCGGGACCGGGAATCGAACCTGGGCCACACTGGTGGAAGGCGAGTGCTCTCACCACTGTGTCATCCCTGCTCCCCCATTGGGTTGACATGCATCTCCCAACCAAGCCTGTATTTTTTCAGACTTTTTTTGCAGTTGCCTAAGTTGCACACACAGCTGCCATGGTCTTCCATTTCGTTAAACTCCTAATCTGCTAAAATGAAAACATAGAGTATGTGGGACCAGTTAGAAACTCGTCAGTTTTCTAAAGGACCAGGGGGAGGGCAATGAAATGTTATGGACCCAAAATCAATTTTGACCCCTCGGAGGACTGGTTGTTTTGGATGACCATAAGACAAGGCAAGTTCCTTTATTTCCTTTAACAAACTTAGGAGGACAACAAGGACAAAGTTACAAGTTAAAGTTAAGAGTTGCCAAGTTTCACTTGCCATTTCTAACCACTTGCAACGTATTTTGTGGAGTCTGCTTCTTGAAAACTTACTGACAAGACAACAACTATGTGAAAATCCTTTGGTTCACAAACATTTTCTAAGAATATAAATCAACAGCCCAAACATAAGCCCATGAACTTATATTCAAGGTTACTGGGTGCTGGTCTTCTTTAAAATCTCCTCCTGAAAGAAAAGGTTTCAAGACTGGTAAGACTGATGGAAAACTATGATAGGTGCTAACTGTGTACATAACCTAAGGCTTCCTGTTGCCATTAAAATTAGACTCCTTTATTTAAAATTTCAAAGGGTAGCTCTTTCAGAAGTCAAGGCATTTACTATCAATAGGAGCCCTTATAGTGTTAGAGCATAATTATGCATCGTAATTGTCCAATCAGGATAAAGCAAGACTTTCCTGGGACAAACCTATTAATATTAATCGATTCATAAGTGAGGTGCGAAGTAACGGTTGAGTTGCTTTTTGATGCTTCATGTTGTGTGTGAGCGTATGAATTAAGATACTGATTTTTAGATGCTCGCAGACCACTTCATTTAGAACTAATACCAGGATTCTACTGCCCTGAATAAAATTATACAACATAACCACCTTTCTGTCAAAAAACTAAGGTAGTTTTAGATTATGCAAGGCAAAAATTGATGGCAAAAACACTTTACTGGTGACAAACACAAATCAAATCATACAAAACTGAGTTAATTCTAACAAGGAATCCTTTGGTGTAAACAAGGCAACAAGAGGCCCATTGGCTAATGAGACAAGACTCTTGCTTTACAAATTTTAACGGCCAAAAAGTCAATGTTTGTAAACATAAAATGTTCTCTTTATGTCCTTAAAATTCTTCAAGCAAAATTATTTTGCATTTCCACTTTCACAAATGGCCTTTTGGGTCGTTATAAAAAAACTTAAACAGTCCATCGGATGACTACAGAATGAAAAAACTTCTAAATGAAGATCAAACGGAAAACCGAGCGGGGTCCTTGTAAAAATTATTAGCTGAAAGTGTGAACTGAAATGATATTGTACAAGTTTATTTTAATGCTATTTTAGCTGAGATAATTCCCGTTTGCCTGCATTGTTAATCAACTAGTGATTAACTGCAGGTCTTCTAAAGTAGTTTCATGGTTTTTTTGCACCTCTTTGACTCTGAGATTACTTGACCGCTGAGTCAGACCGCCACGGCCCCTTCAAACAAGGAAAGTTCACTGATCGATTGATGATATGTGTAGCAAAAGCTAACAAAAACTTGCAAGGGAACACTAATTTTTAAAATTGTGAGTAGGATAGCTTACCTGCTTCGGTAAAAACGGCAGCTGTAAGACTTCGAATATCCCTGTCCTCTCAGTCTTTGAATCCCTCCTGATTTTATTATGACATCTAATCTTGTCTCCCTCACTTCATAGAACCATATATTTTCTTGCGGTGTGAAGGAAAAATTTTCCTGCTCACAAATGCAAAAGCCCGTGCTAAACACTCGTTTTCCGCTTTAAAATACCTTAAACCAATTTCTTTACGCCACCGAGAAGTTAGAAAAGCGCCTGGAATTGCCATATGTACCAAAAAGGTTAAGAATAAGTGATCAAGCAATGAAAACTACGGCTTTTACTCAGGCCGCCATCTTTGTTTATTTCACTGGCGCGCACGTTTCAGGAATCTGGGTACTAGGAAAATGATTAACCAATCAGACAAAAGTCTCCTTTGTTACAGTAATTTCCGTTTGAGAGGACGCGCCATTCGATTTTCTGTGCCTGGTTCAATGTTGGTTCCTCGATTTGCTCACATTTTGTCCTCTCGTTTAATTTGTCAAGAACATTGTGTTTTGCATCGTTTTTCTTTTCTCTCGACGTACACGAGCGCGATTAGACTTCCCATAAAGGTCACTGCGTTAATCTGAGGGACGCTTGTTCATGGATGCCATGATTTGAATTCTTCAAAGCAGCAGAACTCGTGAGAGCAGCTCCAACTGGCCTAATGGAGTGTTCTAAATGGTAGGTGTTTGATTCTAACTGCAGTATTTATACAACAGCGACATGTTACAAACAGTTCAGCGGCGGTGTTTGCGTCTTCTCTGTTTGAATCGGTTATATGGAATGTTCACAAAGATCCCAGCGTTCATGAACATAAGCTTAAAGGGGCATAGTCACGAGGATTTCGCAGATTTCTAGTCAAAACTGTGCTAAAATTATCGATAGCCAGATGATAGCCAGATGAAACAGACATTAGCTGTTTCATCCGATGTTAAAAGTCAGCACACACGAGGGGACTAGTCCCTGCGACTAGTCCGGGCCTGCGACTAGTCCCATGAACTAGTCCCACAAACTATGCTTGGTCTGTTCGTGTGAACTCTTCATGGGACAAGTCCCTGCGACTGAATGAAAATATTTTGTTGGATCTTTTAATTTTTTTTCCAGTTGGCCTGGAGAATAATTTTTTTGTCTGTATTGGGAGTCTTGATCAAACAGTCGCCTTTTTACTTCTGTATCAGCAATATAGGATACTAGAGAAAAACCTTTATTGAAATTACAAATGACAAACACACATAGACTTATGGATGAACAGTGTGCGGTTTTATTGAGCCAAATTACTCTAATGTTTTGCAGTTAATTTACTAAATTCAGTTTTACTGTTGAGGACCGCTCCATTTTTCGTCTTCACATTTTGGCAAATTTCAGTAAGCACCCTGAATTTTACTATTTTGCTGTTAACAGGTCCCCACGTGTAAACCCTTCAAGGGACTTGTCTGCGCAACTAGTCCCATCGTGTAAACATTACAGGAGACTAGTCGCTGCAACAAGTCCCTGCGACTAGTCCCCTCGTGTGTCAACCTTAAGTTTTATGCAACAGGCCCCTGTATGTTACACTGTACATGTATCTTGGATTTTGAACTTAAATGGATATTCAGAGAGTAGGACATGTTTCATACATGTAAGTCTTGTCAGTAAGATTAATGCTATTCCAGTTTCACCTTGTTTCATGGGGCTAGTTGCACAGATTTTGGCCACATTAGTATTTCTCTTATGGTTTGGGCTACCATCAAAAATATTGTTACAACCACAGTTTGATATTTTCCTTAGAGCGTTTTACATTAATTTTTTTATCGTTATTATTATTGCAAAAGGCAGGGTGCATAATTTTTTGGCATCTCTTTCCAACCTGCATAACATGTTGTTGCTAAGTTAGACTGTTTTATATCCATGTAAGCAGGTACAATCTTGTTTGCATGTTTTGTTGTTTCCAAACTCCATGGATTTTGCCCCTTTTTTACATGGTATGTAGAATAGTTTCAATCAAAGACAAAATTGGTTTTATCAACTGCATGTCATTTGATAATTAAATATAAATTATACTGTATGTGACATTTTGAGCACTATCCCTTTTATTCATTTTATTCATGGGCACAGATCAACCTCGTTCCCAAGGTCTCTCTTCTCCACCCTGGGAACAAGGTTGGGCGAGGGGCACTGTTTTTTGCAACTTACATGTATCTGAGTTCAGTGAATTTAAGTATTTTAAGCCATTGAACTAAATGCAGAACTTTGCATCCTTTATTCACTGCTTAATAACTTTTTGCTGAATTTTATTCGTATAACCAACTGCAGAATTTCTGCATCTTAGCTCAGTGCAGTGAATTTGAGTGTATTAAGCCACTGAAGAAGATGCAGAATTTCTGCATCCTATTGGTATTCACCGCTTAATAAGCATAGTTTTTGCTAAGTTGTATTCATTTTATCAAGCGCAGTATTTCTGCATCTTAGTTCAGTGCAGTGAATTTGTATAGTTTTTTGCTGATTTTTTTTTTCATTTTAGCAGGTGCAGAATTTCTGCATCTTAGCTCAGTGCAGTGAATTTGTATAGTTTGCAGAATTTCTGCATCCCATTGGTATTCAGTGCTTAATAAGTATAGTTTCTGATTTTGATTCATTTTACCAAATGCAGAATTTCTGCATCTCAGCTCAGTGCAGTGGATTTGAGTATTTTGTTTAGCCACTGAGCAAGATGCAGAATTTCTGCATCCTATTGGTATTCACTGCTTATTAAGTGTAGTATTTGCTTATTTTTTTTCATTTTATCAAATGCAGAATTTCTGCATCTCAACTCAGTGCAGTGTATTATTTAGCCACTGAACAAGATGCAGAATTTCTGCATCCTATTGGTAAGAGCAGAACTGTAAGGCACACTTTATACTGAATGGAAAATTGTGTTGTTCAATTATAAGCTTTCTTTTCTGAACCAGTTTGGTTGTTGTTGAGAATATATGATTTACAATGAATACAGTAGAGGCGTCGAGGAATATCCCAATTCTCTTCGGAAAATAGTAAGAAATTCGTAAGTTTGGAAAAACGCATTTTAGTTTGGAACGCGTTTGACTGAGAAAGTGACAAAGTGTAGATTGAAGAATTTTAAAACATACGTCACAGTTCTTACACTCGTCTATAAGAAGTGTCAAGTCTTTCTTGTTGATGCATAGAAGGGGTCCAAAAAAAGCGCAGTGAGTGTTTACCGAAATATAAGACGAGGGAATTTCTGAGATCTTCCTTTAGGAATTGTGTGAAGTAGTTTTGATAGCTAGTGCGGTACTAGGCCGTTTTTAACTGTAAACATAAAAGTAGCTATCTTTTGTAATCTTCTTTGGTACAGCGTAGGGAGGCAGATCACTATAGGACTCAGTCTTTGATTTAAAAACTGCTCTCAATGCACGTTCTTGAATTCCTTCAAGTTTGTGCTTGACGGAAGCCGTTGCGAAAGTGCCATACAATGTCACAACACGTGAGATGAGGTAAAATAGTGGATTTATAAAGTTGCAGTTTAGCGGAGCAGTGGTCCGTTTCTCCCGCTCGAAACTCAGGATACCTTTCCGGGCACGGTAAGTATTTTCTCGAGCTCATTTATTTATCAGCTAATGATAATTATTGGGGCAAACCTTAGCGATATGCTTCACTAAATTATGAAGATTAAAATTTAGCTTTCAAAATCAATAAAAATTGTATATTATTGGAGAATATTGTGCACCTAAATTAAAAATAGTTTTCTGTCCCGGAAAGTCATCGGGAGTTTAGAGAAATGGTCCCCAGGGTATAAGATTACGTAACCTCAATGTCTATATTACTGACTCTTCAAGCTGAAAAATTAATTGTACATAATTTCAAAGAAAAATAAATTTAAAAAGTTATGAATACACAGCATCACATGGACTGCAGGGTTGTCGCTAAGCGCCGGCTGCCGGCGAAATTCGCCGGCTGGGAATGAGGTCATCGCCGGCTGAATTTTGGCTGGCGAACACTCGGTTAAAAGGGAATGAACAGTTCTTTGGTTACGCACTAGCAATTGATCGATTTAGAATCATATATTCTAAGTGAAAAGGTTGAATAAACTCCTGACTACCTTGAGTATCGATGCCACAAAGTAATTGAAATAAAGTCTTGTTTTGAGAACTTGTTTACCGTGTCCTCTTTCCGTTTTCTGCGTCCGCCATCTTGTCAACACGAAGCTTGGTAGCCCCCCGCATTCAAGGCGTTGTGAAAGATTGGGAACGAGTTTGTTACCAGGTCTCTCGGATCTCTCGTAAAGTCATCCGACAGTTGTTCGAAAGTTGTTAATTTACAATCTATCCATCGATGGAATCAGCAGATGTAAGCTTAAATCAACGTAAAAGAAAACGCGATACCGACCAGGGGGATATTAGAGCATTTTTTGCTCGAAGGCAACAAGGTAATTACAGTTAAGTCAGACATGCCAGAAATTAATATTTAGTTAGTGTTAAAGTGCCACTGGGACGAAAATTCATAGGTTTATTTCGGCCAAATTCTGTCGCAGAATATCGCGTTTTATTCATATTTCCCCAGAAAACTGAACAACAAACTTTCCATTTTAATATTTTTTAGCTCAAAGTCGCGTAAAATGTGTCCGCCATTACTGAAAACGTGTTCCTGGGTGATTGCGCAATTTAATAGCTTGTGACGTCAGAGGCTCACCTCAGTCGCGTTTCCTTGTGTCAGTTTGACTGAAGATGTCTACCGTCGACTGCGAAACCTCCGGAGTATTTCTACGATTCGGAACGGTCTTTAGCTTCCGAAGCCTCTGAGGATTCGTTTGATTGGGCAAATGTCTTGAATAATTTTTCTTACCGCACGATATAAGAACTGATGTGAGGTTTCAACTAATAATCTTGTCAACAAACTGTTTAAAGGTTTTTTTCTCACCATATTGTTTGAGTTATTTGGCGGGAGTTCAAAACATAAGCGAAATATGCTTAGACAATGATTGTAGTTCAGGCCCCAGTTGCTCAAAAAGTGGATAACTCTTTTTCAACGGATAAGTCGCTGTCCGGTGGATAAAATTTATCGCTTCATCTCGGTTGTTCAAAGCTTGGATAGCGCTATCCAGCCAGCTGTTCAGCCGCTATCCAGCGATCATAAAGTTGTCCAATCCAAGGAAGGTTGTGTAACTTTTATCCACTGTAAACCTGTAGCAAAATAGACATGGCTATTGGAAGAATTGATCCTTTAAGCTGTGGAAATTTAGACAAAACACCTATGAAAACTTTAGACTTTGATGCTCGCGAATTCTCAACCATGGGTTGATCGATGTTACTGTTGGTGTGGGCGAAAATAAAGGAAGCGATAACTTGTCTGCCGTTGTTTATGTTCATTATATATTATAAAAAAAGCATTGAGATTTTTGGCCATTCTTGGCAGAGTCTGGGAAACTTTGTTGAAAGACCGTAATTGTTGTAGTCAGCTGGCAGGCAGCTTATCGTGTCTATCATAGTACAGTGGTCACTCAACACATTGAAACACAAGTGCTTGGCGATGCTAAATATTTTAAACAGTTTTTATAGAATTTTCTGAGTCGAAAGAAGTGAAATAAATGAAAACCTTTTTTTTTTTCAAGAACTGGAGGCCTTGCGTGACCGGAATCTAAATATTTGTAGTCAAAATTAAAAGCCACAAGGAAAATTTTCCGCTGCTCAACAACAACATGCGGACCGCCGAGCAAACGAAGCTTTCGCTTGCCTTATTCGCTGCGTAAAAATAATAACTTGATATTTAATCATTTTTCTTAGTAGTTCATTTACTAAGATTGCTATCACAAGTAAAAGAAATAACATTGTTAAACCCTTAGGCAAATAGTGGCGAAAAAAAGTTGCAAAATCGATTAATTTACAGTTCCTGTGTCTATTGATCCGTTCTTAATGCAAAAGCTTCTAAATGAAGTAACCTAATTTTTTATAAGTGAAAGCGTCAATGCTATTTAAGAGAAATACAATTTTAAGAATCGAAATCGGAATATTTACTAATAATATCGTCCATTAAAGATTTTCTAATTGCATCATATCTATTGCAAGATAAGGGGAAGTGTACTTCGTTTTCAACTTCATATGAGCTGCAGCATTGACAAATTCACAGATGCTCAGGGAGTTTAGGGGTGGAATGTCTTCCATTTTCAATTCTTAGGTTGTAATTACCTAATCTACGTTTTGCTACTGCCCGAACAATAATGTCAATCGACTGTTCACCGACAGGGAATAAAGATAGAAAAGTTTCTCCACATTCAGGATGGTATGTTATAAAATAAATGCCCATGCTTCTAAGCGATAACTGCTCTGAAATTTACACACGCAGAATTAAAAAAAGGAAAAGATAAGCAGTACAAACTATATCAGCTTAATCACGGCGGTCAGGATTGCATTCGCCGAGGTTCTTCGCGCTAGCAGACGGCAGAATTGAAAGGGTTTTCCACGACGTTAATAAATTTCAAAATACGTTAAAAGAAAATCAGTTTTGCACAATAGTGGATGTGTTGAAAAAGAAACAAACTATCACTTCAACTGCGTTAGAAGATTAGGTAAGTTACCTTTCGTCTTGTTCGCGCAGATAATGTTTTTTTTCCGGTTCTTTTTTCCATATAGTTGGAATGGGCGATGGAGTGATCGACCCCTGGGATCTTGCGACATGAACAGCCCTCTGGAAAAATTCGTCTGTGAAGTGATCAAAATGCCTTTCGGGTTGAAATTCGCACTGTGTGTGAGTACGAACATTGTCCTTTTTTCCATACCGGGTCCGCTCGCAGGGCTTCAATGAAGCAAAATGCCAGCTCGGTGGTTGGATTTATTGTTGTAGCATTGTACAACACAAGTACTACCTGTCATAACTGCTGCAGCAAGTACGATTTCAAAGTCGTGCAACAAACACTTGGCGAGAAATCTTTCCTCGAGGACAATTTACTTTCCCGTGGCAAGTAACCATGTGAAGGCGCTAGGTTTGAGGTGAGCCTCTGACGTCACCTCCGCTCATTCGCAAGCCAGCTTCCGGAACAAGGGCCAGTAATGGCGGCCGCAAAATCTCGACAAAAACTGTCCGAAAAAAGCAACTTCTACTCGTCGTAATAAGTTGAAATTTGGCATGGTGACTAAGAACCGCAAACTATGTTCGAAAATGTAAAAATATGGAATACCAAAATTCTGGTCCCAGTGGCACTTTAAATAGTTCCGCAAGTTGCTCCGAACTCGTCCTTATTAAAAGTATTATTGCTAGAATAATCAAGTTAAACTTTACTTTTTGTGGAGGAGTAAAAGTTAGCTTTACAAAATTAAGGAGGTAATATTCATTTTCTTTTCTTTCTTGTGCATTTAAACTTATTATAAGCTGAAACACATGAAAAAGAAGTTATTTTGCCGTTTCAACACCATTACTACTTGCTCCCACTTATAATATAACACATATATTAAGATAAGCGTGTTCTTTAGATGATGACTCCGGCAGCAGCAACAATGACCCTGCAGTTCCAGTTCCATTGCCAGTTACTCAAGCAACAGAGCCTGGTCCACAGCATCCTATCCGTGTTATGACTTCAACACCCAATATCCCTTGCCCCATCCCCTCCTATACCGAATCCTCTCCCATTAACTCTACCCGTGATGTTAAGCATGTTGTTGGCAGTATCTTTCCTCAGGTTGATATTTCTAAGGTGCATCATCATGACTTGTGTCAGGAACAGACCCACTGCAACATATCTCATTCTAAGTTTAATCGCACAGAATCAAGCGACGGGTCGGACTTTGAACTAGCCCCAGGCTCTCGGGAAGCCTTCGATTGAAAACGGTCACGAGTTTTTAGTCGAAAATTTAAAGAGCGAGAACGAAAACTGTAAATTCATCACAATATATCAAAAGATCGAAGCATCTCATCAAAAAGTGCGGAAGCTAAAATAAAATCCATCACGGTGGATAACTTCCTAAAGAAAAAAACAACCAAATACCAGCAACGGATCAAGTAGCTTTTCGACTGCGAATATTGCCCAGACAGAGCCTCAAAATGTATGGAATTTAACAGCAGAAGGACTTTTCAGCCATCCGACAGAAAATCTAAGGCACTAGACAAAAAGTGCGGAAGCTAAAAATTAAGTTCAATATATTTATTACTAATAGCAGTAAAAAATAAAAACATACTTGTTGTGCGACAGCTAGCCTTTTTCTGTTGAAATTTTCCTACCATTTGGCATTGGGGCGCGTGATAAATACTGCAAAAACAAAAGCTGCACAGCTGCAGTTTTCACCTCCATCGATTCCATTTTGGCCGCCATTTTGAAATACAAGAGAAATCACCATAGCAACAGTAAGTTTAGTGACCAGGTTTCGCTTTGCTGGTCAAATCTAAAGGCCTGGTTGTCAAGTATTCCCGCGAAAGTGGCAAAACGTGTTTTGCTGATGTGTGCAAAAATACGCGATTAGCGCAGTCATTAGCGCACCAAAAGGATAGTTTTACAGTTTTCTGAAAGAAAAAAATACTGATATCGTTTTAAGGAAACCTATTCTTTTGCCTTTTCTTTTTTCTAAATTTAGAACGGGGATCCTTAAAGAAACAGAGGGCATAAAGTAGATAAAACTGTTTCTCAGAAGTCAATTTGAGTGTTAAATTGCACTCAAATTATGCTTTTACTGACAGAAATGGTGAAAGAAAATTGAATAGGAAAATTTCAGATTTTGAAGAATTCTCTTAAGTTAGGTGTTTATCTCTTGCGAATTTGCTTTTTAGGAAAAATAAAAAGTGCACCACTCCAATCCCCCCCCCCCCCACCCCCTTCCTAAAAAAGACACCAAGAGGCAGGCAATGGCTAAGTTGTTGGCAAAGCTTTTTTAAAAGAGTTATCATAAGTGGCAGAACAAGATAATATGAGGTTAAAAATTTCTCACACTTTAATTGCCATTCTCCCCCCCCCCCCTCCCCCATCACCTTTCTACTCTAGGCCCACACCCCATGGAGAATCTACATATCATATTACAAGCTATAGCTAAACTATCAGGAAAACAGTAAAATGACTCACTAGACAGTAATAATTTATATTCCATATAAAGACAATGCTTCAGGTATTCCAACACTTTACAAGACTTAATAAGTCAAAGTTAACTTCTAAGATTTGAATGTTTGTGTTTTTTTTTACATAAAAGCAACTGGAGTCAGTCCAGCACAAGTGTCAAAAAGTAGTAAAAAGTAGGATACCATGTAATTATGCAAATATCAGTCCCATCTGCTGACTTCTTCTAGCTAGCCAATATAATGTAAATATGTTATATCACTTTATGCATATTGTGACTGGCTCTGTCACATAGTTTTTGTAAATGGAAAAGTAATTCAATTGGATGTTTTTTTTTTACAAAACATTACAATTTTTCTTTTCCAGACCTTATATTTTTCATTGTTTTCAAAGTTTTAGTCTTAGGGTTTTTCCATAACATTTTCCCTTTGACAATACCTTTGCCTTAAATTATTCTCTCTTTATCTTACTGGTTAAGGGAGAAAACTTTTGTTGCACCACAAATCAACTGAAAGTAGAAAAATAAACTGACAATAAACATCTAACATTAAAGAGCATGAATAATTTTATTGTAAAGCTTCAGGCAATGCACTATCCTGTTCAAGTACTGGGGTAAACTTATTTTTATGGATTTGAAATTCCAGAGGACCCTGTTAACTCGCTTGTGTGTATCCCCATTATGTCAGGTGAACAGCATTTCTAAACCATCACATAAGACATCTGAGTTCCAACTGACAAGCTAACTTTGAACAGGTTAGTTTTAGAAGTTTGCATTTTAAAACTGGATATTCCTGCCATGTTCAAACCCAAACAAATTAAACCATAACACTATTAACAGTTATGAGTTTTTATGACTAATCAGGTTTCAGAGTTTGGTACTGTTAGTGAGTTTCCTTCAATCTTCTCAGGTGATAAATTAAAAAAAAACTCATGGCTTGACTGACTGGTTTCATTAAATGATATGTAGAAGCAACACTTTCTTTTGACTTGTCCTGAAGATGGACAAATGATTCTTTATGGTTGAGGTCCTGTGGAAATATTGGCAACTGACTACAAGTGCTTCAATTAAATCCGACTCCTTAATTGAATCAGTTGTTTCAGCAGTCCATTTAATGATTCTTGTTTTCTAAATTCACCAGCTAGTCACCTGTGTTACAAATAAACAAAACTTCAATCAGCAGATGAAATATCCATTGTTAGAACTATTAAGTTTAACTCCCATCTAAAACTATACAAATAATTCATCTTTCTAAGCCTTTTAAAAAGTAACCAAAAGTCTTCAACAGATGCAAATTTCTAACAGAAATTTTTAAACCATTTATTTTAGTAGTTATATAGTTGGGGGTACCAGAGCATTTTTTCAAAATGCTCTGTTACCAAGCCCAACTATATATCTACTTTCCATCTGATGGAAATTATTTATGGTTTCTTCTGTGGGGTATAAAAAGCAGTTTTCATATGTCGGTAGGAGCCGAGCAGGCTCGGGAAGTCGTCACTTTAGTGACGAGTGAGGCTCCTTGCAGCCTACAGTGGGTAGAGACGTAGTCTCGTAGGGCACTGTAGGCAACATGGTTCCAGATCATTTTTATATATGCTAGATCCATAGTTTCGCATTGGGGAACAAAAGCGGAGCTTTTGTGAGGCAGTGAATTGATCGCAAAGCGATCAAGAGGGGAAGTTTCTTTTTGCGATGCTGGTTCCATTTCATGAAAATCTATATGTTTTATTTCATATGACACCGAACGCAGTTTTCCATTTCATGAAAATCTATATGTTTTATTTCATATGACACCGAACGCAGTTTTCCATTTCATGAAAATCTATATGTTTTTATTTCATGCGGAAACGAACGCATTTTCCATTGCGTGACTTCATACAACAGGAAGTCTGTTTCTATCAGACAGTTATCCATTGGAGTATAAGAGCGTGGTTATATCTTAAAAATAATATCTCATATAATAGTATAGAATGAATTGTAATCCAGAAATTCACAATGAACTGAAAGAATCAGGAGATATTGTTTGTCCTTTTTGTGACCAGAAATTAGAAGATTTCATTGAAAAACCGAAAGATGATGAATGCTGTGATAATCAACATGTCATAAACGAAAACGGAATGCAAGTTTGTCGAAGTTGTGGTGTCGTACAAGGATATAATTATGTGAAAGAATATGTTGATTTCTATGAGAATAGACATAGATTTATAAGAAAATCTGTTTACCATCGAGAGTACCACATTAAAAACCTGTTACTGAAAATCGAAGAAAAATATAATATAGAAATATCACACCATCAAAAATGTGAAATTGAACGAGTTTTTGCAGAGATAGGTAAGATTCTTAATGAAGTTAATGGTACAAGGAAAAGAATGATAAGTATGAATTATATTATGAGAATGATATTCAAGATGATGGGAATACCTTACAAAAATATTCCAATCAGTAAATCGAAAAAAACATTAGCTTTTTACAATAAATATTGGGCTAGTATTATGTCTCTAATCGGTGATAAAATAAAATCTATTATTGGATGAACACCTTATTATATTTCTTTTCAAATTTGTCAGTTAACGGGCACATATCAATGATTATATCATCAAGAACTTTGACATAATCAAGAAATTCTTTGTCATTATACTCCAGTCCTCTCATAAAAGACCGCAAATCTATTAAAACCTTTTCGTACGAAGTGTATGCGAATTTAGACATCTCAATCTTCCTTTTGTAATTTTTAGCCTCTGAATATGTTTTAAGCAAGAGACCAGCACCAGATATTGTTCCGAGAGGAATAGGGTTTAGCGTTACACCACCAACTACTGTCCCTGTTACTACCAATAAAACAGATCCGATATTACATGCAAGTTCTGCTTTTTTGAAATATTTAAAAGTCATTTTGGCAAGCCAATATTTTTTATGATAGAATTTGTACAATGCTTTCAACTCAGATATTTGATCTTCCGTTAATTTTTCTGAAACATGGTTCCAATTGAATATATCCTTCATATTATATGATTATATATTTTAGTTGAATGAAATCGGATCATAATCATTGACATACCATCTACAAAGTACGTAATGGTGAAGTTTGATATTTGATTCAGTAAGATTTTTACCTTTGTAAAGACAATAAAAAGCTATATCACCTTTCAAGCCTGCAATACCAGAGGTATTCAAATCTCCAAATGTCATGTTGGTACTTCCTTGTGATGTTCTTGCTGTAAAATCAGCTAATTTTTTGCCGTTACACCATGTTTCAGAAGCGTTGTTACCACCAGGTAAATCCCAGTGAATTGATAAACAGATCCATTTATTTAGTTCACCAGCATTAGCTTTTGATTGGTATGGCGCTGTAGCATTCTTACTATTAAAAGAGCTTGATCCAATGACAATATGCTGATTTGTTGTTCCACTTATAAGTAACTCACCAGTCGGCGAGAATGCAACAAATTTGTCATAACCTCCATCATCGTGTCCGAAAAGTCCATTACGAACGGCATAAGATCCTGTGTATGAATTCAATCGATAAACAATGAAAACATTAACAATATCAGCTTGTCCAGAACCAGGATTTAAATTTATGTTTGATAACATTCGCTTATTTCCATCGAATTTTAAATAATATCGATAATTGATTTTTTCGGCTTTTGTACATAAAATTGGTCTATTTGCTTGTGTTGTTTGATTAGAATGATTTTCTTTAAGAGATTGATCAAAAAGATCTGATACTGCTCTAGTTGAATTATCAAAAATAACCTCAGATGGAATACCTCGGTCTATCTTATATAAGCAATCAGCTAGTTGATAACTTTCCCAGAATAAAGTTTCTGATAATTGTAATCGTATTTCAGACTTCAATGCAGTCATTTTAATATCAACCTCTTGTTTAGCGTATAAGGTTTCTTTTTTGTATACGTAATTATGTAAATGATGTTTTTCATAGTCTGTGAAACTTGACATATATTCTTTGTTTATATTATTCTAGATAAGAACCATTTCTCTTTTCCTCTAATAAAATTTTATGAAATTCTAAGCTGCCTATGTCAATGAATTTATTAATCAAACCTACTTTTTTAACATATCCGTCATAGTCTATTTCAAGTTGTCTACTTTGAAAGTTAACAGGTGCAGCGAATGTTTCTTGGACATGAGATGAGTAATTACTCAAACTGAATTTATGTAAATTATTAGAGCCGTTATAGCATATCCATACAAAAATTTGCTTGTTTTGGAAGTCGGTTGTGAATGTTTTTTGATAAATTTTGGAGCGAGCATCAATTATTAATTTGTTATCGGTGATCTGATATCGAGGATGGAATTTGACATGAAAGTTCACAGTGTTTGACCAACTGATATTACATGTTTTGGTTGTATCATGCAAAAAAGACATGAAGAATGTAAAACTTGTATTATGATTGAATATATCAACTGTTCGAATATGTGTCTTTATATTTAATTGTAAACCATATTTTGGACTATAAAAATTTATAAGACGATTTGTGCCGAGGATGAAATTAGGTCGTAGACCACTAATAACAACACCAGATGCACCATTTACGAGATTATACGTGCTTGTTTCTTCTAGATCATAAAAATCATTACCGAAGATAGTTCTATATATATGATCCTTGGTATAATAACTTATGTTATTTATTTTTGTTTCCACAATATTCAAAGAACGTTTATTGCAGGCATCACCTTCATTTAATGGATCGTCTAAATTGATTATTTTATGATTATTTAAATCAAGATCCGTTTCCATCGCCATTTTGCCATTTTTAATAACAAAAGCGGTGTCATAGACACTTGGGTCAACGTTTGAAATTGTTTCTTTAACGCCATAAACAATTAGATTACCAATTGTTAAAAATGATGGATTACTGACTGTACCATGCAAATCAAGATAAAGGAATTGTGGAGGTGAGCTACCCCATCTGTGTAAATGGATAACTGTTTTGGTGTAATTCTTGAATGTTTTGGTTGTTTCATCAGAAATTGAAATCGTTTTTCCTTGAGCTGTTACAGTTATCTCATTCATTTCTGGCGGAAACCATTCAACGACCATTGTGTAATACCCAACTGGAAGTTTATATAAGTTAAAACCGAGGCGTGACCGGTACTTGTTGGGTGAGCTTTTTTCAAACAAGAGTTGAAGTTGGTAAGCTTTTTTATTAATTTGATGTGGAGAATTGGGAAAATCAACAATACCCAAAACATTGATATTTTTTTCACTCGAAGATTCATCATCGTCTTCCATTAAGTATCTGAAGGCGTCCCTTTTTTGACCTGAGTTATTGATATGAGATTCACGAATTTTTTGAGTGACAAGATTTCTCAAATCTTTTATTTCCTCTTGCACAAAATCAACATTAGCTGCGGATTTCGAGTCTCTGTAATCGGTTTGTAAGTTAATAATTTTATTGTTATTTAAATTCAAGTCTCCAGACATACTTGTTGTGCCATCAAGTTTGAGATAATTTTTTTGTGTTTCAGTAATTCTTTTATTAACAAATTCTACATTTGTGGCGTCTTTTTGATTTGATGGTAATTTAAGATTAGTAATTGATTTATTTGTCATATCAATATCAACATTTTTATCCAATTTTTTCACAAGTTGGTTATCGACATATTTTTTATTTGTTGCATGATCTGCCTGTGTGGGGTCTTTCACATTTGTGATGAAATTATTGTTTATATTAAGAGTATTCTCCATTAGGCCTCCTTCCTTCTTTGACAAGAATATCTCTCTTTGCGATTCATAACTGATAACCTTGTTGAGATTACCATGAACTGGATAATTGTCTTTTGGGACAATGAGTGATCCTGTCATCGTATCACCAGATATTGCAACAAATTTAGATGTATCCACACTTGGAATCTTGGCTATCTCTGAATCAAGATAAGATTTTGTAACAACGTCATTATTATTAGTTCCCTGTTTTACATTAACCAGTTTTTTGTTTTGCATATCATAATCATTATTTGAATCTAATTTGAATCCAATGCCTGGTAAACCTCTTTGACCTATCTTACCTAGTCCTTGAGAATCATCATGATTAAGGATACCGTTAGTATAACTCATATAATATTAGTTTAGATTTTTTCATCGAAATTTCGGGCTACCTTTTTTTTGACCTTATCAACATACAAAAAACTATATGGATCCTTAGTAGCTTTCTGATAATCTGATTTATTTATGTTCAGTTCTCGGCAAATCATCGATTGCTCATTTATAGAAGGAAAATCAAAAACACAAAAATGTGAACTATTCAGTCTTATTGTTTTATCGGTTCCATAATAGCTTTGACTCAAATATATACAACAACAATTTTTGTTTCTAGAATTGGTAAAGTAGTCACGTATCCGTTCGTCATTTTTCTTACCTGTATTCAAATAATCATCAAATATGATTAATTTTTGGTTTTCATCAGACAAATCTGTCAGAGGGATGATTTCATCGTTACTTGCTTCTATCACGTCATAACCGACCTCTTTTGATATTGGTTCAAGAGATTTCAACAGATGCTTATATTTGCTTTGTTGGAGATTGCGAGCATAAAGGTATATCTTATCAAAATAGAGAAGCCTATATATCATATCAAGCAAAAGGTTAGTCTTGCCACCACCAGAGGGAGCACAAGTAAGCATCCTGAAACATCGGTTTGGCATGAAACTCTTTAATTGAACAAAATCGTTGTTTTCATCATCTTGAATGTCGTAATTTTGAATCTTCATATGATAATATGTTATACAATTTTATCGCATGGCGACACGTTATACGACACGTTATACGAGCGTTTTTATATATGATAACCCTAATTTTTCCGAACAAAATACGAAATTTTATGTAAACAAATGATATAATGAGTTTACTCAAATGGAAAGAAATAGCTGAGAAACGATCTGAGCTTGGTAAAAAGATAAACACAGTAAGAGAGACAATAAAACAAAAAACGATATCTGATCAAATGGGTGAAGTCGAGGCAGAGAAACTTTTCAAACCTATAACATCTGAGTTAAAGGAACTTACAGCCCCAAAAGCACCGTTGAGAAGATTACCAAAGAAAAAGCGACCTGTTCCAGATTATGGAATAGCTATTGAAGATGAAGTGCCTGATTATGGATTGGATGATTTGTTTGATCAACCTGTTTTACCTGAAAACGAGAAACAATTGGTTCCAAAACCTCCATCTTATGAAGATGTCCTTGAGGATTTAGCATCAGGTAAAAAACAAATGTATATAGATCCAGAATACATGTATGAACCGGAAGATCTTCCACCTGAATACGAAGAAGAAGAAGTACCTGATTACGAAATTCTTGCAGAGGATGCAATTAACCAAGCTTTAGATGAACTTCAAATACCGAATTATGATGATATTGAATTACGACTTCAACAAGAAGATATGAATAACAAAAAGAGGAAATCTTATCTTACCAAGACCCTGAAGATAGCTAAAGAGAAACGACATCAACTAAATGGTTATTGGAGTGATATCACTAAAAAATTAAATAGTGGTTCAATCACTGAAGCTGAGGCTCAATATCGAAGAAAAATTATTCAAGATACAAGAAAGGTTCTAAATGATTATATCAATTACAACAATCAAAAACTGAAAAATATTAAAGGGTCTGGTTTGAAGAAAAAAACAAAAAGAGGTGGACAGGTAATGTTTTTCAATAATCCAACAGAAATGATGAAAAAACTTGAACTGATTATCGGATCAAAGGTTGCTGGTAATAATAGCATAGAGCTAAGAAACACAGGTGTCGCTCTTCTTGACATCTTGTTGAGAAATTCAATACTCAATAAGCCGCAATATAACAAAATATACAAAAACTATTTTAGTCTAAACTAATCATATAAATGAATAGACAACTTGTATTATCCAGTCATATCGTCAAAGGTATAAGTGGTAATAAACCATCGGATTTCACAATCAAATACAGTAATCCGATAATACTAGATTCAAACAGACAATATGAAATCGGCCTAGACCGAATCATTTCGATGTCATTCACTTGGTTTAATGTGACAAGGGAACTTGATAATCAGAAAATCAGATATTCAACAGATAGTGGTACTAATTGGACGGAAATTATATTCAACCCTGGAGTATGGAATTACATTGATTTTGACAATTTAATCAAAGAAAAAACAAAAACAGGAACCTCATCAAACCCTCAATATCCAATCACTCTGGAGTTTAACGATACTGTATTCAGGACAATAATAACACTAGCCTCAAATTACAGATTAGATCTTACTCAAAGTAATTTTAATGATCTTATTGGTTTCAATAAAAAGATTCTAACAAGTAGTGTAAATGTTGGAGATTACATTCCTAATCTCTCACAAGACAGAGAAATATTGAATGTTCATTGTGATTTGATAAGTGACAGTCTTGTCGATGGTGAAGAGTCAGATATTATATATAGTTTCAGTACCTCAACTCTCACCCCGAGTTATAGTTTCACACAAGAGCCTCGGCGAGTTCAGTACAACCCGTGTAATAAAAATACGATCAATAAAATTTGGATATATATAACAGATGGCAAACGAAGAATTATAGATCTTAATCATAGTGACACTTCATTCAGTTTGATTTTAAGAGAGAAGAGAGATTAATCTAACTAATAGTTATATATGTCGTCGTATGAATACAAGCGAATTTATCACCCGAAACTAGGTCGTTTTGTGTATAAGCATAAAGGATCTGGGATTATTGTTGATAACATATTCAAACCAGTTGGAAGGGTGTTAAGTAAAGTTCCAGAAATGGTTTTAAAACCTTTTGCCAAAAAAGCGCTAGAATCTGGTATTTCACATGCTGGAGACAAACTGGGAAAAAAAGCAGCTGAAAAAAGCGGAGAGCTTATTATGAGAAAATTACATGGTTCAACTAAACAATCAATGAAACCAACCAAACCTACTAAACCAAAACAAGAAGACTACAACATGATTCTGAATAGACTTATATCTGGTACTGGTTATTAAAAAGTTAATTTTATCTAAACTACTCATATAAATGAGTTTCAGAACAAATGAAAATCTACAACGATACGAATACGTTCGTTTCCATTTGGATAATGTTATTGAGCAACCAGCGAACAATCAATCACAGAAAAAGACGGGTTACAGATTCACAATTAATGATAGGTCGACTATGTTCGATTTTTTTAATGGGTATTTCGAAGTAACTAAAGAGCTTCAAAAAAAGGCAAATGGTGCTGGATATGCTCAAGCGGATCGCATCACTATGATAAACGGATCTCACAGTCTAATCAGACATATGGTTATTAAATCGTCTGGTAAAATAGTATACGAGAGTGATAATTTACATCGAATAACGAATGTCAAAAATCTCCTTGAATACAGTGATGATTATAGTAGATCCGTTGGAAAGAATTCGTTCTGGTATCTTGATACTGATGGAACTACAGCAAATACAAACACAGGTTTTGAAGCCCGTCGTATTTTAACCCAAGCAACAGCCAACGACGGTAGTGGGGGAGCTAAATCGATTAATGAGATGATACCGTTGAACCGATACAGTTTTTTCCAAGAATTAGAAAGAAAAATGATGCCCCCGATGCAGCTCACAATTGAACTTGCATTTAACGAAGACAGTGAAATGATTCACATGGCAAATGGCATAGGCGCTGGTCGTGTTGTAGTAAAGAGATTGTATCTTTGGCTCCCAAGATTAATCCCAAAAGACAGCATGTATAGTAATTTCGTTTCAGAGTTTCTCAAGCCAACAACCTGGACATATATGCGAGATCTCTACAATCAGTCAGCAAATACCAGAGCTGTTCAGAATATGTTTCAAATCAGTCCAGCTATCGATGACGTTAGACATGTTTTTATATATCTCCAGAGGACAGACGCACCAAATGATGACGAAGCAGAGAGGAGTCCGTATTTGTTTGACACTTTCAAGTTGAATGCTGCTAACGCTAATAGCTCTCTCTCAAGCTGCCGTTTAGAATACGGAAACAACACATTTTACCCAGAGCTCGAATGTGATGCAGATTCAAAAATCAGGATATTCAATGATCTCATGTCATATGCATTTCGTAAGAACGATTACAATTCAGGAACACAGCTTAATGTATCCAATTTCACTAGTTTGTATGGATTATTGTATTTCGATTTGTCATATCAGAAAGAGGTAGTGACGAGAGATCCTAAACAGTTGATTCTCCATTATCGTCTCAATGTAGCCCCGACAGCAAACGTCCGAGCTCATAGCATCGTATTTTACGAGAGTGAGGTTGTAGTAAAGACAGTTGGAAACGAATTGATGATAGTTTAAATAAATAAGCTTTACATCGATGAAAATTTAAATGAATATGTTTTTTAAAAGAGAATTTATCTAACATATATTATATGACACAACTATACGAAATTAAAGTTAGTTTATCACCAAACCAGAAAAAGAATCTTAGTAACGCGTATCATAAAAGAGAAACAATAGTTCTAAGGCTCACGAAGGACTCTCTATCTGGGAATGACACTCTATACGTACCTCAGAATATAGTTAAGCGATTGGAAAAAAATAGAAAATTGAAAAAGGGAATGGACATTAAACTTTCTAAAACAAACATTCGAAAGCAATTAGGTGGATCTCTTCTGTCTACAGTTCTGGCGCTTGGAAGAACTTTTGTTCCCACTATTGCTAAGACTCTTGGATTGTCGGCTTTAGCTGGAGCAGCTAGTGAAGGAGCATCTCAGATTGTTAAGAAGATATCTGGAAAAGGTGTTCAAACTGGTGGGTTCCTCATACCACAAAATAAAATCGATCAGTTGATAGCATATAAACATCTTTTGACAACCAAACAAAAGAAGGATATATTAAATGCTCTACAAACAGGCTCTGGTGTTCATATAAAACCAACAAAAGTACAAACAGGTGGTTTCTTAGGTACTCTTCTTGCATCAATCGGAGTCCCTTTAGCTATTGAGGCAATAAAGAAGATGACTGGTAAAGGTGCCCCTCAGATGGGACAACCGAAACAAAGACCACCCAGATCTATACCAAATCCAACTACTGTTAACAATCAAGATGGTGGTTTGTTAGTCCCAATGTATAGAACTCCACCTTTTTATGGAAATTGGTCTGATCAAACATTAGGTATGGGGACTAAAAAAAAAGCTCCCAAAAAAAAAGCTCAGAAAAAGGGCAAAGGTCTACTATTAGGCAAAAACTCACCATTCAAAAACGTCCCTCTTCTAAACATTCTATTGTAAAACCCAAATTCCATAAGAATGTCCCATTAAGCAATTATGATTTAATAAAATGGTGTAAATATCTGAACATCTCAATTAATGATGTATTGTCAAGAGACGAAAATGTACCTCACAATCATAGACAGGCTCTATTCATTTACAATCTTGAACCGAGTTATATGAGCGGTAGCCATTGGGTGTCAACATATGTCAAAGATAACGTCATCAATTACTTTGATAGTTTTGGTTTGCCCCCCTTCCAAGAAATGGTCAATCACGCGAGAAAAAAGAATTTAACATTACTTCATCAGAACAATCAAATACAAAATTTACTGACGACAACATGCGGTTACTTCTGTTTGTACTTTTTGAATGAGATGAATAAGGGTAAATCATGTTTTGATCTGTTGGAAGTTTTCGACATATATGATACGACGAAGAATGAGAGGTTTCTAGCACGGTATTTCAAAAATATGTAATCAAGTTATATATGAAATCTTATTGCGTGAAACAAAAAAGGGTCACAGAATGTGTACCTGGGAGTGAACGATATGTGAGAGCCAAAAATAACAGACTTATGATGAAATGTATTTGTGCTGAATGTGGAATCACTAAGACGAAATTCATCAAAAGCCAAAAGGGAGGTGAAAATCCATTAGGTAAAGCTTTCGAGGCAGCCAAAATAGCCGAACAAATAACTCGCAAAGTAATTCCGTCTACGAACCATGTATTTGACCGATATTGGTCTGGTGATATATTGAAAGGTGCTTTCACAGAACCAACAGGTATAACAAGCAAGAAATTCTGGACTAAACCAAAGAAGGGTACTGTCATGCGTTTGGTGAAAAATCCGAAAACTGGTAAATATGAGAACGTATATATTGAACCTTAATCTAATCTAATCATATTATATATGAAATCATATTGCGTGAAACAAAAAAGGGTCACAGAATGTGTACCTGGGAGTGAACGATATGAAAAGGCTAAAAATGGGAGGCTTATGCTTAAATGTAAATGCTCTGAATGCGGAATAACTAAGACTAAATTCGTTAAACAGGCGGGAAACGGGTCAGCCCGTCGACAGGGGCGGGCGTACTAGATACAGTAGCATCAACTGGTACTGATTTATTGATTCACCACGGTATTCCTTGGCTGGGAAAAAAGGCTGTTGAAATGGGAAGATATTATGGATCAGAAGCTTTGAGAAACCCAAAACTGCAGAAAAAGGCTATCGATTATGCTCTGGATAAGTTGAATCCAATGATTCAAAATGTTGGAAGTCAAGCTCTTGATCAATTATCAACCAAAATAAGACCAAATAGAAAGTATAAAACTGACAGGAAGGATTTGGATGGTGCTGGTGTTGATATACATAAACTAATTGGGAAAATACCGAAACCAAAAGCTGGATGGACTCCTGGAAATTATAAATACATGGGACCATACAATCCTCTCGATAAACAGTTAGAGTATGATAGGAACACTGGAGAGGTCACCAAATGGCACGTACAACCTTACAATAAAGTGGATGAAATAGCAGCTCATCATGATATTTGTTATGATATGGGGAAAAACAAAGGTGAATGTGACAAGAAAATGGTTAAGTCATTGGATGAAATACCTTATGGACAGATGCCAAAATGGGGGCAAACAGCTCGCTTCTTGATTAACACAAAGCAGAAACTAGGTCTTGGTGTAAAACGGGAAAGGCCGTCGAGTGAAGAAAACTGGCAAGAAAAACTAGCTGATGAGCTTCATAAGCCCATAAAACGAAATTTTACTCGACGGCGTGTTATTGTAAATCATATTGACGAAATATGGTGCTCTGATATTGTTGAGATGCAAAAGTTCAGTCGATGGAACGCTGGCTACAGATATCTTCTTATGGTTTTAGATGTATTCTCTAAATACGGTTGGATCGTTCCATTAAAAGATAAAAAGGGTGAAACCGTTATGAATGCTTTTAAAACAATCCTTAAAGAAGGTAGAAAACCGGAATATTTATGGACAGACAAAGGCAAAGAGTATTACAACAAACATGTTAAAGAACTACTTGATAAGAATAAAATAACCTTGTACTCAACTGAGAATGAGGAAAAGTCGTCAGTTTGTGAAAGATGGAACCGTACAATCAAAACCAAGATGTGGAAGCAGTTTACTGTTCAAGGTAATACACAGTATTTAGAAATGCTACCCAAATTAGTGAAACAGTATAACAACACTAAACATAGTTCTATCAAAATGACACCCATAGAAGCCAGTAAAAAGAAAAATGAAGGCACTGTTTACTTTAATCTGTATGGTAATTTGGAGCAAGTATCATCTAAACCAAAATTCAAAATAGGTGATAAGGTTAGAATAAGTAAGTATAAACGGAATGTGTTTGATAAGGGCTATACACCGAATTGGTCTGAGGAAATTTTTACAGTTGATGAAATACAACATACAAACCCAATCACATACAAACTAAAGGATCTCAGAGGTGAAGATATTCAAGGGAGTTTTTATGAACCTGAATTATTAAAAGCTAAACAGGAGGTATTCCGTATCGACAAAGTTATTAGGAGAGATTACAAGAAGAAACAAGCTTTAGTCAAATGGAAGGGATATAGTGATGACTTCAACAGTTGGATTCCGTTAAAGGACTTAAGAGATATATAAAGTGTTTTAAAGAGAATTATCTAACATATTATTATATCTAAATAGATACAGTATATACTGTTTATTTGCTTTTGGTAGCCAAAAATAATTGTTTCTGGCTATTATATAACCTTATATATTGATGGAAAATACTGGAGTTAGGCCTTTTTCGAAGTACTTGGAAAGAAGTGCGTTAGTCTATAGAATAATTAAAAAAGAATTTAATCGAAATTACAAAGTTACTGACTGAATTTAAACGCGCGAATAGTTATAAAGGAATAATAACATATAGCATTAATACATATGGATATGTTCACTTATGAAGGAAAAAAACTGAATATTATCAAAAAGGATGATGACATATGCTTCCGTGCTAAAACAGTTGCTAACATTTTGGAATATTCAAATTCACGAAAAGCGATTAATGATCATGTTGATGAAAAAGATAAATGTTCACTTAAGAGGCTCAACTCCAAGGGTAACGAATCGTTACCTTTAACTGGGAACATCAGAAACACGATTTATATAAATGAATCTGGATTGTACAGCCTAATATTGAGATCAAAAATGGATAAAGCGAAAGAATTCAAACGTTGGGTAACAAAAGAGGTTTTACCATCAATCAGAAAAACAGGTAAGTATGAATTCAACAACAGGCCATACAAAATGCTGACATTCAATATCAACACAGAATATGATTTACATAAAAAGGTAGTCAACTTTATTAGAAACAATTATCCTAAAGCAATCCTAATCCCAACATTAGGTGAAAACCAAATTAATGGTAACACGAGAATAAAATCATACAACATGGGTTATCAGAAGGGAGCTTGTGATCTATTCATTGGAAATATGCATTTGAAGTACTCAGGTTTTGCAATCGAATTTAAAACACCAACTGGTTATGGAAAGCTTTCAGAAGAACAGGAGATGATGCTACAAGAGTACGAAAACAACAATTACAAAATATTAGTCAGCAACGATTATGATGAAATCATTAAAGAAATCATACTTTATTTCCAGGGTGTAAGAATCAAATGCAAACATTGTTCCAGAAAATTCAAGTCAACAGAAACATTAAGCAATCATTTGAAATTCATACACAAACACTTATAAAGAGAAAAATAATATATAGATTATATATATATGGAAAATCAAAATGTAAAGAGAGGTCGAGGTAGACCAAAAAAGTATTCAACTGAAGAGGAGAAGAAGGAGGCTATAAAACAACAAAAATCGAAGTACATGCTAAATAAGGAATGGTATTGTGATATATGCAATACTGGTCGTAATTATACTCTAGCTGGTAAATGGTGTCATTTGAACACAAAAAAGCACATTAAAAATGTCCATGAAATCAATATGAAAGAGGTAAGGAATGAAATAAAACGGATACTAAATCCATGATAATCTTTTTTCATATAGTTCAAGGGATCCTATGTTTTAGATCATTTGAATTCTCGACCATTTAAAACGCGCAATGAAAGTTATTTAAAAGAATATCAATACTATAGTATATATGAAAATAAAAGAATATAATTATATAGAAATGAACAAAGCTAGTTTGAAGAAACTTAGCAAATCAAAACTTATCAAATTGCTTCTGAATCAAAAGAAAAGGAAGCCTGAAATCATCATAGCAGATGATACCAAACCAGTTCCAACACAAAGGACTTATAAACCAAGACCACCTGTACCAACACCTCGCAAGAGTGTCAAACAGATGGCTAAAGAATATGAAGAAAACATCATTCTTCCACCTCCAGAATTCAGGGATAATTATAAACCAGTTCCAGCGTCAAGAACATCCAAACCAAGGAGACCAATACCAACACCAAGAACCAAAATAGAACAAACAGACAAAGCCTTAAAAGGTTACACTAAGTCTTATGAAATCAACATCAAAAACAATAAAGACCCATTATCTCAAATGCAAAACACTAGAAAGGCTATAGAACATCGTGTAATAACTTTGTTGAATGAAATGAAAGGCTTTAAATACGTTGAAACATTGAAAGTTACTTTCGAAAAAAATTCAGGTGATGAAATGGTTGAAAAGTCAGCATATTTCAATAGCACACCTCAAACAATAATCAACCAAATGGAAATCACTGATTCATTACAATTAACAAAACAACTGATAATGAATAAAATAGCTCAATGGATATCAGAAGGATCTGGTTGGACAATCAAATCAGTTGATAGTCATTACCTCAACATCGTCAAATACAAACCCTTGAAAGGATCCTCATATATACAACTGCCTTATGAACTGCGAAACAGCGCCAAAGGATTAATAAACATGAAAAATAAGGATAATGAATGTTTCAGATGGTGCCATATAAGGCATTTGAACCCACAAGAAAAATATCCACAAAGAATAAAAAAGACAGACAAACAATACGTTGAAAAATTAGATTATTCAAACATTGATTTTCCAGTTAATGTCAAACATTACAACAAAATTGAGAAGCAAAACAGTATCAATATAAACGTATTTGGGTATGAAAACAAAGAGCCATATCCCATCTATGTTTCCAAAGAAAAGTATGAAGATCATATGGAACTACTTCTGGTAATGAAAGATGAAAACAAGCATTACGTGCTAATAAAAGATTTCAGCAAATTTATGTATAACCAAACAAAACACAAAGAAAGAAAACACTTTTGTATGTACTGTCTGCAATGTTTCAGTTCTGAAAGAGTATTAAACAATCACAAAGAAAACTGTATTCAAATTAACGGCCAGCAAGCAGTAAATATGCCAACTAAAGATAATAACATACTGAAATTCAACAATTTCCATAAACAGCAACAAACACCATTCGTCATCTATGCTGATTTTGAGGTTATAACAGAGAAGATTCAGGGATGCCAACCAGACAGTAATAAATCATATACTGAAGCCTACCAAATACACACAGATTGTGGATATGGTTATAAAGTAGTTTGCTGTTATGATGACAAATATACAAAACCAATACAACTATATAGAGGTGAAAATGCTGTGTACAAATTCATGGAAAGTATGTTAGAAGAAGTAAAATACTGCAAAAAAACTATGAAGACATTCTTCAACAAACCATTAAAAATGACAAAAGAGGATGAAGAGGAATTCGAAAAAGCAAAAGAATGTCACATCTGCGATAAAAAATATACTGAAAAAGACATTCGAGTGAGAGATCATTGCCATATTACTGGTAAATACAGAGGCTCAGCACATCAAGACTGTAATCTGAAACTTAGAATAAATCCAGAAGAAATAAAAATTCCTGTTATATTCCATAATCTGAGGGGTTATGACTGTCATTTTATAATGCAAGAAATTGGAGCTATTGTTAAGAATAATACATACACCAAAAACGGAAAAGAGATTAAAATGGACATAAATGCAATTCCAAACAATATGGAAAAATATATGGCATTCATGCTTGGTAACCATCTGACATTCATTGATAGCTTTCAATTCATGAGCTCAAGTTTGGATAAATTAGTCAGCAACTTACCAGCAGAAGCTTTAAAGTATATAAACAAAAAATTCAAAGGCAAAAAATTCGAGCTTATGACGCGAAAAGGTGTTTATCCTTATGATTACATGGACAGTTTTGAGAAATTCAATAAAACAGAATTACCAACTAAAGAAGAATTTTACAGCATATTAAATAATGAGCATATAACAGACGAGGATTATAGCCATGCTCAAAACGTATGGAATATATTCCAATTACAAACAATGGGTGAATACCATAATCTATATCTAAAGTCTGATATACTTCTATTAGCCGACGTGTTTGAAAACTTCCGTAAGACCTGTCTTCAGTATTACAAACTCGACCCCTGTCACTACTTTACATCTCCTGGTTTGTCATGGGATGCTATGTTGAAGATGACCAATATCAAACTGGAACTAATGACAGACATAGACATGTTTCAATTCATTGAAAAAGGTATGCGTGGTGGTATATCTTATATAGCCAATCGATATGGAAAAGCAAACAATAAGTACATGAGAGAATACGACGAGAAGGCGCCCTCAAAGTATATTATGTACCTTGATGCTAATAATTTATACGGTTGGGCTATGAGTCAATATCTCCCCACTGGTGGTTTCAAATGGATGACAGAAAAGCAGATTAATAAAATCAATTTAGCTCAGTATAATGAAGACAGTAATAAAGGATTGATACTAGAAGTTGATATGGAATACCCCAAAGAGTTGCATGACATTCATAATGACTATCCTCTAGGGTCAGAAAAAGTGAAAGTAACTGATAATATGTTGTCTGGATATTGTAAGAAAATACAGAAAAAGTTCAACATATCGACGGGACTGGTGCATAAACTGATCCCTACATTATGTGACAAAGAAAAATATGTTCTACACTACAGAAACCTACAGCTATATCTTGATCTTGGATTGAAAATAAAGAAAGTCCATCGAGTGTTAGAATTCAACCAGTCTCCATGGCTAAAGCAATACATTGATTTCAATACACAAAAACGTACTCAAGCGAAAAATTCATTCGAAAAAGACTTCTTCAAACTGATGAATAACTCAGTATTTGGAAAAACGATGGAGAACATAAGAAAGCGTGTTGATGTCAGACTTATTACTGATAGAAATAAACTATTGAAAATGGCTTCCAAACCAACTTATGTCAGCAGTAAGATATTCAATGAAAATCTAGTTGCGGTGCATAAGATCAAAGAAACGTTAACTCTAAACAGGCCAGCATATGTAGGTATGTGTATTCTTGATCTGAGCAAGACATTAATGTATGATTTTCATTATAACTACATAAAAGAAAAGTATGGAAGCAAAGCCAAGCTGCTCTTCACTGACACAGACAGTCTGACATATGAGATTGAAGCTGAAGATGTTTACCAAGACTTTTGGAATAACAAAGATCTATTCGACAACAGTGACTATCCTGAAAACTCACTTTATTTCGATAAGACAAACAAAAAGGTAATCGGTAAATTCAAAGATGAAGCAGCTGGAATACCAATCATAGAATTCATAGGTTTGCGATCAAAAATGTATAGTTACATAAAAGACAACCAGAAAGTAGGAAAAACAGCCAAAGGAATCAAGAAGAACATAATAAAGAACAATATCAAACATGAAGATTATAAAAATATTTTATTAGAAAACAGACAAATGCATCATACTATGAAAACCATCCGAAGCAACAATCATCAACTCGGAAGCTATGAAATTAATAAAGTGTCACTCAGCTGTTTTGACGACAAAAGATATATATCAAACGATGGAATCAATAGTTTCGCTTACGGACATTATGCAATCTGAAGATGTGACGTCACGACACAGCTGTGTCGGCCTCCATACAAGTTGCGCAAACACAGTCTGCTTTTCTGTTCACTACAAACTTTACTGACAAACTTTACTGACAAACTTTACTGACAAACTTTACTGACAAACTTTACTGACAAACTTTACTGACAAACTTTACTTCAACTACAAGTTCATCTGATATTACATGACAATCTGATGACTCATTTCCTCGGGAAAGTCCCTGTGGTTTTCAAGACAAAAAAACTGTCTAACGCGTTAAACAAACAATTGAAAAACTTAATGACTCATTTCCTCGGGAAAGTCCCTGTGGTTTTAAGACTTCCTGTTGTATGAAGTCACGCGATGTAAAAATGCGTTCGTTTCCACATGAAATAAAAACATATAGATTTCCATGAAATGGAAAACTGCGTTCGGTGTCATATGAAATAAAACATATAGATTTTCATGAAATGGAAAACTGCGTTCGGTGTCATATGAAATAAAACATATAGATTTTCATGAAATGGAACCAGCATCGCAAAAAGAAACTTCCCCTCTTGATCGCTTTGCGATCAATTCACTGCCTCACAAAAGCTCCGCTTTTGTTCCCCAATGCGAAACTATGGATCTAGCATATATAAAAATGATCTGGAACCATGTTGCCTACAGTGCCCTACGAGACTACGTCTCTACCCACTGTAGGCTGCAAGGAGCCTCACTCGTCACTAAAGTGACGACTTCCCGAGCCTGCTCGGCTCCTACCGACATATGAAAACTGCTTTTTATACCCCACAGAAGAAACCATAAATAATTTCCATCAGATGGAAAGTAGATATATAGTTGGGCTTGGTAACAGAGCATTTTGAAAAAATGCTCTGGTACCCCCAACTATATAACTACTTATTTTTGGTTGCAAATTCCTACACTTCACATAAGATCACACATGTCTTAAAACGATTATACATTTCTTTTTCATAGTCTTCCAAGCACTCCACAGCTGTAGTATTAAAACTGTGAGCTAAATCTCTTGACCTTAACTTACAGAGGATATATTCAAGTACTTTTTAATTAAACTTATTATAAAGCTTATTATGTCAGCCAATGTGAATTATTGAATGATATTTAAGCTTATATTATTAAATTTCACAAGTCGTATTCTTGATAAAAGATCGCAATTCTGAACGTCGCTAATTGCTGCTATAAGTTTATCACACGGCAGCACGACTTTAAGTTTAAGTCTTAAATCTGACAAAAAGCTTAAGAAACATAAAATCGTTTGCACACGTGAATTTAACCGTTCGATAAACAGTACAATACATTCACTTACCGGCAAAAGTTCTTTGTAAAATATCCTTTTCTTTACAAGGCCTCTTCTTACGAACAGCACCTATCTTCCGAGCTTTATTGCAGTTGTGATCACCATTTTACGAGTCAAAACAAAGACCGTGGAGCTGTTTGTTTACCTTTACTCGGACGCCATTTTTCTTTTCATGTGATGATTTGTCTCAAGGTAATGAAAGGTCACAGCCAGCTAGCCAATTGCGTGCGCGGAAAAACAATGGCATTGTTTAAGCCATGGCGCTACCTAGTTTCCAAGCCCCCCAATTTGGATGTCGCAAAAGAAGCCAGAATTCTGTGCGCGGGGCATGAATGGTTGTCCCTCAAAGCAAAAAGTGATGGAAAGTAAAAAAACAACACTGCTTTTGATGTTAACGCCGGTCTGTGGTGGCTTATTTATATTGACGGTATGGGAATGTTCTGTCTTCTGTGCATGAAGCACATGCAGGGGGAAGCTCGACTCAGTCAGTTCTGTGAAAAACCATCAGTCCGTATGCGGCTAGGTACCCTAGGAGACCATCTGTCCAGTGGTAACCACAAATCTTCCGTCCAAGTTGAGCACACTCAGCGTGTTTCTCATTTCCATAAGTTAGCTGTCCAGAAAGATGCAGCACAAGACGTCATCTTGCAAAATGTATTCCTGTCTGCATACTGGCTCGCAAAAGAAGAGGTGGCAAACAAGAAGTTCCCTTCACTGTTGGCACTCCTGGAACATGCTGGAAACAACACAATAAAGTTCTTTATGCACAGGTCTCAGCAGTCTATCATTGAGATCTTTCAGGCCATAGGAGATGAGCTACGTGATCGCACCATTGGTGCCATCACCAAGTGCTCAGCCGTTGGTCTTCTTTGTGATGATGCCATGGACGTCAGTGTAGTCGAACAGTGCATTGGCTTTGTTCAATTCTATGATTCTGGCCAGCAGAATGTCGAGGTGAAATTTCTTTTCGCCGAGGATGCCCTCGAAAACAGTGACTCGGCAAATAGCCAAGCGCTGTATGACATAGTCATAAAACAGTTTGAGAGCATTGGGCTGAGGAAACTGACAGGACTATGTACTGATGGGGCAAGTGTGATGGTCGGTAAAAGGGAGGGGCTGGCAGCAAAGCTTAGGCGAGACTGCCCGGATATGATTAATCTGCATTGTGTTTGTCATAAGCTGGCACTCGCTTGTGCTGATGCCGATCAGGAATTGAAGTATGTCGATCACATGGCCACCATCATTCGCCAGCTGTGGCAAAGCATGGAAAACTCTTCTAAGCGTACCAAGGCGTATATGAAGACACAGATGCGGCTGCATGAGTTTGGCCTGAACAGAAAAACGAAGAAAAAAGTATTTAAAAAGCTCAAGAAAGCTTGCAAGACAAGGTGGCTGTCATTCAACAACTCTGTCTCTGCTCTGTATGAAGATCTGCCAGCTGTATTGTTGACCCTGAGTAGCCTACCTGAGAAGGATGTTATGGCATGTGGTCTTCTTAAGAACATCCGAAGCGGCAAGTTCATAGCTACATTGTATGTTTTGAACAGCGTCCTGCCTCACCTGGCTTACCTGTCACTGGCTTTTCAAAAAGGAAAAGTGAATTTTGGACATATCAAGCCTGCCCTTCAATGCACAAAGGATGCCCTTAAAGACATGACAACAGGACAGATGCTACAGACACTGAGAACAGATCTAACACCTGAAGGTATAACTTAAAAATAAAGGTACCTTTATTCATTTTTTTTATTCATTCTTCATTTAGTTCTGTTTTAATGCAAGGTGTATCTTGTATTCACATCACAGGACGATTATCCCCAATTGCACATGATGTTTCCATTGATGAGCCAACATATAAATGGGCTGAAACCTTCCTAGGGAAATATATCAATGCTTTTATTGTAAACCTGGACGAAAGGTTTGCCAAAGTGCCAGTTGTTGCTGCCTTCTCCATCTTCCAGCTAGATGAGCTGCCAAATCGTGAGGATTCAACTTTTCAGAATTACGGCAAGGACAACATAAAGCAGTTGGCTGAACATTTTCATGTGAGTTTAACTATTTTTTTTATTTGCATCAACCATATTTTTTGTAATTTATCCTTTTACTCAAGCAAGACTATGTGTGTACTTTAATAAGTGGCTAATTATTGGTTTTTAGCTTGACCATGACGAGCTGTTGTCAGAATGGCAGAAGATCAAGTACAATTACTTGTCTTGGAAGCAAACAGAGATGTTGACCACTGGTAACAATCAAGCAAACTCGACAATTTACTTGTAAAAGCTTGGTAGCTAACAGACACTAAACTGTTGTATTCATTTTTAGAATCTTGCATGAAGAAAGTAGTCAGGCTCAGAGACATATTCCCTTTGCTCAGCCATCTTGCCGAGGTGGGACTTGCACTGCCAGTGTCAAACGCATGGCCTGAAAGGTAATCTTTATCTATTTTTTAAAAGCAGACTATAAAAGAAAAGCTGCGAGCGACAATTAATTACATGCTCTATTTTCTTGTAGAGGTGTAAGCTGTCTAAAAAGGTTGAAAACCCGTCTGAGGAGTAGGTTGAGTCAAAAGATGCTCAACTCCCTAATGATGATTAGCATTAATGGGCCAAAGCCATTCTCCAAGGATGCAGAGGACGTCATCAAAGCTGCAGTTCAGAGGTGCTAGGGACATTTTTGATAAAATGACCTAAAAGGCAAACGTACAGCTCATAGTAGTTTACAGTAATAGTACAATTTCATTATAAGTTGTATCCACAAGTTAATTCCCTAGTATGTCTTATTCTTGCTTTTGTTCCTTTTCAGATGGTTGTCTGCCAAGAAGAGAAGGCGCCTTCCAAGGACAATGATGCCTAAAGACAGGCAAGAAGATGGACACACAGAGACAGGGGAGGGCGTGGCTCATGAAGAAGAACCTGGGGTAGAAGAAGAAGAAGAAGAAGAAGAAGAAGTGGAGAGAAGTGAGGAAGTAGAGGTCGAGGTTGAAGATCATGTGGAGGAGGAACAAAGAGCTTTGAGGCTGTTCCACTTGGAAGAACAAGCAAATAAAGATGACAGTGATAGTGATAGTGATTCAGACTATGACAGTGATTTCTTCTCAGATGATGATCTATAAATCAGCAACAGAGCACATTAAACTTATATTCCCATATTCAACATCCTGTGTTAAATGTATTTTTATTTGCATTCATATTAGAAATAAAATAATATGATATGTAATCCCAATATCAGGGGATGGTAAATAACAAAATGCCTACGTATGTATAATTTTTTCTCTTTAATGGTTGTTTCTTTTTACATAAAAGAGCCCTTAGATTTCACCAGAGTGCACCAAATTGAATTAAAATTTTCAAAATTTCCTGGGGGAGGCCCCCCATACCCCCCCAATGGGAGGGGGCAGCCCCCTCCCATACCTACCCCCTCGTCGGCTCCGCCGACGGCAGAAGGCGCTTCGCACCTTCTTTAGCCGGCACGATTTGTAAGCTAACCGGCAGACAAATTTCTTAGCTACAACCCTGCATGGTGATCACATGATAGACAATTTCAGTTCGAGTTTCATCAATTTACGTAAAAAGCCAGGGTTACTTTACAAAAACTCGGTAGCTTTCCACAGTGGTTGAGGCAACGTATCAGTCAGTTCCATGCGAACAATGTTTTCAAACTCTTTCAACAAACCCAAGTCCACCATTTGTTTTTCTGTTGTCCAGTAAGAGAAGTGAACGACAAAAGCTTCACCTACAATACAGTTAGGATATGGAGCGTTTTTCGAATACCTAACTGTCCACCAATCCTCGTCATCATGGATAAGTCCTGTCTCTATAATTCTTCTGATTTCAATCAGGTTTACATCAATGAGGAAGAAATTAATACTGAAGCGCAATCGATCCGTCGTGTGATTTCGCCCGTGAAACATGTATCTGCTTGTTTGATTTTTATGATAGTGATGCACGAATGCGCGAAGTATCATTTCGGCGCAATCGGCTCGTTTCCATCCACAATCTGCATTCTGATGATAATCTATTTTCAATCCCTTAGGATTCACTTCGTTGTCAAAAACGCCAATCTGTTGATGAAGCCAGTTGCATCTCCAGTTGGACACGATGTTGGCGAAGTGGATGAAGCAATCGTTTGGATTCTTGTTCTTTAACATGGTGCCAAAAACGTTTCGGCTGATGTACACGATATCATCGTCCAGCTTAAAATAAACATCAGAAGGATTTTCCACGAGACGCTGAAGGACGTAGTAGTGAAACTTGGCATAGAATTGATGCAAGTTTATTCTCTGCGTGAGAGGATTACCTCTGAAATAGACGAACTGAAAGGCTTCGTCTTTTAAAACGCTGTTAGCGGTCGTGGAGAAGTTCTTAAGCTTGGCTTGCGTTTCCGCGTCGTATCCTATCATAGCAAGTATCACCTTGTCAACCACACCGCCGTTTTGTCGAAGCTCTCTGTAGAGGTAAGGCAGCAGAATTCGAAGATATTTCCATCGACCGGTAAATATGCACACATGAACTCGACCACGTTGAGGCTCCATATTGGCCTTGACTGTCGGTTCGAGTTTCGGTAGAACAGGTTGGTATACCCCAACTCGACTCGGTGTCTCGACTGGAACAGCAATGGGTACCTGGTTCACATGTTTCTGATACACAGCAATATAAAGCATCACCACTAGCAGAACAAGGACGGTAAACAGAAGAACCCTGAAGTTTTTCATGTCGGTGGTCATACCATTGAAATTTAAGATCCTTCAGCTTTCCTTTGCTCAGCCGTGGAGCAGTTTCTTGGTCGAGTTTGAACGTGTTTGACAACTCCTTGAACAATCCTCTATCTGATTGAAATTACCATTGACTGCGTGTGTCGCTCCAGTCGATTTTTGGCCGAAAGATTCCTTGCGACGAAGAACGGTTGTTCTTATCTCTATTGTCTTCACCACCCAATGAATCTATTACGCGCGCGCAATATCAGCTCAAAACGCTATGCAAATTCAATTGTTGCCGAGGCAATGCCTTTACCTTCTGTTCTGTTTGCCCATTGTTAGAAACCAGTGTTGAAACCTAGCAACCAAAAGCTTTCTTGCTACTTTTATTTTATTATTATTTTTTTAATTTAACCAGAGAACGCTTTTTTGACTAGATTATACTTCTTATGCAGATTCAAAAGTGTAGCGAGTTCATTTGGCGAGAAACAACAGTGCCGGTATGGTCTGATGAAAATCATGCATAAATTATTCAGTAATTCAATTATTCAATTGTTGATCAGCAAATGTGACACGATGCTGAACCGTATCTCAATGAGGCTATGGTTGAAAAATTACATTACTGAAGAAATATATAAACAAAACAAAAAGGAGCCTGTTTGTTTATTTCGGTTTGTTCGTTCGTTTTGAGAATGCAAAAATGTATCTTTACGTGCGAATACGTGCTTAAGATACACATAGACTTGCAAAAACGTTGGAAACGAGTGACAATATTACGAAGTCACAAGGACTACTACATAGTGCTTAAAACGGACTTTGAGAAAAGTCTGTACCTTCCAATAAAGCTACAGATAACTCTGAGAAGCTGCAAATTCTTTATTTGAGAGTATGTTGTATCTTACGTAGAGAAAGTGTTGCAACATTTTGTGAGGGAAAACGATTTTGGTGTTTCTAGCGTCTAACTTAAATAAAGGTTTCAATCTTTCTTTTCTTCTAGCGTATTTGAGCTGAGCAATCACCAATTTTTTTCAAGTTGTAGTAGTTGGTTGATATCCATTCTTGCTCGTCCTCGCTCAGTCTATTGTGCATGTTAGTTAGAAAATAAGCATTTTTTCCGGCGGCTGGTATATCGGAGGATAATGCCCGAGGCTGAAAGGCTCAAGGATATATATTATTAGCCTGCGAGCAGGCTCACTTAGTGTGTTGTTCGCGCGAGTTGTTTTCCTCACCCCATTCTTCTCGCCGCGCCGGCTCGCTTCGCTCGCCGACTTCCGCCGCCAAGATGCTCGCGGGAATAACACACTTAGTGAGCCCGCTCGCAGGCTAGGATATCATCCTCCGACATACTAGCAAGCCAGGAAGGATTTTATTTATTTCATAACCGGCTCCGATCAATTTTCACCCACTTTTAAGGTGCTGAAGAAGAAAAAAAAGTCATTGATGGTTATGACATGATCAGTGCAGGTGATTTCCCATTAGTGGCTTCTGCAAACGATTTTCTTTGTCTGTCATGAAAAACTGAAAGAGTCTGGGCCAATTTTTGACATTTTAGGTGGTTTTGTTGTAGTCGAGGTAAAATCGGACGAGGGAAGTCAAATCGAGTGGCGTGAATCGCCTGATACCCGCAATCCAAATTTTTGCAACGTGATGTGTTTCTACCAATGAGCGCACTCAAAAATTAATCGGGGGGGTGGGGTGGGGGTTATAACATGCCGCTCAAGAAGAACAAAATGTTTCAAAGTTAACATTCTAATAGTTTTTCGAAACTCAGCTAACAGCTAACAGTTAACAACGTAGTAGTAGTACTAGCAGACTTAAATTATTTAAGTGTCTGGGTATTTAGGTTTTGAAAAACTAATTGGGGACCTTAATAAAGTACGAAAAAGAGAGAAAAATAAATATATTTTCATATGTAAATAGATAAAACATGAGATACAATAAAACGGGAAATTGACATATTTTCTGTATAAAAAAGGACTAGGGTATGCGAACTAATTAATAGGTACTTTACAACTAATTTGAAACTGATCTTGTAATATATAGAAGTTACATCGTATACTAAGCGGTCTAGAATAGTTCTGAGAAAGTGACAAAGTGTAGATTGAAAAATTTTAAAACATACGTCACAGTTCTTAAACTCGTCTATAAGAAGTGTTAAGTCTTTCTTGTTGATGCATAGAAGGGGTCCAAAAAAGCGCAGTGAGTGTTTACCGAAATATAAGACGAGCGAATTTCTGAGATCTTCTGAGGTTGTATCCTTTAGGAATTGTGTGAAGTAGTTTTGATAGCTAGTGCGGTACTAGGCCGTTTTTAACTGTAAACATAAAAGTAGCTATCTTTTGTAATCTTCTTTGGTACAGAGTAGGGAGGCAGATCACTATAGGACCCAGTCTTTGATTTTAAAAACTGCTCTCAATGCACGTTCTTGAATTCCTTCAAGTTTGTGCTTGACGGAAGCCGTTGCGAAAGTGCCATACAATGTCACAACACGTGAGATGAGGTAAAATAGTGGATTTATAAAGTTGCAGTTTAGCGGAGCAGTGGTCCGTTTCTCCCGCTCGAAACTCAGGATACCTTTCCGGGCACGGTAAGTATTTTCTCGAGCTCATTTATTTATCAGCTAATGATAATTATTGGGGCAAACCTTAGCGATATGCTTCACTAAATTATGAAGATTAAAATTTAGCTTTCAAAATCAATAAAAATTGTATATTATTGGAGAATATTGTGCACCTAAATTAAAAATAGTTTTCTGTCCCGGAAAGTCATCGGGAGTTTAGAGAAATGGTCCCCAGGGTATAAGATTACGTAACCTCAATGTCTGTATTACTGACTCTTCAAGCTGAAAGCTTAATTGCACATAATTTCAAAGAAAAATAAATTTAAAAAGTTATGAATACACAGCATCACATGGTGATCACATGATAGACAATTTCAGTTCGAGTTTCATCAATTTAAGTAAAAAACAGGGTCACTTTGCAAAAACTCGGTAGCTTTCCACAGTGGTTGAGGCAACGTATCACCCAGTTCCATGCGAACAATGTTTTCAAACTCTTTTAACAAACCCAAGTCTAACATTTGCTTTTCTGTTGTGAAGTAAGAGAAGTGAACAACGAAAGCTTCGCCTACAATACAGTTAGGATGTGTAGCATTTTTCGAATATTTAACTGTCCACCAATACTCGTCATCACCGATAAGTCCCGTCTCCATAATTCTTCTGATATCAATCAGGTTTACATCAATGAGGAAAAAATTAATACTGAAGCGTAACCGATCCGTCGTGTGATTTCGCCATGAAATATGTATTTACTTGTTTGATTACTATGATGGTGATGTAAAAACGCACGAAGAACCATTTCGGCGCAATCGACTCGTTTCCATCCGCATTCCCCATTCGGGTGATAGTCTATTTTCAGTCCCTTAGGATTCACCTCGTTGTCAAAAACGCCAATCTGCTGATGAAGCCAGTTACATCTCCAGTTGGACACGATATTGGCAAAGTGGATGAAGCAATCGCTCGGATTCTTGTTCTTTAACATGGTGCCAAAAACGTTGGGGCTGATGTACACGATATCATCGTCCAACTTAAAATAAACATCAGAAGGATTTTCCACGAGACGTTGAAGGACGTAGTAGTGAAACTTGGCATAGAATGGTACCAAATTCATTCTTTTCGTGAGAGGATCATGTTTGAAATAGACGAACTGATAGGCTTTGTCCTTTAAAATGCTGTTAGCAGTCGTCGAGAAGTTCTTAAGTTTGGTTTGCGTTTCTACGTCGTATCCTATCATAGCAAATATCACCCTGTCAACCACACCGCCGTTTTGTCGAAGCTCTCTGTAGAGGTAAGGCAGCAGAATTCGAAGATACTTCCATCGACCGGTAAATATGCACACATGAACTCGACCACGTTGAGGCTTGACTGAGGATAATTGGAGTTTCGGTAGAACAAGTTGGTGTACCCCAACTGGACGCGGAGCCTTGACTGGAACAGCAATGGTTACCTGGTTCACATGTTTCTGATACACAGCAATATAAAGCATCACCACTAGCAGAACAAGGATGCTAAACAGAAGAACCCTGAACTTTTTCATGTCGGTAGTCATACCACTGCAATTTAAGATTCCTTCAGCTTTCCTTTCCCGTTTCTTGGTTGCGTTACAAAGTGCGGTTTTGCAATTCCTTGAACAAACTCCTATGGGATTGCGTGTGTCGATCCGGTCGATTTTTTTGGCCGAAAATATTCCTTGCAACGATAAACGGTTGTCCTTATCTCTTTTGTCTCCACCACCCAATGAACATTGCGCGCGCACTCCAAACGCGATCCAAATTCAAATGACTGTTGCCAAGGCAACGCCTTCACTTTCTCTTTTCTTGTTTTCTTTTCTGTTCGCCCATGGTTGAAACCTTGCAACCGAAAGCTTTCTTGATACTTTTATTACTTTGTTTCTTTATTTAAGGTGGCCCGATACTATTTATTTGTATCGGGCCTTACGTCGGGGCTACTCAATAAGGTTTTGTACGGGGCACATCCGCCCAGAGGTTCAAACCCTTACCCTATAATATGCTATTTTTTACCAAAATGGCGCCCCTTTCATATACCTGGAGCAAAACTGCACCCCTTTCTTATACCTCAAGGATAACCCAAAACAATAGAATTTCCTGTAATAACCACGTTTTTCCCGGGTTTTCAGTAGTTCTGATTCAGTTGCGTAGTCGTTTCTGCCAAAATGTGGCACCCTTTCATACACTTCGCCTTAGCCACCATTTCATCCACTTTGCAACTGGTTTTGGGACCCTTTCGTATACTAACATGGCAATTTTCCCTACCCTTTAACCCTCGGACGTACAAGTAAAGTCACACCCCCACCGTGGTACAAGGGGGGGGGGGGGGTGATGGAACCCCCTCTTGGATTTTCGTAATGTTACAATATTTTGAAATGATTTCAGCTTTAGTAGAAAGCCTGTGATGTGCTCTACATGATGAGGTACATATCATGGGTTGCTACGCTGCTGGGGGCCTGTGACGTCATGCAAGAAGGCCGCCATTTTGGGCACCATCTTGGATTGTACCGAAAATTAGAAATTGTCAAAAAACGTTTAAAATTGGAAATGTCTGATGTTGGACAAGTAGAATATGACATAATTAAACATTGTACTGCTTTTTGTTGACATCTTTTGCATATTTCACCTAAAAAGGGTAAAAAAAACACAAATTCTTACCGCCTCAAAAATGTCTTGACCACCTGCTACTTATGACGCCATATCTCGTAACCATAGCAATCGATTCTCACCAAGCTTGTGTCAAAATGTGTCTAAGGGATATGTGCACAGCTACTGAAGACGGCAGGTGTGGATAGTTATTCGTTTTGGAAACATCCAAGGAAAACCATAGAGGGGGGTGGCATCCGACCCCCCCCCCCCCCCTGTACGCCCGAGGGTTAATATACTGCGAGCTTAAAAAAGGCACCTCTTTCGGGCGGAGCCTCCCCGTAATGCTAACTATAGGGAGTATCCCCCCCCCCCGCCCCGGGCCGTTGATTATGAGATGATCAGTGCAGGTGATTACCCATTACTGGCTTCTGCAAAACGATTTTATTTGTCTTTCATGAAAAACTAAAAGAGTTTGGGTCGATCTTTGACTTTCTTTGTTTGTTTTGCTGTAGTCGAAGTAAAATCGGACGACAGATGTCAAATCGGATGGTGTGTACCGCCTAATACCCGCAATCTGAATGTACAACGTGATGTGTTTTTACCAATGAGCGCACTCAAAAATTAACCCGGTGGGTTATAACCATGCAGCTCAAGACCAAGCACAAAATGTTTCAACCTTAACATTCTTCTAACAGTTTTTCGAAACCCAGCCAATTTTGAACATTGTTTTTCCATCAACAATGTAGTAGTAGTACTAGTACTACTTTATTTAAGCGTCTGGGTGTTTCTCTTTTGAAAAACTAATTGGGGACACTAATAAAGTACAAAAAAGAGAGAAAAATTATGGTTTCATATATAAATAGATAAAACGTGAGATACAATAAAAGGAGAAATTGATATATTTTTCTGTAAAAGAAAGGACTAGGGTATGGTAACTAATTAATACACTTACAACTAATTTGAAACTGATGTTGTAATAAATAGAAGTTACGTCGTATACTAAGCGGTCTAGAATGGTTCTAAGAAAGTGGCAAAGCGTAGGTTGAAAAATTCAAGAACATATGTCACAGTTCTTACACTCGTCTATAAGAAGTGTTAAGTCTTTCTTGTTGATGCTTTGTTTGTAACTATTTAAGCTCCATCTCTCACGGTCGACAGGGCTTAACTTTCCTCATAGTAGGGGTCCGAAAAAAGGCAGTGAGTGTTTACCGAAATGTAAAACGAGGGAATTTCTGAGGTTGTATCCTTTACTGGAATTGTGTAAAATAGTCATGATATGTAGTGCGGTACTAGGCTGTTTTTGACTTTAAATCTTCTTTGATACAGAGTAGGGAGACAGGCTCTTTTAAAGAGATCGCTCTACGACTCAGTCTGTGATTTAAAACTGCTCTCAATGCACGTTCTTGAATTCGTTCAAGTTTGCAATTGTCGGAAGCTTTGCAAAAGTGCCATACAATGTCACAGTACGTCAGATGAGGTAAAATAGCGGATTTATAATGTTGCAGTTTAGCGGAGCAGGGGTCCGTTTCTCGAAACTCCCGATAACTTTCCGGGCCCGTAAGTACTTTTTCGAGCTCATTTATTTCTCAATTCAACTAATGGTAGTTATTGGCGCAAACCTTAGCGATATGTTTCACTTAGATGAAATTATGAATATATGAAATTCCTATATTTGAACTGCGGAATGAAGAAATAAATGTAAAGAAGATCCTCGCAGTTATTAACGCAACTTATGCAGTTGCGAAAAGAAAGCCTGAAAAAATCAGGCTTGCCGGGATTCGAACCCTGACCTCTGCGATACCGGTGCAGCGCTCTAACCAACTGAGCTATCAAGCCAACTGGGAGCTGGTCATTAAATTGGTTCGTAATATACCCGGGAAATGCACCGGTATCGCAGAGGTCAGGATTCGAATCCCAGCGAGCCTGATTTTTTCAGGCTTTCTTTTCGCAACTGCATAAGTTGCGTTAATAACTGCGAGGATCTTCTTTACATTTATGTTTCATTTAATTATAAAGATTAGAATTTAGCTTTCAAAATCAATAAAACTTGTAGCTATTGGAGAATATTGTGCACCTAAATTAAGAATAGTTAATTCGGTCCCGGAAAGTCATCAGGAGTTTCGAGAAACGGCCGGGCCCAAGGGCATAAGATTACGTAACCTCAATGTCTGTATTACTGACTGTTTAAGCTGAAAACTTGTACATAATTTCAAAAAATAAATAAATAAATTTAAAAAGTTATGAATACACAGCATCACATGGTGATCACATGATAGACAATTTCAGTTCGAGTTTCATCAATTTAAGTAAAAAACCAGGGTTACTTTACAAAAGCTCGGTAGCTTTCAAAAGTGGTTGAGGCAACTTATCACCCAGTTCTATGCGAACAATGTTTTCAAACTCTTTTAACAAACCCAAGTCCACCATTTGTTTTTCTGTTGTCCAGTAAGAGAAGTGAACGACAAAAGCTTCACCTACAATACAGTTAGGATATGGAGCGTTTTTCGAATACCTAACTGTCCACCAATCCTCGTCATCACCGATAAGTCCAGTCTCTATAATTCTTCTGATATCAATCAGGTTTACATCAATGAGGAAGAAATTAATACTGAAGCGTAATCGATCCGTCGTGTGATTTCGCCCGTGAAACATGTATCTGCTTGTTTGATTTTTATGATAGTGATGTACGAATGCGCGAAGTATCATTTCGGCGCAATCAGCTCGTTTCCATCCACAGTCTGCGTTCTGGTGATAGTCTATTTTCAATCCCTTGGGATTCACTTCGTTGTCAAAAACGCCAATCTGTTGATGAAGCCAGTTGCATCTCCAGTTGGACACGATGTTGGCAAAGTGGATGAAGCAATCGCTTGGATTCTTGTTCTTTAACATGGTGCCAAAAACGTTGGGGCTGATGTACACGATATCATCGTCCAGCTTAAAATAAACATCAGAAGGATTTTCCACGAGACGCTGAAGGACGTAGTAGTGAAACTTGGCATAGAATTGATGCAAGTTTATTCTCTGCGTGAGAGGATTATCTCTGAAATAGACGATCTGAAAGGCTTCGTCTTTTAAAACGCTGTTAGCGGTCGTGGAGAAGTTCTTAAGCTTGGCTTGCGTTTCCGCGTCGTATCCTATCATAGCAAATATCACCTTGTCAACCACACCGCCGTTTTGTCGAAGCTCTCTGTAGAGGTAAGGCAACAGAATTCGGAGATACTTCCATCGACCGGTAAATATGCACACATGAACTCGACCACGTTGAGGCTCCATAGTGGCTTTGTCTGCCGGTTCGAGTTCTGGTAAAACAGGTTGGTCTTCGACTGGAACAGCTCTAGATACGTGGTGCTCGTCTTTCTTATACATAGCAATGTAAAGTGCTGCCGCTATCCCAACGAGAACGATAAACAGAAAAACCCGGAGCTTTTTCATGGCGGCAATCATATCTGCAATTTAAGATTCCTTCAGCTTTCCTTTGCTGAGCACTGCGAGCAGTTTCTTCATTAAGTTTCAACCTCTTGGACAACTCACATTGGACCGAAATTACCCTTGATTGCTGTGTCGAAACACTCGCGTTTTTGGCCGAATGGTTTCCATAAGACGAAGAACGGTTATTCTTATCTCTTTTGCTTCTCCTCCCCAATGAACTATTACGCTCACGCAATCAGCTCAAAACGCTATGCAAATTCAATTGTTGCCTACTGATGAATCTATTACGCTGCGTAAACGGCTCAAAACGCTATGCAAATTCAAAACTGTTGCCAAGGCAATACAAACAGGGCATTGTTATGTTCGGCCATCAGCTTCTTTTTTGTTCTCTTCTTTTAGCAATTTTTGGCATATTTTTTCCTTTCAAAATGTGATCATTTGCGTTCCCCCAAGGTTGCAGCGTGGCAATTAAAAGCTACTTTTTTTTAGCTTTTTTGTTATCTCTCCTTGAATTCATAAACTAGAGAACGCTTTTTTGCCAATTTTTCATTGAGGAGATAATAGCTATTATGCAGATTCTCGAAAACTGTTGGGAGTCGGTGTCGACAAACAATAGTACCGGTATGAAAATCATGCATAAAATATTCTTATTTTTCAACTCCGTTGAAGCCTTTCGACCTAAACAGATGCAAAAGATACAAAAGACGAAAGTACTACTGAACAGGTTTCATTTGAATGGATTTCATTCACTGCTGAACAGGTTTCATTTGAATAGATTTCATTCTCAGAGTCAAAAAGTAATTGCGGTCGTTTCGCCCGGAAGACGATTCGTCCGGGTGCAATTCGCCCGGAACGAAAGTTTATTCGCCCGGAAAGAAGCAATGTCAATAGCGCTTTTCGCAGTTAACTTTTCTCATTTGCATTACAATGTATTTGAACGTGAATGTGAGGCAATTTCGGGCAGAAACTGCAAAATTGCCCGAAATTGCCTCACATTTACGTTCAAATACATTTTAATGCAAAATAGGACAGGTAACCGTGAAAAGGGCAATTGTAAACAAGTCTTGAACGGTGAATTGTGTGTGTGTTATCGGAAATGAAATGACCTCGGGAAGACATGTATCCAGGTAACTATAATTTTATCGTACATTTATTTTTGTTGAGCACTTTTGCATGTGCGCTCTGCAGGCAAAGAAGCTCAAACAACATCCGTTTTCTTCATTTTGTCACTGGTCTCTTTTTTTTCTCTCTTTAGTGATTCATTCATGATAGAAAATGATACTCATTCCGGATGAATCACCTCCGGGCTACCCCTCAAAGGTCGAACCAAATTGCCTATTAAAGAGGCCTTCCAAGGGGGGGTAGCCTTATCGCTTTGTCGCGTCTTTCACAGGAACGATGTCACTGAACTAACGGTTGTAAATGTCGATGTCGTTTTTGTAGCACGTGCAAAGGTCGCTGTCGCCTTATAAATACTCTAAAATAACGGAATTGCTGGTTGTGTCATAGTCACTGCCCTCCTTTGCCATTGAAATGAGTTTTGTTTTGGAGTTTTTGGCACATTTCGGCGGATCGTCAAGAAGAGCATTGAAACTGGTGCATTTAGTGTCTTCAATATCACGTCATCATGAAGAGGAACTATTAAGTTTACTGGTCACCAGTTCCTTCTGTTTCCCCCCAAATGACACAAGTTAAGATTATAGGCACTAGTTAAATAAAGGTCAGTAAAAAGTTTGCTTCGCCGTGCGGCCTGAAGTCACTTGGCATGTAGATCGCGAATATTCTTAAATGTCTTCTTCAACAGGCGATGTGATCTGCAAGAGTGCTTAGCCAGGAAGAAACTTGAACTTGAAGTGAAATCATTTAAATTAATATCAAATCATTCTATAAATCACTTTACGGTGACGTTGGCACCCCAAAATAAGATTATTCCTTTTTTATAATAGACGCGAACACGCCTCTATATCTTAACCTTTGGGAGTAAGAAACACTCAAGATCTTTGTCTTCTACGACTCTCAAAAGAAAATCAATTTATAAATGCGATCTTTTGGGACGACAAATATTCTTCTAACACTTAGAAACTCTAAAACAAGAGACCCTGTAGAGCGTAGAGACAGTGCGTTTGAAAGGAAGAGTTCGCCAAGAGATAAACTTCCGGCGCCGGAGGCTGGAGTATCTAGGGGGGTCCGGGGGCATGCTCCCGGGAAATTGTGAAATTTTATACTTCGGGAATGTGATTTTTAGCATTCTGAGGAACAAGTCAAAGTGGTTTGATTGCTGTTAATTTAAGTCAATTTTTTGCATCAAAAAGAACAACGTAACTATGCTGATAACGTAGATACTGGCGGAGATCCTGAAAATCGGTCAATTTGTTGCTGCAAACGACTTAGGTAACTGACAGACCGTAAATGAAGCTTCACATTTGACAGAAAACAGAAAAAAATCTGATCGTCTGCTCTCAGTCTGGATACAACGCATCAAAGGTCACCGATTTACGGAACCCTCGAAGTCATGCCAGCGGTTAAGGTGGTTTAATTTTCCAATTTTGACTGGCTGCACTGAAGTATCAATCAAATAGACTCTGGTTATTATCTTTCATTGGTCAAATACACAATTTCCTGACGTCGCTGTCTATCTATAGTGTTTATTGTGTCGCTGTCGTATTTTGCCGGTTTAGTTGAGTCGTTTGTCGGGTTTAGAAATTCCCATGTCGCCAGTTTTCAGGGCCGTGTCGCATGTCGCTTTTACCCCTTGGAAGGCCACATTAAACTGAAGGAAGGATGATGTCTTGCGCTAAAATTTATGTTATTTTTCAACTGTCTCGAAACTGTCCACTGAATCCTTCTTATCTAGAAGAGCAAGCAAGTTTGGATCTTGGAAAATTTCCCAATCAATGTAAAACAAACCACGACAGACGGAACCACTACCGAACAGCATTAGTTTAAGGTCACACTTTAGCCTCGTTCGCAAGCAAGCTTGGCGAAGTCTCCGAACGTGCTCAGTGAGCGAAGACTGACGCCACAACCCATCCCCGTCAGGTGATTTTGCACAAACCACGGGATCCCCACTTGAGATGCCTGCCCGGGAGGCTAGGTCACAGTTAGAGGTGGGATAGATTTTGTAACGTGCTTAGAGACGTAAATAAAAGTTTAGCGCCGTTCCTCTCTTATTTTCCTCTAGTCTCCTCTACGCACTTAACCAGACATTTATCCGTTGGATAAGGATTTTTCCACACAACAGCTGACACAGTGTGTCCTTAGCTCGAGCATTGAGCTACAGCGAACTACAAGTTATCCTTTCAGTTTGGGCAACCTTTTTTTGTAGTAAGCGGGTGCTGTTTGTTCAGAGTTAGGCTAAATTGTCTTTGAAATGATCGGTTTTCGTGGCACACTGAATAATTCTTCTTCCTGTTTTGTAATAAGTTTGGTGAAGCATTCGCCGGTAGACCCTAACATAAGGTTAAACGAGAAAAGAAAAAAGTACAAACAAACAAACGTTTATAATGAGAGCAATGAAGTAACCTAGTTTAAATCAGGGGAAGTTTTCAGAATGCGTTGGGCTCGGGGAAGTTAAATTGCAGCCAATCCTTTACTGAGCAGTGACAACCGTTGAATTACAGCCGAATTACAAATGATGTACAGCTACCCATACTATCTTTCGGTCTTATTGCGTAAGCTCCAGGCTTTTAATTATAATAGCTGTATACACCACAATATAAAATTCGTGCCATACTCTGGGATTGCCTTCCAAGACTTAATCGACCAAGTGAATATTTACAAGATGCCCTGTTTGTAAACTACGTTGAATTCATTGACCTCCTCCTTTCACAAGAAGCAGTTTACTTAGAACTATTTCGTACCCAAAGATGTCAAGGATACGCTCTGTATTTGTTTACTATACTCTTTTAACTTCCGTCCAGGCCGACAGAAAAAAACTTTCAGATTTTGGTCACATTCTCCATCTAAGACATAGCGGATCTCTTAACTTGTCATTGTTTGAACAGAGAATATTACTTTTCGCAGCTCACTGAATTGTTATTGGCACCCGGAGACTGTTTTGCAGTAGCGGATGTAATTTCATTGGAATCTATTCTTTCCGTTTATGGTTGTCTTAATCTGAGCCATTTAATTTTGGTGTAATTTTATAAAAGCAATAAGTCAAGCAGTTAAATTCGTGTCTTTTCATTCGGTGATGCGACTAGCATGTGACTTCACAGCAGGGCATTACTAATCAACTATATCTGCCGAATCGCGGAACTAATTGCAATATTACGGGGAGTCAACACCCACTTGACAAGCCCTGTCTTATGATTATTTGCTTTCAGGTGACAGCTTATAATTATCCGTTTTTTCTAATAACTTGAAGCAGGTGGTTGGAAATTAACACTGCAAATACAAGAACTGAGATTGGAAAACGGTGCTCTAAACACCACATAGCCAAAGACGGGCTGACATAAAATTCTTAGATTATAAGTAAAGAATGCAACGTTTCGGATAAAAGTCCGCTTAGCCGAGAGGACGTTCCCAAATTTTAATTAGCTGATATTGGCATAAAAAATTTACGCTTTAGTAAAGTGACGGCAAACATTTAATAAGGTTTGTTTGAATTGAGCAATAGTAAGGCTTTATCAATAATTCAGTTACCATTGAATATAGTTATGTACTTTAGTGCCTCTGAGATTTTGGAGTTACCTATGCTAGCCTCGCCTTCGCAGATATAACCGGACGACACTTACAAGACGCCATGACAGTAATGGCGCAGTTCTGCAAAGACATTTCTAAGTACTATCCTGACGTTAACGATTTTAGTGGCTGGTTTATAGCAAACTGTTTGGTGAATAGCATATCATCTATTTTTGCAATCATCGGAAACATAACTGTCATTTGCGCCTTTACGAAGCCTACTAGCTCTTTGTCTACGTCAAAAATACTCTTGCTTGGATTAGCGATCTCGGATCTCGGAGTCGGCTTAGTGGTACAACCACTTTACATCACTGTTATAGTTGAAATTTTCTTAGAGAATTCAATTTCTCCCTATTCTCTGTGCAAAACCAAGATTGCGTTCCTCGTAGTAGGATGTTTTCTCGCAGGTGCGTCATTTTTCACCGTCTCAACGATAAGTTTCGATCGATTTTTAGCCATCTCGCTGCATCTTCGGTACAAAGAGATTGTCACGGAGAAAAAAGTCGTCTTCACTTTGACTGTATTGTGGACGCTTAGCGCCGTCGCGGCAATTGGATATTTATTAATGGGGGACATTACACGAGAAGCTGTTTCCACCACGTTTGCTACGATCTTTTTTCTGACTACTTCGTTGACATTTGTTAGGATTTATCTTGCTGTCCGCCGCCATCGTTTGCAGATATCAGCTCAACAACGAACAACTGAGGAAAATTGTAGGGAGATGGCTTTAAGAGGGCGGAAGTACAAATCTACGTTGAACGTCCTGTATTTGTATCTTGTATTCACCGCTTGTTACTTACCGTATGTTTGTACAACGATGATTATAGCTGCCATTAGTCACCCGAAAGCTTTAAAAGTGTTTTTTCACATTTCAATGACGCTTGGATTTCTTAAGTCTTCGTTAAATCCAGTTATATTCTGTTGGAGGATGCAAGAGGTGCGATTATATGTTCTGGAGGTTGGAGTAAAGATTTTACCCTGTTTTAAACCTGACAGAGTCTCTCGTTTTTCCAAGGATCTTTCGATTGTGAATACGTCTTTTTACAAAAGAGAAACTTCGCAGGTATAAAACAGGTTCAAATTACGAGTACTGAACTCTCAGAATAAGACTCCCTCGTGATGCCAGTAGTTTTTCCCACACATGCTCTTGACTTCTGCAACGACTGCTTCATTCTTACTTTTTCGTAAAAAGTAGAGCTAAGGGAGTGCCATGGGTATGCATGCACCCATCCACCGGCTTGCCCCCGCCGCTCCCCCAACTGGCTGCCGGTTCCGGTTCGCCTATGGAAGACCGGTGATCGGTTCAGTGGATTATTACAAGAGATTTATTATTTAGTTTTTGTGTTTTGATTTGTTAATTTGGTAGTTTGAAATGAAGCTTAATGTTTATAGTTTGCAATAAAATCAACCGAATCACCCAGGGAGGCTTGAACCACCCACGTGCAGCTCGCAACACGCGCGTCACGCTTCCACGTGGCAGGTGATTTTTGGCGCTCCCAACTATGGGTGTTTTGACTTCATTATTTTGTTGCGGAGTAACTAGTGAATACGGCCCCCTCTTGTAGAAACAACAACAACAACAACAACAACAACATTAATGTAAAGGAACAAACAATCAAATGAAAAAAGGCAGACAGACAACTGACTGATTGACTGACTGACTGACTGACTGACAGACGGACTGACAGACAGACTGACAGACTGACTGACTGACAGACCGACTGACTGACTGACTGACAGACAGACAGACAGACAGACTGACTGACTGACTGACTGACTGACTGAATGAATGAATGAATGAATGAATAAATGAATGAATGAATGAATGAATGAACGAATGAATGAACTAAGGAAGGAAGGAAGGAAGGAAGGAAGGACTGAACGAAATGAGTGATTAGCTAAACGTGTGAACCAATTGTAGTAAATACGTGGATCAATTGTACTTGCGGTATATTTTAGCGTTGTGAAGCATTCTGGATAAATTTAGCACCATATAAGACGAATGATTGTTGTCATTTATTATTATATAACTAGAGCTCAGTTGTAAATATATAACGCGCGTTTTGATTGATCAATACTCGGGGCCAGATTTTCCCGTAATGTCTTGACATAATGCCCAGCTGGAAAAGCGCGGGAAACGGCGTGGCGAATGATTTGAAGCTAAATGAAAAGAGACAATATTTTTAAAAAAGGTTTTACTTTTTCTTGTACGATATAATTTTTTTTATTTGAAATAAAACTGCTGGGTGTCTTGATTTTGAGTGCTTTCTGGTAAACTTTTTCGTTCATCTCAATCCGCCACGGTTCACTTTTCATATAGTTAAGTGTTAGGCATAGCCATATAATAAACTTCTTATTAACTCTCACTAGCTCGGGACCGTACTGGAAGAATATCGCCCTCAGTCTTTCTTGTACGCACTTCGCTTCGCTCGGTCCGTACCAGAAAGACCTCGAGCAATATTCTCCCAGTACAGCCCTCGCGCTCGGTTAATAAGAAGTAATTATTATTATTATTATTATTATTATTATTATTATTATTATTATTATTATCATTATTATTATTATTGTTATTATTATCATTATTATTATTATTATTATCATTGAAAACGGTTAAAATTTTCATTTAAAACTGGAGAAGTCAGTCAGGTCCCCTACCCACCCCACCCAAAGTCATTAAATTTTGTCCACTGACAACCGCTCTAGAGCTGGGACCAAGGGATCTAATAACGCCTGACTCTTTTCGCCACTACGTGTGCCTTTTGAAGTGGGTAGATTTTATCCTTTGGGAAAAGAGATTTCTTCTAAAGATCGCCCCTCACAAAAAGCTTTCTGTGATTACCAAGGAACTGTAGTGATTTAGTATGGCAGCAAACAAGCGACTTTCGGCGCTTTCAGGTCATCTTTTACCGAGCTTATCGTACGGGGAAAAATGCGGGCGACTTCTCCTGGACGGTTTACACAAGGTAAGATCGATTAAATTTAAGCCAAAAAAGCGGTTAGCCACCGAGTTCTGAAGGTTACCGTTGAATAAATCAACAGTGTAATGAATTAAAATGAATAATCTGTTTTTCTTCGAGGCCAACTCGTAGTCTACATTCCTAGTATCTTTATTTACATGTAAGAGGCAAAGGAAGAAAGGATTTGCTATAATATATAGACTAGAAAAGGGGCACAAAGGATGTGCTAAATGACCTGTTACTCATTGTGAATTAGTTTAGTTGTGAAATTTAAATTAGGGTGACAAGAATTTTTTGAAAGGGGGAGGGGTGGGGGCATTTTGGTGACTTCTTGCATACAGTAAGGCTAAAAGTAAAGTTTTACTTCAGTTGCTATACTTGAAATCTGTCTTTAAAATAAAGGGATTACTAGCAGTAGCCCTGCCGTAGCCACATTACCTCACACCACCACCTCCCCCTAAAAAATGGGCAAAATTTTAACACCCCCAACAAAACACAATTTTAATCCCCCCCCCCCCAAAAAAAAAAAAACGCTTCACATACACTGTACATATCCCCATCACTTTTAAGGATGGTGCCTCCTTTTGTTACTGTGCATACATTCTGCGCAGCTCGGGATATTCAGGTTTCTTAAGGAATTTGCCCACTAACACAACAATATTTTTGTGCAGTTTAAGACTATGTGGAAAAAGCAGATCTTAGCAAGGGCTATCACAACCCAAAAAGAAAATTGGGGGTAACCACACATTTTTCAGAGATAATTGGGCTTAAATCTGGAAAGAAATTGCTTTACATTCTTTGTATTTTAACACTTTTTAGAATTATGGTTGCTTAATTATCTCTGGAAAATGTGTGGTTACCCACAATTTTCTTTTTGGATTGCAATAACCCTTGGCAAGATCTGCTTTTTCCCCATAGTCATAACCTTTGCAAAAATACATCTGTATTAAGAGGTACTGTCCTTAAATGTATGCAATAGAAACAGTAGCTTGCAATAGAATCAGTATGGTGTATTGCTTTTATCAGCTTATTCCTGTCTTCATAGCATGCTGCCGAAATGTTATTATTACAAAGTAATAATGATTTATTTAGTAAATTTGCCATTTGTGCACATTATACTTTTTTCTCATTGTGAAAGTTGTTGTTAAATTACAGCTTGGTGTTAGTGATGTTGAGACATCTGATCCACCATCCTGTTATGAAGTGGAGTACCAGACTCTCCTTACACCAGAGGCAGTGAAGTTTGTTGCAGAGCTTGTGAGGCAGTTTAACAAGAATGTGGATAAGGTATGACTATCCTGTAAACCTAGTTAACAAATATAAATCAATATAAATCAATATGATTGTCTGTGTAAGTCCTAATCAAAATAACAAGAAAGCTTTGATAAGTAACAAAAAAATACAACAACAATAACAATGTAAGCTACAAAATAAAATTACAAAAAAGTATTTTGTTGAAAGAAAGTTTGCTAAACTATGTTAAGGACTGTTTATGGTGACATTGACTGGGGTTTCCACAATCTGAGCTCAAATCATCATCAGAGTCAAATTATAAGATTTTTTCTAATAGTTAACTTGTACATGTACTTATTTTACAGCAGCAAATAATAATTTGTTATGAAACAAGTGAAGGTACTTAATTAATGTGCATATTAATATTTACAATGAGTGAGAATATTTAGAAGGTCTACACTGTTAGAAATTGAAAGAATTCTTACAGCTTTTCTTGGATTAATCTCTGTTATACAGTGTACATCAACTCGCATGGAGTGCTGGGACTGCTTGTAATATCTAATACCTATTTTTTCGCAGATCCTGAGGCATCGCACCGTGAGAAAACTACACCTTATCAACACTGGTGAGCTGCCAGTTTTCCAGCCACAGAGTCCAGAAGTCCAGGACAAATCCTGGCAAGTGTCACCTGTCCCTCATAGACTGCAGTGTAGAACAGTTGATCTTGGAGATATATCACCCGCAAATACTGAGCTCTTTACAAAGGCTCTAATTTCATCTGCTTGTGGAATACAGGTAATTACTAAAAAAATTCCCCCAAGCTGTTGCTTTAGAAAATTTCTTGGAGGCTAATCCCAGAGGTCAGCAACTTGTCCCGGTCGAGAATTGTTAGTGACCATGGCAAAAAAATTTGGGTGCCCTGATGACACATTTCTGGTTTCTCTTAAGCAACAGCCCTTGATGATCATTTGATTCAAGTAATGTTTTGTAACTGGTATTAATTGCTGGCAGGGGTTTAGTGTATTGCTTATGTTTGCAGTATTGTAATTTTCAGTAACACAATTTAAGCTCTAAAGCTGGAAATGAATCAAGCAGTTCCATATACATGCCAGGCTGCTGTCAATTAATTATCATTGACACAAAATCAGTAAATTTGAATTTACAAGGTAACATTTATTTATTAATGCAGATTGTTATCAGTACATTAATTTTATTAATCAATCCATTAAAAGTTAAATGTTAACTTTATAAACTTGATTTACTGGTATAACATGATCATCAGTGATTGGCAGCTGAATTGTGTGAATTGAAAACTTTTGGGATAACAAGGAATTCTTAGTTAGTTGTTGAAAGTCTTAAGTCAAACAAGTTTAAATGTAAAGCTAACATTATTTTTAATTACTGTTGTCATCTTTTTCTAGGTTGACTTAGATGATGGCCATTGCCCTTCCTGGTCTAATCAGTTACGAGGTCTCTATAATATCTACCAGTTTGTACACGGCAATATGAGAGGTCAGTAATCTATTGTAGATCACGATTTGCTTGAACCATGCCATTTGTGTCAATGAAACATATCATACCTTAATTTTTTTCAGTTTATATTATGTTTGTAGGTGTTTAGCTCTTTAAAAAATTAAAATTTTCACTGTTTTCCGGGATCTTTTCCGAGGTTAAGAATATTTAAAATCGACGTTTCGATCAGTTTCACTGATCTTCTTCAGGCTGTTGTTAAAAATGACAATATGGCGGATTGTTTCTTAACCTCGGAAAAGATCCCGGAAAACAGTGAAAATTTTAATTTCTTAAGATGAGAGGTGAAAGTTTCAGAAATATGTTTAGCTCTTGACGCTAATAACGATCGACTGGAGAATGTTACGGAATTCAAATACCTTGGTGTGACCATAAATCAGTACCTAACCTGGCACGATCATATTGACCAATTACGAAGCAAAGTTGCAAAGAGGTTAGGGGTTTTAAAGAGAATTAAGCATCTGCTCCCTGTTTATGCAAGAAAGATCTGTGTCACCACAATGGTCATGCCAATACTTGAATATGCAAGTATCGTATGGGGCGACAAAAACAACAAAGTTTTAATGGATTCTATCCAAGTTCTCCAAAATAGAGCAGCCAATATGTCCTGGATGGGGCGCCACATTCGTCTTCAACTGAAGCACTTGAAGATCTGAATTGGGTGAATCTTACAACCAGAAGACAAATGAAACGCTGCCTTCATATTTACAATTTAATAAACTCGGATGATAGAAACAACATGATCCTCCGAGGTTCGGACCGTCACAGTCACAACACTCGGTCAAAGGACACTGTTCGAATCATAAAATCAGATACTAACTGGGGACTGCTTAGATCCCTAAATAGTGCCTTACTTGACTGGAATGCCCTGCCTATGGAGATGAGAAACCTATCTTATAATGCTTTTAGAATATCGTTACATAATAGGTTGAAATTTTAAAATGGCTTTCCATTTTCTTCAACTTTTAAGTAGAACTTACATAGGTGTTTAATCCCTCTTAATTCTTTTCTCATGTTTCAATATCAGCATTTTAGTATTTTAGTTAAATTTTACAGTGTATCTTGCTATATTTTCACAGTGCCCTATTGAAAACCACCTTGCATGATATAGGCCATCTGTATAAAGAATTGCATTATTATTATTATTATTATTATTATTGTTATTATTATTATTATTATTATTTAGAATGATACGCAATGTTTCTGGATATTAAATTCAAGTTAGAAATATCAATACTTCCTCTTCAATGTGTTATTTTCAAAATTTAATGTTTGGTTGTGATTTATAATGCAAATAAATTAAAGTCTCAGTAGCTGACTAACAGTCAACTTATTAATTACTACTGACATTAACTGTGTGAACAAAAAACTGTGGATGCTAAGTTGCCCCCCATACAATTAGAGCCGAAACTGCATGAAAAATTTGCAAACTTGCCATATTTTTGCAAATACTTTGTCTTCTATTTTGGATTCCTTATTCTTATAGTACTTAACAGAAAAGTGCAAGTTTGCACAGTATTTTATTGTAGCTTTTGATCGATAGTACACGTATGTAAATCATAATACGGCAAAGGGTAAAAATTGTGCCCAACTACATTTTATCTTGTGTTCCTTCTAGGAGTTCCAGCAATGTCAAAAGCTCCAGTAATAATGTTTCGTCCAAGGGCTTGGAATATGCTGGAGTGTAATATGATGGTTAGAACTTTTATCAAATATATAATTTTATTTTTTTTGTGAAATAAATAACATTTTGGTTAAAATTTTGAAAGTAACTTTGAGTTGGTTGATGATTTAAACTACTAAAAATATTCGGTAATTATACTTCAGTAATGTGTGAATTGGAACTTTTGTTATGATGTAGTAGTGTTTTAGCCAGCCCACAACTATGTAGTCGCCTTTTACTTTTATTATTATCACTATTAAAATCTAATCAGGACAAGAAAGTTTTGAACCTCTTAGCCACTCTAATGCTTATTAATTACCCCCCTTTCCAAACTTGTTCCCAGGGTGCAGAGGTACAGGAGAGGCCCTAGGAATGATCCCGTCCCCACCCCTACCTGGGTATGGCTTGTCATCATCTATCACCCTTCATCCCATCTGCCTAATATCTTGTTTGGCTTTGACCCAGTTGTTGTGGGTAGGAGAGTGAGGGCTAGTAGCACTTGCTCAGGACTAGTTATTAATAGTGCCAGCAGTGATAGGAAATTGATGAGCATATTTAATCTCAGCTTGGAACCATCTTTAACTTACATTATATTTGGTGGTAATTAGACAGCACTTTGTATACTAAGTTAGTTGCCTTTTGATTTGTCATCACAGGTTGGTGGAAGGGTTGTGCCTGGTCCTTTGTTTGACTTTGGTCTTCACATGTTCCACAATAGCAAACTCATGATGAAGGAAGGAAATGGCCCTTTCTTTTACTTACCTAAGGTATGTCATGAGCCTAGAGAAGACTTGTTTATAACACGTTTTTCACTTTTTTTCTCTTCAAACTCCTGGAAGAAGGTGCAATCTAGTTTCTGTACCAAGCCAAGTTTTGAAATAATATTAACTGTGTCACAGTGTTTGGTAGTTAAAATTGTTCTTATCAATTTAAGTAATAAAATATTAACTTAAACCAATCAAGTTCCTTATTTGGGAATTCTCAATTACTATAATGTGGCATCACAATAAATGGACAACAGTGCGGGGTGCTTGAAGCTCTCTTTGCAATGTTTGCTAACTTTGGTTGCTTTTTAACTAACTTGGTTGCTTACAAGTCCTTATTGACAAGTTTGAACTTCAACTATGTTAATTCCTTATGAAAATTTTATTGTTTATTTTCAGCTGGAAGGATCCAATGAAGTGAAGCTGTGGAATGACATCTTTACTTGGACTCAACAAAGGGTACAGATAAAACTATTTTGATTTTGATCCTTTCTTATTAAAACTGTGGTGTGAGATGTAGTTAATTCTGTATGTTCTTCCTCATTAAATTTCAGCTTGGTTTGCCTTTGGGTTCTATCAAGGCTTGTGTTCTAATAGAGAGTATCTTTTGTTCATTTGAACTTGATCAAATCCTGTATGAGTTGCGGCAGCACTCAGCTGGTCTGAACTGTGGCATGTGGGATTACTCAGCCTCATTAGTCAGCAACTTTGGTATGTAAGCACTTAAAAAGATAGTAGACTACGAACAGTCTCTCTATCGATCTGCCCAGGAAAAGCTGAGCTAAGTGAATGCCAAAGCGATCACCTGGCATGGGAAACGTGATGCACGGGTGATGATATACTAGAATCAAGTGCTTAGGGATTCCATGCGGCAGGCGATTTTTGTGCTTGCCAGCGTGTCTTTTTTGTTTTGTTTTGTTTTTTTGTTTTTACGTTTGACTATCCCTGAACAGAAAGAGAGACTGTGCGTCAAAGATAAAGGAATTGCTTTTTAGTACAGGGACTGTCGTGCTGAGTCGGTTGGGGAATGAAACACGTTGATACCAACTAATTTGGTTTAAGGTAAATTGGTCAACCTAAAGAGATTCAAGAACTGAAAATTTGAGCATTAGCTCTTTTCAGGACAAATTGAAGGGCTAGTGCTCCAAACGCCAGCTTTTGATTCTCTATACAATGGCCAATTTACCTTACATGCATATCACTTACCTAGTTTACGCCAAATTGTATTGTTATGCATTAAAAAGCCTTGTATTCCTTTGACCAGAGGTCAGTTTATAGGCCAGGGGCTGTGGTTATGAGACGTATTAACCCCATTCAGACTTAGCGCTAATATTAACGTAACATTTCGCCATAGCCCGTGCGAAGAATGTAGCGTGGTGCCCACATTTTTTACAAAAGAAGAGAATAGAATCTGAATATTACAGGGAAATGACTGACACATCATCGTACGAATTTGTTCTTCAATATAATTTCGTTCTTACCTTAGGAGAGCGACCAGACTTCATACTACCTGATCGTAAAAAGTATGTGTCCATGGACAAGCAATACCTAAAAAGTTACATGGACCTAGTAATAAAGGTACGGTGTGTCACATTGTTGCAATTCTGTAGTATAACCATACAAAACATTTACAGTAGATAGGTATTGCATATGCTGCCAATATAGTGTTTAGAGCTACCACTGCTCCCTGTAAAAGGAGTGACGACAATCATGCATTCCAGAGATAACAGCTATTATAACAATCCTGTTACCGAACTTGATTTTGCTCGTGCATTCTTCGTAATCTAGCAACACAAAACTTTTAAGAGAATGCATGGTGAAAAGTGAATCCCGGTCGTTCGTTCCCAAGGTCTCAAAATCTGTTCTGTTGCATCGTTAAGGACGGTGCCTCCTTTTGTTACTACACATACGTTCTGTGCATCTTGGGTCTTCTCTGAGGAAGAGATTGTGGTCCGAGATACTCGGATTTCTTGAATTTGCCTACTAATACAACGGTATTTTCGCGCGGTTTATGTCTATGTAGATAAAGCACATCTTGGCAAGGGCTATCAGAATCCAAAAAGAAAACTGGGGGTAACCGCGCATTTTTCAGACATAATTGAATTTGAATTCGGAAATAAAAAGCCATACATTCTTTGTAGTTTAAAGCGTTTTTAGAATTTCAGTTGCTTAATTATCTCTGAAAACTGCGTGGTTACCCACACTTTTCTTTTTAGATTCCAATAGGTCTTGCTAAGATCAACTTTTCCCCATAGTCATAACCTTGCAAAAAATACCTTTGTATTAGGGCCCACCGTTGAACTTATGTTTTAGATGCATGATCACTGAAACTCTCTTGCTCCGTCGCATGAAAACAAGCGGTCCTGGAACAAAATGACCGGAAACAGTGAGTTTGATAAAAAGACCCTTCAGTTGTCTCGGTAAACTTGAGTTCTCAAGCGCCCTTTTTTTTCTTAACTTCCCATAAAACCATTGCGGGAGAAAAAGAACCTACTTTATCCTGATATACATACAAACTTAGGCGTAAAGATTTGCATCAAACACAGTCAAGCACTTCATCTTACACTCGTAAGACAATAATTAAATAGCTTGTAAAGAATTGTTTCGAGCACGTAGTTTCTTTATAGCATTTTATAGTTTCATTGTGGAAAAGAAGTAAACTTCTAAAGGTGAACTCATTTTTGCGGGGTGATCTGACATCAATCTGACGAGGGCCGAAGTGACGGAACCGCATAGGCGGTTTGTGGGTGTTTCACTCCCCCCAGACCGATTTTCGCGCGCGTCCAAGATGGCGCCGGCCATCGCGAACTCCGCGTTTTCCGGGATTTTTCCGCGATAAAAACACCCACAGACCGCCTGCAAGCAGGCTACGGAACCGCAAAGGTAAGAAGAATTATACTTATGATGTTGATACATAAAAGGGTCTTGATACATAAAAGGGTCTATTTTCTCGCACCGTATTTACTTTGTTTCGGTTCTTGTCTTGTATTATTCAGACATGTCATTCACGGGGCTGTCACGCTACTGGTGGAATGGCACCAGTTGTGTTACCACGTGACAATCCACAGCGTCGCCAACAGATCATTGGGAATGTTTGTAGGTAGGTACATGTAAGTGTAAGCGAATGTCCAACGTGGATTCAAAACTTCACTGTTTGATTGAATTCCTCTAATAGTAAAACGTATTATAAAGTACACGTTAAAACAATGTGTTAAATTAAATTTCACCCTTCCCTTTTTCTCCATAACCTTGGGATGTAACGCCAATGCGTTCATTATGTTCTTTACTTGTGTACTCGGAGCCCGGCGAACGATAAAGGCGCTGTTGTGTAGTGGTGGTTAGCGTGGTGAACGTTCGATCAGACGGTCGGAGGATCGGTGGTTTAACCTTTTAAGCCTTGGTATAATAATGCATATTCTCCTTACTGTTCTCCATACATTTCTTATAGAACTAGTGAGGAGAATTTATCTAAATATCAAGACATCTTATCCTTGGTGATCACTTTCTTTATTCTCCTCACTTGAATGTTTGAACAAGTAGTGATAATGTAAAGAGAATTTTCGTCTTCGTCACTGTTAGGGTTTGAAGTTTCGAGACTTGGTCTTTGCATTGTGTTGTGTTGTTTGATTAGAAAAGAAACATACTCCACATTGTCTCGCTCCACCCAGGTGACGGGATTAACCCTGGATTAGAATCCAGTCCGAGTTCCTTTATGCCACAGAACCCTGAGTTAAGCACCAGTCGTGTAGGTCCCTTGCGAACCTTTAGATTTGCCTGTTTCTGGTTATCAGGTACAGGCTAATCAAAATGGTGGCTGATGTGCATCGCGCACGACACACGCAATATCCCGCGCGCGTGTTTTACATTATTGCGCGCTACAAACAAACATACTTACGAACTCTTTTCTCCCCAAGGAAATTTTTATTTTCGTCCCCAAGAAAATACGAGCAACAAGGAGCAAGCCTAGCGAACCTGGAGCGACTTAACCTTTATTTACCACACAGACTCAGTCCTTGATAGATGTTATTCGGATCTCTGATTTTTAAAGTCTCTGTGTTGTAGAGCCAAGCTCAAGGAAATCCAGGCGGGAGCAGACGGATTTTTGGTCTTTGATCCTGATCTTGTTCCAGCTTTGCTGCAGGTGGGTCAATCATTTGTACTGCAGGTCCAAACACAGGCCGCCCAAGCTCACGTCTCGAAAAAGCGCAAAATAAATAATGAATAAACTTTGCATGAATTTTATTGAACTAGCTTGCAATATATTTCTTTCGTTTGTGCCGCTACGCACGATTTTTATTTCTTCTGCAAAAGCTGTACAGCATTTTTTTCTCGTATTTGCCCACTCCACCCCCACCCCTCAAAAATAAAATGGTCCGTCCCTTAGTTGATAGTACATTACACTCCCGCCATCTCAAAGACGCAAGGGAAGCCATAACTTTCTCCTTCCCAGTCGTCTTCATGACGCGTGCGGCACGGGAGCGCGAGGTTGAGAGCAAGGGGTGATGCGAAAGGCAAAGAGGAGAAAACAACGTCTTCAATTCCCCGCTTTCTCACTGCCCATCACACCTTGCGCTCCTGTGCCGCGTGCGTTATAGAGGTGACTGGCGACGAGTCAGAGTTTGAGATTGGCAATAGTAAATTGGATGGTAAGTAACTGTGCAACATAGACAGCGGAAAACGACTCTCGGCTGGAGATGGCGGAAGATTCAAGGTAGTGGAGGTCTTCTGTAATACTGATTGATGGCAGAAGAAATACAATCTTTAGTTTGATTTTGAAGTTCATGAAGAGTTCCCGTTACATTGAAAAGCGCAGTAATCCGACAGTTCTCCCTTTTTATTATTGCCGTTTTGTGTACCAGATTAATTAATTGCCATACACCAGAGCAACCTTTCGACGGAGCGAAGGGAGAAGGGAGGGAAAACGTTTTAGAGAAAAAACTATCTGCACGTTTTGCGTTTTTTGTCAGAAGTTTTCGGTCCAGGGTTGTAGCTCGTTCCTGTGAATCAGCTGGACTGCCGCGTGAAGACACTAGTGAACTGATCATCATCCAGATGGCTCGCATACAGAAGTCACAATATAAGATTATACGTTCAGGGGTTGGGGAAAACATTTAAAGTACGTGTGTGATAGTTGATAAACCACTCCCATTTTGGAGTACAAAAATGGTACATCTATCACATTTATTTTGTATTTTTATAATTGTTCTCTAGTTGATATAGCATTTTTTTTTGTTTTAACCGATGCCATTTCAGATGTGGAAATCACAGGTTAATTCAAAAAACCAACTTCATGTAAGCTGCTCTGATGTGTGCGTCTCAAGGAAAGACCTTCTTCACCTGCCACAAGTAAGATCACTGTGTCATTAGAACCCGATTAAACGGTTTCAGAATTTGTCTTAGCATTCTGTCAACATTTTAGAATTTGGTTTCCATCAATCTCTTTCTAGTTATCCTTATTTCCTAATCAAAACGACACTACGCAAATCTACATTGTAAAGTTCGCTTTGTTTGAAGGTGTGTATAGTTTTGTTGAAATATCTTTTCAAAATAGTGGTCTTCCGGTATCTTGTTTTAACAGGGAGGGTTTACATTGCAAGGTTTACAGAATAACATCACTGTTGGAATTCTGTTCATAGATGCTTGGTTTAGAGGTAAGAAAATGGACAACTTTATTCCACTCGCGTTATTTTGTTTTCCGTCTCCACTAAGTGCCGTCATTCAGTGTGGGAAATTGTCTTGAGCCTCCCTATCAAAGCGAGGCCAGGCGTACACCTTTCATACGAAAATTGGTTTTATTTTAATGTGAATGAAAACTCGTTTTCATATGAAAGATCATTCACCTAGCCTGGCTTTGTTAGGGAGGCCAAAAGCAATTCGGAAATAGACTATTGCCTTCATTTTGTTGCGGTGTTTTAGTACTTTTGTTTTAAGAGGAGTACTTAGGCAATAACGAGTTTACGAGACCACGACAACGACGGAAAGGAGTGCGTGCCTTAAACAAAACAATGGCACTGCACGTGTACTTTACATTTTGATACATTTCTTTTTAACCTCGGCCAAACGGATTCAACTTTTCCATTCAACACCGTCTAAACTGATTGTTGAATTCGGGTAGCAGGGATGGCGCAGTGGTGAGAGTACTCGCCTCCCACCATTGTGGCCCGTTTTCGATTCCCGGACTCGGCGTCTTATGTGGGTTGAGTTTGTTGTTGGTTCTCGTCCTTGCTCCGAGAGGTTTTTCTCCGGGTACTCCGGTTTCCCCTCTCCTCAAAAACCAACATTTCTAAATTCCAATTCCATCAGGACACAGTGGACGAAGAGTCACCGTGTGCCGGGATGTGCCACTGCCAATTCCCATCTATTTATTTATTATTCCACCATTTAACTCGGCAAGTTATAGAAAGCGCGTCTGGGCATCTTGTGGGATGATGTTAATTTTGAAGAGTGCTGAATGAAGAGTGCTGAATGACGTTGAATGGCGAATTGTCATTTCCATTCGTCCGTCCTCTACAAAGTAACGACGCGTAATGACCAAATTCAAGGTTTTAGGAGAACTTGAACACACAACGGTGAATTTTTGTATACTTATCTCATCTTGAATGCCGTCCCTAAGAATTCATCTTATGGCCAGTTCGGGACAAAAAAAAAAACAAAACAAAAACAAACAAACAAAACTGATTCGACCATGTGCACGTGTTGAAAAACTCGCCAAGAAGTTTAAAATTTTTTACTCGATGTCAGAGCGCGACTTGAATTGTAGCGATGCAAAATTTCCCTTTCGTATACGGTCGTTGCCATTTTTAAGACATTTAGAAAATTATTGAAAGTTTTTCTACTAAAAAAAAAGATATTCGCAACCCAGAATCGAACCCGGTCCTTTCGTATGCTAATCTCTCTCCCTTACCACTACACTACCACGCCGATCCGCCACAATTCCGAAAAATTAAAGTATATATTATAATTAACTGTCTTTCATAACTGATACATCTATAATAGGTGACCCTAGCTCTTTCCCGAAGTTTTAACGCAAATTCAACTTGGGCTTAAACTTTGTTCTTTCTAAGACTATTCAAAAATGTATTTGTTGCCTTATTGTACATTAATCCAGAGCATATATTACATCAGTTCTACCATGACTAAAGGCTTGGCTACCAATGATGGCGTCGACCGTCTAAAATGGCAACGACCGTTAACGAAAGGGAAATAGGCTGCGGCGATGACCTAACATGAAAAGCAAAAAAAGTTGGTAACTTGGTGTGTAACGTTTGTCAGAGAATTACGGTAACGATTAGACCATAGTAACGTCTTGCTTAATATTGTGACAGGTGAAGGTGTATTTGTGCTGAATGGGGCCGTTGAGGATTCTGCTACTGCCGAGGTTTCTAGATCACAGGTGAGAGAAATCAAACAACGTTGGCATGGGGCTTCTAGATCAGGGCCCGATTCTTTAAAGCAGGATTAAGCTAACCCAGGATTAGCGTCAAACTTCAATTCATTCTTATTGCCAAGCGATGAAGACTCCTGTAAATCCTTCGTGCCCTACGTTTTGACTTTTGTTGTCTTCAAACATCCACTTGAAATCAGCAGCAGTGAAAACAAGAGAAACAGGAACATTGGTTAAATTTTGAATCCCGGGTTAACGTTAACTGGCTTTCGAACAACCGAGCCCTGGGGCCCGTTTCTCGAAAGTCCTGATAACTTTTCGGGCCCGGAAAGCTATTTAAATTAAAGACTCAAATTTTTTGTTGGTTTTAGAAGCTGAGCAATAAAATTCTAAGTTGATAAAGCAAGTCGAGCTGATATGCGAGCTAAAAACTACGCCAAAGTGCTATAGATTTTGATTTTTGAAAAAGTATAGCTCCGGGCCCGAAAAGTTACAGGGAATTACGAGAAACGGGCCCCTGGGAACAAATACAAAACCGATCGTGACTGATTGGTTTGTATACTTATTGTTTGCCTGTTTGTTTGTATTTGCTCCATTTTCGCCCGTTGTGTTGGTAAAATTACAACGAACTTTGCTTTAGTTTTACGTTAAAAAAAATCAAAACAACGCTTACTGCTAAAACGCTCGTTAAATTTTGTTCTATGATATTCAATGTGGCTGAATCAACGACTGGCTTTCCTTTTGACCTGACCAAAGTTCAGATAGTGGTACGCGAACGAGAAATATTTAGAGCGGAGAAAAACATGAGAAGAGACTGTCAATAATTTTCCTCCGTGCACTACTATTTAAACGCCTGGAACAGGCTAACTTAATGTTTGGTTTACTTGATATTAACGAACATGGACATTTTGAATTGTACTGATTATTTTGGTGCAAAACAAGTCATCTGTGGCTGAAGTTTCAATGTTTTTAGCGGAGCCAGCGCGCTAGCGCGTCAGCGGAGCTCCATGGCTAAGGAAATTTGGTAACCTGTGAAGCCAAAAAAATTTGGTAGTGACGTAATAGTCACGTGACCGTCCGTCCGCACCAGAGGGCTACCAATACACTTCGTACACTGGATATAACCCTGTGCTGAATCCCGTGTGTTTTTGGCGCGAAATCGCATGTTGACCCGCGTTGTAGCAAAACAAGCAAAGACAGCAAAAGTCAAAAACAAATTTGTTAATGGAAAAAAAAAAGTTCAAAAGAACACTTAGTTGTCTTTTTGTGGAAGGGGAAAAGTTCAATTTAGGCGAAGGAAATTAGGCGATAAAGTTCAGGCAAAAAGTTCAAATTTGCCTCGTCGGTTCTGCTCAAACTCGGTCGGCACACCGCTTGAGTTCGCAGCTTTTCGCAGCGGTTTCGACGCCAAATACAGCAGAGCTAGTGCTTTTTGGTTTTTTCTGTCCACAACCATGGTTTTTACAGCGTTTCGAACTCATTTTGCCAGGAAAAACACCAGCATTTTCATGCTGATAGGCAGCTTGTCACGAAGAAAGAAATAAGTATTAAAATTAACTTCTAAAATTACAGTAAACGCTCATGGCCTAGTGGACTAATCTCCGGCTTCTCACGCCGACGAGCCGGGTTCGGCTCTCGGCGAGGGCAAGAAATTCTTCTTTTTTTTTTTTTTTTTTAATTTAGCGAGTTGAATGAGAGTATTTTCACAAATTTATAACTGCCAGCAAAAAAAAAAAACAAACAAACAAACAAATGAAAATAGAATGATGTGTGGAGAGAGAGGAAACTCAGAAAAAATTCTGAGTTCCAGATTGGGAAAAAAACAACAAAACAAAACAAAAAACAAAAAGGGAGGGCTCCGCTTTTAGGCTTGGCTAAATCTATATAATACCAATAGAAAGACACGAAGTGAATTTTCGAAAGGAGAGCAAACTATGAGAGGTTTTGAAGGATCTTTGCACGACTCAACAACAGAACTTGAAACGTTGACCCAGCGTTGTCCATTTCCATCCTGGCCAAAGACAAATATTTTTATATTTTCACTTCACTAGCATTTGTCTTCGCCATTTAAAGCGTTTTCCCCCCTTTTTTTGTCAACAGATTTGGCAGGCAATTCGACATCGGTGCCAGCTAGAAGGAGATGGTTGTATAGTAACAAGAGAACTAGTGTGTGATGAAATAAAGCGCATTGCATCTGAGCTTGTTCGTGAAAAAGCTGAAACTTCACTGGACGCGGAAAGGCTATCGACGTCGGCGCAGATACTGAAAGAGTTGGTTTTAAAACGAGAATTCCCGCAGTTCATCACCACATATCTTTATGAACATTACAATTTTAGAAATACTGTTTCTTAAATTACACCTTTTGCTTTTCATTACCAAGAAATACGCTTACATTTGCGCCAAAAATTTAATCAATAACGCGCAGATACATTCATTTTCATCAACAAGCATTCATTAACGCGAATGTGATATTTATTATGCAGAATTTACATAACCACGAAGTTCACTAGCACTAAGCGACAAACATTTGCTTTTTCTGCCAATCATAAGCAGAAAACATTTACTTCATTTACGTGTAAAATAATAATATTAAAAGCAGTTGTATTAGCAAGTGCGCGAATAGACAATCATCTTAAAAGTATATCATATTCAATAAGATTTTTATTACAAAGATTAATATTCAATAACGTTTTCATACAACGATTAACGCGAATTTAACAACGAAAAGTGCGATTTTACAAACAATTGCGCGCTTATCACAGGCATTTAGAAAAAATCTATTTTCAAAATAAAAGTGATTTTGCATTTCTGGCTTGTGGCTTTTCAGCCCTCAATTTCTTCAACATTAATGCAGCGCGGTAAATAAGTCTGCGTAAATCTATGCCAGCTAGCGCATTTCGCGGCGGTGATACTGGCCGGTGGAAGCTGCCCAGCGTAAGCCCACGGTTTCTTGCTTCTTCCCTGTCGTCCATCCTCACTTGTACGTCAGGCCTCGAAATATCTGCTTTGATGGCCGCCTTCAGACAACTGATTGCCTGTTCAACGATGTTCAGAAAGGGGCTGTGTGGTGGTAACTTCTTCGGCTCCGTGTTAGGCCCGGGGTTCTCCGGGTTCCGATGAGCTGGTGCTGCGTCATAAATGAAAATCACTTGATCGTCTGGGTTGAGGTTGAGTCGTGCATCTCGAAGGAAGTCGTTGAGCCGTTCAGCATTCATTCCCCCCTATAATGGCAGTGTGGTGCACAAGCCAGAACTGCAAAATCACTTTTATTTTGAAAATGGATTTTTTCTAAATGCATGTGATAAGCGCGCAATTGCTTGTAAAATCGCACTATTCGTTGCTAAATTCGCGTTAATCGTTACATGGAAACGTTATTGAATATTATTCTTTGTAATAAAAATCTTATTGAATATGATATATTTTAAAGATGATTGTCTATTCGCGCACTTGCAAAAACGATTGCTGCTAATGATATCATTTTACACGTAAATGAAGTAAATGTTTTCTGCTTATGATTGGCCAAAAAAGCAAATGTTTGTCGCTTAGAGCTAATGAATGTTTGTGATTACGTAATTTCGCATAATGAATATCACATTCTCGTTAATGAATGCTTGTTGATGAAAATGAATGTATCTGCGCGTTATTGATTAAATTTTTGGCTCAAATGTACGCGTATTTCTTGATAATGAACAGCAAAAGGTGTAAAACAGGATTCTTCCTTATAACTGCTACATTATGATTTTTGGACGGTGCCTCCTAAAATAGACGTAATTTAGCACAGTTAATATCTACGCGGGAAAAGGAGATCTTAGCAAGGGCTTCAAGTTGGAATCCAAAAAGAAAATGTGGGTAACGACGCATTTTTCAGAGATAATTACCAAGCATAATTCCAAAAACTATAAAATACGTAACATGTATGGCATTTTCTTTCCAAATTTAAGTTCAATATCTCTGAAAAATAACTGGTTACCCCAATTTTCTTTTTGGGTTCCAGCAGCCCTTTCTAAGATCTGCTTTTCCTGCATAGTCATAAACCACCCAAAAATTCCTTGAAGGAGCTACGTCACGGATAACGCATATTGAAAACACTGGGCCAATTTTTTAAAGTTTGTCATTCGTAACCCATCTTAATCTCCCTCTGTCGTAACCATCCTTGTTTAGTTTTGGTTTATTGTTTTCTTCTTTGATGTTTTTCTACCTTTGAAAACTATTGTTTTGAAATGTGAAAACAATTTTGTCAGATCAGTAAAATGAATGAAAATACCGTGACATAGCTCTTTTAAGAAACCCAAGTTTCATGGACCATCCCTAGCTACGGAGAACGTCTACGCATTAACAAGAGGATGCATCTTCAAAGTTTTATCAAATCTTACAAAAATAAGTGAAGTGGAATAAGTTGCAAAGCAAACTATTGCGGAAGCACTAGAGCAGTTTTGGAAAAAGAAAAACCTAGTTTTCGATTGCCAGGCTGCAACTTCGGGAAATGGGAAAGAAAACAACCTGGAAGGGAAAAGGAAACAAAGTGCAATGTCCTTAAAGTGCTAAAATGTTGCTAAAAGAAGGGAAACAAAAACGGATCAATATCAGAACCTGGGCCAAGTCTCCTTGGAAAAGAAATATCTCGAAATAGTTACGAAAATCAGTCAAGGACCTTTGCCCAGATACTGACATTGATCCACTGGTTTTACAATATAAATTGTCAGCAATTGTCAAGCATATTTAATTATTAAAATTATATTGATTGCAGCAGGAGATATTTAATAAAACACAAACCTAGTCATAAACCTCGATTGTGATTAGTAAGGTTATGTTGGTAATTCGTTTAAAAAGGTGTGTTTTACAAACCCAATATTTGCACGAACGGCAGCAACAGATTACATCTTAGACTGTGAGCAGTCTCTCTTTTGCTCTAGAATCCGTGCTGGATGAACGGCAAAGTCACGAGGGCGATATTCGAGCGGCGAGCGGCGAAGCCGCGAGCCGCGAGCCGCGAGTAGCGTGGGCGGGAGAGTGAGCGAAGAGTAAATGTAACAGCTACACACTCCGACGATACATCTGGATGCTACTCGCGGCTCGTGGCTCGCGGCTCGAATATCGCACTCGCTTTCTCGCCGCTCCTCCGGCAGGGATTTTAGAGCAAAAGAGAGACTGCTCGCAGTCTAATTACATCTCTAACTCGGTACATATTTGGTGCGAAGGCCTCTTGTGTGTCGTACAATACACATCGATTATTTAATTCGAATCCCTTCACTGCGTGATTTAATGCAGGTCTACAGTTCATTTACTGGTTAACTTTGTCTAGTCCTGGAACAAGTGGCCCATAATTTCCTACAATAGTTTACCAACGTCTAACAAAACGGATTTATTTGGTGTAAATGGCGAGGCTGAATCTGCGATGCCAGAAAATTACAAAATAACTTTATAGGTCCTACTACCCTATCATTTAAAAATAAAAATTAATTATATTTTAAAAGTTACGTGTCCCTCCCCTGTAAGTATAAAGGGACTGTTGACAAACGATGTGAAATTTGGATTTTCACGGACCTCTGGTGAGCGAGCATGCGCGGGTCGTCTTATTTTAACTGTTATTCCTATATAGGCCAGAAAAGCTAAATTCACCCACAAAACTCATCCAAAGTGTTAAGCTGTGGAGTTGCTCAAAAAGGAATTTCCACGGTAACAAATTGAAGACTACTGATACGAAAGTGTTGAGCTGCAAAAAGTTTGCAAGGAATGGCGTTTTAGCTAATTCATAGCTGGCAACGTACTACACATAGTCTCACAATGCGACTTTGATAACCGGGGCCACTCCATGTCAAATGGCCAACCAAATGAATGAAGGACGTAGTTGACAACTTTCCCGTTTCCCCTCGCGATTCCTCTTCACGAAGGTATTGAATTTGATTGGTCGGTTGAAAAGGAACACATCAAACAACCTCGTTCCCGGGGTCTCATCTCTTCCTGTCCTTTGGAGAGAGCTGAGACCTTGGGAACGAGGTTGGGCATCAAATCGTCGCAAACGAATAAAGCCTTAATGCAAATGGCACGGTACGGCGCGTAGTATTGTAACCAAAGTACAGACAAACATCCCTAAGTGACCTGCTCTCTCCAGCTATGGCTACCCTGGGCAATGAAGTGAAATTAGTCTAACAGAAAACAAGGTTTTCCTTCTTGATAAGTTTGACTTACACATTTGACGTTCTTTCACAGATTGTAAATGTCTCTCGTATCAAGTCCTAGTTTGTAGAGTTATCTCGAGGAAAACAAGGCTGAGATTTCAGTGTCGCCTTTTACGAACACGGGATCGTCCATTTTCGAAAGCAACATAAGCTGACCAAAAAACTGTTGCTGTGGATTGAGAATACTTGTGCAATTCTCTGATCGTTTCATAACAATAGCAGGCTATTCAGTAGTCTTCCTTTCACCATTGATTTAAATGCTATGAAACATTAATTACGCTTGATCACTATATGTTTAACTCATCACTCCACCTTGACGGTATTGTCATTTGGCATTGCTTTTCTCCTGGCGTGGTCTGAGGGGCTTTCTTTCCTTACTCGCGCCAACACCAAGATGTTGTGTTTTTGTTTTCTTCAAGGATTCTTTGTTCTTTTCCCCGAGCAGACTGCTGGTTCCGGTGTACCGAGAGATGGTTCGCCGCCTCTGAATCGCGGTCTTTGATTTCTTGGGTGGCGAGATCTCGATGTTGAAAGCAAGGCTCTCCCTCCGCGATGAAGGTTCGGGTTCCTGACCATCGCTGGACAGGTTCTCGCTTGATCGAGACCGCAGGGATCCCAGTGCTGATTGCATGGCTTGAGTGAGTCGCTGGGACCGTGATTGCTTTGCTGGAGTAATGCTGGGGGCAGACTTCGATTTGGGCAGGCTTGACCCACCGCTGTGTCTTGTTAACGTAACATTCTCTTCCGATTTTCGCTTTCGGGTGTTGTAAGGTTTGGCTAGAGAAACATCTAAGGACATTCGTCCTGTTTTGAGCGCGTCCTCTTGTCCGGAAATGTCTGGCCCCATTTGCGTTTCCACTGGGTATGAGGTTTGCAGATGTGGCAGGCACGACGCGTTCCGACGCTGTAGCTCGGCCAGTCGGTTCCAGTCGTATTCAACGCCGGCATCTTGTTCCATTTCCGGTCTGAATTCGTCTCCCAGGATGAAGTAGGCAGCGCTATTGGTGGTGCGTCTTTCAGGCGGTGTGTTACCATGCATGTATATGGCGCTCTGACGGCGACTGGAGCGAGTCTGGACCCCAGATCTCAAGCTTGAACTTGAAACTGAGTGAAGACTGGTAAGAGATCGGTTTGATTGGTTCAAGCGGTTGTTTCGGTCTGCTGTTACTTTCCTACTTCCACCTAAAGAGCTTGACAAATCTTCCAGCTTGAATGGCAGCCCATCCTCCGAATCAGTTGAGCTGTCCTCTTCAATGAAAGCTTGTTGATTATACATATGCGCCCTAACACCACCAATTGTCTTCCTTCTGTGCGACTCCATCATCGTCGTGTTTTCAAAGTTCTGCCTTTGCTCGCGAATTTGTTGATCAGCGTGAGCTAACTGTGCCTCCAGAGAATGGAGCTCCGTCCCCAGCCGTCTGTTGATCAGAGCTTCTTCCCCGGCTTTTTGTTGCAAGTGCTCGTTCTCGGCCTTTAGATCTTCCATGTGATTTCTCAGTTCGTTAAACGCAAACTCCGCTTCCTTAACTTCTTCTGAGGCATCGCTAAGTTCTTCAATCCTCTTTTCTAGTTCTTGCTGTTTGTTTTCCCACTCAGTCTGAGAAACCTTCACTTTGGCGATCGTCCTTTCTTTTTCTTCCATCGCTTCCTTCAGCGACAGCTCCAGTTCTTTAACTCTTTTCTCGTTTTCTTCCGAAGCTGCTTTAAGCATAGCCTCTAGTTCATCAATCTTTTTTCCTCTTTCTTCCAACGCTTCTTTCTGCGACGACTCCAGTTCTTCAATTCTTGTTGTCTTTTCTTCGGACGCTTGTTTCAGCAATGACTCTAGTTCCTCAATTCTTTTTTCCTTTTCTTCGCTTGCGCTTTTCGTCTTTTCTAACTGCGCGGTTAGCTCCTCTTCTCTTTGCTTGTCCTCTTCCAGAATCTTTTCAATCTCGTTCTTTCGCTTCATCTCAAGTTCACTGTAATCTTCCTTCAACTTCTCAAGGGCCTGTCGAGCTGCGCCAACTTCAGTCTTGGTTGCCCCTTCTAACTTCAGAATCTCATTTTCTAAACGTTCTTTCTCTGTTTCCGCATCTTTCTTTAGCTGTTCCACGTTGGCCTCTAGCTTTTCCACATCGGCAGCATAACTCTCACATTCCCCTTTAAATTCTTCACATTTCTTCCTTTCATCGTCCAATTCCTTTCTGGTCGCTTCACTCCTTTTAACCTCCAGTTCCAGCTCAGCAATGGTGCTCTTAGCTTTCAAAATCTGATTCTCCAAGTTCACTTTCTCTGCTCTCAGTTTTCTGGCTTCTTCGTCCAACCGTTCTTCTCCTTCTCTCGCTTTCCTTCGAACCTCGATCAGCTCTTCGGAATGATTCTTTGCATTCTCGAACATCTCACTTCTTGAATTCATAACCTCCTCCGACAGCTGATCGAATTTCTTTTTCCACGCGGCGCGGTCCGCTTCACAAGACTCCTGGATTTTCTCAGAATTTCTCTTTGCTTCTTCCAGCATGGCCTTCTGTTTGTTGGCAAACTCGTCCTTCATCCTTTCGTGGTCTTCTTCAAGCTGTTTCGTTTTAAGACGAAACTGGGCGAGGGCTGAAGCTTTGTCCCCTTCCATGCTGCTGATCTTGGCATCTTAATAAAAACAAGACAGGAGAGTGTTCAGAAGCGGTCAAACGTACTTTTTTCTCAACTGACGTCGCGGGGAGACCAACATTAAAACTCGAGGAATGAGAAACTCTAGTTGGGTGTGGGGGAGGGGGGAGTATCTCTTCGAATATTTTTTTAGTCTCAACCAGTTTTAGACATAACACTATGGCTGTATGCACCCACCATATTGGTCTACAAAACAAGTTCGGTGCACCAATATGGCAGTCATAATTCACACATGAGAAAAGAAGAGAGTTCTGCCATCGCAACATGAATATTTTTCACTTCGCTGTCTCTGCATCTATTCGTCTGCGTACTACATGTTGTGATTTTGTCCCTACTAAACGTCCCTGTAACATGAACCCTCGTTTGGATCCTGCTCATTTGTTCTAAAGAGTCAATAAACAAGCTCAAAATCTTTTCTTTGAAAGACAATAACAATCGAAATTCGTTTCAAAAAGGAGTAAACTCACCTAATTCGCTTCTAACAGCTGCCAGCATTTCCTCATAAGCATCTCTAACTTGATCTCTTTCTTGTTCCAAAGCGTGAACACGACCAGTTTTTTCTTCCAATTCTTTCTCTAATCGATGCAGATTCGCACTTAGCTTATCCATCTCTTCGTTCTTCAAGCTAATCTCTCTCTCGTAGTTAGCTTTATCGTCTAGCGCTCGGGCATTGCTTGTCTGAAGACTTCCTTCTAAACCTGTTTTCAAACTCGTCAGTGCTTGGATCTCTATTCTTGTCTCTTGGAGCCGCTTTTCCCTCAAGTCAAGCTCTTGGGCCAGTTCTGTCTTCAGAGAACGTTCTCTTGAAAGAGTAGTTTTGAGTTCCTCGACCTCTTGGAAGCACTGTTCCTGGACATTCTTTAGTTGCTGTTCCAACTCTTCACTAAGATTAGGGAAATAAAATTAACAGTTACAGCAAAGAGGCATTGTATGTTAAGTCTATAAACAGTGCCCTCTTCAGCTCAGGGATAGTCAATTGAGAAAAACACGCGAACGAACGTAACAATCTCCTGACACGTGGAAACACGACACGCAGGTAGGGAACGCATCGCTTTTACGCGCGATGTCCGACGCGCGTTGGTGTTCGTCTGGCTCGACAATCCTTGACCAAAAGGAGGGACTGTTCGAAGTTCACAGGCTAACTGCATAATGGTAAGTTTATAAGACGCCAAAGAAAATTTTAAGCTTAACTTTCTGTTAAGTACACACGTAAAACGAACACGCCCCAGGCAATTATTTTACGTTTTCGCTTCCGCGTTGGGAGTACTTGTAAAAGGATCGCTGTAGGAAGTGAGGTACAAATCTGAATTACAGAATACGCAGAATAGACAGAATATTCCGCTTCTTTCTCTAATTCCAACATTTAACTCTTACCTCTTTTGTCGTTCAGCCGCTAGTTGATCTTCAAGCTCCTGGATTCTGCTTTTAGCAACAACGTAACTGTCCTGTAATTACAGACAAATGTGAACTAAAACTGCAACATGCTTCCATGAAACGCTTCTAAAGGGCCGTTTGAACAGGTGACTTTTGATGCGTTTCAGTGGCGACAAAGGCGATTTCAATTCCCCATAAATCCTCACTAAAATTGCCTTTGCCAATGCATAGTTAGTAGAGGGGCTCTACTAACTATGGCCAATGGTCCCGCAAAATTTCACCAGTAAGAAATCTTTCATTATATGTCTGAGGTGCTTTACGTTGAAGTTAACGTCGAGTCAAGAGACGTTAACTTTAATAATAGGAAGTGAAAGAAGTCGATTTTTATCCTTGAGCTAAGCAGTATCAGAAAACAAACGAGTAAGCTTAATCAACGAATCAATGAGTTTTCTGATACTCTTCCATAAGAGGAAAAAACATCCTGCGAAGCAATTTCCACGATGCAAAGAATTAATTTTATTGTATTGTTTTAAAACATTTTTATGGAATAAAAGTTCCATTTTGAACAGAGTCAACTAGGCTGAGCGGGAACGATAAATGTTCTAGAAAAAATAAATCGTTCGTCCAATCAAGAATGTGGACGATAAAATTTCACGCCTATTTCACGCCACACTTGTGGGCCCCCTTTTCAAAATTACAAATGAAAAATCCCGCGAGTCGATATTCCGTAATGAGTGCCTGAATTCTTAACACCTGTCTTCTTGTCAATGTACTGATGCTGTAAGGAGAAACAATATACTGAGCAAACCTTATAAGACGAGTGTGCTTCCTTGGTGACCTCAAGCGTCTCCTTTAATGCCAGGTATTCTTCCTGATTGACAGCAGATGAGAGCTCAGACGTCAACCTGCGCTTCTCAAGTTCAAGCTCGATTATTCGACTGTCAATGTTGACTGGCGCGATGGAGGCATGGCTTGGAGAACCATCTTTGGAATAGAGTAAGAAAATACAGTTAAGTTGATTAAAATGCAGCCGTCGGCATCCATTCACGGGAAAGTAACAAATTCCCTCGTTATAGTAATGTTAGAGGATTTAGTTCGTAATAGGACCTTTTACATCCCCGCAAAATGAATCTTAGGGTGGCACTTTTTCTTAGAAACAAATTTCTAGGGCTATTTCAGGACTTTTCATGCACTCTGGCAGACTTTCCGAAGTTAAAATTCGTCCAAAATAACGTGCAGTTTGTATGAAAAAGCTCCAAAAATCCCGCAAACGTCTTTGTTTGCAGTTAGTAACTTTTATGTAAGTATTTGCAGTCTTCCCGGATATTCCAAGACCTGCACAAAATCAAATAAATTTCCAGTAGTTTTCTGTCTAATTACCTTATCAAACAAAGGAAAGTGAACACTCATGGACAGGTAACGTATTCCCTCGATTAATTCGCCCTCGTTCAATGACGTTTTACTGGTAGCAGAACCCTAAAACCTATACGGGAGTAAAGGCCCTATGTTGTTTCGGAAGACTAGTACTGTAGTACGTTAGGATCACTACCTTCCGTGGGCGAAGACCAGTTTTCTTCAAGGACAACATCATCAACTTCAACCGCTTCGGATTGTGATCGCTGTGATTCTCGTCTCATCTCCGCTGATTTAGAGGCTGCATTGACTGCCTGTGTGACACAAGATGTATCACTAACATAAAATGCAAGCTGACCTCAAATAACTAAACAAATTCAATAACAAGAGTTCACTCGTTTATGTTTTCAAAACCTTTAACTATAGTAGTAGACCGATGTAAAATTTATCTGTTATCTACCTACTAAAAATGTTTTTGTTATTGTTTTTCTCTTTTTTTTTTTAACTGGAACATGCGTATCAAATCGCAGACAGCTCTAATTCTAAGAAACCTATGGAATTAACTATACATGCGTTTTCACTACCACATCTGATTTTGCTAACGTTTCCATGAATGAGTGAATTTTATTTTCAGTTTCTAAACTTCAACATTAGCACGCATTTTGCGAGTGCAAATTTCGAGCCCCGAAGCAATGGTTTCTACTTTGAGCCATTGCGGCAAGTTGTCGCACAGCGCATCGAAAATGCAAGCCGAACCCTGCTCAAACTAAAACCATTTTGAAGGTAATAAAGCGAAATCAATGTTACCTCTTCTAAGTCTTTTTGAAGCTTTGTGATCATCTGTTCTTTTCTGCTCAGTGTGGCTTCTAGTTCACTTGTTTTGAACTCCATGTGGTGAATTTTACTCTTATAACGCTCGATGCTGGACTTCAACCGCTCTGTTTCCACTCGCTACAAATAAACACGCCATCTCGAGTAAGTCTTGCACGTGCAACAAATACCGGTAAATGCAAAGAGACAACTTCATCTGAACTAGGTATGTTGACTTAGGTCATGCCACAGCCAGCCCACGGACCGGCGGCCGACCCTGTTTCAGTCAGCACGAATACCTCAGTACAATACTCAAAGTACACTCTTCTGTATAAGAACGACTATTTCTTAAACTGAGGCTGGAATGTTGTTAGCCTGGTCCAGGCGTTCAGATAGTGGCACACGAAAGAAAAATATTGAGAGCATAGAAAAATATTCATCCAAAACAACGTGCAGTCAGTATGAAAAAGCTCCAAAAATGCTAAAAAAAAAAAAAACACTTGACTATCTGTCTCCGCACTCATTCAATATTTTTCGTTCACGAGCCACTATCTGAATGCCTAGAACAGGCTAGAATGTTCTTAAAATGCTTAACGTTCCTATTTTTTTTTCAACTTTTCAGTCGGTAAACGATAAGCGTGAACGTTCGACACCGTACCTCCTTCTCAAATTGTTCTTTTTCTTGCATAAATTTGGCAGCCTTTAGTTCAAGATCCCCACAATGCTGCCTGAACGTTTGCAGTTCCGTGACTTTTTGCTTCAATCTGCACAAACAGAACCAAACACACAGTCAAGCAATGAACAACTATGTTTAACTCGTCAGTTACTCAGTCAAGCAATGAACAACTATGTTTAACTCGTCAGTTACTCCACTCAATCTTGGCGAGTATTTTGTAACTCTTGGCCACGCACCGTTTTACAATTGGAGACTTAAGCGACATGACAATATAGTTGAGTTTTAATCTATTAAAATTAGAGTTCAATTAATAAATTTTACTGCTTTCTTTTCAAGTATTTTAAACGGGCGATCACATGGGTAATTATGAAATGAAAGGACCAGTTTCCAGACTTCTTCTGTCCATCATACATTTCGGATCGTCACGTACAACTCAGGACAACATATCACGGCCTGGCACTGAAAAACTGGTGAGCAGCTGTACCTGGCATTATCCTTATCTGTCTTCTCGTATTCATCTTTGAAGTGTCTCATAAGCTCCAGTTCCTCAGCATTCGATAACAACTTTGTGATCTCAGACCGTAATCCAATAATGGTAGAATCTGCCAAAAAAAAAGTTTGACGTCAATTTCACTTAAGAGTGGTCACATCACAAAAAAGAATTAAGATCAAATGCTACATGTTTTGTCATGAAGCATTTTTAAAAGTTTCACTTGAAACTGTCGCATACGTAACTATTGACCAGAAACGAGTTGGCTTTACAACCACGTTTTCCTCTGAAGCGTAGTCTCACTAAAAGTTCGTATCCTTTGAGCGTCAAACTGCTGTTTGTATAACAGCGTGTTAAATATAGCTTTTATGCTGGCCAAAAAACAAAAAAATTCAATTAATCTTTGCCATTACCTCGTGCATCAATCTCCTTGTTCTTTTCCGTGACTTCAGACTCCAGTTCAGACTGCACGTGCATCTGTAAGTCTAGCGAGGCTTGAAGCTTTGTAACTCTTTGTTGAAGCTTGCTCAGCATTAGCTGAAATCATGCAAAAATGATAAAATAAGGAAACAACATTTAAAATATATCTTTGAAGACCACACGCATGTTGACAATTTACATTTTCGGGACTCAGCAAAACCAAATTTAAAAAAAAAGAAGAGAAATCTTTACAAGAGTACGGAAGAAACAAGGCAACACTTTGGAATTTTCTTTTATTTGACGTGACAATATACAAGGCCCGCAATTGTCACGTTGTTTTGACCACACTGTATCCTAAAGAAAGCAAAAAGTTAAGTAAACGTCCTTTAAACGGTCTTAGCAGCATGAGATTTTCTTCTGTTGCAATGCTGTAACTTGTCACCGCAAAATAGGGTAATTTTGGCAAGAAGAATCAATGCAACTATCTTTAATAATTAGCAATTCGCCAAAAACGCCTAAATTTGCTGACTTAATTGTCGCAAAAATGCTATCCTTAAGGTACACGTATGCATTACCTGGTTCTGTTTACTTCTTAGCTGTGGGGAGGCCACAAGCGATTTCAGAGGAGAATTGGTAAAGAAAGCTTCAACTGGTGACTGCACAGTTACAGGGGATGGAAGGGCAGTGTCTGATGGCTCCAACTTCTGGCATTCTGATAAATTCACTATAGAAATGAAACAAAAAAAAAAGAATAACAAATGCTAAAACATTACCGTGAAAATGTCGTATACACTGTACTCTAGTTCAACAGTCCCCTCTTCCACTTAGCACTGATGGTCTATCCATTTCATCATATAGAAACTGTATCCATTGTCTATCTGACTTGTTTAAATCAGACTGTCGCCACACCCCCAAGAAGAATAGCCTGCAAAGCTGGCAGTTTTGTTGGGGAGAGCACACGCGAGGTGCGGTGAAGCCGCAAGAAGCTCGCTCGCACAAGCTCCCCGACAAAACTGCCAGCTACGTAGGCTACAAGAGTCTACAAGAGGAAATACCAAACCATTTATTTTGCCATAAGAGGAAACTTAGGTTGAATGCAAAAACATACAACATAAAACATTCAATATGTACATTTGTGTAATTTGGCTTAAAAAGAAAGCAAAAATTTTATTGACAAAAACTCAAGACATTTTTAATAAGGTTATTAAGTTACTACAAAATCTTGAAAACTTTGAGACAATCAAGAAATCCTCTTGCTTATGGCATTTCAAAGAAACCAAGTTACACTCTGACTATTAAAGCAAGGCTGTGCTCTTAGAAGAACCATAGGGAGCCCATAGGCTCCCAGCCATGAAATTTGGGGTGCCGAGCCCTATTTAAACTTAAGCTTTATGCAAAAAATATTAAGTTTTTACAGTCCATCGAAGGAAAAAGTGAATGCAGTGTTCTCACCAGGATTTTGCCTTGGGGAGTCGCAGGGCCCCCTCTACTGAAAAATAGGGGCCCTGTAAGAATATTAGAGGGACAAAGTTACTCACAGTCCTTGACGGACGTGGAAAAAATCTTTCGTGATATCTCAGCCTTCCATTTCATCAAAGCACGTTCAAATTGAAATTCTTGCAAAGGTGGCCCTTCTGCTGAAATTACCATCAGTGTGTCCAACCTCTCTGGTAGAAGCCTGTTTCTCTGACAGTTTTTCAGGTTGTTTTGAAGGCTAAAACCCCTTTCACAGTCTGCAGTATGAATGGGCAAAGTCAATGCCACAGCAGCAAGTTTAAGAAGCTAAGGAAATGAATCCTTGAGAAACTTGTAAATGATGCTCCAAAGAGTTCCCATGTTGTCACGGGGATATTTCTCTTGAAGAGCAAGGTGCTTGACAAGTGACCATTCATGCCTTGCTGCTTCAGATTCAAGAAACCTTCCTTCACCATCAGCAGGATTCCTATCAAAATGGGTTAGCAAGATCTTTAGTTCTTGATTTCCCCAGGCCTGGAGATCGCTGCTTGGTACAAATGATAAAGGCCTCATTGCCAGCACACTACAAGCAGTTATGATGTCTTGAGTTTCCTTTGGGAAGCGTTTGTTCAAGTTATTTATCAGTTTAACAAGAAATTCCTCTTTGAGTCTTTGGAATCTTTCCCTTGATTGTGAGCTTGCTGACAGCTTGTGAGATTTGAACTGGCAGGTCGGAGGACTCTCACTGCTGAACTTGACCTCATCTTCAAATTTTTTAAGTTTGGCTTGTTTGGTTCAGCTTATACCTAGTCAGTTCATTCACACATGTTGCGATAGCAGGAGGTACAATGCTGCAGTCAAGGTCCTTCTTCTGAAAAATGAGTGTCAGTTCCATAACATAGGACATCCATGAACATGTGGATAGTTGCCACAAAGTCAAATTGGGTTAGTTTCTTGAAGTAACCTTTCAGTTTTCCATCTTTGTCTTGCTTGTTTTCCACTTCCTGTTCAAAGTAGGTAACAAGAGAGTCCCAAGTCAGGTACAGGGTTTCCAATGCCTTGTAGAAGGACAACCACCTCACTTGATGAATTTCTTTATACTTTAACTGAGGCTCATTTAAGACTTCTTATATATACAGCCTTTAACTTCTCAGTTCTCAAGGCAGATTTCTTGAAGTGGTAAAACATACTTGTAAGCATTTCTTGAAACTCTTTTAAGAACTTGACTTTCTCTGCAGCTTGAGAAACACAAAGTTGCAGTTTGTGTGCAATGCAAATGTACACTTATTATATTTGGGTTTAGTCTCTTTAACTTTCCTGCAACTCCTTCCTTGTTGCTAGTCATAGCAGAGGCACTATCACTTCCAAAACCAGTAACCGTGCTGATGGGTATTTTCCTTTCTTTCAGTGCTTTTAGAATAGCCTCTGTTACAGTTGCTGCCTTGCCATCCAATACATGAACATTGGTCAGGAAATGAGTAACTGGTTTGAAATCAGTTAAACTGATAAGTCTCATATACACATGAGTAACACTTATGTCAGTGCTTTCATCAGCCAGAATGATGATGCAGCTTGACTGCTCTGTTTCTTTGTCAATGTCTTCTCTTATAACCTGAGCAATTGAATCTTGCAACTCGTTAGCAATAACATCAGTACGATATGTGGCATTAGCACCGCAGTGCAGTTCTTGAACATTTGGGCAGTCCAAAATTTCTAGAAATGACAACAAACTCGAGTACTTGTGTGTAGAAATACCTTCTTTGCAATTGGCAAGCCAGTATATGCTCTTGAGCGCAACTTCGACTCCTTTTTCTTTCACTTTTAGAGGAGATTCGATGGCCTTCGTAAAACTGCTTTCCATCGACTTGCCTACTAATGCAGCCTGGTGATCAGAACTTGCAGCATGTCTACTCAAAGTGCTTGTTCGAAAATTTGAATTTCCCTGGGTAAATGCATTTGACTTCCTTGCCTGAAGACAGATCTTGCATGTCATTATTTTCTTATCGGCATCATAGGCTAGCCATGTGTATTTCGACTGCCATGCACTCTGGAACACACGTCTTTCTTCGATGGAACATCTCCTTGATCTTTATTTGCTATGTTTTCCTCTTTATCGTCATCTTCACCAGAATTTCCATCATCTTGTACTCTTTCCTCAAGCCTGGGTACTTTAGGACGAAAGAAGCAATCTAATTTTCGCTGTGCCATGGTGTAATCAGCTGTTGTTCGTCAACAAAAACCACGCGCTACGAATAATCTGAGCTCGCACTCCAAAAGGTCTGTTACATGAAGTACCTACCTGATCCAACATAGCGGACAAGATGTTTACGCAAACCTTTACCACGTACGTGTGACCAACGAGGGCAAAGGCAATAAAATTAAAGGCTTTAAATCTTTTGATAAATGTTTTCATTCATTTGAACAAGCAAAATGCTGGGGTGTTCGATTGACCATTAAACTACTCATAAAGAAGTCTATTACTCAGAAGTCCGTTTGACTCGAAGCTTGCTCCTGCGCCCTAACGGGCGCATCTTCTTGGCTTTTGGTGCGCCCTCTCAAATTTTTTTGCGGGAATCCCGCAAGGCCGCGGCCTGGTGAGAACACTGCAGAATGGCCTTCAGGAGTCCACTGGGCTCTGCCAGAGCACAGGACTGGACTAAATATCGGCAACAAAGCTAATCAGGTTGTTCAGTTGTATAGTTCAGTCACATGCAGTCATCATAATACATGACTGTATAAGCAGTAAAATAACAAACCTTTTTTGCTCAGAATTGTAGCAAATGACTCTGCTGTCAAACAGCCATGTTCCAGTTCAGTCAAAACTGACTCTATCAAGAATTTGAAGGTGAACTGATCTTCGACATCTAGCTTTGTGATCTGATCCACAAACACGGCTACATTATCACACTGAGTGGCGCCACAAAGTAAGAGGGTGACAACCTGAAGAGCAGGATATTTATCAGATTTGTGAATTTACCAGTATTATTATTATTATTTCTTTTATTTATTTATTTATTAATAATAAATAATAATGACAACATGTTACAAAATAAGCAACAGAAAGAAGTGAAACACAAAAAGTAGGTACCCAGTCAGGCAAGGCACGAACAGGATGTTAGTAGAGTTGGTATTTAGAAAACAAGGTGCATTGGTTGTTGACCTGAGCCCTTTTTAACCTGCGATCAGGCTCTATTTTCGTTTCGCTCCGTGAAACATTCAGGCGGGACGGGCGAGCGACCAACGTAAGAGAATATGGGAGCGATGCTAAAATTCAGCCTGATCGCAGGTTAAGACCTTTTTTAACCCTATTTATCCTGGGAGGGGAGGGGGGGAGGGACACTGTGACCATGCTGACTTTAACCTAAACGAATTATAACTTTTAAACGGTTAGACGAATAATCACCAAATCTCATGACGTTTCCAAAAATTTATCAGAGAAAATTTGCCTGTGTCAATGATGTGTCTATGATGATTGACATTTCCATAGCAAGAAGATAGTCCTTTAGTTTTTTGTGATTGTTTCGATAAGTATGTTTCTTAGAACAAATTCAATACTTTTCAAGATCTATGGGGGGGGGGGGGGGCAGGCTCAGAAACTCAAAAACTCAAATAAAGCCCAGGCAAAATAGGGTTAATAGACTGCAAACAGTCATCATTTGTCTTCAGGGATACATGTAGTAGAGTGCTCAATGAAGAATTGGGAATGGTGCAATGTGTTGTTCCAGGAAATATCCGTACTCCCACCATGGAGGGTTTTTTGGGTTTGAACCCTCCACCTCTCTGGAAATTCCAGTTTAAGCTCATACTTTCATTGAAAAATTTTGGCCTTTAAGACCCCCCTCCCCATCAGAATTTCCAATGACCCTCTGAGATGGGGGTATGGATATTTTCTGGAACCACACAATCCAAGGAGCGAGAGAGTAAGGCTGTGTGTCAATGGTTTGGATGAAATCAATGGACAAAAACAGTTTCTCTCACCTTGCCAATCTCCAAGTCATCCCTTTTCTTTAGATTTTCATCATTTATAACAGAATTAATGTTTAGATGGTGAAAACCTGAAGATAAAAGTGCCAAAATGCATTTTATAGACAAACAATTGATGTGATATACACTCCATATTCAATATTTCTGGCTGCTTACAATATAAGCTGATATAACTAGACAAATATTTTTAACACCGAAACAAATTGAGCTCATTGCAAAACATGTTTCAGCTTAGCTTGAGAAAACAACTGATGTTTCACAAGGTCGCCACTTGAGCCCTCGCTAAACGATGTCTTAGCAACGAGTGCAGAAATTCCATACTGATGTGTCACTACCCAGATCTTGCTAGCGCTTCTGATTGGTTGAAAAAAATTCCAACCAATCACTGAAGCACTACCAAGATCTGAGTAGAGACACGTCATCAGTATGGAATTTCTGAGCCCGTTACTCAGACGTTGTTTTGCGAGGGCTCGCGTGGCGACCTCGTGAAACATTGGCTGTTTTCTCAGGCTACTCTCAGCTCTGCAATCACCCTCATTCCTGGTCACCTCGCATACATAAATTTTAAAAGTTAAAGTTTGAAAAAGAATTTGGTGACCAATTTTTCCTGAAGGTCAATATCATGCTAGCATATAATCATGCTTCACCCTGGGCTTGTCACCTTGTTGTGGTGGTGAAGCTTGCACGTGTCAATGATCCCAAGAGCTATGCCTGCTGGGGCTCTGGCCCCTGGTAGGTTCAACCATGCCGGATTGGTCAAAGGGGAGGGACCTGACAAAGGACAGCCCCTGGCCCTCCAGGTTGGAGGTTGGGCGTGGGGCTAATCACCCCACCCCGTAAAAAAAACTCGAGTCAGCGATTACAGAAACCCCTAGGGGCCTTATGCGCCACATGACATAAAGAGGCCTAAGTAAGTAAGTAAGTATACAATCATGTACACAATTAGATGCTACAAGTTGTACCAATTGGCAAGGCAAAGAGCAAGAAAAGCAAGAAACTTAAGCTTAGCATTCGCAGTGTACATGCATTTTCCTTACCTCCGAGATAGGAGATAATAAGGGACAACACTTGTTCAACCTGAAGTCTTTCATTGTCACTTGGAAGGTCACTGGTTGTTTCTTTGTCACTGGAGATAACAAATACTAACAATTACTACTAGCAGGCATGGTTTACAATAAAAACAACAGTTCTGAACTACAGTCTATTTTAACAGGCTGTTCTGCATTTGTTTTCCTTTTCATGATGGATACAGTCGAACTGCTAACATCTGATTCAGTTGTGGTTCCATCTAAATACAAGTGTACAAACACTACAATAATTATACATTTTAAAAACCTTTCATAAGCAGAGATCTTTCCAAAGCAGACTGCTGATAAACAGACCTAAGGCTAGGGTGCCCCACTTATGGGAGGTTTGAATGTATTCATTACCAACGTTTGAATAAACAGCAGCTGTTGCCTTTCAGATCCTGGATGCAGGAGTGTGTCATGTGACTTGGGCAGCAATAAGCAAATGTTTTAGGTCGGAGTGTTTGTGCAATTTACAAATGTGTGAATTTGACAAACAATATCTGGAACAGGATGATTTTCTCTTTGATCACTCTGTCTGCTTCTATCACCATCATATGTTGTTGAAGGCTTTTCAGTTTTTTACGTATGTAGCTCAGATTGGGCTATTCCATTTAATATCCGCACCACCCCCGGTTGAGGAACAGTAGAATTCTTCAGGGGTAAGGGATAAAAGTAGTGGAATTCTTCAGGGGTAAAGGCCAGAAGCTGGGGAATTCTTTAGGGGTGAAACCCATATCATAAGTGGAATTCTTCAGGGGTAAACAGAGTTTTTATGGAATTCGTCAGGGGTAAACAGAGATTTCATGGAATTCTTCAGGGGTAAATGCTTTTCTTGTGAAATTCTTCAGGGGTAAACCCATTTCTTAAGGAAGTCTTCAGGGGGTAACACTTTTTAATGGAATTCTTTAGGGGTAAGAGGCCAAGGTCAGTCCTCAACCGGGGGGGTGCGGATATTAAATGGAATAGCCCATTGACCATTGAGCAAATATTTGACAGATGGATTCAGCTAGAGTACCATTGATCAACAATATTACATTTTATGCAGTTGTATCGTACTGGTCTGACTGAAACACTCTTAGAGGCTCTAAGAAACTTACATCAAGTGCAGAATCTTGAGCAGAAGATTTTTACAGCCTTCGTCGGTGATGTGCAGAACTTTTTCATCAGTATTTGATGCATTCGAGTTAATCTGCGACATAGGGAACAGAAATTAATGATACAGAATACAGAGCTGTCTAACACAACGTTATATAAATCAATTTTTTCATCTAGGTCACTTTTCAAGGAGATCCAAACTACTGATTGCTTTTAGGTTCATGTCAAGATCACTTTCACGTTCCTATCACGTACGTACACATTTTAAATTATAGTACATTCGAAGAACAAAATCGAAGATCGTATGAGACTTACCCAGTTAAGTAGAAACCTGGAGTTGGCTGGATTCATTTTGCAAGCCAAACAGCTCTAAAAACGTGTTTACATAGCATAAACTCTTAGCAAAATGGACTAAACGGACAGAACGAACTGAAAAACAGCGAAATTTATTTGGCGGTTGATTTTGAATCCGCTACGATCCCACAAGCCTTCGCGATCTGAGGAAACCAGTTGAGTAACCAAGCCTACTAGGTAGCCAAGCCTGTTAGATTGGATTTCCTTTGCGTTGAAATATTGTAAGATTTTCTTGCGAAATTGTTCTGCAATTGTTTGGTCGCTGAAAGTCTAGTGATTCAAGAAATTAAACCCAGCACCTTTGAGTAGATCATTTTATTTATCCTTGGTGGGAATGGGTTGCTGCTTCAGCGGAGGGGACGACACTGATGGCCAAGTGAGTTGTGTTCTTTTGCGCTTTCTTGTCATGTGACTGTCATAGATTCAAGTTTCGTTCACGTATCTTTCTCTAGCTAAACGTGTAAATAGTGCAAATCGTTTTGCGTTTCCCTCACTGTCTTCTTTGCATCGCACATCGTGATTACAAGATTAGGTATTTCGTACCTTACATCGCTTCACACATGACAGCAAGCATGTCATGCAATTCACATGCATATACGACCCTGCATGCAATTCACATGTATTGATCCTTGATTTCTGGTATATAAGTTTAACTTACTAGCTTTCTGTACCCACAAATCTTTCCATTGCAAAATGGTCATTTTTGTTGCCGTTAAGCCTGAAAAAAAAACTTTCCACATGAACAAAGTGAAATGAAATATTCAAATCTTCTAGACTTCAGCTTTAGCTCTATAAGCTTAAATATAGTAAGCTTACATGTATATATTTGTCATGCAAAGGGAAGCAAAAACATCAAATGGTCATGATCTGGCAGATTGCCTAAAAGAACAGCAGTCCTATATAAAAAAAACCATCCTTGCATCTGTAGCTGCGTATGTACTAAACTAGATTTTGATCCTAAAATGTGTACAAGAAAGGTTTGAGCAGTACATCTGAACATGCAGTCTATAACTCACCACAAAGAATGTAAACAACTACATGTAGAAAATGAATGCTGAATCAAAATGGTTTAAAAAATAAGTTCTATTTGTGTAAATTTTCACAATACCGGTACATTATATTAAGGAATGCAAAAAAGGATTTAAGCAAATGTAAAATTTGGAAAGTCAGATCAAAGTGATTATTGTTTGTAATACTTTGTGGTCCTGTGTTTGATCACGGGATCATTGGAAAATCAATTTTAAAATGGTGCAGATACAGTTACATAATTATGCTCAAATTTCATACATTCGCTGGGTTTCCAAAATTATCCAGCAAAACCAGTGTCCAGTGTACTAGTCAAGAGTAGTTGTTGTGAAAAATTGTATTATTGCCCACATGCGAGAAAGACTGAAATCTTTTACAATAATATTCATCAATACCATGTTGTTTTCTTACGCACTGTGTTGTTCTGGAAAATATCTACTCCCTCTCCCCCCCCCCCATCTCCACTTGCCCATGCATTTTTCTTACACTCCTCCCCTCCCCCCTTTCCCTCCACTGGAAAATTCGAATTCCTTGCACTTCCATCTGAATTCCAATGGCCTGCCCTGGGATAGGTGTAGAAGTTTTTTTAAACCTGTACATTTTGCAATACGGTATAAGAAAACACTAATAATTATAGATAATTTGCATGTAGTTTATTATAGACTGTTAGAATTTATTTGCACAATCATGTAATGTCATCCCTTTATTTCAAAGTTGTCAAACTTATTGTTTTACTAAATTGTTTCTGCAGAGACAAGCAAGTGAGAGGGATCCTTTATTAGGGGGGTCTTCAGCACCAATAGCTAATGGACAGAGATCAGTGTAAGTTGATCATGCCATCAGACTTTACACATGTACACAAATTGAAAGTATGAGAAATGAATGGCTCCAATGTTCAAACCTTGGCAATTGACCAGTGCGTGAACTGTGTTTCTCTCCACAAATGGATAGCATATTTACCATATTTACTTGACTTAACACCCAGGGCACTTGGAACCTTAGAGGGAGGTGTTTATTTAATCCTTTAAGCCCTGATATAAAAATGCTTATTCTCATTACTGATCTCCATACATTTCTTATGAAACTAGTGAGGAGAATTTGTCTAGATATCAAGATGCCCTATCCTCAGTGATCACTTCCTTTATTCTTGTCAGTTGAATATCCAATTAAGTAGTGATCATGTAGAGAGAAATTTTCATTTTCATCGGGGCTTAGGGCTTAAAGGGTTAAGGGAGGTGGAATGAGGGCAGTGATTGGTGCAGAGGCAAGAGCACATGTTTCCTTCCAGTGTTTCCTAGCTTTCATTTGCTGATGAGTTGCTTATCAATGTGGGTTTATTCTTTTGGTGGTTCTTCCCTTGTCCCAAGGGTTTTTCTTGGGGTTTTCAGAGTTTGCTTCCTCCACAGTAACCAACATTTCTAAGTTCCAATAGTTTTATTTGAAATGAACAAGGAGTTCTTGCGTGAAACCATCTACAGTGATGTGACTTCCTTTTCTTAACATTCGTTCGTTTGGATATTCAGTCAATAAGTCTGTCAATTAGTTGCAATGTGGTCAGTTAGTCATCTTATCATTTAACTGTTAACATTGAGCAGGAGTGCAATTGGTTTTCACATGTACTGGTGGCAAAAAATTCTGCAATAATTATTTCCATCAGGAAAACCTTGGTTAAGATGTTAAAAGCAATTGAAGGGGTGCATGGAATAAGGTCCTAAGTGACTCTTGATGTAATGTCGTATTCTCCTTTTGTTTCACAAGCATATGAAAAAGAATTTGGGAGGAGAGTTTAGCAGTTTATCGGAAGTTATTTAGGGCTTTTTTCCATGCACCCCTTCACTTGTATAAGGTAAGGTGCCAAAAGCAAAATAAATGTAATTGTTTTTGCTTTTCAGGGATGATGCTCACAATTCCAGCACAGGCCCAATTTCCAAGACAGATGAACAATCTTTACTCAGCAGAATACTTCATCAAACTGCACAGTATGTTGTGTTATTTTGAACATACATTGAAGAAAGTGCAAGTTTTGTGTTTAGTATCCACTACGAGTACTAGACAGTCCATGTGTGGTTTTGATCACTTGCATAGCAATAAACTTACTGAGAGGGTCAAGGAAAAAGGGTGGCGTAAAATTAATGTTTGAGTTTCACTCAGAATCACTTCATTTTTGGCATACAGCTTTCCATATTCAATAATTCAGATAAAATAAACTAATTATAAACAGTGACATCAGGTGTTATTTAAGTGTTATTAATAATCCATTTTCCTTTCTGTTTCTCTATAAAAAGCAATGTCATAGATGTGTCTTCAACAGAACCTCACAGTATAGAGAGAACAGAATACATGGAAAGATCCCGGCAATATATGTAAGTCTTAGATGCTGTTGTAGATTATTGCTCCAATGGCCTTTCTGTGTCTCATTATCTTTTGCTGGGATAAGATAGTAAATAGGCCCTTTGCATAACTGTGTCACGTGATCTTGTTAATCATAAGAAATGGTAATAGTATGAAATAGATATCAGAAATGGAAAGAGCATCGATGAAATTAGTAAGATTTTCAATTTTGAGGTCACTGACGTTAAAAGGCGACATTTTACGGTTATTTTAATGGCCAAAAAATTACCAAGACTTATAGGGAAAAAAGCTGCTGGATGGCAAGCTTTGCCATCCAGCATACATTTGTACAAATCTTTTATAATTTTCAAACTTTCAAACTGTCCTAAAATCTTGCACTTATTGCTAGTGGCCTCGAAATTTGAAACCCTACTAATTTCATGATGCCCATTTCAGCCATCTATTTCAAACCACGACCATTTATTATGATTGACAAGGTCACGTGACATGGTTATGCAAAGAGCCTATTTTACACCTAGCCTAAAGAACCTTTTTGTCTGGCCTCTGTTCTTTGGTAATCAGCTAAAAATAATTGTTTTCTTTGTTTATTTTCAAGGTCTAAGTTATCATCTGTTAACACTTCAACTGTCCATAATGCCGCTGAACTGCCCGCTGGTGTGAAGGTTCCTCAGTTAGTGCTGGCAAGTGAACCAGTACCACAAGGAGACATAGCATTTGTAAGTATTAATTGAGATGTTGGTGAATGTAATTATGATAAATCATGTAATTTTATGAACTGCGGAAGTGAAATCAAATGAAGAGTGATCCTCGCAGTGATGTATGCAGTGTTAAAGAAATTGTGGTTAAGCCTGAAAAGAAATTTTCAAGGCTTTAATTGTGTACATCACTGCAAGGATCATTCTTCATTCGATAAGTGTTAATTGTTGGTTTCTTGTTAAACGTCTTGAATTCTGTTTGGTCAACTAATCACTGCAACAGTATGCAACGTAATTAAAAGTAGTCTCACTTTTGCATGATTGTATAATGCTGTAATGGCTTAGCTTTAAACTCACTGGGTGTAAATAATTATCCTCTGCTTCAGGCAATTCAAGCTGCCAAAGGAGCAGATGCATCATTATCTGGTTTCCACGTGGAACAAAGGGATCAGCTAGTAGTACAGTTTGAATCTTCATAGGAATCTTGATAGGTAGCTCAGAATGAAATATTTATTGAAAATTCAAAGTACATTATAATGCATATACACCTGTATCCTGCCAATAAGTCCAATAATTTTCAGCCACAACAAAGGTACAGGTAAAATAGTGAGGAAAGACCAGCTAAACAGTTTTTCACATACATGGTTCCTCTTTGACTCATTCAACCTATCGCACATTTAGCAAAGATGATGTCATGTGAAATGTGCACTAGTACGCAATGTCACGAGAAATGCACCTATTTTGCCCAAGCAGCAGACTAGTTGATTACACAGTCAGGCCAATTGCAACCACAATGTGATGGCATTCTAAACTTAGTGCATGTGCCATTGTCTACCATGCTCGCATCACCGTTGGTAAATCTTCCTTGTACAGTGGATCCTCGATTTAACGAACCTCTATATAACGAAGTCCTCGATATAACGAATGGTATTTTTCAGCCCAGTAATAGGGTAATGTATGGAAGAGAACCTCGATATAACGAACCCTCGATATAACGAACCAATTTCCCCAGTCCCTTGGCAGGTCGTTAAATCAAGGTTCCACTGTAGCAACGTGATGTGTTTTCAAGCTTTTTCTGTACGTGAAAGTCGACTTAAAACTACACATAATGCCAATTTGATGGCAAAGTATTTTATATTGATTGCTTAGTGATGGGTAGTAACAGTGTTAGCCAGCCTGAGCAGAGTAAAGCCCTAGTTATATGGAGCAATTTTTCTTGCATCTTGCAATGCAGCAGTTGTGAGAGCTGTAACTGTAACGTATCTTACAATTTTGCTGAACATTTAATAATTACTCTATGAACGTGCATTGGGTATGAGGAGATAATTAACCAGTTCGTGATTTATCACCTTTCAAACAAGCGTGACTGAAATATTTGTTTTATGAAAGGAACAAAGTGTGGCAATCGCTGCTGGATTTTTTGCCATACTTTTCAACAAAACAACTGCTTTTTGAACGCTGCAACACTTGACGTACAGCATGTAGCATCCAACATCCTTACAAGGCAAAAAGCTGGGCTATTAAGTGTGGAGATTTTGCAGAGAGGCAATCAGAAAATAAGAAATTCATTAACCAAGATTGAGGATTTAATAAGCACAACTATTCCGCTTTACCCACAATCATCGTCAAAAAAAATTATGTTGCAAGTTGCCGAAAAAGTCGGGTACTCTTCTTTTCCTACAACATTATGAGATCAATTTGTCTCATTTTGCACTCATCAATGTTGCATTGCAAGTCGCAAGATAAATTGGCCTGTGTGACAGCACCTTTTGCCTTGTGGTGCTGTTTGGTCATCTTTACAGCTTTGGTGTATAATAATTTGTGCAAACAATACCACAATCTAGAGGTCATGTTTTCTCTGTCAATCAAAGCCAATTTCAGTCTGCTTGCAAAAACAAAAGGTTTCTGAATTTAGCTGCATTAGAAGAAAATAAATTGCAGCAGAGTTTCCTAGTTTAGCCAGGTCTATTGGGGTCGAGAGAGTAGATTGACCAAATAATGAATGTTTGCTTTGTCTGTCTAGGGTGGGATAGTTTGTTCCCTTTGTTATTGTTACATGCAAATTTGGAAACATTTGTGTACATCATTAGGTAATCAAATTACATAAACTATGGCTTGTATTAAATGAGCGTTAATTTTTTTAACTAAGCTTGAACGTTAAAAAAAAGAAAAAAAATGACAAAGTAGTGATAGGCATTCAAAGCCTTAAGTGAGATAGTTTATCAAAGTTAAGATTAGAATTCATTGGCAAACAAAGGGTTCTTCAAATAGAACAGGATTGAGAAAATCATGAACAGACGATACGATAAATTACAAAATACAACAGTGTTATTTAACCACGCTACACCTAAGAGCTAATGCAACCTCATTTTGCATTTAGAGACACACCAGTCTGATTGCAATTCGAACTGTCCACGTACAAACGGCAATAGTTTGAATTGGTTTCTGAATGCGGTTTTGCATGGTACGTTTCGTTTAGGAAACTTGCACGTCTTGCTAAGATTTTTGCCTTCAGCTGGTAAGAAACTTGAAACAATAAGCTAAATGTGAAAATGGCTTGATTTAAGGAACACAACCTATCGTATTCTAGCAACCTCTCGATAACCATCTTCACTTTACCTGTGAAGTGGTTATAGACGCAATGAGAAATTATTGCGTACTAGAGAACCTCACCTAAGAACTCTAAGCTAATCCCAGACAAATTGTGGGGTATTTCGCTTGTTACAGACCGTGCCATTACCAGTTGTAAAAAGTGTTTGGTTCGTTTTTGACAACTTTAAGCTCAGGCCAAACGAGAATCAGAGTCGTCAAGAGTTCAAACTCTCTGAGAGCGCAAGAGTCAGTAAAGAGTAGGAGAATAAGAGGCTAAATAAGAGGGAGAGTTTGGAATTCCAGCTATTCCAATAAAAACTGATTTGAGCAGAATCGAATTCTTTTAGATCGTACAAGTGTTTAATTTCAAGTTAAACGACAGCCAGAGTTTCGAATCTCGTCAACACTCGTTCTCGTGTGGCTTGGGCTTTATGACCACTTTTTTATAGCTTCCGTGTCAGCTGGACAATATTAAACTGTTTTTACTCCCAAGAGTGCCTAAAATGAAAACTCAAGACAAATCCCAAATTTCATTTTGTAGAATACTAAATATAAACAGTACCATGTGAAAGTACTGCTGAAGAGGTTTTATTTGAATGGTCACACCATAGGATTTCATCCACAGACTCGAAAGTTAGAACCACCTTAATTGTCTGCATAACTGACTCTGGGAGTGAACGGGTTAAAAGAAAGAGAGTGACCGACGGGGTTTTTAAGTGCCTGGATTTGTTTGGGCAGTTATAATAGAAACTATCAAAACGTTGCCAAAAACTTTGTGCTCGTGGCAGTGGTACGATGCAGATCACTGTAAAAAAAATGCCTTTCAGCTAGACTCTTAGTAGAAAAGATATAACATTAGAATTTATTTGTACTGCTTTTCAAAGATTATTTGTTAATAAAAACGATAACAAAATCAGTTAAGCTGTGTTGATGTAATCAGGGGCACTCGACAAGATTTTTTTTCCAGTTCTTATTAAGTCTTTAAAAGGGCTATCGTGTAAGCTAACATAATCTGATCTGTTCGGATGCCAAGTCGCAAAAGCTTCGTTTTTGGGCGGAGGACCAGAAGCCTTGGTTACACCACCCTTGATAAACGCGGCGTCCACAGTAGAATTTTCCCTTGGGGAAATAGCTGGGTTTTCGTTTAGCTAGATAATTAAGGTCATCACACGTACCTTGGTGTTTAACATCTTGAATTCTTGAAAGACCCTGACATAACGAAGTGCCAATGGACTGGGAAATTGGGGCTGGGTTCGCTATAAACTAAACAACTTTAAAAACTCCTTTAGAATTTGTGGGAAAAAGGCGAAAATCTTCGTTACGCCGGGGTTTGGCTTACATTGTGCCGTAAATGTTAGGCAGTGTTAGTTTGCACCACTCGGTATCCAGATTTCCCGTTATATCGATCGGCGTAAGTTTGGGCTTCGGATTGTTATATCAGGGATTTCGTTATAATACGTGGGTTCATTATATATGACGGGGTTCTGCTCTACATATTTTACTGTAACTTTGGCTGGGCTATAGAATATCGTTCGCTATACCGGGGCTCCACTGTACCTGTAATTAATCTACTTCACGGCGCATGTTTTTCCAGTTAGTTCTGATAGTTCACGTATCGAAGAAAGCTCAAGAGGAATATTGAATTAATACTCTGTCAGTGCATTCAGCTAGCGGAAGCTTTCTTGGACTCTTTCTTCAGTTGAACATGAGAATGCATTTCGAAACATGTTTATGACATTGTGTCGAATGTGTCTCGTTTTCCAGCAGTAAATCAAAAGGTTGAGAGATGAATTGAGAAACACCAGTGTCAGAAAGTAAAGTTCAATCATGGATATAATGGTGCTTGATTCAGGAGTTATAGCCTTAATCCAAAAAGGACAACGTTTTAGCAAATAACAAACCAAAAACACGAGAAAGACGTAAGCTGTAGTGACTGCAGATTTTCTCAGCCTCCCAACATTCGCCATTTCTTCATTCTGTGCTGCTTGTTGTACTTGAAAAGCTTGAATTTGATTTGCATGGCGTCGTACGGCTACATATATCTTGTAATTCAGAAATGTTGTAGTTATTATACAAGCAGCTCCAGTAATGGCTTGTATCACGTCATCAATATTTCCTGAGTTCGTAAACGCAACCAAAGAAAGAATTGCACTCCACACCCAAATTGAGATCACCACAGCAACAACACGCTTGTGAGTCACAAGTTCCTGGTATCTGAGATGAAGATAAATGGCCAAGAATCTGTCTGCACTTAAAGCCACCACACCAAAGAACGACGCAAAAATAAATAAATATGCTGTGGTTTGGTATGCAATGGATATGGTATTAAAAGTAGAATTGCTTTCAGTGTTTTGTTCCAGCTTCATGACAAGATGGCCAATGTATAAAGGTAGGACAAATAAACCAACACCTAGATCAGAAATACCCAGGCTGAGGAGGAATGTTTTCAAAGGCTTTGGCAACGACACCGTCTTTCTTATGGCGTGAATTGTGACAACGTTTAACATGATGGTTGTGTAAGATAAGAACGCATTGAAGACGCAATTAGCGATTTACGACGGGATAGAGGTCTTTAGTTTCCATAGCCGAGTTGAATATAACTGTCAAATAAAAATTGGAAAATTCGAAACCCGTCAAAAGGCGTCAACCGAACTTGTGAGTAATACGCGGATGGTAAAAGCTGCACGACTTGTTACGGTCTAAAATTCGCTCAGACAACGTATTGGGCAGGCATCTCTGAGCTGCTGTTCACATCCAATAGAATTTAAACAATAGCATCGTTGCAAACAGCGTGGAAAACAAAATTGTTCAGTAGTGGATTTAGTAACCAGATGTTTGAACTTAACACAAGCGTCGTTTGAACGCTAAACTTGTCAGTTACCGGAAGGCTGCTCTCTGAGTTCGGTCTATTGACACCTGTGCCTGAAGCAGATGTCCCAGCCCTTGTCATCAAAACTTTGCCTCGGATTTGCATTTCTCTTTAGTTAACTGAATGAAGATGACTGGCCAGACTACAAATAAGCATTAACGATCATCCAGTTAGGGACTGAAGCAGGAAAAATTAATTTAAAAATATTTATATGAATTGAATTTGACTTCCTTTTCTTGTTCTTCTGTGTGCTTCCTCTTCAGTCCTTGTAACAAAATATGGGATTAATTTCCTAAAAGTTATCAATACAGGAGGGGAAATCGTTGAACGTTACAACGGTAAACCGTTTCCGTTTTTCTCCCTGGCAATTTTACTCTATAACTTACCTCTCTTTTGTGTGGTGATGATAGACAGATTTGCCGATTATTTTTGTGAAAAACAGGTGTTTCGTATAAAAGACACATTGGATATTGCTTGCTTTAAATGGATCCAGTTTCTTAACTCATCCAAGTAAATGGATGGGGCAAGCCGAGTTCAACGTCATTCGTTAATTCGTATAGCAGGAAATGAAGCTAGATTGTTATTAGTTATTTCTTGTCTGAAGTTGTTCTTTTTGTTTTGTTTAATTTTTTTGTTTTAATTTTTTGTTTTTTTTTGGTATTGTTTTGTTTCGTTTGTTTGTTTGTTTTGTTTTGTTTTTTGTGCATATTCTGCAAAGCAACTTTGATCCTGCTAATAACGTTTCTTTGTTTGTTTGTCTGTTTTATTTATTTTTGTTTTGCCACACCACAGACAACAATACAAAGATAATAAAGAGATAGAGAGAAGAAGGAATGATGGTAACAGTGGCGAGGAGGCCTAAAGGAAACTTTTTATGTGCATGTGTTGAAAAGGTATTTGTCTCCGCGCTATTTGAAAGGGGAGGTTAAATTCCATTATATGTAGAGTGCGGATCTGTTCTTGGCTGGTTTGTAGTTACATTTCCTTCACGGCTTATACTTGTAGGAAGTTCCATAGTTCTGAACACTAAGGCTTTGTGGGTGCAATGTTTAGCTGACTAAAGCTTTCTTCAGTTGTAACATGAAAGTCCATTTCGAAATATGTTTATGATATTGTGTCGAATGTCTCTCATATTCCAGCAGTAAATCAAAGGGTTGAGAGATGAGTTGAGAAACACAAGGGTCAGGAAATACATTTGAATCACATCTAAAACGGTATTTGATTCAAAAGTTAAAGTGTTAATCCACAGAGTACAAGATATTGGCAAATAACAAACCAAAAATACCAGATAAACGCTAACTGTAGTGCCAGCGGTTCTTCTCAGCCTCCCAACATTCGCCAATCCTCCATTCTGTGCTGCTTGTTGTACTTGAAAAGCTTGAATTTGATTTGCATGGCGTTGTACGGCTACATATATCTTGAAATTGAAAAATGTTGCAGTTATAACACAAGCAGCATTAATTATGCCCACAGTGACGTTAACAACAGTCCCCCGGTTCCAAACCGAAACCATTGAAATAATTGCGCTCAGCATCCAAGTCGAAATCACCAAAGCAACAACGCGCTTGTTAGTCACAAGTTCCTGGTATCTGAGATGAAGATGAATGGCCAAGAATCTGTCTGCACTTAAAGACACCACACCAAAGAACGAAGCTAAAACAAATAAATTTTGTGATGCGATGGATATGGTATTAAAAGTAGGATTACTTTCAGTGTGTTCTTCCAGCTTCATGACAAGATGGCCAATGAATAAAGGTTGGACAAATAAACCAACACCTAGATCAGAAATACCCAAACTTAGGAGAAATGTTTTCAAAGGCTTTGGCAACGACGTCTTTCTTATGGCCTGAATTGTGACAACGTTTAACATGATGGCTGTATAAGATGAAAACGCATTGAAGACGCAATTTGCAATGTACGACGGATAGAGGTCTGTAGCTTCCTTCATTGTCAAGTATATAACTACCAAAGAGGAGACTGATTGAAAAAGGCGTTTGACAGCAGTCAGCTCTTTAGCCTTCCTCTTTGCAGGAAGATTATATCTTGAAAAAATTAAAACGCTTTTTCGCACTCTTTGTGAAGATCCATATGGTTAACCCACGATGTTCCTTGTCACAAAATTCGTTCAACTTATTTGACAGGCATCTCTGAGTAGCTGTTCACGATCCCATAAAATTTAAAACAACAGCAACGCTTCAAACGGCATGGAAACAAAACTGTTAGTGGACTTAAGAAGCTAGATGCTTGAACTTAACACAAGTGTCAGTTGAACACTGAAATATTCACGATGTTTTGAAACCTTGTGCCTGAAGCAGATGTCCCAGCTCTTGTTATCAAGCTTTTCCTCAGATTTGCATGCGTCTTTAGTTTTGTGAATATGAATGGCCAGGCTACAAATAAGCATTAACTCGTCCAGTTAGGGACTGAAGCAGGAAAATTCAATTTAAAAACATCCACGAAATTGAAGGTTAATCCTTTTGTTTTCTTCTGTTTGCCTCTTTCAGTTTTTGTGACAAAATATAAGCTTCGTATTCACTAGCAGGTGTCAATTCGAGAAAAACAGATCAAAAGTTATAATGGTAAACTGTTTCCGTTTTTTTTTCCTTGGATTTTTTTCGTAACTTGCCGTTTTTTCGAGGATAAACATATTAAGAGACCATTTTCCTTTGTGCAAAACAGGTGGTTCCGACATAAAACACTTCGATAATAATTTGGTTTGAATGGGATAAGTTTGTAAACTGACTGGGATGGATGGGACACGCCGAGTTCAGAAGAAACATTCTTATAGCAGGAACGGCATGTAGCAAAGAGTGATTTTCGTTTCTGTAGATTTGCTATCAGTTTTTTTCTTGCCTGTGCTGGTTCTTTTTGCATACTAGGTCAGAATCCTGCTAATGATAACATATATTCGGAAGTTGTCGTTTGCGCTGAATAAGACCGGTAACGCTCGCTACAATTCCAGTAGAGTCCAGTTTTAGAAAGAAAATGTGTTCATGGCTGGTTTGCAGTTGCATTTTCTAAAGATGTCTTATTTCTAGAAAGTTTCCCCACCCGTCATATCAGCTCGCGTATTTCTATATTACATATAACGGTTGGACCAATACACCAACCAACACCGAGATCAGAAACAGCCAGACTTTAGAGTAATGTTTTTAAAGGTTTTGGTAGCGACGAAGTATATGACAGTATGTAGGTGGGGAGAAATAGATTGATTTTGAAAGATTCAAAACGCATCTTTTGAAATTATGTTTGAGAACCAGATGTTCCACGCTGCAAAATTCGTTCAAACAGCGTATTGGGCAAGCATCAATGAGCTGCCGTTCACATCCAATAAAACAAATACATGCAGTAGCATCCCTGCGAACGGCGTGGAAAACAAAATTTATGGAAGACTTTGGTAGCTCACTTAAGATACTTGCACTTAGCGCAAGAGCACCCAAGCGTCGCTTGAACTCTAAATAATGTAGGCTGTTCTCACTTCGGTCTATTGAAACATTGGACCTGAAACAGATGTCTCAGCCCTTGTCATCAAAACTTTGTCTTGGATTTGCATGTCTCTTAAGTTATATGAAGACTGACTGGGCAGGTTACAAATGAGCATTTAAGATCACCCCGTTAACTACTGAAGCAGGAAAATTTAATTTATAAACATCCATATAAACATCCGTCTAATGTTTGTTCTTCTGTCTGTTTCTTTCAGTTTTTGCGACAAAATATAGGCTTAATTATCCACTCAACGGTTAATAAATTCAAGAAAAAAACAGATTGAACGGTAAACCGTTTCTCTTTTCTTCTTCCTCCTGAGATTTTTCCTTTAGAACGCTCTTTTTGTGATGATAAATATATTTAGAGACCACTTTTACCTGGTTCCGACACAAACACCTTTGAATGGGTTCTTACTTGCAGTAAATGGAAGGAGCATGCCAAGTTCAGAAAAAGGGATGTCATTCCTATACTGAGGAAATGAAACAGGGAAAGATTTTTGTGTGTTTGTTTGTTTTTTTGCACGTACTGTATTGCGATCTTAATCCCGACACAAGCAATGTTAGCGTGTGTGCATGTGTTGATAAGATATTTGTCGTTTTTGCTGAACGAAGGGTGACGCTTATTGAATTCCAGTGGACTCCGGTCTTAAAAAGCAGTCTGTTCTTGGCTGGTTTACAGATACATTCTCTACGTGGCTTACTTCGAGGAAAATCAATAGTTCTAAACATTGACATGATTGCCTAAGGCTTTGTCGGTGCAACGTTCAGCTAACTGAAGCCTTCTTCAGTTTTAGCATGAAAATGGATTTCAAAGTATGTTTATGACATCGCGTGTCACGTTTCCGCGCTGCAGGCAATTATGGGGCTCCCTTGCCTGTTCTTTTCGATTGACTTTCCCTGAGCGAGAAAAGAGACTACTCGTTGTCTATACAGTCCCTGGCTTACTTTCAGAATTTTTCGAGTTTATTTACAGACTAACCAAGCTAACTCTAGGTTAATTAGGGTGGCCCTTTATAGCGAATTGGAATTCGGAAACGTTGGTTTGGGGAAACCGGAGAACCGGAGAATAGCCTCTCGGAGCAAGGACGAGAACCAACAACAAACTTAACCCACACATGACGCCGAGTCCGGGAATCGAACGCGGGTCACTGATATCGTGTGCCGTGTTCAGTTCTCTATTAGCCAATTAAACGCCTGTTTTATGTATCGTACATAAAGAGAATTTTGATTTTAATCATGTAAGTTACGTTTCATCATTTCCTATCGATATGCTACAAAAGAATTGGTTCATGCTTTTAGCTGTGTGTCCACCGCGTCATGGAAGCACGAGAGCTCAATAGTTCTTTACACTCTAGAAACAATAGATTTTCAAAGTTGAACTTTTTAACACCACGTTACAGATTAAAGACTGAAGGAGGAAGTACGTTTTTGGTAACCGCCATAGAACAATGGAATATGTTAGGAGCAGACCTAAAAAAGGAAATCACCGTTAAATCGTTCAGGCATGCTTTGCACCAGAAATTTTTGAAAAATCAGCAATTTTTACCTCATTTTTAATTTTTTTATATTACTTCATTTCAATTTTTATATTAGTTTTTATCAACTAATTTCTTTCTTTCTTTTTGTTTTTCATTACATGCATATATTTATATTTATATAGTAGGTTTTAGATTTTTATACAACTCATTGTAAATATTTTTTAGATAATTCATTGTAAGTATCTTAGAAAGTTAGGAGGGCCACAAGTTTTCGTGCTACCCTCATTAAATAAAGTTATTATTATTATTATTATTGTTAGCACTCGAGAAGCTCAAGTTCCTCTTAGGCAAACGCCTCTAGCAACCTTACGTTTCTACTGTGCTCTTCAAACCTCCGCGTGTATCCATAACTCGATAGACGCACGCTAAGCATTCTCGTTTCAGTTGAATTTCTCTTTTTCTGATTGGTTCACACAGGTTATTAGGAATTAAATAACCCTTCTCCTCCCCAGGATCCTTTTTGTGCGGACCAAAAGGATCGTGGACTCTGGGGACAAGAATGCTTATAAACCTGGATTTGCCTTGTAATTATAAGGAAATTGGATGCTACAACAAGTGCGACGGTCATCCGGAAGTTTTCACCGAGAAGTAGTTTCGTCCAAAAATAAGGCAGCAACGATTACTAAGTTGAGAATTTAACAAAGCAATTATTCTACTTGCGCTTTTTTGCATACGAGTTAACAATAACCAAATCGGTACTACGTGCCTCGTTTATTATTTATCAGCTCACATCCAACGCTTATCCAACCCACGCTCGTAAAACAATTGTTAAATATCCTTTGTCTGCGTAGTGTTGTTTCGTTTCTGACACCTAATTATAAAAGTCCCGCTAAGTTAGAGAGGGACTGTCTGGTCAAAAACAAATGGAAAGTAAAACAGGTGTCTAATAGGCACATTTTACCGAGGCAGATTCCCCATATTATGGGATATTTTTCAGGTGACAAAACGAGCTTAATATGTTTCCTTTTCACTTGTGACACAATATGTCGTAATATAGCCTTCATTGGGCTCGAAACTGTATATTATTAATAACTAGTTGAAAGTGCATTGAAGCCAGCCTCGTCCAGTTAGGGTTTAAATTAAAAGTTTGTTATTAAAACACCTACTCAGAAATGCCAAACTCACAATTCGAAATTATGTGGAGCTGAGAACCAGATGGTTAAACCACCGGATGTTTTGGGTATGAAATTCGTTCAATCTTTGTTCTAGGTTGGCAACACGGAGCAGCGCTGATTACATCCAAAACAACAGCAAAATATATTAAAACTAAGTGGAATACGAATTGGTAGCTGGATGCTTGAACTTTACACAACTGTCGCTTGTACGCTGTGTTAATGCTCTTCGGGTGTTTAATTTAAGGCCTTGTGCCTTCAAGCAGATGTCCCGGCCTTTTCATTAAAACGTTGACTGATCTGAATGTCTTTCAAGACTATAGCTGGTCCAGGGCCGTAGCCAGTCTTTCAGAACAGACGAGGCAAGTGTCGCGAGCACTGAAGGCGCGAACTTCTAGAGGGGTCTGGGGACATGCCCCCATGAAACTTTCTTAAATATACTCCCTCTGAAATGCTCTTTTCAGCATTTGTTATGAGATTTTCTTTAAAATTCAAAATCGTGTAAGTGTAAAACGGCAGATTTTTCAGTCCTTTTAACATTTCTTATACACACTACTAGGGCGTGCAACACTGGCACCAAATAGATGGTTATCCCGAGTTACGTATTGCTGTTATACAACCCCACGCCCGCCTTCCTGCTCCCTCGCTAGCAATGACTGCTTTCCTATTTTTAACTCGTGCAAAACCCGTGCTGCTGCACGGTTAATTGTCAAATTCAGTTGCATCTGCGAATTGTAGAACTCCACTGTGACCCGAGAGACAACTTCATCTCACTAGTAAACGGCACGGATGACCCTTTACGGACACTCACTGAAAATCTTAGATATGGCCCTACTGAGCCAGCCAAAGGGCACTTTTAGTAGCCATCACAAAAGTGAAACCATCTTGGCCAAGGCACCGGCTTTGCAATCGTTTATTTTACATTTTGAATTCTTCCAAGACAGAATACCGAGACAAAATTATAATCCATTAAATAGTTTTTTAGGCAATTATGCCAAAAGGTGTGGCAAAGTAGCTCAAGAAAACGTGGGATGCTGATTCTCTAAAAGTTTTGTTTTTTATAAGCCAAGATCCTTTAGATCAGCTGCCTGTAGTCGTAGCAATCTGCACAGGATTGATGTCACCCAGCCTGTCACTGTTTTATATGTCACGAGCCGCAATGGAAACCACTTGGGTCTTTCAAAGCCTTTTTCGCACACCCTGCTTAGGTTAATATTTTATCACCTGGTGACAAATGCTCTCTAAGGATTATTTTCAATTTTTATTTTCATTTTGGCACAAAACTTAGACGATGCAAGCGCCTCGTCTTGCCTCATGCTAGCTACGGCCCTGTGGTCAGGCTTCAAACAAGTATTAGAGCTTGTCTACAAAGGTATAGTTTCCTACTCCTACGTTTTTTGCTTGTTTTGTTTGTTTGTTTTTGGCGTGACGAGCCAAAAACGGCTGCGTAGGAGACGAAGGTAGACACTGAAGAAGGAAGTTTTAATTAGAAAAACATTCACCAGACGCAATTTAAGTTTCATTTTTTTCTTCTGTATGTGCTTCATTCACTTCTCATGACAAAAGAAGATGTTCAAAAACATCACGATTGAAAGATATGGCGGTACACCGCTCCCGTTATTTTTTTCTCAAAAGTCTACTCCGGTATAACTCGCCAGTTTTAAAGTGATTCCTTACGACGTCATCGGTGGCGTTGTTGTAATGACTACACAACTTAACTAGCGCGGGATGTGCGTTGGACAAAGGTCTTGGGCCTTCAGCGTTAAACATATAGGTCAAAGAGAGCCATTAATTGGCTAGGTTTTGCGAAAACGCCGCTTTTTCAAAATCCAAATTTCGTCTTCCGACTATGTGGCAAACCCAGATGACTGGTTTGCAGTTCCATTACATTTTCTACGTGCCGTTTTTTTTTGTCTAGGGCATTTCACAGTTCAGAACCTTCAAAGTTAACTGAAGCCAACTTCAGTTATTACATGAAAATGCATTGCGAAATATGTTTGTGATATTGTGTCGAATTTCTCTCATTTTCCAGCAGTAAATCAAAGGGTTGAGAGATGAATTGAGACACACCAGTGTCAAAAAGTAAAGTCCAGCGTCGGTATTTGGTATGGCTGATTCTTGGCTTCCATCGGCAATCCTCCAACAGGTTTGTGGCATATAACAAATCAAAAACACAAGATAAACGTAAACTGCTGTAAAGGCAGATTTTTTCAGCCTCCTAACATTTACCATTTCTTCATTCTGTGCTACGTGGTGGACTTGAAGGGCTTGGATTTGATGGACATGGCGCCGTATGGTTACGTATATCTTGAAATTAAAAATTGTAGTTGTTATTATACAAGCAGTCGAAACAACGCCCATAATCACCTTAAAAATATCTCCTAGGTTCCAATAATCATACATTGAACTGATAACTGCACTCAACGCCCAAGTTGAAATTACCGAAGCAACAACACGCTTGTGAGTCACAAGTTCCTGGTATCTGAGATGAAGATTAATGGCCAAGAATCTGTCTGCACTTAAAGACATGACACCGAAGAACGAAGCAAAAGTAAATATAAAACCTGTGATGCGGTAAGCGATGGACGTGGCATTAAAAGTTTGATTGTTTTCTTTGTTTTGTTGTAACTCCATAACAAGACATGCAATGTATAAAGGTTGAACTATTAAACCAACACCGAGATCAGAAACAGCCAGACTCAAAAGCAATGTTTTTAAAGGCTTTGATAACGAGGAAGTTTTTCTTATGGCATGTATTGTGATACTGTTCAACATGATGGCTGTATAAGATAGGAAAGCATTGATGACGCAGTTAGCGACGTACGAAGAAGAGATGTCTTTATCTTCTTGCATTGTTGACTCAAGCATATAACTATTAATAGACTGAATGATTTGGATGAAAAAAGCTCGCAACAGTAGTGACGGCTTTTAAGGATTTGTCTTCACAGAAATAGATGATCTTGAACGCTTGTTTCGAACTGATGTGGAAGATCCAGGTGATTAAATTACAATGTTTGGCAGCTCAGTCTTCCTATCGGACAGGCATTACTGGGCTCCTGTTCACATCCAATAATACTTAAATTAACAGAATTTATACATCGCTGGAAAATGACGAGGAAAACAAAACTGGTAGCTAGCTGGAACTCAACTCAAGCATCGCTTGACGTGAATGCTGAGCTAAATAAGTTGTTTACTGATCGTTCGGTCTTTTGAAGCTTGTCTCTCAAGCAGGTGTCTTAGTCGCTCACGTCAAAATAATGTTTGCCTGATCTGAATATTAATGTTTGTTCCCTGGCCAGGCCACAAGCAAGCATTAAAGATCTCCACTTAGGTACCGAAGCAGGAATTTTTAATAAACAAATTGTGTGGGCATATGAAAAATTATTGCCAGGCTAGTTCAAACATAGGCGCGCAATACGCGCAGAGCCAATGACGTTTTTTTTTCACAATATGGTAAAATTTGTCCTGACAACCTATGGGACTTTACACCTCCGGTAAGTCCCACCCTAAACCCTCAGCCCCCCCCCCCCCCACCACCACCATCAAAAACATCTTGTGGTTATCCACTATAAAACCTGGTAATGATTCAGCAGCGTGACTACGCGGAGTAAAAAAAAACCGAAGAAAGCTCTTTGTTTCACGGTTCTTCAAAGAACACAGACAAAAACAAGTAAACTTAAACTTAAACTCACCGTCGAAAAATATTGCATACATAATTTAGGCAAAGATCAGTGGAAAGTTAACAATTTTACTTCAGAAATAAATGCAAGTTGCAGTTGAACCTTTTAATTTCTTACTTCTACCGGCGAATATCCAATACTTTTCAGTGCTCATAAACGGTCAACTTTCTAAAGGGTGCCGTTTTGACGCTCTGCGTGATTTGCGTGACACGCGACTCGCTTTACTTTGTTTAATTTGTAAGGTTTCAGACGTTTCAGGCAACCACTTACGTTCTTAGTACATTGTATTGTCAAAACAGGAGTCTGCCATCAAACGGCGTTTCTTGAATCCACAATATTTTCGTTCGAAATCGGTTTGAACAAGCGTTTATAAACACGACTGAAATAGTTTTGCAACTATATTTATTTCCCCTGTTATTTGAAGTTGCTTGCTTTGTAATCAAGTCGGCTATAATAATTTTCGTCTTTTTGCTTCACAAATCGACCAAAGTATGTTTACATTTGTAACTTTCCCACGGTACAAAGTTATTTTTAGCTCACGTGTTTATTTGGAGTCTCAACCTACAGCCGAATAAATTTCGTTTGCTTTACCTTCGAACAGTACGAAAATGTTCAAATTCAGCTCGCTTTCCAGTAGATCCAACAGGTCTCTGTTAGAATGCTTTGTCACATATCTGTTGTTGTTAATCTTTCGGTACTGTTTCGGTCGGTTCGAAATGTTTCAAGTGTTGCGTTACATTCCTTATAAGGCTGAAATTACAGCTGTCAACTATGCAAATTTCTCAACATACGCTTTACACTTTGAGCTATGAATAACCCCGAAATAACGTTTAGTATCTTGTTAAGATTTTACTACATCCATCCCTTAATTCCTTGATCACCACTGTGACTTGGATTTTAAGACTAGTTTCATTCAAGTTTTTCAGTTTTAAGAATAGCTAGCAACAAGCCGCGCAATTTCCGATTTAGTTTTAATTGGGTTCATGTTTTATAACACGCACCTGAAAAAAATGACACTGCAAATTTTAGATTCGCTGTTACCGGGAGATAATCCCGAAAAATTTTATGCTGTTTTACTCTACTCTTTTCACTATCGTTATAAACTTGGGCTTTAAATATTGTTTCTTTCACTGTTACAATTAGGGATCGATGTAACGTTAATTTCCACGTTCTGTTCATACAACATCTCAAATTGGCAAGTCCGTCTTGTATTTGCTGCTGTGGAAAAATGTACTTCAGCTAAGTAAACACAGGACTACAAAGCGAATAAAATCCTGCCAGACCTCACGTACACAAAACAGGCATTCGAAGTAGATCCACACTTGCGAATGCAAAACACTTCAAAGCCCGGGGGTCTTACTCCCATAACATTAGCTGTATGGGTTTGTGCCGCTGATAAGGTAAGACTTTCAGTGTCCCGGTGCACACCCCCACCCATCGTCTCACAGAATATCCCCCCAGCCTCACAAATCGTAAGACAGACGTATGTCTCACGTACGTACGTACAACATCTATCCAGACGTCTATCGTTGATTTTTAGCCTCTGACAGTAGCCATATGACGTCACTAACGTGACGTCATTGGCTAAAAATGAGTATTCAGGAAAAACCTAATTGATGCTGGTCTTAATACATCGTTCCTGGTTTTCCTCCTCACATGCTTCCTCTATACCTTGTAATTTTGGTGATAATTGATATAGCGGTAAATTATATAAGACATTTAAGAAACACGACACATCGTTTAAGCTTTGAATACATGTTTCGGGTACTTCAGTATCCATCGTCAGTTCAAGGATGTTTACAGATTTGAAACTATATGTATAAAGTTGATGACAAAGACTTGTATAATAGCTGATTAAAACAAATGTTATACGAATATAAAACTGTGAAAATATTACATAACAGTTAGGGGATACAACAAAATTAGCTGATTGCATATAACGTGATACGGATGTAAATCTGTGAAAATGTTACACAATACTTAAAAGATACTACCAAATACAGTAATAGGAATATATATTAATATGAAACACAAGTAACGTAGCGATGATCACAAGGAAAACTAAAAATAGAGTGTTAAATTAACTCCGTTAAATTTCTCGCTTTTTGATTGGTTCACCGCACACAGGTTATCAGCAATTAAAAATAACCCTGGTTTTGCCTTATAAGGAAATTAGATGCCATGTCAAGTGCCTCGGTGTTCGGAAGTTTTCACCGTGAAGTAGTTTCGTCCAAAAATAAGGCAGCAACGATTACTAATTTGAGGATTAAACAAAACAGTTATTCTACTCGCGCTTTTTGCAGACCTAATCTTGGAGGGAGTGGTCAGCGGTACTTACTTAAATTGAATATGGCAGAGTTGAAGCGAAATGTGAATGGTATGTGAGCGAAGGCCCTGGTGTTGAGTTCGAGGTCCGTTTGACGTCCATGTGAAGGACATGCTCAACAGCTTGGTACGCTCATGCCCATCCGTGCTCCCATGAATGTGATTTTCCGAAGCACGTGGAACGGATTTTGCCATTGAAAATAATATCTGTAGACTTAACATTCGCAAATCACGTAGCAGTGCATTAAAAAATGAAAACAAGGTGGCTCGTCAAGTGTACAGGAGAGACGAAGAACCGTCCAGAATTCGTAAAGCCAAGTTATGCCGAACAATGCATAAGAGATCTAACAGAAAAGGTTTGAAATTTTTGATAAGACAACTGATAAGACGTAAGTTATATTCCTCGCTCTTCAGAACTGCATTCTCTATGCAAAGTTGAAATTTAGTAGGCTCCTTAAACACAGCGGTAATAGCTTTTAATTTATGGCAAATACTATTTTAAGAAATGTAAGATTTCCATCCTAATAAACATGTTCATGTTGCCGTTTTTACTACAACAAACGTCTTGTAGTCATGTTGAGCGTTGCCACTTGTTACTTTTTTCACTGTATTAAATCTAAGCAATTGTTCTTCTTTTAAATAAAATAATTGTTCAGTTGAATGTGAGGCTTGTTTACTGTATAGTTCAATTCAATGTCCACGTTCATGATTCCGTCGCGATTTCCTCTGTTGATACTGGACCTAAAAAGGTTACTCGCGTTCACCATTTCATGCTACACACCCACGTTTCAATTACAAAACAGAGGTATACCCGCACTTCCTGACCATTGGTTACTGCTAGTTGGATACGAGTTAATGAAAACCAACCCGGTACTATAAAAGTGCCTCGTTTATTATTTATCACCTCACATCCAGCGCTTATCCAGCCCACGCTCGTAAAACAATTGTTAAATATCCTTTGTCCGGGTGGTGTTGTTCCGTTTCTGTCAAACAATAAATTATAAAAGTCCCACTAAGTTAGAGACGTTCAGTCTGGTCAAATCGATGCGTTTACGAGAAATAACAAATGGACAGTAAAACAGGTGTCTAATAAGCACATATTACCGAGGCAAATTCCCCATAGCTGACATTGTTAGCTGACAAAACGGGCGTAATATGTTTCCTTTTCACTTGTGACACAGGTTTTTAGTGGACACTTTAAGGCTTTATCTTCGCTATAAATATACTTCGAGTTGAAAAATGCCAAACTCACAATTCGAAATTATGTGGAATTGGGAACTATATGGTTAAACCACCGGATGTTTGGAGTACGAAATTTGTTCAATCTTCGTACTAGGTAGGCATCACGGAGCAGCGCTGTTTACATCCAAAATAACAACAAAATATGTCAAAACTAAGACTAAGTGGTAGCTGGATGCTTGAACTTAACACAACTGTCGCTTGTACGTTGTATTGATGCTCTTTTGGTCTTTTAAAGCCTTGTGCCTTTAAATAGATGTCCCGGCCTTATCATCAAAACTTTAACTGATCTGAGTGTCTCTCATGACTATAGCTGGTCAGGCCTTACAAGCATTAGAGCTTGTCTTAGAAGGTATAGACTCCTACGCAGCCTTTTTTTGCGTGCAGACCCAAAAACCGGCTGCGTAAGAGACTAAGGTAGGCACTGAAGAAGGAAGTTTCAATTGTAAAAACATTGACGCAATTCAAGTCTAATGTTTTGCTCTTCCATATGCTTCTTTCACTTCTTATTACAACAGAATGTGTTCAACAACAATTATGGCATATGTGCAGCTGACAAAACGGGCGTAATATGTTTCGTTTTTACTTCCGACACAACACATCTTAATATAGCCTTTATTCGGCTCGAAGGTTTGAAGGTGTACACTCTTTTTTGATATAAGAACTTTTTTTATAAGAACGTCGAGGCTGAGATTTGCCGAAATCTTAAGAACATGCTAAGACCATACCCAGGGCTGAGATTTTGTTAAGAACGTCTTTATCTTGTCTTCATATTTGTAGAATAAGCTATGTGAAAATAAAATTAAGTGTAATAATTTGGTCAGAGTAAGTTACCGCCTTTTTGAGCCCCAAATGCTAGAATTTTTGTGATGTCGCAAAACAAGACAACACGTATAACTTTTAAGAAATTGGTAGAACTTTGACCTATTTGTTCTTTCTTTCATTCTGAACTATGATTTATGAAATGCTGTTCAATTAGTGTGTGTAATCAAATGGTGACGAGTGAAATTAGGAAATAATTTCACGCGCGTTTTGTCAAAATTCTAATAATTTCCCGAGCCTTTAGGCGAGGGAAATTATTAAAATTTTGACAAAACGCAAGTGAAATTATTTCCTAATTTCACGAGTATACCATTTGATTACCTATTAATATCATGGGTGACAAATTACACTCACAATCGTGGGGTTTTGACTTGTTTGTCGCATCGAGAACTCCTTGAGCATTGAAACGGTTTAACGGCTAAAGTTCACATTTTTCTGAGTGAAATAATGAAAAAATCTTGTGACAAGCTTTTACCACGCTTTGACGATTTCGTGTTTTTTGTAACCGACAGCAAAATACACCAGACTCTGAATTTTTACTTGAAAAGTACCAAAGCAAATCGCTTGGCAAAGGTTATCCGCGTTTTGTCCGGCAAATTCACTGAATCGTGCACTACGTTGCTCCATCGAGCAAGGCTCATAAGGCTTCACAAATACATTCAAAATACGCACAGCAAACCTGTTTTAACGAAAGTAAACTTCGGAAGCAAATTTGTATTTAAAAACTGACCTTTATTCTATTCGAAGAAGTGCTCAAATCCACTGAATTACTTCTCTGAGTTCGCGGTCAATCACTCGATCGCTGCAATACGACTGGCTCGCCGTTCAAAAATTTTCGCTGTCACACTATCAAAAATAATCTCTACTTCTTAACTCGCAGGTGATTTCTGAGAAGTTCAGCCAATTAAAAGTCAAAATTTACAGATTACCAATTGTGTCCTCAATGAATATTTCCAGAATTGCTGTAGTTCTGCACAAAATATCTTCATCATTAACCTCAACGCCATCTTGGCGCTGAGCTATAGACCCGTTGCCATGGCAATTTTGTAATTTCACATGTGAAATTATAAATTAACGCTGAAATTTCGCGCCAAAATTAAGGAGTAATTTGTCACCCATGATATTAATCTTAAGAACATTGTTAAGAACGTCTGAGGCTCAAATCGCCAAAAAAATAAGAACATTCAGTTCCGGTTCAGCCTCAGCTTAAAAATTAGACGTTCTTATAAAAAAAAGAGTGTATGTTATTCGTAACTTATTTAACTTGCGTTAAAGCCAGCCTGCGAAACGTTTGTTATTACAACAGCTACGTGTCAGTGCATTGTTCCGCGTAATCTTTCTTCAGACAGTTGTAACATGAAAATGCATTTCGAAGTAAGTTTATGATACGGTGTCGAATTTGCCTCATTTTCCAGCAGTATATCAAAGGGTTGAGCAAATTGAATTAAGAAACACTAGCGTTTTAATGTAACCTTTAATCAAACTTATGACAGTACTTGGCTCAGACGACGTTATAGTGCAAATCCAAAAAACACAAATACTTGGCGAATAACAAATCAAAAATATTAAATAAACGTAAATCGTTACGACCGCATATGTTTTGAGCCTTCCAAAGTTTGTCATTTCCCTATTCTGTGCTACTTGCTCTTCTTGAAGGGCATCAATTTGATGCGCGTGTTGTCGTATCAAGGGATGCCGAAACATGTCTTTAAAACTTAAAAGTGTTGTGTTGTTTCTTGAAATATTAACTTAGAAATATTGTGGTTGGTACACAAGCAGTCGCAATAATGGCTTCAATCACGTCAACAATTTTTCGTGGCCTCCACACCTCATCAAACGAAAGGATTGCACAGAACACCAGAACTGAAATCACTACAGCAACAACACGCTTGTGAGTCACATGTTCCTGGTATCTGAGGTGAGGTGAAGATAAATGGCCAAGAATCTCTCTGCACTTAAAGCAACCACACCAAAGAATGAAGCAAAAGCAATCAAATTTGCCGTAATACGGTTTGCGATGGATATGGAATTAATAGTTGGATTGTTTCCAGTACAAGTGTCTTGCTTCGATCCCATGACAAGACAGGCAATGTATAAAGGTTGGACTATTAAACCAACACCGAGATCAGAAACAGCCAGACTCAGGAGCAATGTTTTTAAAGGCTTTGCTAACGAGTTAGTTTTTCTTATCGCTTGTATTGTGACAATGTTCAACACGATGGCTGCATACAATGAGAAAGCATTGAATACGCAACTAGCGATGTACTTTGAATAGAGGTCTTTAGCTCCCATCGTTGTATGGTTGTATGTAACTGTCGAAGAAGGCACTAAATGAACTAGGTTTTCACTGGATACTTTTAGGCTTTATCTTTGCTATAAATATACTTTGAGTTGAAAAATGCCAAACTCACAATTCGAAATTATGTGGAATTGGGAGCCATATGATTAAACCACCGGATGTTTTGAGTATGAAATTCGTTCACTCTTCGTACTTGTATAGGCAACACGGAGCAGCGCTGTTCAGTAACATCCAAAATAACAACAAAATATATTAAAACTAGGTGGAAAACAAATTGGTAGCTAGATGCTTGAACTTAACACAAGTGTCGCTTGTACACTGTATTACTGCTCTTTCGGACTTCTGAGGCCTTGTGCCTTCAAACAGACGCCCCGGCCTTGTTATCAAAACTTTGACTGATCTGAAGGTCTCCGATTATGACAGGCCAAGCTTCAAACAAGCATTAGAGCTTGTCTACAAAGGCATAGTTTCCTACTCCTACGTTTTTTTTGTTTTTGTTTTTGTTTTCGTTTTTTGTTTTTGGCGTGACGAGCCAAAAAACCTCTGCGTAAGAGACTAAGGTAGGCACTGAAGGAATTTTCAATTAGAAAAACATTCACTAGGCGCAATTTAAGTTTCATTTTTTGCTTCTGTATGTGCTTCTTTCACTTCTCATGACAAAAGAAGGTCTTCAACAACATCACGATTGAAAGTTATGACGGTAAACCGCTCTCGTTATTTATTTATTTTCACAAGTCTACTCCGGTATAACTCGCCAGTTTTAAAGCTGAATTTCGTACGACGTCATCGCGTTGTTGTCATGACGACACAACTAGCGCGAGATGTAGGTTGGACAAAGGTCTTTGGCTTTCATCGTTGAATATAACTGTCAAAGAAAGCCATTAATTGGCTAGGTTTTGCGAAAACGTCGCTTTACAGGCTTTATCTTTGCAGAAAAACTTTAATTTTTCAAACTTCAAATTTCGTCTTCTGAACTTATGCGGCAAATTTGCAGTTCCATTACATTTTCTACGTGGCTTTGTTTTGTCTGGGACATTCCACATTTCAGAACTTTCAAAGTTAACTGAAGCCATTTTCAATTGTAACATGAAAATACATTTCGAAAGATGTTTATGATCGTGTGTCGAATGTCTCTCATTTTTTTAGCAGTAAATCAAAGGGTTGAGAGATGAATTGAGACACCAGGGTCAAAAAGTAGAGTCCAGCGTCGGTATTTGGTATGGCTGATTCTGGGGTTCCATCGGCAAACCTCCAACGCATTTGTGGCTTCTAAGAAATCAAAAACACAAGGTAAACGTAAACTGCTGTAAAGGCAGATTTTTTCAGCCTCCTAACATTTACCATTTCTTCATTCTGTGCTACGTGGTGGACTTGAAGGGCTTGGATTTGATGTGCATGGCGTCGTATGGCTACGTATATCTTGAAATTAAAAAAATGTTTGGTTATTATACAAGCAGTAGATTAACAACGCCCATAATCACCTTAAAAGTATCCCCTAGGTTCCAGTAATCATACATTGAACTGATAATTGCACTCAACACCGAAGTCGAAATTAGCATAGCAACAACACGCTTGTGAGTCACAAGAACCTGGTACCTGAGATGAAGGTGAATGGCCAAGAATATGTCAGCACTTAAAGACATGACACCGAAGAACGAAGCAAAAGTAAATACAAATCCTGTGATGCGGTAAGCGATGGACGTGGCATTAAAAGTTTGATTGTTCTCATTGTTTTGTTGTAACTCCATAACAAGACATGCAATGTATAAAGGTTGGACTATTAAACCAACACCGAGATCAGAAACAGCCAGACTCAGGAGCAATGCTTTTAAAGGCTTTGATAACGAGGAAGTGTTTCATATCGCATGTATTGTGATACTGTTCAACATGGTGCCTGTATAAGATAAGAAAGCATTCAAGACGCAATTAGCGATGTACGAAGCGGAGAGGTCTTTAGCTTCTTGCATTGTTGACTCAGGCATATAACTACGAGAGAAAGGTTTGGATGAAATAAGCTTGCAACAGTAGTGACGGCTTTTAAGACTTTGTCTCCACAGCCGAAAGAGGTGATCTTGAAAAATTCAAAACGCTTGTTTCGAACTGAAGTGGAAGATCCAAGTGGTTAAATTACGATGTTCCACGCTAGAAACTTCATTCAGTCTTCGAATTGGACGGGCATTACTGAGCTCCTGTTCACATACAATAATACTTAAAACAACAGAATTCATACATCGCTGGAAACGACGCGGAAAACATAACCGGTAGCTAGCTGGAACTTAACTCAAGGGTCGCTTGACGTGAATGCTGACCTGAATAAGTTGTTTACTGATCCTTCGGTCTTTTGAAGCTTGTGCCTCAAACAGGTGCCCTAGTTGCTGACATCAAAATAATGTTTGCCTGATCTGAATATTAATGTTTGTTCCCTGGCCAGGTCACAAGCAAACATTAAAGATCGTCCAGTAAGGAACCGAAGCAGGACTTTGTTTAATAAACAAATTGTGTGTCCATATGGAAAATTACTGACAGCTGGCTGGTTCAAAAGTGAGTTTTCAAGAAAAAAAACCCGATTGATACTGTTCTTAATAAACCGTTGCTGTTTTTCTTCCTCACATGTTTCCTCTATTCCTCGTAATTTTTCAGTGCGATATTGATATAGCGATAAATTATATAAGACATTTAAAAAGCACGACACCTTGTTTGAGCTTTGAATACCTGTTTCGGATACCTCAGTATCCATCGTCAGTTGAAGGATGTTTACAGATTTGAAACAATATAAAGTTGATGACAAAGAATGTTAATTGTAAATTGAAAAATAATAGCTAATTACAACAAACGTGACGCGAATAAAAAAATGTGAAAATATTACTGATAATACTATAAACTATAAACTTTATTAAGTCCCCCAATCAGGGCTTTTCAGACTCAATGTACAAAATAAATTAGATACTTAGGGGATACAACAAAATTAGCTAATTGCACATAACCTGATACGGCTGCAAGTCTGTGAAAATATTACGTAATACTTAAGGGATGCAACGAAATACAATAATAATAGGAATATATAATATGAAACACAAGTAACGTAGCAATCATTACAAGGAAAATTAAAGTAAGTGTTGAATTAACTTAGTGTGTTAAATTTAGTTGGCCAAAAATGGCCAAATCTCTGTCTGCACCTAACTAAACCACACTAAGGAACGAAGCAAAAGCAAATAAATTTGCCATGATGCGGTATGCGATGGATATGCTGTGTGTTGTTCCAGCTCCGAGGCAAGACGGCCTAATGTATAAAGGTTGGACAAATAAGCCAACACCCAGATAAAAAATACCCATACTTAGACAGAATGTTTTCCGAGGCTTTGGCAAAGTCGTCGTCTTTCTTACAGCGAGAATTGTTTTAATTTTCAAAATGATGGTTGTGTAAGATGAGAAATCATTGAAGACGCAATCAGCTATGTACGACGTACGTATATAGAGGCCTGTAGCTTCTTTCATTGTTAAGAGCGCGTGTCCACAAAAATCGAACATCGAGCGGCAAACTTTAAAATTTCAAAATCGCTCAACCTTGGGCTAATAGTAGTTCATATTGAGTTATTTATCGCTATGTGTTTTATTTCTCGAATACTTGTTTCTTTCGGAAGAAATTAACGAAAATAAAATTCATGGTCAGACAATGGAAAATTCGGCTTGAAAATGAGCCTTTTTTAAGCAAACTGCTCGCTTAAAATTTAAAGCCAGAAGACATCCACTTGTTATCAACTTATTCTACAACCTTTCCTGAATTTATTTTGTTATTTGCATTAAAATTGAAAATAATCAAGATACTGAGACAGACCTGAGAAAATTCCTCCAATCTGTATATGGAAATGACTAGTCAAATTGAAAAAAATAATTTAACCTACTACCTTTACCACAAATAAAACGAAATTCAAAATTTAAAGTTACGAATAGATGGCCTTTCAGCTGATGTAAAACTTTTTCTGGGAAAATCAAATTGTGGTCTGTGAAGGAATGCTCAAAATCTTCCAAAATCGCGAAATACAACAGATTGCGTGACAGACGTGACAGATGGTACAGATGTGGTTTTCGCATATTTTTGCCTGAACTCGTTCCTGTTGTTGTTATTGCTGCCGAATTTGTTATATTTTATATTTTAAAGAAAAAATAACACGTAGTTCAATTGTTTTATCAAAGTTTTCCCTCGCTTCCCTGATAGTTTTATGCAGTGCAGAGTACTGTACATATTGTTGTTTCTTTCATTCAGATGCTGTAATGTATGAGCTACTTTAGGAGTTCATATCAATTGAATGCTGACCCAAATCTTTTAGAAAGATACCAGTCACAGATAATTCAAATTTTAAAGTTTTTAGTTTTCACTGTTTTAGCCAGGAGTTTTTATATTATTTTCTTGATTCTTAATTATACTATTTTATTTGTCCGCGTTGCTGTCGTTGTTAATTTCATGAACAAGTTTTGCTCCAGATTTCCCACGGCCTACCATTTTCGTGCTCTTTTCAGAGTAGAACCGGAACGTCCTGCTCGTATGATAGGTTAGACAAGAACAAGAGTCTTGAAATAATCAGTTAACGCAACTGCTCAAAGGATATTACAGGTCATTGTTCCCACCTGCCATTTTCTGGAATAACCACAGAAAGCGAACTTATACTCGCTAGAGTTAGTGTTTTTAACGAGGAGGAGACTTCACCTCAAAAATTGGACACTATTTGCCCATATCACAGGCGTGAACTCGGGCTTGGCTGGCGGCGAAACTCTACCGAGTGCAATGTACCGCAAATCATATCCAAACATGGAGCAAACAGAAAAGCAGATCGGGGTGTCTCGAAAATGGTATCCGAACGCATCCTGAAGACAACAGGAGAGTTTGTCCCAGTTGGATCAGGTGGGTTAAGATTCAAAGGAAAACAATTTTTATTTCAGAACTGAATACCTTTTTCGTGACAGTCAAAGAAAATGCTAAACGAAAAAGGTAGCACGCCACCCAACAGACATGCTTCATTTAGGGTGCGTTTCTTTGGGAGAATCCGTAAGCAGATTTGTGCTCCCGGATCATATGGATTTTTCGACACCAAAGAAACGCAAAATCCGAAAAAGGATTATTTTGTCAGAACAAGACAGGCTGGAGGCAACCAATATATATATCAAAACGATATTTCTCTCGTACTGCCCTAGAATTCAACTAGAATGGAATACAAATAATTTACAAACAAGGACAGTATCTGCAGTAATTGAAGTGAACTCGCTATTTGCGTTCACAATTAGCAAAATCTGGTCCCTGAATTAAAGAAATGTTACACAAATGAAGTTATCCTGGCGTGTCAATGCTTCTGTCTGTATTTTTGGAGAAAAAGTTTCAAATATACGGAACGGAATAATCACCTGAATTTTCTTTTTCACGATCGAATGTTTTGTCGCGCAAGATCGAGAGAAAATATGGCGAGACCAGTAAATTTGCATGGAAGACCGCTTGACAGATGTACTATTTTCGGATCCGTCCCCCAAAGAAACGCACGGATCATGAATCCTACAAATCCGGATTTAGATTTGATCTGATGTATCCCCTTGGAGTGTGGATTCTTCAGATTACTAATCCCTGATTAATCCATTTTCGGATTTAAGTAAAGAAACGCAAAATCCGTTTTTGGGTACAAGAATCCGGATTTGGTTTTTCCCAAAGAAACGCACCCTTAGATAAACAATGGTTCGGAGTAATTTAAATGATGTAACTTTTATTGAAAGACAAGATATTTCGCGTGTAAATTCACGAAGCGTTTATTTTAAACTACCTTGAAAGCAAATTAATGTTTACCTGAATTCGAACGTGCTGGGGGTATATTTGGTCTTAAAGTGACATTTGTTCATTTGGACTGTTAGCCATTTGTCAAGACTGCAGAAGGAGTGTTTTGGAAGGCCCATGTCCAGTCTTTTAGGGTGGTACGTGGGGTGAGCGTCAGGGTGTGTAGTCCTCCCGACGATCCATCGAGCAAGAACATCCACAGGCGGGAAAAGGTGAGCTATATAAGCAACCTTATGTGCAGCGATTTCGGAATAAGAACATGGAAAGCCTACAACACTGGCCCTGGGAAACTAATACCGTGGACAAAGTTCGATGTAACCAAAAGAATCGGCGCTGCCGACGATGGAAGTCAGGCCCTCCACCGACCTGAAGGCCAGTGTTAGCTTTGTACCCGTACGTCCCAGACGAACCAGTGGCCAGCATCCAGCGACTGTACAGACAGACGAAAGCTTCGACAGTGATACCATGTCCACTGTCAACAGTTCCCGATTATTTACATGCCCGGAAGAGGGGTGCGTCAAGACGTTTAGGCGGCACTCATCCCTTGTAAAACACCTGGACTGCGGAACGCACAAACGTACGCTAGAGCACGAAACACTGTATTTTTTTTTTTTTTTTTTAATAATGCAACTTTATTTACACGCAACACTAATTACATAGGTACTACAGATAAATACATATTTACAACGGGCTATTTACAAGAGACGTAATTTTACATGTACACTTTCAAAAGGAAAAAAAAATTGTTAATTATAAGGATAACTAATTTTGACTACTTCTAAAATATAATTCTTACTTACAATACAACGCTAGAGCACAATACATTACGCTAATTACATTAATACAACGAGACACATTTTAAATAATTACTTACTAACGATTCCTTTATTATTCTACATCTTTGATTACTGACACTTCGTCCCTAATAGCTTACAATACAAACACTATTCACACTACGTTACTTACTTACTTACTTACTGCAAACGACAATTAATTAAATTGTTACACAAAAAAACAACAACAAAGAGAATGACATGCTACCGATGATGTGATAATTATTTAAAAGAAATCTTTCCACTTAAAATTAAAATGAGCGAGTTTATTTGCACGTAAGGCGATGTACTTTTCGAGATCTATTTTTTCTCGCACGTAGACGACAAAATCCGCAAATTGATATTTTTTGTCATTTTTGGCGCAGATGAACAGGAAAAACTTGCCAAAGAGTATAAGGTGGTTGATGGTTTGAAGCGAAGATGAGCCTTTTAAGACGCCATATAATATTTCGTTTTCTGTCAAGGCTGTCACGCTATGCTCTTTGCATTGTGGGCAGTACCACTCGGTAAATTCGTTCCAGAAAGATACAGCCAATGAACAGTACACAAATAAATGAGAGATAGATTGCTCTGTATCAGGGCAAAAAGGGCAAGTAGGTGAATCGATAATTTGCATTTTGTACAGAAGACTATTCGTGTTTAGAATATTATGTTTTAATTTAAACTGAAAAACAGATAATTTAACTTCTTTTGTAACAACGAAGGGAAGTGAGTATATTTTGCGACGTTGCGAAGGATCAAAACCGCACTTGATGAGTCTTTTTTCTGCCGTAGGTGGAGGAAGATTTTTTCCATTAATCAACAGATGATATATGACTTTACACGTTAGGTTTTCTATAGTTGGCGTCGAAGAGGAGAGGTTTCCGGTTTGTGATTTTAAAAGCTCTTTCTAAGCACTTGGTATCGCAGATAAAAGCCCGTAGTATTGTAGAAAGTTGCAGTTTATATGGAATTTCTGTTGGAAGGACTGAAAAGACAAAAAGCGTTTTTTTTGTTCATCTACGAGACTGGATACGTTTTTTATGCCGCCGATGTGCCAGTTTTGGAAGAACACTGACTTTTTATTTATTTTTATAAACTGATTATTCCATATAATTTGGTTTAATACGTCGCACTTCGTCTTAGGTACGTTATTGGATAACTCTTGCCAGTAAGTTATTACATCGTTGTAAAATTTCGGAAGCGATTTATCTAAATTTATGCGTTTGACATCGTAGTTGCACTCGAAAATTAGTTTGCCACCTACGCTTGATAGCAGTGAAATTGGTATAGCTTTCCATGGTGCGTCATCTGTAGAACATAAGCGCTTTACCCAACATAGTTTTAGAGCTTTATCGAATACCGTGAAGTCAGTCATATTAAGACCTCCTTCTTCTTTGCATTTGATGATCGTAGATCTTTTTATTTTAGGCTGCTTATACTTCCAAATGAAATTAAAAATAATTTTGTTGACCTCTTCCGTAAAGCCATTAGGAGTATCCAGCACGCTACACACAAACGTGAGTTTCGACAGCGCAAGTGTTTTGACTATATTAATTTTGCCATAAACAGAAATGTCTCTTGATGACCAAATGTTGAGAACTTTTTTAAGCGACCCGAGTTTATCATAAAAGTTTTTTTCAATTGCGCGTTCGTCATTATATGAAAAATGAATTCCGAGCGCATATATCGGCTCTTCACTAAGTTTTAAGCTCAAGATTTTATCTTTGCGCAGACGCCATGATCCTAACCAAAGGAGTTCCGACTTGGTCTGGTTTATCCGAAGGCCGGAAACACGTTCAAATTTTTCTAGAAGGTTAAACAGATTGGTTATCGATTGAGTGTCCTTTACAAATACGGTGGTGTCATCGGCATACTGAGCAAGTTTCGCAGTTTTTCCGGGTGTGATTTCAATACCTTTTATTGTAGCTGATTGTCTAATCGCATTACCTAAGACTTCTATACCTATAATAAAAAGTAATCCCGACAAAGGGCATCCCTGCCTCACGCCTCTGGATAGCGTAAAGTGTTTACTTGCAAAACCGTTATTAAGTACGCAACTAGATATGTCGTTATAGAATATTTTAACCCATTGTTGGAGTTGAGGACCAAATTTAAATATTTCAAGACATTTTTGTAAGTAATTCCATTCGATAGAGTCAAGGCTTTTTCGAAGTCCAGGAACACTGCTGCACCAGGCATATTTCTTTGTTTTGTGAACGACATTATATCGGAAATAGCTCTTATACATTCTCCAATATATCTACCTTTTATATACCCTGCTTGACAAGGATGAATAATCTTTGGTAATACTTTCTCTAGACGCATTGCAATGGCTTTAGTGGCGATTTTATAATCAGTGTTTAGCAAGGTTATTGGTCTCCAGTTTTTCAAAAACTCTAAGTTCTTGTCTTTTTTAGGAATAAGCGATATAATTCCGAGTCTTTGGGAAATTGAAAGCTTTCCTGTTTGAAAAGCATAATTGAAACTGTCATAAACGAAACACTGTATGATAAGACCATGATAGTATACGTGACTAAACTGGACTGTGGAGCAAGCAAAGCTCCAACAGGGCTAGAGGCAAGTGGACCATCACTGCCAACCGCACCTACTCTCATGATGGGATGCCCGGCACTGAAAACGATACAGTCACGTCGCACCAAATTCACTGACAAGCAAAGGCAGTACCTAAATGCCAAGTTCCAAATTGGTCAAAGAACCGGAAAGACGGCTGACCCGACTGACGTTTCTAAAGCCAAACGATAGCGAGGAAGAGACTCCTGGAGAAGACATTCAGAATGTGCTGAGGGACAAAGTTTTGCCGGACGTCAGCATTCAACATTCACATTCGATCATCTATGACTCCTACAACATCTGTGAGTTACTGCTGAACTCTAAACTTAGCTCTTTTCCAGTGTCAATGTTACGGAGCATCGAATCTGTGAAGCTTTTGGACTTGAAACATCCGAAAATTAGAGTCAGGCGGAAAAAGCCATTCATGGACTTGCTCTTAAGCCTGGTACAGGGCTGCAGTTGTAATGACAACAAGCACTCATAACGTGGACGGTACATGTTACTAGTGTGTGATATGGTTTCAGACTTTTATTTTTCCGAATCTAAAAAGGGGGGAGGGGGTTGGGGTAGCCGTGTATGACCCATACTATGGCAAGGAAACTTGTTTTGCAAATGCAAAGGTCTGTTTCATTTAAGCCTTTTTCTAATCATTAACAAGAAAGCTATATGATTCCTTGAGAAAGGAGCTCAGTTAGCAAGTTGGTTTGTTCTGACAATGGTGTGGAAGATAACGAAATTGTCTTATGCGTAATACAAAACAGTTCATATAGGGACATTAGAGTTAAAGTATATTGGCTTTGACCTCAAACGTTTAATTTGTGTTTGCTTGGATTCATTATCTTCCCATTTCCATTTTGAATTTGCCAATTCATTTTCCCAGGCTCGATCGGTTTCTTTCCTATATATCCCGCATTGAAATCTCACGCAGTATAGAATATGTTGCCATATAACATGAAGTACCGCTAGGTGTCAAAAAGTGTACAGCACGTTGAAAAGACGTTTTAAAAATGATCGGTTTGATCCGACCAAAGAAGTTAAAATTTTGCTCCTGAAAACACCAGCATTGAACCGCCGTGATGAGGGGTGCCGAAGAGGAGCTCCTTAACCCTAACACCCCCCCCCGCCCTCCACTATATAAGATGATGGTCAAAAAGGACAGATTTATCGATAATTTTTTAAAAGGCAACTACATTTCACAGAATGACTGCTTTCAGGCAAAATTATTAGCCTTACAATCATTTACACCATATTTCACAGGTTTCACAAAAGGTAAATATATAGTTTAGAGATCTTAAGCAAGCTCTACTGAGCGTTAGAAAAGATCCCCAAGATCCTGAAATAGGCACTTAGGTAAAGTTAAGTCACACAATCCACTTGTAACATGTGCTACGGTCACGTTATGTCACGCAATCCACTTGTCACGTGTATCGTTTTTTGTCCTACTTCCTCTACTTTTAGCGCTCTTTTTCGGAGAAACATTTGATTTTCCCAGAAAAATTTTTGTACCATTCAAAGGGCCAATTATTTTTTAGTTTTATTTCTAAATTTCATTTCATTTGTGGTAAAGGTAGTAGGGTAAATTATTTTTCAATTTAGGTAGTCACTTCTGTCGAGAACCAGGAGGGAATTTTTCAGGTCTGTCTCACTGCTTTAATTATTTTTAATCGTAATGCAAATCATAAAATAGAACCAGGAAAGGTTGTAAAATAGGTTGATGACAAGTGGATGTCTTCTGGTTTTAATTTAAAAGCGAGTGGTTTGATTCAAAATGGCTTATTTTCAAGCCGAATTTTCCCTTGTCTGACCATGAATTTTCTTCTCTTCAATTTTTGCCGAAAGAAAATAGTATTCCAGAAATAACTCAATATGGACTACCACCAGCCCAAGTTTGAGCGATTTTGAATTTTCACACGTTTGCCGCTATTTCTCGACTTTGTTTGATTCTTACAGACATTCACTCTTAAGAAGCTGAACTATTAAAGAGAGGACTGATTGAAAAAAGCTTAGTCAGTAGATACTCTTTAGGCTTTATCTTTGCAGCAATGGTGTATCTTGAAAAAAATCAAAACGCTTTTTTCCACTCGTCGTGGACGAAGCATATGGTTAAAACATGATGTTCCTTGTGACAAAATTCGTTCATACAACTTATTGGGCAAGCATCTCTGAGCTGCTGTTCACATCCAATAAAAATTTAAGCACTAGCATGGCTTCAACGGCGTGGAAGACAAAACTGTAAGTGGACTTAATAGCTATATACTTGAACTTAACACAAGCGTCGCTCGAACGCTGATTTGTTCACGGTGTTTTGAAACCTGTACCTGAAGCAGATGTCCCAGCCCTTGTTATCAAAACTTGTCTCGGACTTGGATGTCTCTTAGTTAAATGAACATGACTGGACAGGCCACAGGCCACATCATTGAATGATAATCCGGTTAGGGTCGTGAACGAATATTAATAGCTTTTTAATATTCACTAATCAGTATTGGATATCAATTTAAGAAAAACCCGAGTGAACCTTATAACGGTAAACTGCTGCCGATTTTTTCCTTCGAATTTTTTAACTTTTCACTGAGTCGTCTTTTATATTTGTTTTGGATGAGAAATATATTAAGAGACCATTTTTGTGAAAAACAGGTCGTTGCGACATAACATTCAGAAAGTAATTTATTTTTTGTTTGTTATTTCTTGTATGTGCTTGGTCTTTATGTTTTGTTTTGGCTCTACTGATTTGCTTGTTTGTTTGTATTTCGCATATACTGTATAGCGATCTTAATCCTGCTAATGATACAAGCAATGTCGGTATGTGTGCCTGTGTTGATAAGATATTTGTCGTTTGCTCTGATTAAAAGGTGACGCTTTATATTTGCTACATGGCTTACTTCTAGGAAAATCAATAGTCCTAAACATTGACATGATTATATAATTATCTAAGGCTTTGTCGGTGCAATGTTCAGCTAACTGAAGCCGTCATCAGTTGTAACAAGAAAATTAATTTTGAAGTATGTTTTTGAATGACATCGTGTTTAATGAGTCTCATATTCCAGCAGTAAGTCAAAGGGATTAGTCCCTACACGCATTCTTTCCGTTCTGCTCAATAATAGTCGATAAAAGAACACGTGATCGATATCGAGCAAGCACGAAAATCGGCTGCCGTTTGGAAAGGTGTTGCCACTCACTACACGAGCAGCTCATCACGCACGTCACATTTTCACGCGGCAGGCGATTATGGGGCTCCCTCGCGCGTTATTTTCGATTGACCTTTCCTGAGCCAAAAGAGAGACTACCCGTTCATTTTTAGACTAAAATGTGGCGTGTTTCTTTATTAGCTAATAAAATGCATGTTTTCTGTATTGTACATAAAGAGAAGTTGCGTTTCATGATTTCTGATCGATATGCAATAAGAGAATTGGTTCATACCTTTACTGAGTCATGGATGCACACAGGAAGCTTAGAGAGCACTCGAAAAGCTAGCGTTGCTCTTAGGCAATCGCATCTAGCAACCTTACGTTTCTCTCGTCTCTCTCTCATCTCTAGACTATCATTGGTATTTGTTTTGTAGTTATAACCCATACGTTTAGTTTAGTTTAATATTATGTCTATATCTAGTACATTTATGTTGTTTGTATTTTTGTGTTATATCAGGACTCTATTTAAACTAGCTATGCTAAACTGGATGCTCCTGTATAAATATTGATTTAAATAAAAAAAATAATAATAAATAAAAACCAACTCGGCACTACGTGCCTCGTTTATTATTCATCACCAACCCACGCTCGTGAAACAATTGTGAAATATCCTTTGAGCGGGTAGTAATGTTCTGTTTTTTGTCAAACACTTAATTTATAAACGTCCCGCTAAGTTAGCGACGGTCAGTCTGGTAAAATCTATGCGTTTATGAAAAAAATAATTTGAAAGTAAAACAGGTGTCTAATAAGCACATATTACCGAGGCAATTTCCCCATATTATGGAATATTTGCCAGCTGACAAAACGGCCGTAATATGTTTCCTTTTCACTTGTGACACAACACGTCTCAATATAGACTTCATTAGGCTCGAAGATGTCAGTACATTATCTACAACTTATTAAAAGTGCGTTAAAGCCAGCTTCGACAAGTTAAAGGCTGCGAAAGGTTGTTATTAAAACACATACGTGTCAGTGCATTGTTCAGCTGAATATTCCTTCCGTTGTAACGCATAAAAATGCATTTCGAAGTAACTGTTATGATATTATATCGAACGTGTCTCATTTTCCAGCAATAGATCAAAGGGCTGAGTGATGAATTAAGAAACCCTAACGTTTCAGTGTAAACTTTAATCAAGCTTTTGACAGAACTAGGCTCGAACAACGTTATAGTGCCAATCCAAAAAATGCAAATACTTGGCGAATCAAAAATAATAAACAAATGTAAATCGTTGTGACCGCACATTTTTTTAGCCTTCCAAACTTTACCCTTTCTCTATTCTGTGCTACTTGCAGTGCTTGAAGGGCACCGATTTGATGCACGGCTAGATATACCTTATAATTTAGAACTGTTGTGGCTAGTAGACAGGCAGTCGCAATCATGGCTTCAATCACGTCAAACATTTTTCGTGGCCTGCACAACTCATCCAACGAAAGGATTGCACAGAACACCCAAACTGAAATTACCATAGCAGCAACACACTTGTCAGTCATACGTTCCTGGTATCTGAGATAAAGATACATGGCCAAGAATCTGTCTGCACTTAAAGCCACCACACCGAAGAACGAAGCAAAAGCAAAAAAATTTGCTGTGATACGGTATGCTATGGATATGGTATTGAAGGTTGGATTGTTTCTAGTACAAGTGTCTTGCTTCAATTTCGTGTACAAGTGTCTTGCTTCAATTTCGTGACAAGACATACAATGTATACAGGTTTTACTACTAAACCAACACCGAGATCAGAAACAGCCAGACTCAAGAGCAATGTTTTTAAAGGCTTCGGTAACAAGTTAGTTTTCTTATCGCATGTATGTATGTGACAATGTTCAACACGATGGCTGCATACGATGAGAAAGCATTGAAGACGTAACTAGCGATGTACGTTGAAAAGAGGTCTTTAGCTGCCATCCGATTGTATGTGACTGTCGAAGGAAGCACCAGATGAACTAGGTTTTCAGTGCACACTAGTAGTATTACACTTGGGGGTACCAGCACAGTTTTCATTTTGTTTTCTTAAAATTATACCAGGGGCACCAGCACACTTTTCATTTTGTTTTCGTCAAATTATAGAAATCTAAATATTTTTTATATATTGTGAACACCAGCGCAGTTTTCATTTTGTTTTCTTAAAATTATAGAAATCAGGAGCCCATATGGGCTCCTGTAGAAATCTATATATTTTTTTATATATTGTGAGTGTGTTCAATTATTGAGTGGGTTAATTATTCCATTGCGTAACATTCTCGGAAAAACAGGAAGTCTATAATTCTTAGAAAAGTACACAGTTTATCACTTAATGGGACTTTCCCGAGGATATGAGTCATCAGATTGCTATTGTTATCAGCGGTACCTACTTACCCAAACTTACTTACCCGGTACCAGCACAGTCTTCATTTTGTTTACATTGGGAGAAACTTGGCATTAAAAAACATGAAGACTATGATCTCATACGCGTGGCATTCTCAGAAAAACAGGAAGTCTATTCTATCATGTCTATAGCTATTGTTTTGACCAATATTTAAATTGTCTGTCTAACGCGTTAGACATTTTTTTGACATTTCAATTTTGTGTATTACGCGTTAGACAGAATAGTATAATAATAGTATAAAGGTTCAACGAGTTGAAAGAAGCTTTTGGGTTGATTCAACAGTTGGGAGAAACTTGACATTAAAAACAGGGAGACTATGATCTTGGGAAAGAAAGTATGAATAAGCAAAGTTCAACGAGTTTAAAAGTGATTTGAAAGAAGCTTTTGGGCTGATTATTCAACAATATCCTGATGCAAATGATTTTGTGTTGGGAGAACTTGGGATTAAAATCTCCAGAGCTGGTTGATGAACAACAAGAACCTCCACAAATAAGAGATCAACAGAAATATGAAAATGTTTCGAAAGACCTTAACCTGAGTTTAAATATATACCTTGGACACATGAAATAGACTGTGTTTGTGATACTTGTAGGATATGACGTCACGGCACAGCTGTGCCGGCCTTGGAGTAAAAATAATTAGTATAAATGAATTGCAATGTAGTAGCTATACCTTGGACACATGAAATAGACTGTGTTTGTGATACTTGTAAGATATGACGTCTCGGCACAGCTGTGCCGGCCTTGGAGTAAAAATAATATCTCATCTAATAGTATAAATGAATTGCAATGTAGAATTACATAATGAACTGAAAGAATCAGGAGACATTTATTGTCCTTTTTGTGATGTAAAACTACAAGGTTGTTCAGTAAAACATGATTTATGCTGTAATCTACAAGATATAATTAATGATAATGGCATGCGAGTTTGTCGAAGTTGTGGTGTCGTTCATGGTTATAATTTTGCCAATAAGTATATAGATTTTTATGAAAATAGGAGTAAAATGGTAAGAAAATCAATATACCATAGAAAATATCATCTATGCAACAAAGTCGATTTTCTGAGTAGCAAAAACGGGGTTCAAATTTCCTTGAAAGATAAGGATAAAATAATTCAGATTTTTAATGAGATAGATAAGATACTTCCACAAATCAATTGTGATAGAAAACGTATGATCAATATAGATTTTGTTTTAAAACAATTGTTTAAGATGATGGAATTACCAGTTGAAAAGAATATACCCTTATCTAAATCAAAAAGAACATTAGCTTTCTATAAACAATATTGGAAAGATATCCTATTGTTGATAGGTGATAAAATAAAATCTATTGTTGGATGAACACCTTGTTGTATTTCTTTTCAAATTTGTCAGTTAATTGGCACATATCAATGATTATAACATCGAGAACTTTGACATAATCAAGAAATTCCTTGTTATTATACTCCATTCCTCTCATGTAGGACCGCAAATCTGTTAAAATTTTTTCATATGAGGTGTATGCGAATTTACACATTTCAATCTTTCTTTTGTACTTTTTGGCTTCTGAAAAAGTTTTTAATAATACACCTACACCTGATATCGTTCCAAGAACAATGGGATTTAATGTTACACTACCTGCTACTGTCCCTGTTACTACCAATACAACAGATCCAATATTACATACAAGTTCCGCTTTTTTGAAATATTTGAAAGTCATTTTGAAAAGCCAGTATTTTTTATGATAGAATTTGTACAATGCTTTCAACTCAGTTATTTGATCTTCTGTTAATTCTTTTGAAATATGATTCCAGTTGAAGATGCTTTAACGTTTTTTACCATTAATATATTATATGAATAGGTTAATTTATTTATTCACTGGTGAAACTTGTGACATCAGATGGGAGACCTGAATTTGTGTCTAATTTTAAACCGGCTATCTCTTGAACCTCAATTGAGCTCACAATTTGCATCTTTATTATTAGCGATGGAATTCACTGTGAAGGTCCCGCCATCTGTTACTCTTGTCTGCAATTGAAATTTATGAAGCTTGTGTTTGCCTACAACCTTGAAAAAGAAGCGTTTGTGAGTGTGGCGATGTTTTCATAGTCTGGAGCCAGCTGAATACCAAAACCAGACCGGAATCTTTTTCCTAAAAAAAGGGAGTTAGTTGTATTGACTTGTATTATATGGGTTTTTTCGTTGTTGTTTGTCACTGGGTTAATAATATAGACAACCCAACGACACCAAAGATTGCCTCCGTATTGATCATTACTTACCTGTAGATATGTTATCAGTTTCACGACATTGTCAACAGTTGGTTGATTGAAATTCACATAATAGTTGAGTAGGTCTTGCCAAGGACCATCTGTTAACCATGCGATAGTGGAAACAATCTTATTTATATACTTGACGATTCTCATTCCATGGTTGTTGTGATCATAGTTGTACACTTCTGGATGCGGTTTCCTATTTACAAAAGACAACAGACCTTTTATGTTCCAGAAGGTTCTCTCATTAATTAACACTGTGGTTTCCCGCTGTCATGCACGTGTACAAAAGATTACAAACAAAATTTTTTCTTCGAAAACCGCGGTACAACTTTTCAAATGTATTCAATCAATAGTACCAGTTCCACATCTTTCATAACCGAAGCCAGTTCCACACCCATATGACCAAACACCAGTACTAAATTAATACTTATTGTCTGTAATCGAGTTGCTTTGGTTGAAGTGTAAGTGATTGATTGAGTAAAATGGTCACTGTGTTTTACTTTTAAAGAAATAGGCGTATATTGTCTTTTGACTTTGAAATAGAGCACTGTTATAGTTAATGTGTGGCTATGATTTGGAATGATTATTTTGTCACAACCATTTAATAAAAATGTGTTTTTTGTATTCAAAATCCCATTTATGTAATGAACGGAACCACGCAAACGATGCCCGTTTAAAGACAGGTCTGTTTGCATTACCATTTGTCCATTTTCAATAACAAAAGCAGTGTCATAGACACTTGGATCAACGTTTGAAACGCTTTCTTTAAGACCATAAACGATCAGATGTCCAACGTTTATTAACGCTGGATGACGGACCGTGCCGTGCAGGTCGAGATATATGTATTGCGGGGGTGAGCTACTCCATCTGTGAAAGTGGATAAGTGTTTTGGTGTACTTCTCGAATGTTTTGGTTGTATAATTGGAAATTGAAATCGTCGTGGCTTGTGGTGACACACTCACCTCATTCATTTCTGGTGGAAACCATTCCACAACCATCGTGTAGTAACCGACCGGAAGTGGATGGAGGTTAAAACCGAGGCGTGACCGGTACTGGTTCGGTGAGTCTTTTTCAAACAGGAGTTTGAGAGTGTAAGCTTTTTTATTTACTTGATGTGGAGATTCGGGAAAGTCGTTGATGCCCAAAACATCGATGTTGTTTTCGCTCGACGATTCATCAGTGTCTTCCATCAAGTATCTGAAAGCGTCCTTTTTATTTACCGAGCTACTAATATGTGTTTCATTGAGTTGTTTAATTTTGTTGTTAACAAACTCGACACATGCGGCGTCCCTCTGGTTTGATGGAAGATGAAGATTGGTAATTAGATGATTTTTCATGTCAATGTCAGCCGCTTTATCCAGTTTTTTTTCAAGCTGACTGGATAACTCACCGTCAACATAATTTTTATTCACAGCAGAGTTTCCAAATTTTGGAGTATCGGGCAAAGCAATTAAATCATTTTCATTCATTGAAAGTTGACCCATCATTACCCCTCCTTTTGTTTGTTTAAAAAATTTAAATCACAATAATCTTTATTTGTTGCATGATCATTTGAAGTTGGCGTTGTGACATTTTGAATCAAATTGTTGTTCATATTGATAGCTGTCTCCATTGGAAACGCTTCCTTTCGTGATAAAAATATTTCTCTGATTGTTTCATAATTTATGACTTTGTTAAGATCTTCTTGAACCGGGTATGAATCGTTTGGTATCGTATCACCTGCTTTTAGCACGAATTGAGATTTATCCACACTTGGAATCTTAGCTATCTCTGAATCAAGATAAGATTTTGTAACAACATCATTTTCCCCTGTGCCTTGTTTCACATTAACCAGTTCTTCTGTTTTGCATATCATAATCATTATAATCAATACCTGGTAAACCTCGTTGACCTTGACCTCATTGTGATTTAATAATCCATTATAAAAACTCATATATTATTAGATTAGATTTTTTCATTGAAATTTTTGGCATTGAATTTTTTTATTTTATCAACATATAGAAAACTATATGGGTCTTTAGTGGCTTTCTGATAATCTGATTTATTTATGTTTAGTTCTCTACAAATCATTGATTGTTCATTTCTTGACGGAAATTAAAAAATGCAATAATGTGAGCTATTTAGTCTCACTGTTTTATCAGTATTATAAAAAGACTGACTCAAATATATACATGAACAATTTTTATTTCTTGAATTAGTGTAATAGTTTCGTATTTCTTGATCATTAATCTTTCCAGTATTCAAATAACCATCAAATATTACTAATTTTTGATTTTCATCAGGCATTTCTGATAAAGGAGTTATTTGATCGTTACTGGCTTCAATTATATCATAACCAACCTGTTTTGAAATTGGCTCAAATGTTTTTAACAAATTTTGATACTTGCTTTGTTGTAAAGTTTTGGCATAAAGATAAATTTTATCAAAATACAATAGTCTATATATCATATCCAATAATAGGTTGGTTTTACCACATGATGAAGGCCCACAAAGTAGCATCCGAAAACATCGGACAGGCATGAATTTATGCAATTGAATATAATCATTATTTTCCTCATCTTTCACATCATAATTTTTAATCTTCATAATAATATTATGATACATTATTTTCACAAGCGTTACGCTATGTGTAACGCTATGCGTGATTTTTTATATATGATAATACAAATTTCTGAATAAATAACACAAATTTTATCTAAACAAATAATATAAAATGAGTTTACTTAAATGGAAAGAGATGGCTGAGAAAAAATCTGAACTTGGTAAAAAGATGAATGATGTAAAAGAAACAATAAAAAAATATATAATATATCAGATTCAATAGGTGAAGTTCAAACAGAAAAACTTTTCAAACCCATAACATCTGGGTTAAAAGATCTCACAATACCAAAAATACCAATAAGAAGATTACCAACTAAAAAAAAACCTGTTCCTGATTATGGACTTGAAATAGGAGATGATGAAGAAGTGCTTGATTATGGTCTAGAAGATCTATTTGGTGAAGAAGTTGAACCACAAAATAACAAACAGTTAGTTCCAAAACCTCCTGATTATGAAGATGTTCTCAAAGAGTTAGAATCAGGTGAAAAACATATATATATCAATCCACAATATATGCTTCAACCTGAAGATCTTCCTCCAGAATATGAAGAAGATGAAACACCACATTATAATATTTTGGAAGAATTCCTAATTATGATACTATGGAATTACAATTTAATCAAGAGGGTATGACCGACAAATTAAAACAAACTTTTCTGGGGAAAAAAAATTGATCGAGCTGCCAAGAAACGACAACAACTTTCTGGATATTCAATGAATATTACTAAAAAATTGAAACAAGGTTCAATCAGTCAAGCTGAAGCTCAATATATATCAAAGAAAAGTTATTGGAGACACAAGAAAGATTCTTACTGATTATGTTAATTTTCTTAAAACGAAATTGAAAAATAGCACAGGGTATGGTTTAAAAAGAAAAACAAAAAGAGGTGGCAAAATTATGTTTTTTAATGATCCAACAGAAATGGCAAAAAAATTAGAACTCATTATTGGATCAATGGCTGCTGGTAATAATAGTAAGGAACTAAGAAACACAGGCGTTGCACTTCTTGATATTTTATTCAGAAATTCAATACTTAACAAACCACAATACAATAAAATATATAAAAACTATTTTAATCTAAACTAAACATATATGAAAAGACAACTAGTTTTATCAAGTCATACAGTTAAAAATAATAATGGTAATAAACCAAGTGATTTCACAATTAAATATACCAATCCAATAACACTTGATCCTAACAAAGAATATCAAATAGGTTTAGATAGGATTATTTCCATGAGCTTCACCTGGTTCAATGTAACACCCGAATTGAACAATCAAAAAATAAGATTTTCATCTGATAATGGTAATAATTGGACTGATTTGAATTTTTCTCCTGGTGTTTGGAATTATGTTGATTTTAATACTTATATTAAGGAGCAGACAAAAACAGGAACGGCAAATAATCCAACATGTCCAATCACTCTTGAATTTGATGATACAATATTTAGAACTAGAATAACATTGGCCACAAATTACAGATTACATTTGACTCAATCTGATTTTAATGATTTAATTGGGTTTAATCAACGGGTTTTAACTAATGCTGAAAATATTGGTAATTACATACCAAATCTAAGTCAAGACAGAGAAATTCTCAATATACATTGTGATCTTATATCTCAAAGTTTGGTTGATGGTGATGAAACCGATACTATCTATAGTTTTAGTACTAGCACACTAACACCGAGTTACAGTTTCACACAAGAACCAAGAAGAGTTCAATATAATCCAATTAATAAAAACACTATTAATACAATACGGATTTATATAACTGATGGTAAAAAAAGAATTATAGATCTTAATCATAGTGATACTTCTTTTAGTTTGATTTTATGTGAATAAATTAATTGATATTTCATCTAATGTAATCATATAATGAAACCATACGAATTGAAACGTATTTATCATCCAAAACTTGGTAAATTTGTTTATCAGCATAAAGGTAGTGGATTGATTGTTGATAACATTTTCAAACCTGTTAAAAAGATATTAAGCAAAGGTCCACAAATGTTATTAAAACCTCTTGCTAAAAAAGCACTAAATCAGGAATTGATCATGCTGGTGATAAACTTGGTAAAAAAGCTGTTGAAAAATCTGGTGAATTGATTAAGAAAAAATTACATAGTTCAATAAAACCAACATCCTCAACTAAAAAAGTAACATTCATGAAACCTGCAAAATCCAAACCAAAACAAGAAGATTACAATATTATTCTTAATAGATTAATATCCGGAAATGGTTTTTAAAAGTAAAAATTATCTAAACTAACTATATAAATGAGTTTTAGAACTGGTGAAAAATTACAGAGATACGAATTTGTTCGTTTTCATCTCGATAATGTAATTGAACAACCTGGTAATAATCAAGCCCAGAAAAAAACAGGCTATAGATTCACTCTCAATGACAGATCAACCCTTTTCGATTTTTATAATGGATATTTTGAGGCTACCAAAGAGCTTCAAAAACGGGCTGATGGCACTGGTTATGCAGCTGCTGATCGTATTACGTTGATAAACGGAAGTCATTCTCTTATCAGACACATGGTAGTTAAATCTTCTGGTAAATTGTTTATGAAAGCGATAATTTACATCGAATTACAAATGCCAAAAATCTTTTGGAATATTCAGATGACTTTTCACGTTCTGTAGCTAAAAATTCATTCTGGTATTTAGATAGTGATTCAACAACAGCTGATACTAATTTAGGTTTTGAACAACGTCGCATTTTGACACAAGCTGTACAAAATGATGGCAACGGAGGCCCCAAATCGATTAATGAAAATATTCCATTGAAGAGATACAGCTTTTTAGAAAAATTAGAAAATAAAATGCTTCCACCAATGCAGCTTCAAATTGACTTGACATTGAATGATGATTCTGAATTAATACACAAAGCTGCAGGTGCTGGTGCTGGTAGACTAGTAATTAAAAGATTATATCTTTGGCTTCCAAAAATAATCCCAAAAGATAGTTCATATAGTGAATTTGTAACAGATTTTCTCAAACCAAGTAAATGGACATATATGAGAGATTTGTATAATCAGTCAGCAAATACTCAATCTATTCAGAATATGTTTCAAATCAGTCCAGAAATTGATAATGTTAAGCATGTATTTATTTATCTGCAAAGAACTAATGGCCCAAGTGATGAAGAATCTGAAAGAACTCCTTATATATATGATACATTCAAACTTCATGCTGCTGATAACAACAGTACTCTTTCATCTTGCCGTTTGGAATATGGAAATAATGTTTTTTATCCTGAGTTGGAATATGATGGAGATAGTAAAATAAGGATCTTCAATGATCTTATGTCTTATGCATTCAGAAAGAACGATTATAATACAGGGACACAATTGAATCTACATAATTTCACATCTCTTTATGGTTTGATATATCTTGATCTTAATTTTCAAAAAGAGACTGTTACAAGAGATCCAAAACAACTAATTTTACATTATCGTTTAAATGTAGCCCCAACAGCTGATGTTAGAGCTCACTCAATTGTTTTCTATGAAAATGAGGTTATTGTTGATAAGGTTGGTAATGAGTTGATGGTTGTGTAAAATAAAGGTTCAAACATTTTGATTGGCTCAACGGAGCTAGGCTATCAGCTCATATACCTGCTGCGACCAAATATGGTCAATGAACACTCAACAACAAAGTGAGCTGAAAGTTTTTTCCTCGCGAGCAACCCGGCGAGAAAAATGGACTTGGCAGCGAATTTAAATTAAGCAGAGACTCCAACAGCGTCACCAACAAGCATCACCAACAGCGTCCTCTAACACAAGTCAAAACTGGTTGAAGAAACTACGCAGAAATAGATATTTAAGCATTAAGCGTGGTGTTTACAATTCATTTCTTTCATCGATCGTCACGTCGATCATTGAAATTAAAAAAAACGGTAGGTTTTATCAGAAAGGATTTCCACTTCAAAATGTCAAGACAAGACATAAAATAAAACACAGTGAAATGGGGCAGGAGCATTTAATAAAAACTATCACACATTCATGGCGAGTCGGTGCGAAAATCATGAAGCAGTCTAAACAAGTACTAAAAAAATACAGCTGCAAACTACCAAGAAGGAAGGAAGGGTGAGATTGTTTTTCGGCTTTAACACGCAAAATTGACACTGGTTTACCTGCACTCGTTGTAGCTCTGTGTTCCAACAGGTCTAAATGCTCAGATAGAAATCGGATGCCATGTAAACGGAGTTGAATCGCTTTTCCAGTTATTTGAATGTTGTTTTTACCATTCCGTCCGCAACCTCTAAACTGAGAACAACTGCATTTTGCGCTTTGCGTTTAACAAACTATGATAGTGAATTCTAATGTTCCTGATCGCTACAGTAATTGTGCTTCTTAGCTGCATAGAAATTACCTCTTCAAGTTCAACTGTTCAAATTTGTTCTGTCTTCAGTTTGATCAAACACGCACATGATGGCTCCGTTGTGCGAACAGATTACAAACATGTTCAGATTCAACTCCAGCAGCTATATGGCGAAATTGTACAGCTTCAATCCGCTTTGAACGATGATCACAACAATTTTTCAGGAAAAATCAAACGTGTACCATATTACAGAGCCAATAATTAGAAGATTTTTTTTCCAATACGTGTGCTACTTTGTTCACTTTTGAGCAGTTTTCATTGATTCATTCAACTTTGCAATGAAACGCTGCAACACTTCGCAAGGTTTTGGCGCCTTTTTCGTTGTCATGTGATCGATTCTCGTTCCGTTTAAATTTCTTTTCTCATTTTTTTCCCGTTCTTTCTTGATTTTTTTTAAATGGTGGTTAAGTTTTTAATAAGACAATTATTCTACTAGGGCTTGCTGGATATCAAATGATTATAACCAACTCGGCGCTACGCTCCTCGTTGGTTATCTATCATTCGATATCCAGCACGCCCTCGTAGAATAATTGTTAAATATATAGAACTAATGACTCAACTCTATGAAATTAAAGTGAACTTAAGTGATAACCAGAAAAAGAATCTTAGTAATGCTTATCATAAAAGGGAAACAATTGTTTTGAGGCTACCAAAAGACTCTTTATCTGGGAGTGACATTTTGTATGTAGCTCAGAATACTGTAAAGAGATTAGAGAAAAATCGGAAACTTAATAAAGGAATGGATATAAAACTTGCTAAAACAAATGTAAGAAAACAAATTGGTGGTAGTCTATTGACAAGTATCCTTAGTTTGGGTAGAGCTTTTGCTCTAACATTAGCAAAAACTATCGGCTTATCAGCTTTGGCTGGAGCAGCAAGTGAAGGTGCTAGTCAGATCGTTAAGAAGATATCTGGAAATGGAGTACATACAGGTGGTTTCCTTGTACCACAAAATAAAATCGACCAGTTGATAGCATATAAACATCTTTTGACTACAAAACAAAAAAAAGATATATTGAATGCTCTACAAACAGGTGGAAGTGTTCAAATAAAACCAACAAAAACACAACAAACAGGTGGATTCCTTGGTACTCTGTTAGCAACAATTGGAGTCCCACTCGCTATTGAGGCTATAAAGAAAATAACTGGGAAACGTGCTCCACAAATGGGTTTACCAAAACAAAGACCACCTAGATCTTTAGCAAGTAATGATGATAAAGTTGGTAAAGGAGTACCAATATTAAGTAGACCACCACTATTTTTGGGAAATTGGCCAACGGGTACTATCGGTATGGGAACTAAAAAAAAGCTTAAAAAAAAGGCACCAAAAAAAGGGCGAAGGATTACTTCTCGGAAAAGACAGTCCATTCAAAAACGTCCCTCTCTTAAACATTCTATTATAAAACCCAAATTTGATAAAAATATCGCATTAAGCAATTATGATTTAATAGAATGGTGTAAATATCTGAATATCCCAATAAAAGATGTGCTGTCAAGAGATGAACCTATCCCATATAATCATATGCAGGCATTGTTTATTTATAACCTAGAACCTTCATATATGAGTCGAAGTCATTGGGTTTCTACATATATGAAAGATAACGTCATCAATTACTTTGATTCGTTTGGGATGCCTCCATTTCAGGAGATTGTAAACCATGCAAGAAAAAAGAATTTAACATTGCTTCATCAAAATAATCAAATACAAAATATCAACACCCCCACATGTGGATATTTCTGTCTATATTTTTTAAACGAGATGAATAAAGGCAAAACATATTTTGATCTGTTAAAAGTGTTTGACATACATGATACAATGAAGAATGAGAAATTCATAGAACGGTATTTCAAAAATATATAATCAAGTTATCTATATGAAATCTTAGTGTGTAAAACAAAAAAAGGTGACAGAATGTGTTCAAGGAAGTGAAAGATATGTGATAACCAAAAATAAAAGACATGATAAAATGTACATGTGCCGAATGTGGTATTACGAAAACCAAATTTGTAAAAAAACAGGAAGGGGCTGGTACATTAGATAAGCCACTTGAAGCAGCAAAATGGGCTGAAAAAATAACTCGAAAATTAATTCCATCAACCAACCATGTATTTGACCGATATTGGAGTGGAGATATTGTCAAAGGTGCTTTCATTGGACCTACAGGTATAACAGGTAAAAAGTTTTGGACTCATCCTAAAAAGGGTACAGTCATGCATATGATTAAAAACCCAAAAACTGGTAAATATGAAAACGTATATATTGAACCTTAATCTAATGTAATGTATATATATTATGGTAAAATCTTATTGCGTAAAACAAAAAAAGGTGACACAATGTGTTCCAGGAAGTGAAAGATATGTGAGAGCTAAAAATAACAGACTTATGATGAAATGCATTTGCGCTGAATGTGGTATTACAAAGACCACATTTGTGAAACAAAAACAGGGAAACTAGTTAGCCTGTCTGAAGGGGCGGGCATAGCAAGTTCTATAGCTGACGCTGGGTTAGATTTGTTTATCCATAAAGGAATTCCATGGATGGGTAAAAAAGCTGTTGAAATGGGTAGATATTATGGTAGTGAGGCTCTTAGAAACCCCAAATTGCAGAAGAAAGCAATTGATTACGCTCTTGATAAGTTAAATCCAATGATTCACAATGTTGGTTCACAAGCTCTCGATGAGCTCTCAACAAAAATCAGGCCCAAAAGGAATTATAAAACTAACAGAAAGCATTTAGATGGCGGTGCATTAGATATCCATAAAATGATTGGTAAACTACCAAGACCAAAGGCTGGTTTCACTCCATCAAAATACAAATACATGGGACCCTATAACCCGCTTGAAAAACAGTTGGAATATGATAAAAACACTGGCGAGGTTACCAAATGGTATGTACAACCTTACAATAAAGTGGATGAAATAGCAGCCCATCATGATATTTGTTATGATATGGGGGAAAACAAAGGCGAATGTGATAAAAAAATGGTTAAATCATTAGATGAAATACCTTATGGGCAGATGCCAAAATGGGGTTAAACCGCCCGGTTCTTAATTAATACAAAACAAAAACTAGGTCTTGGTGTAAAACAAAGGAAGACAAAAAAAGGGAAAAGCTGTCGAGTGAAGAAAACTGGCAAAAAAAATTAGCCAAAGAATTACATAAACCTATAAAACGTAACTTTACTCGGCGGCGGGTGATTGTAAACCACATTGATGAGATATGGTTTTCCGATCTTGTTGAAATGAAGAGTGTTCAGCAAATGGAACAAAGGCTACAGATACCTTCTTATGGTTCTCGACGTGTTCAGTAAATATGGTTGGATTGTTCCATTAAAAGATAAGAAAGGTGAAACTGTAACTGTAATTTTTAAGGAAGGTAGAAAACCACAATATCTATGGGTTGATAAAGGGAAGGAGTATTATAACAAACATCTGAAAGAACTCTTGGATAAGAATAAAATGACATTGTACTCCACTGAGAATGAAGAAAAATCCAGCGTTTGTGAAAGATGGAAAAGAACTATAAAAGGGAAAATGTGGAAGCAGTTCACTATTCAAGGTAACACACAGTATTTAGACATTCTACCAAAAATATTAAAACAGTATAATAACACTAAACACAGTTCAATAAAAATGACACCCATAGAAGCCAGTCAAAAGAAGAATGAAGGAATTGTATATTTTAATCTGTATGGTGATACAAAACCATCATCAAAACCAAAATTCAAAGTTGGTGATAAACTAAGAATAATTAAGTACAAGAGAAAAGTATTTGATAAAGGATATACTCCAAACTGGACTGAAGAAGTATTTACAGTTGATAAAATCCAATATACGAATCCAATTACTTACAAACTAAAAGATCTCAATAATGAAGAGATAAAAGGGAGTTTTTACGAACCTGAATTATTAAAAGCAAAACAGGATGTATTCAGAATTGAAAAAATCATTCGTAAAGATCACAAGAAGAAACAGGCTCTTGTCAAATGGAAGGGATACAGTGATATATCCTACAGTATAAACCAATGTATTAGATTTTTCGTTTTCATTTTATTTAATGGTTTATGTTGTTTGTTTGCTATTTGGTAGCCAAAAATATGATTGTTTCTGGCTTTTGTATTATTTATTAATTATTTTCATTTATTGTTATTTAATTTATTATCATACTTAAAACCACGATATATGTTATTAAAAAATATATATAGTATATATATATATATTATGTAAATCCAAGAAGGTAAAAAAAGAGGGCGACCTTTTAAGTATAATGATATAGAGAGAAAAAAAGCAATCACCCAAAGCAAGACTAACTATATGTTGAATAAAGACTGGAAATGTGATGTTTGTAATAATGATAAAAATTATACTTTAGCAGGTGAACATTGTCATATGAAAAGTAAAAAAACATAAAAAATGTAATTGCTGCAAACATTGAGAATAAATTGAATCAAATAATGCATAATAATTTTTAATATGTATAGTTTAAAGGATCCATACTTAGATCATTTGAATTTAATATTTTACTTATCATACTCACGATTTTTGAGACACTTAAAACACATGCCATAACTGACTTAAAAATAATTTCATATAGTATAATATAGAAAATGAAAAATATTATATCAACTAAAAGTAAGATAAATAAATCAGATCTTAAGAAACTTAGTAAACCAGAGCTCATTAAAATGCTCTTGAAGTTAGAAGCAAAACAAAAGAAACCCGAAATCATTGTAGCAGATGATTACAAACCAGTCCCAATACCTACACCAAGGACCAACAAACCAGTTCCAGCACCGAGGACATACAAACCAAGGAAGCCTATCCCAACACCTCGAAAAAGTGTTAAGGAAATGGTTCAAAATTATGAAGATAATATAATACTTCCACCACCAGAGTTTAGGGACAAACCAGTTCCACTGCCAAGAACCAAAAAACCTATCACCAAAATACCAGTTCCACTGCCATGAACTATAATAAAAGAAACAAACAAAGCTTTAAAGGGTTATACTAAATCATATGAAATCAACATTAAAAACGATAAAGACCCATTAGTCCAACTACAAAACACAAGAAAGGGTATCGAATCTCATATTAAAGATATATTATCATCAATGAAAGGAATTAAATATATTGAAACACTAAAGGGTACATTTGAAAAACTGTCTGGTGATGAAATAGTATATAAGACAGCATATTTTAATAGTGTGGCTCAAACAATTATTAACCACACAGGAATCGCTGACGCGTTACAATTGTCTAAACAACAGATATTAAATAAGGTGGCTCACTGGATATCAGTGGGATCTGGATAGTTGATTAAATCAGTTGACAATCATTACCTTAATATAGTTAAATACCAACCATTAAAAGGATCAAGTTACATAATACTACCAACAGAACTTAGAAATAGTTCTAAAGGATTGATGAACATTAAAAACAAGGATGATAATGAATGCTTTAGATGGTGCCACATTAGACATTTAAATCCACAAGATAAAAATCCACAGAGAATAAAAAAAGATGACAAACAATATATTGAAAAGTTGAATTATTTAAGTATTGAATTTCCAGTATCCCAAAAACAGTATAACAAAATCGAGAAACAGAACAATATCAATATTAATGTGTTTGGATATGAAGAAAAACAACCATTTCCTATTTACGTTTCAAAAGAAAAGTTTGAAGATCAAATGATTTACTATTGATCACAAAAGGTGAAAAGAAACATTACGTTCTAATAAAAGATTTTAATAAGTTTATGTACAATCAAACAGAACACAAAGAAAGGAAACACTTTTGCATGTATTGTCTTCACTGTTTTAGTTCTGAAAAAGTATTAACTAATCACAAAGAAAACTGTATTCAAGTAAATGGTAAACAAGCAGTGAAGATGCCTCACAAGAATAATAATACAATAAAGTTTAACAATTACCATAAACAATTACCAGTACCATTTGTCATTTATGCTGATTTTGAAGCAATAACAGAGAAAGTGCAAGGATGTCAACCCAATAATAATAAATCATATACTGAATCATACTAAAAGCATACAGATTGTGGGTATGGATATAAAGTAGTTTGTTGTTATGACGACATATATAGTAAACCTGTAACAATATACAGAGGTGAAAATGCAGTTTACAAATTCTTGGAAAAAATGTTATATGAAGTAAACTATTGTAAAAAAGTTATAAAAAACAATTTCAACAAACCATTAAAAATGACAAAAAAAGATGAACAAGAATTTCAAAAAGCGGATAAATGTCATATATGTGATAAAAAATATACAAAAACTAATGTAAGAGTTAGAGACCATTGTCATATAACTGGAAAATACAGAGGATTAGCTCACCAAGATTGTAATCTAAACTTTCAAATAACTGATAAAATTCCAGTAATATTTCATAATCTCCGCGGGTATGATAGTCATTTTATTATGCAAAATATCGGTGAAATCGTGAAGAAAAACACATACAAAAATAAAAATGGAGAAGAGAAACAGATGAAAATAAATGCGATACCGAATAATATGGAGAAGTACATGGCTTTCATGTTGGGTAACCATCTGACGTTCATTGATAGTTTCCAATTCATGAGTCAATCACTTAGTAGTCTAGTAAACAACTTACCAACAAAAGCTTTTAAATATACATCTGAAAAGTTTCAAGATAAAAAAATTAAGTTTAATGTCTAAAAAAGGTGTTTATCCTTATGATTATATGGATTCATTTGATAAATTCAATGAAGAACTATCAACAAAAGAAGATTTTTTCAGTATCATGAATAATAAACATATAACAGATGAAGAATATGAACATGCTAAATTAGTATGGAATGAATTTAATTTAAAATCAATGGGTGAATATCATGATCTTTATCTTGAATCTGATATCTACTACTAACTGATGTTTTTGAGAACTTCAGGAAAGTATGCATGTTGTATTATAAACTCGATCCATCCCATTATTTCACATCTCCTGGTTTATCGTGGGATGCTATGTTAAAAATTCTAATGTTAAACTAGAACTAATGGTTGATATTGATATATTTCAATTTATTGAAAAGGGTATGCGTGGTGGCATATCATATATAGCTAATCGATACGGAAAGTCAAATAATAAATACATGAAAACATACGATGAGAAGGCGCCCTCAAAATATATCATGTATCTTGACGCCAATAATTTGTATGGCTGGGCGATGAGTCAATATTTACCAACTGGAGGTTTTAAATGGATGACTGAAGAACAAATTAATAAAATAGACTTACAAAAATATAAAAATGACAGTAAAAAAGGTATAATATTAGAAGTTGATCTTGAATATCCAGAAGAACTACATGACCTACATAATGACTATCCTCTAGGACCGGAAAAGATGAAGGTAACTGAAAACATGTTGTCTGGGTATTGTAAAAAAATTGCGAAGAAATATAAAATGTCAATGGTCTTGTGTATAAACTAATTCCAACCTTAACCAAAAAAGAAAAGTATGTTCTTCATTATCGAAATCTTCAACTATATTTGGATCTTGACTTAAAATTAACCAAAATTCATCGAGTATTAGAATTCAATCAATCTGCATGGTTAAAACAATATATCGACTTCAATACAGAAAAAAGAACTAATGCCAAAAATTCTTTTGAAAAAGATTTCTTCAAACTTATGAATAATTCAGTATTTGGTAAAACTATGGAAAATATTAGAAAGCGAGTAGACGTTAGACTTGTAACTGATGATAAAAACTATTAAAAATGGCTGCTAAACCTACTTATGTGAGTAGTAAGATCTTCAACGAAAATCTAGTAGCTGTTCATAAAATTAAGGAAACACTAACCCTAAACAGACCGCCATATGTGGGTATGTGTATCCTCGATCTTTCTAAGACATTAATGTATGATTTTCATTATAACTACATTAAAGCAAAGTATGGTAATAAGGCTAAGCTATTATTTACTGACACTGACAGTTTGACTTATGAAATTGAAACTGAAGACGTTTTTAAAGATTTTTGGAATGACAAAAATAAATTTGATAATAGTGATTACTCTGAAAATTCCCAATATTTTGATAAGACAAATAAAAAAGTGATTGGTAAGTTTAAAGATGAAGCTTGTGGTACCCCAATAGTTGAATTTGTTGGTTTGCGATCAAAAATGTATAGTTATATGAAAGATAACCAAAAAGGTGGTAAGACTGCAAAGGGTATTAAAAAGAACATCATAAAAAATAATATAAAACATGAAAACTATAAAGACGTGCTAATAAACAACAAACAAATTCACCACACAATGAAAACAATAAGAAGTCAAAATCATCAACTTGGAAGTTATAAGCTTAATAAAGGATCACTAAGTTGTTTTGATGATAAAAGATATACACCTAATTGCAATAATGTTTTCATATAAAAATGAAAAAAGAGAAAAGAAAAAAGCCAAATAGGAATAAATTAGGCACGCTAGCTACATTCAGGGAATTGCTCTGACGAAGGGCTAAGGCTCAAAAGGTCTTTACGGTGGCCAATTTACCTTGTATCAACTCATTTAATATCAAATTGAAGTATTTCACCGTAGTCCATAAGTGCTTTGAGAATTTTTAAAATCTAAGAATGTAATTTGCATGGCTAATTAATTCCTATTTGGCTTTTTTCTTTCTTCTTTTTTGCATTTTTGTATGACAACATTATTGCAATTAGGTGTATATTAAATGATGGAATAACAAGCTTTGCATATGGACATAAATTAATTAAATAGAAATTATTAAATATTGGTATTCATTAAGTTGAAGAAGATATCTTATTTCTTTTTTATAGGATCCTTTAAAATGTGATCATTATAAACCATAATTTGAAGAAAACAAAATGAAAACTGTGCTGGTACCGCTGATAACAATAGCAATCTGATGACTCATTTCCTCGGGAAAGTCCCATTAAGTGATAAACTGTGTACTTTTCTAAGAATTATAGACTTCCTGTTTTTCCGAGAATGTTACGCAATGGAATAATTAACCCACTCAATAATTGAACACACTTACAATATGTAAAAAAATATATAGATTTCTATATTTTTAAGGAAACAAAATGAAAACTGTGCTGGTGTTCACAATATATAAAAAATATATAGATTTCTATAATTTGACGAAAACAAAATGAAAAGTGTGCTGGTACCCCTGGTATAATTTTAAGAAAACAAAATGAAAACTGTGCTGGTACTCACAATATATAAAAAATATATAGATTTCTATAATTTTAAGAAAACAAAATGAAAACTGTGCTGGTACCCCCAAGTGTAATACTACTCACACTTTTAGGCTTTACCTTCGCTATAAATATACTTCGACTTTGAAAAATGCCAAACTCACAATAAGAAATTATTTGGAACTGAGAACCAGATGGTTAAGCCACCGGATGTCTTGGTTATGAAATTCGTTCAATCTCCGTACTAGGCAGGCAACACGGAGTAGCGCTGTTAAAATCTAAAACAACAACAAAATATATTAAAAGAAAGTGGAAAACAAAATTGGTAGCTGTCGCTTCTCCGCCGTATTAATGCTCTTTCGGTCTTCAGTTTGAAGCCTTCAACTTTTAAACTTCTCATCAAAACTTTGACTGATGACTAGGTAGGCTTCAAGAAGCATTAGAGCTTGTCTAGAAAGATATAGTCTCCTACTCCTACGTGTGTGTGTGTGCGTGTGTTTTGTTTCTGCGTGTCGAGCTGCGTATGAGACTACGTAGTACGTAGGCATTGATGAAGGAAGTTTTAATTAATAGAGAACATTGACACAATTTAAGTTACTCTAGGTGCTTCTTTCACCTCTCATGACAAAAGAAGGTGTTCATTAAACAACACGAATGAAAGTTATGGCGGTAAACCGCTCCCGCTATTTTTTTCTCAGAAGTCTAGTTCGGTATAACTCTGTTGTATTGAAGACGCACCTAACGATGTACGTTGAATAAAGGTCCTTGGCCTCCGTCGTTGAATATAACTGTCAAAGAAAGCCATAAACAGGCTAGGTTTTGAGAAAACGCCTTCAGGCTTTATCTTTGCAGAAGAAATTTGATTTTGAATAATTCAAAATTCGTCTTCTGGCAAACTTATGTGGAAGGCCCAGACGGTTAAAACCACTGCATGTTTTGAGCGTGAAATTCGTTCAATCTTCGTACCAGGTAGGAAACACTGAGCAGCGCTTGTTTTGTGACGATTAAATCCATTATAGATTAAATTTGTTAAAAATGGATGCTTTCGACACGAAACACTGAAAATTAATATGTTTGAATGGGTTCAGTTTTTAAACTCGCCTAAACTGTACAGTTTATAGCTGGGACAGACCGAGATCCATAGAAGCGTAAAGAAGGAGCTGAAGAAGGAAAGGATTTTTTCTGTAGATTCATTAGGAAAAAATCTGTTATGGGCTGTGACGTTCCACACTTCCGAACATCGAAGACATATAAATGAAGCTTTCTTCAATTGTAACATGAAAATGCATTTCGAAATATGTTTATGATATTGTGTCGAATGTCTCTCATTTTCCAGCAGTAAATCAAACGGTTGAGAGATGAATTGAGACACACCAGTGTGAAAAAGGAAAGCCCAGCGTCGGTATTTGGTGTGACTGATCCCGGGGCTTCAGCGGCAATCCTCCAACACATTTGTGGCAGATAACAAACCAAAAACAGAAGATAGACGTAAACTGTAGTGAAAGCAGATTTTCTCAGCCCCCCGATATTCGCCATTTCTTCATCCTGTGCTGCTTGTTGTACGTGAAGGGCTTGGATTTGATGTGCATGGCGTCGTACAGCAACGTATATTTTGAAATTAAAAAAAGTTATGATTATTATACAAGCAGTGGAAAAAATGCCTCGAATCACCTTAAAAATAACCCCTAGGTTCCAATAATCAAACATTGAACTAATGATTACGCTCAACACCCAAGGTGAAATTACCAGACCAACAACACGCTTGTGAGTCACAAGTTCTTGGTATCTGAGATGGAGATGAATGGCCAAGAATCTGTCTGCACTTAAGGCCACCACACCAAAACCCGAAGCAAAAGTAAATACAAATCCTGTGATGCGGTAAGCGATGGACGTGGCATTTTAAAGTTTGACTGTTTTCTTTGTTTTGTTGTAACTCCATCACAAGACATGCAATGTATAAAGGTTGGACTATTAAACCAACACCGAGATCAGAAACAGCCAGACTCGGGAGCAATGTTTTTAAAGGCTTTGATAACGAGGACGTTTTTCTTATCGCATGTATTGTGATACTGTTCAGCATGATGGCTGTATAAGATAAGAAAGCATTGATGACGCAGTTAGTGACGTACGACGAAGAGAGGTCGTGAGCTTCTTGCTTTGTAAACTCAGAAGTATTAAACTATGACTGACAGGTTTGGATGAAAAAAGTTCGCGACTGCAGTTGTCACATTTGACGCTCAGTTATCTTCACAGACTTAGTTTGATCTTGAAAAATTCAAAACGCTTGTTTCGAGCTGGGGTGAAAGATTCAGATAGTCAAATAGCGACGTTCGACACTGGAAGCTTCGTTCAATCTTCATATTGGGCAGGAAATAGTGAGCTGCTGTTCACATCCAATAAAACGCAGAACAATAGAATTCATATATCGCTGTAAACGACCCGGGTAACAAAACTAGTAGCTAGTTGGAACTTAACTCAAGCGTCGCTTGGCGTGAATGCTGAGCTGAATCAGTAAGTTGGTTACTAATCATTTGGTCTTTTGACGCTTGTGCTTCAGTCAAACAGGTGTCCCAGCCGTTGACAGGTGTCCCAGCCGGGATTTGTCTATAAGCGCGTTTCAGGTCCTTTTTGTAGAGGAAACAACCAGTACCTTTGGAAAGAATGAGGTTGACAAAATCTGCTGATCGAGGTAGGGTCAGGTGAAACGGGACGTCAAGGAAGGTGTCCTTAGGTATTCCATCGTTAACGGAGTGACCATGTGGGAAACTCAGGTCTAATACTACGGGGCGTTTGGTCTGGTCTTTGTCAACAGTCTGCAGAGGGGAAGTCTGAAGAGTCAAGGGGATGGGGTCATGCTGAAATGGACCCGCCGTGGCTTCATGAGAAAGTTCGCTTTCGATGAAACTGTCTATGGTTTCAGCAAAATTGACAGCTGACGACTGATTGGTATTCGAGGGTGTTGGGTTTGACGAGGAACAATAATTGATGGGCCATCCGTAAGCTAAGAATAAGGCGACATCAGGATCGTGATAATCAGTCAGACCAGCCTGCCAAGCCGGTAAATTCAAGCGGGACGGAACGACGAAACGGGTACCAAAAGCATTTGGCCGGGAATGTTTGTTGCAAAGGATGTGTCGAATGACGGCGGAGCTCGAATGAGATGCGGAAAGATTAAGTTGCCCAGGAAGCGAAGGCTTGTCTGAACGTGGGGCACTCTCTTCTTGGACGAGAACTCGAGATGAACAGCTAAGCAAATTGGAAACTGAGGCAGTAGAGGTTTTATTGGTTGAACCCCAAGTCAGATAATTGAAATGAAGAGATAGAGTCAACATTGTCTGTTTTTGCCTGGTTACCTAGTCAGGCCGAGGTAGTGTTTGTAGCTGGTGTGTTTGAGGGCAGCCTAGTAGGGCATGTAGCGATTGTATGATCCGACAATTTGCAATAAGCGCACACATGCTCGGCGCCCACCTGATGAGATTGATTTGAACATGAGCCAGTTCGGTTCCACTCTCTACAATATGTCTTTGCCGTATTTGCTGGCGGACGAGCGGTGGGCTGATTTGGTTGCTTCGTAACTGAAGGCAAACGATCGGACTCAGTGATGTTAAACCGTTCGAGTTCAGTAAAATCATCTCCCCAAGACGCCAATCCGGCCTCGATTCGATCTAGTACGGCGGCGTGAAAAGACAAAACAGAATGCCATTTGTACTTCGCGGCCAAACGCATTAATGTCATTAGATGGGATGACATGATCTCGCGTTGCTCGTCTTTGGCGACCCGCATGATATCTAAATAACCGTACACAAATTCAGCCAGGGACAAATCCTTGAATTTCTTTTTTGCCAAACCAAAAGGAACGTGTAAATGCGGCCACTCCTGGGGAGCCACAATTCTAACGTTATAATCAAGTTGGCCCAAGGACTTACCAGTGTTCGGACTTTGGCGAACTGTCGATAACGATGGCACGGACTCCGGTTTCAAAAGTGATGAATCGGTGTTCGCTCTGGCTTGGGCTTCAAGCTCCAACTTCTTTATTTCCAACTTTTGTTGCTCGCTTTGGAGAGCCAACAGCTGAAGGTCACTGGGTTTTCTGCCGCGATTAAGAGCGGCGGGCTCGCTACGTGGAAGTCCACGTGGTGTTTCATCATGGCCCTTGTCAATCCCGCTTGAGTCAGCATGCATGTGGTTTCCCGCGGCTTGAAGGAGGGGAAGGTCGTACTGAAAACCAGATTGTAAAGACGGTATCTTTGTCTTTCTTTTACCGGCGGCTGCAGCCATTGAAAGAATCTTGAACGCTCGATAAAGTGTAATAAAACAGCGCAAAATAACTGATGGCAGAAACCCGACCGGCGGAACGAGACGACAAACGACCAAGGGGAGCACGTGACCAGAGAGTAATGAGAGAGGGGGGGTGCAATTAATGAATTCCTGGAAGGATTTCTGCCTTGCCTGATCTGAATGTTTGTTCCTTACATGAAGATCACTGGCCAGGCCACAAACAAGCATTAAAGATCCTCCAGTAAGGTACTGCAGCAGGAACTTTTTGATTAAAAAAAAATTGTGAGTGCATATGAAAAATTACTGACAGGCTGGTTCACTAATTAGTTTTCAATAAAACCCAGATTAGACTCAACTAGGTAAAACGTTGTTGTTTTTCTTCTTCGCAATTTATCGATGATTAATATAGCAACAAATTATATATTTTGAAACCACTTTTTGTTTTTCACACAATGCTTTGGAAATTGTTCTGTTGTTTAGTTGACTGCCTTTTTTCTAACCCACTTTCCATTAATAGACGGAAAGTATAGAAAATGTAGAGCTCAAAACGAGAAATACTCATTTAATAGGATGGTCAAGCGGGCGCCTAATAGCGGAGCCAGCGCGCTAGCGCGTCAGCGGAGCTCCATTGCTAAGGAAATTTGGTAATCTATCAAACCAAAAAATTTTGGTAGTGACGTAGTAGTCACGTGACCGTCCGTCCGTACATCCGTCCGTACGTCCGTCCGTCCGCACCACAGGGCTACCAATACACTTCCTACACTGGATAGAATCCTGTGCTGAATCCCGTGTGTTTTCGGCGCGAAATCGCATGTTGACCCGCGTTGTAGCAAAACAAGCAAAGACAACAAAAGTCAAAAACAAATTTGTTAGTGGAAAAAAAAGTTCAAAAGAACACTCAGTTGTCTTTTTGGTGGAAGGGGAAAAGTTCAATCTAGGCGAAAGAAATTCGGCGATAAAGTTCAGGCAAAAAGTTCAAATTTGCCTCGTCGGTTCTGTTCAAACTCGGTCGGCACACCGCTTGAGTTCGCAGCTTTTCGCAGCGGTTTCGCTGCCAAATATAGCAGAGCTAGTGCTTTTTGGTTTTTTCTGTCCACAACCATGGTTTTTACGGCGTTTCGAACACATTTTGCCAGGAAAAACACCAGCATTTTGATGCTGATAGGCAGCTTGTCAAGAAGAAAGAAATAAGTATTAAAATTAACTACAAACACAATGTCAAACGCCCATGGCCTAGTGGACTAGACACCGGCAATTCACGCTGGCGAGCCGGGGTTCGACACTCAGCGGGAACAAGAATTTCTCCTTTTTTTTTTTCTTTTTTCTTTTTTAATAAAACGACTTGGATGAGAGTATTTTCACAAATTAATAACTGCCAGCAAAAACAAAGCAAAAAACAAAAGCAAAAAACAGACAAAACAAAAAGGGGGGCTCCGCTTTTAGGCTTGGCTAAATCTATATATTAATATAATATAATAATGATGAATTTATAGAGCGCTATTTCTAGTGTTATCCAATAGCGCTTTACATTAATTTTAAAAATGTCACCAATAAAAACATAAAAATATCTGAAACATGAGAAAAATAAACTAACTAATAAAATAACTAAGCTGTAAAAATGAAAAAAAAACTAAGAATCATTAAAACCTTTAAATGAACCTAACTAATGAACTAACTAACTTAACTAATTAAGTAAGTAACTAACTAACTGACTAACTAAACTATCTGAATAACTCATTAACTGACTAACCAATAGTCTAATTATAAAATTTGTTAAAAAGGTATGTCTTTATACAAGTCTTAAAATCTGATATCGAGCCGCTCTCTCTTATATTATTCGGAAGAGAGTTCCATAGGCTAGGTGCTACAAAAGAGAAGCACCTATGACCATAACTTACTAACTTGACAGATGGTACTTTCAGTAAGTTTTTGGAGGAGGATCGCAGATTGCTGGTTGGTACATAAGGCTCTAGCAGTTCAGTAATATAACTAGGGGCCTGGCCGTTGAGCGCTTTGTAGGTCAAAATAAGGCTATGTCTGCACTGTAACGGATAGCTCTTAGGCCGGCACGAAAACCATATCGGATAGGGCTTTTGTTCACACATAAAATGCTGATTTCAGGGCGTTTTCTTTAACGGAGCGAAGCTGCGCCGCGTAGATCTTGAAAGTGAATCTTCACCTATCGGATAGGTTCTTGTGCCGACTCTTTATGGCAGTGTGAACAGGTATTCGAGCCATAGCGGAAGTGAATGAGTAGGAGCGAGGGTTGGACCCACTAAAACGGAAGTAAATATTCAGGAGCGAGGATTGGAACTTAGTTTAGACTGGGCATTTCTGTACATTTCTACTATCTCAAGCGCTTTCCTGAATTTACAGTTCTCTATTATGAGTTTAATGACTTTAAATCACTGGAAAAGACGACGACAAAAATACTGCTTTTACTGATGCTGAAACTGAAATGACGAAGAGGACCAATAGAAGAAAGTTTTCGGGTGAAAGATTATTTTAGATCAGGCCTAGACGATGCAGGGAACTGGAACAACTTTGTTACTGGAAGGGTCGTTGGAGACGAATGGGAAGAGAATTTCCGCATGAATCGCGAGACGTTTACGAAATTAGCTGAAGAGCTTAAATTGCTGAAAATGCGCGAAAATAAACCCCTGTACAAGCGTAAATAGTATTTTCAGCACCAAACCCTCTTCGGAATCGTTCTGGTACCGATCCGGTACGGACTGGGTGAACGACTTGTTCCATTTCTGGGCTGTTTGTGTTCATACCAGGCCGGAGTAGTTTTCATGTCGACATGATAAGCTGTCCGGTATAGTGTAGACATAGCCTGGGTCAGCTCATGGGGCCTAATCATTTTTTTTGGGGGGGGGAAATGAATTATTCCAAAAATTATTCAAACCGTGCGAAAATACTGAGGGTTATTCTTTTCGATTCTTTGCAAATGAAACCCTCAAAAGTGCATTCGAGGTGCAAATGAAATCCACAAGTGCATTACAAGTGCTAGCACATTTTCATAGCATGATGCGCACGAAAACATTTGTAATCGGATCAAATTAAAATCATTAAAACCACATCCCTTTGCAGGAAATGACATTTACAAAGAAAGAAAAGACGTCCCCGTGTTGGAATTTTTTAAAGTGTGATAAAATTCTGAATTAAGAATAAGCCAGCGTTGCTCCTAGGCAATTGCCTCTAGCAACCTTACGTTTCTCTCGATCTTGTTCTTCAAACTTCCCGCGTGCATCCACAAACGGATAGTCGCACGGTAAGCATCCTCGTTTCAGATGAATTTCTCGCTTTCTGATTGGTCCACACAGGTTATGAGCAATAAAATAACCCTGCTGTTTGCCTTATAAGGAAATCGCATATTACGTCAAGTGCCGCGGTGTTCGGAACCGTGAAGAAGGTTCGTCCAAACATAAGACAGCAACGATTACTAAGTTGAGAATTTATTAAAAAAAGTTTTCAACTACCACTTTTAATTTTTTTCACAAGAGTGAACCATAACCAACTCGGTGCTACGTGGCGCGTTTATTATTCATAACCAACGCTTATCCAACCCTGACGTTTGTGAAATAATTGTTAAATATTTTCCCAGGGTGGTGTTTATTCCTTTCTATCAAACACTTATATAAAGCACTCCCCAAGTTAAAAGAGACAGTCAGTCTGGTCAAATTGATGCGTTTATGAGAAATACAATGGAAAGTAAAACAGGTGTCTAATAAGCACATATTACCGATGCAATTTCCTCATATTATGGCATATTTGTCAGCTGAAAAAACGGGCGTAATATGTTTCCTTTCCACTAATGACACACTACGTCATAATATAGCCTTCACTGGGCTCGACAATGTATATTATTTATAACTTATTAAAAGTGTATTAAGGCCAGCCTCGCCCAGTTTAGTTTTTAATAAAAAGTTTGTTTTTAAAACACCTACGTGTCAGTACATTGTTCAGCTGAATCTTTCTCCCGTTGTATCGCATGAAAATGCATTTCCAACTAAGGTTATGCTATTGTGTCGAATGACTCTCATTTTCCAGCAGTAAATCAAAGGGTTGAGTGATGAATTGCGAAACACCAGTGTTTTAGTGTAAACTTTAATCAAGTTTATGACAGTGCTAGGCCAAGATGACGTTATAGTGTCAATCCAAAAATACAAATACTTGGCGAATAACAAATCAAAAACATTAAATAAACGTAAATCGTTGTGACTGCATATTGTTTGAGCCTTCCAAAATTTGCCCTTTCTCCATTCTGTGCTACTTGCTGTACTTGAAGGGCATCGATTTGATGTGCGTGTTGTCGTAAGGCTACATATATCTTGAAATTTAGAAATGTTGTGGTTAGTACACAAGCAGTCGCGATAATGGCTTCAATCACGTCAACAATTTTTTGTGGCCTCCACACCTCATCCAACGAAAGCATTGCACAGAACACCCAGACTGAAATTACCACAGCAGCAACACGCTTGTGAGTCACAAGTTCCTGGTATCTGAGATGAAGATATATGGCCAAGAATCTGTCTGCACTTAAAGCCACCACACCGAAGAACGAAGCAAAAACAAATAAATTTGCAGTGAAACGGGATACGGTATGAAAAGTTGGATTGTTTCCAGTACAAGTGCCTTGCTTCAGTCCAGTGACAAGAGATGCAATGTATAAGGGTTGGACTATTAAACCAACACCGAGATCAGAAACAGCCAGACTCAGGAGCAATGTTTTTAAAGGCTTTGGTAACGAGTTGGTTTTTCTTATCGCATGTATTGTGACAAGTTCAACACGATGGCTGCATACGATGAGAAAGCATTGAAGACGCAACTAGCGATGTACGTTGAATAGATTTCTTTAGCTCCTATCGTTGTATGGTTGTATGTAACTGTCGAAGAAAGCACTAAATGAACAAGGTTTTCAGTGGACACTTTTAGGCTTTATCTTTGCTATAAATATACTTCGAGTTTGAAAAATGCGAAACTCACTGAATTGGAAATTGTGTGGAGTTGAGAACCACAGTGAGACGGTTAAACCACCGGACGTTTTGGGTGTGAAATTCGTTCAATCTTCGTACTAAGTAGGCAACACGGAGCAGCGTTATTTACATCCAAAGCAATAGCAAAATATATTAAAACTAAGTGGAAAACAAATTGGTAGCTACATGCTTGAAATTTACACAACTGTCGTTTGTACGCTGTATTAATGCTCTTTCGGTCTTTTGAAGCCCTGTGTCTTCAAACACTGAGATGTCCCGGTCTTCTCATCAAAACTTTGACTGATCTGAATGTCTCTCCGACTATGACTGGCCAGGTTTCAAACAAGTATTAGAGCTTGCTTAGAAAGGTATAGTCTGCTACTCCTATGTCTTTGTTTTTGTTTTTGTTTGTTTTTTTTTGGGGGGGGGGGATAATTAACCAAAAAACCTTTGAGCAGGAGACTTAGCTAGACACTCAAGAAGGAAGTTTAAATAGAAAAACATTCACTAGATGCAATTTAAGTTTCATTGTTTTCTCCTCTATGTGCTTCTTTCGCTTCTCATGGCAAAAAGAAGGTGTTCACCAACATCACGATTGAAAGTTATGACGGTAAACCGCCTTTTTAGACTTTTTCTCAAAAGTCTTCTTCGGTAAAACTCGCTAGTTTAAGAGAGATTACAGACTGTACGTACGACCTCATCGAGTTGTTATATTGAAGACGGAACTAGCAATGTACGTTGAATAAAGGTCTTTGGCTTCCGTCGTTTAATATAACTGTCCAAGAGAGCTGTAAATGGGCTAGGTTTTCAGAAAACGTTTTTCAGCCTTTATCTTTGCAGAAGAAATTTGATCTTGAATAATTCAAAATTCGTCTTCATGCGAACTTATGTGGAAGGCCCAGACGGTTAAAACCACTGTATGTTTTGAGCATGAAATTCGTTCAATCTTCGTACCAGGTAGGAAACACTGAGCAGCGTTTGTTTTGCGATGATAAATACATTTATAAATTAAATTTGTTAAAAGTAGATGGTTTCGACACGAAACACTGAAAATTAATTTGTTTTGAACGGGTTCAGTTTTTAAACTCGCCTAAACTGTACAGTTAATAGCTGGGGCAGACCGAGATCCGTAGTAGCGTAAAGCCGCAGCTGAAGAAGGAAACGATTTTTTCTTTAGATTTGTCGTTAGGAAAAAAATCTGTTATTGGCTGGGACGTTCCACGCTTCCGAACATCGAAGATATATAACTAAAGCTATCTTCAGTTGCAACGTGAAAATGCACCTCGGATTATGTTTATGATATTGTGTCGAATGTCTCTCATTTTCCAGCAGTAAATCAAAGGGTTGAGAGATGAATTGAGACACACCAATGTCAAAAAGTAAAGTCCAGCATCGCTATTTGGCATGCCTGATTCCGAGGCTTCAGCGGCAATCCCCCGACAAATGTGTGGCAAATAACAAACCAAAAACACAAGATAGACGTAAACTGTAGTGACAGCAGATTTTTTCAGCCTCCCAACATTTGCCATTTCTCCATTCTGCGCTGCTTGTTGTAGTTGCAAAGCTTGGATTTGATGTGCATGACGTCGTACGGCTACATATATTTTGAAATTAAAAAATGTTATGGTTATTATACAGGCAGTAGAAACAATGCCAAGAATCACCTTTAAAATATCCCCTAGGTTCCAATAATCAAACATAGAACTAATGATTGCACTCAACACCCAAGTTGAAATTATCACACCAACAACACGCTTGTGAGTCACAAGTTCTTGGTATCTGAGATGAAGATGAATGGCCAAGAATCTGTCTGCACTTAAAGACACCACACCGAAGAATGAAGCAAAAGTGAAAATAAAACCTGTGATGCGGTAAGCGATGGACGTGGCATTAAAAGATTGATTGTTCTCATTGTTTTGTTGTATCTCCATAACAAGACATGCAATGTATAAAGGTTGGACTATTAAACCAACACCAAGATCAGAAACAGCCAGACTCAGGAGCAATGTTTTTAAAGGCTTTGGCAACGAGGACGTTTTTCTTATCGCATGTATTGTGATACTGTTCAACACGATGGCTGTATAAGATAAGAAAGCATTCAAGACGCAATTAGCGATGTACGAAGAAGAGAGGTCTTTAGCTTCTTTCATTGTCAACTGAAGCACTCAACTATGACAGACAGGTTTGGCCGAAAAAGCTTGCGACTCTAGTAGTAACTTGTGAGGCTTTGTCTTCACAGATTTCGTTTGATCTTGAAAAATTCAAAATGCTTATTTCGAACTGATGTGAAAGATCCAGATCAATCAATCCTCGTCTTGGATAGGTATCAATGGAGCTGCTGTTTCGTCCAATAAAAACGCAAAACAGTAGAATTCATATATCGCTGGAAACGACGTGGGAAACAAAACTGGTAGCAAGTTGGAACTCAATAACTCAAGCGTCGCTTGACGTGAATGCTGAGCTGAATAAGTTGTTCACTGATCCTTTGGTCTTTTGAAGCTTGTCCTTCAAGCAGGTGTCACAGTCGTTGACATCAAATGTTTGTCTCATCGCAATGTTTTTTCCTTAAATGAAGATGCGCGCAAGACTGGGCAGGCCACAAACAAGCATTAAAGATCGTCCAGTAAGGTACTGAAGCAGGAATTTTAAATAAACAAATTGTGTTCGCCTAGGAAAAAATTACTGACAAGCTGGTTCACAAATGAGTATTCAAATAAATCCGATTGGTACTTGTCTCATAACGGTATAAACCGTTTCCGTTTTTCTCCCACAAATGCTTCGTCTATACCTCGTAATTTTGTGCGATGATTGATATAGCGATAAATTATATAGTAAAAGACCATTTATACGCAAAACAGGTGGTTCTTTTACATGATTCTTTAAATATGATTCATTTACTTCGTTGAATGGCTTTGTTTTTCAACTTACTCCTGCCACATTGATTGATGGGAGGGATGGAACGTGCAGAGTTCAAAACGAGAAATATTCATATGATAGGAACTGATCAAGAAGAAGGATTTTGTTGCTGCGCATGACTGATACAGTCGAGGAGAGAAATGATGAGAGAGAGATGATGATAAGAAATAAGCAAGAAGAACGATTTTTGTGTCTGCGCATGAATACAGTCAACTCTCGCCTTCCACACGTCTCGCTACTACGGACACCTTAGCCTGCGCAACAGGCATAAACGGGAGGGGTAGGGGTAGCTAGGAAGTGGGAGGGAAAATAAGGGGACTGGGGAGAAGGGAGAGGAACCCTGCGATAAAGACCTTCAATTTTTTATTTCTGCGGTCGCGGGCAGCCATAAAATTCTGATTGATTAATTTGGACGGCAAGTCCCACGGAATTGTGGGTTGTGTTTGGTTTATATGAAGAACGGTGGAGCTACGCTATTGGTCGGAGAATGGCAACATAAAAAAAAGAAGAAATTAACAAGGGGGTTAGTTTCTAAAGAAACTGTGGTGCTACGTCGGTGGGTACGTGAAACACACAAGTTTGGATTTATCAACTGAGTTGATGAGGTAAATTGGCCACCGTAAAGAGATTGAAAGCTGACGTTTCGAGCGGTAGCCCTTCGACCGAGCTTCGCTCAGACGAAGGGCTATCGCTCAAAACGTCATCCTTCACTCTCTTTGCTGTGGCCAATTTACCTCATCAACTCAGTTGATAAATCCAAAATTTCAAGAATAAATTAGTTGAATGAAAAGCGTTCGTTGATACCTTGCGGATTAAGTGTGCGATTTGAAAAATGACTTTTGTTCTAGATTTGCACGGCTTTCCGTATCACTCTGATGTAGGGAAAGGCTGCAGACGGACATATGTTGGCTAGAATGATCAGGGAGATTGAAGTATCAGGAGACTGGTTTGGATGCGTCTCCTCCGTGTTTCGCTATTGAATATATTTTCGAACAGAGTGCATGTTATGCAATAATGCCTTATAACGGAAATTGGGTAGCATTCATGCAAGTGCCACGGCGTTCGAAAGTTTTCATCGTAAAGTACTTTCGTCCAAAAACAAGGCAGCAACGATTACTAAGTTGAGCATTTAACAAAACAGCTATTCTACTCGCACTTTTTTGGATACGAGTTGATTACAATCAACCTTAGCACTACGTGCTTCGTTCATTATTTATCACTACACATCCAACGTTTATCCAACCCACGCTTGGGTGGTGTTTATTCGTTTCTGTCAAACACTTAACTATAAAAGACCCGCCAAGTTAGCAACAGTCAGTCATGTGTTATGAGAAAAACAAATGGAAAGTAAAACAGGTATCTCAGTAATAAGCACATATTGGCGGGGTAATTTACCCATATTATGGCATTTGTGTCAGCTGACAAAACGATTTGTAATGTTTCCTTTTCACTAGTAACACGATTGTTACAAGAATAAGAAAATAACGCTTTCAATTGGAGCGAAAATGTGTTTTTGTTACTGAAGTGTGTTAAGGCCAGTGTCGTCCAGTAAGGGGCCGCTAAAATTTTATTATAAAAACAACCCACGAAACTGAAGTTTATTTTTTTCTTTGTGTGCTGAACTTAACACAAGTAGCGTCGTTTGAACGCTGAATTGTTTACCGGCTGTACATCTAAATTCGGTGTTTAGAAACGTTGTGCCTCAAGCAGATGCCCCTGCCCTTGTCATCAAAACTTTGTCTCTGATTTGCATGTTTCTTCAATTAAATGAACCCAAGATGACTGGCCAGGCTACAAATAAACATTACAGATTGTCCATTTTGACTGAAGGAAGAAAATTTAATTTAAAAACATGCACGGAATTGAATTTTTTTGTTCTTGTGTTTGCTTCTTTCAGTTCTTGTGAAAAAAGTTAGCTTATTAACTAAAGGACATTGTTGTTCTTGGCTGGTTTAAAGATACATTCCCCTACATGGTTTACTTCCCTCGTGTGTTCTTTTTTATCGACTTCCCTTGAGCGGAAAGAGAGGCTACTCGTATTCTATCAGTCCCTTACTTTCATTTTCAAACTAAATTGTGGCGTGTTTCTCTATTAGCCAACAGAAACGTCCGTATTATGTATGGTACATAAAGAGAATTTTGATTTTAATCATTTAGTTTGTGTTTAACCATTTCTGATCGATACCCTATAAACGAATTGGTTTATGCTTTTAGCTGTGATTCCATCGTGCCATGGATTCACGCAGAATACTTAGAGACCATTCAAGAAGCTAGAATTGCTCTTAGCCAATCGCCTCCCCTCTAGCATAACCTCACTTTTTTCTGGTGCACTTCACACTATTTGTGTGCATCCATAACTCCAGATAGACGCAAACTAAGCATTCTCGTTTCAGTTGAATTTCTCGCTTTCTGATTGGTTGACACAGGTTATGAGCGATTAAATAACCCTGCTTTTTGCCTTATAAGGAAATTAGATGCCATGTCAAGTGCCGCGGTGTTCGGAAGTTTTCACCCTGAAGTAGTTTCATCCAAAAATAAGGCAGCAACGTTTAGTAAGTTAAGAATTTAACAAAACAGTTATTCTACTCGCACTTTTTTGCATACGAGTTAACTATAGCTAACTCGGTGCTACGTGACTCGTTTATCATTTATCACCTTAAATCCAACGCTTATCCAACCTATGCTCATGAAACAATTGTTAAATATATATCCTTTGAGCGCGTGGTGTTCTTCCGTTTTTGTAAACTCAGAGACGGACAGTCTGGTCACATCGATGCGTTTATGAGAAATACAAATGGAAATTAAAGCAGGTGTCTAATAAGCACATATTAGCGAGGCAATTTCCCCATTGTATGGCATATTTAGCTGACAAAATGGGCGTAATATGTTTCCTTTTCACTTGTGACACAATATGTCGTAATATAGCCTTCACTGTGCTCCATGCTGTATATTATTTATAACTTATTAAAAGTGCATTAAAGCCAGCCTCGTCCAGTTAAGTTTTTAATAAAAAGTTTATTATTAAAAGTCCTACGTGTCAATGCAATGAACAGCTGAATCTTTCTTCCGTTCTAACGCATGAAAATGCATTTCGAAGTATCTTTATAATATTGTGTCGAATGTGCCTCATTTTCCAGCAGTAAATCAAAGGATTGAGAGATGAGCTGGGAAACACCAGTGTTTTAGTGTAAACTTTAATCAAGTTTATGACGGTGCTTGGCCCAGACGACGTTATAGTGCCAATCCAGACGATACAAATCCTTGGCAACTAATAAATCAAAAAACATTAAATAAACGTAAATCGTTGTGACCGCATATTTTCTGAGTCATCCAGAATTTGCCCTTTCTCCATTCTGTACTACTTGCTGTACTTGAAGGGCATCAATTTGATGCGCGTGTTGTCGTACGGCTACATATATCTTGTCATTTAGAAGTGTTGTGGTTTGTGCACAAGCAGTCGCAATAATGGCTTTAATCACGTCAACAATTTTTTGTGGCCTCCACACCTCATTCAACGAAAGGATTGCACAGAACACTCAAACTGAAATTACCAAAGCAGCAACACACTTGTGAGTCACAAGCTCCTGGTATCTGAGGTGAAGATAAATCAGTGGCCAAGAATCTGTCTGCACTCAAAGCCACCACACCGAAGAACGAAGCAAAAGCAAATAAATTTGCCGTGATACGATATGCGATGGATACGGTATTAAAAGTTGGATTGTTTCCAGTACAAGTGTCTTGCTTCAAACCCATGACAAGACGGCAATACCAACACCGAGATCAGATACAGCCAGAATAAGGAGCAATGTTTTTAAAGGCCCTGTTAACGATGGCTGCATACGATGAGAAAGCATTGAAGACGCAACTAGCGATGTACGTTGAATAGAGGTCTTTAGCTCCCATCGTTGTATGTAACTTTCGAAGAAAGAACTAAGTGAACTAGAGGTTTTCCGTGGACACTTTTAGGCTGTATGTTCGCTATAAATATACCTCTAGTTTGAAAAATGCGAAACTCACTGAATTCGAAATTGTGTGATTAAACCACCGGATGTTTAGGGTATGAAATTCGTTAAATCTTCGTAGTAGGTAGGCAACACGAGGCAGCGTTGTTTACATCCAAAGCAACAGCAAAATATATTAAAACGGAGTGGAAAACAAATTGATAGCTAGATGCTTGAAATTCACACAACCGTCGCCTGTTCGCTGTATTAATGCTCTTTCGGTCTTTTGAAGCCCTGTGCCTTCAAACACTGAGATGTCCCGGTCTTGTCATGAAACTCTGACTGATCTGAATGTCTCTCCGACTATGACTGGCCAGGTTTCAAACAAGTATTAGAGCTTGTCTAGAAAGGTATAGTCTGCTACTCCTATGTTTTTTTTTTTGGGGGGGGGGGGGGGGCGTGTTTAACCAAAAAACATCTGCGTAGGAGACTAATAGCTAGACACTGAAGAAGGAAGTTTAAATAGAAAAACATTCACTAGATGCAATTTCAGTTTCATTTTTTGCTCCTCTATGTGCTTCTTTCACTTCTCAGGGCAAAAGAAGGTGTTCACCAACATCACGATTGAAAGTTATGACGGTAACCGCCTATTTAAACTTTTTCTCAAAAGTCTTCTTCGGTAAACCTCGCCAGTTTAAGAGCGATTACAGACTGTACGTACGACTTCATCTAGCTGTTATATTGAAGACGGAACTAGCGATGTACGTTGAATAAAGGTCTTTGGCTTCCATCGTTTTATAGCGGAGCCAGCGCGCTAGCGCGTCAGCGGAGCTCCATTGCTAAGGAAATTTGGTAACCTATCAAGCCAAGAAATTTCGGTAGTGACGTAATAGACACGTGACCGTCCGTCCGTACGTACGTAGGTACGTACGTACGTCCGTCCGTCCGTCCGCACCACAGGGTAACCACAGGGTTACACTGGATATAACCCTGTGTTGAATCCCGTGTGTTTTTGGCGCGAAATCGCGTGTTGACCCGCGTTGTACCAAAACAAGCAAAGACAACAAAAGTCAAAAACAAATTTGTTAATGGAAAAAAAGGTTCAAAAGAATACTCAGTTGTCTTTTCGGTGAGAGGGGAAAAGTTTAATTTAGGCGAAAATAATTAGGCGATAAAGTTCAGGCGAAAAGTTCAAATTTGCCTTGTCGGTTCTTTTCGAACTCGGTCGGCACACTGCTTGAGTTAGCAGCTTTTCGCAAGCGGTTTCGACGCCCGAGCTAGTGCTTTTTGGTTTTTTCTGTCCACAACCATGGTTTTTACGGCGTTCCAAACACATTTTGCCAGGAAAAACACCAGTATTTTCATGCTGATAGGCAGCTTGTCACGAAGAAATAAATAAATATTGAAATTAACTTGTAAAATTGGGACAAGCGCTGATGGCCAAGTGGACTAATATCCGGCTTCATACGCTGACGACCCGGGTTCGACTCTCAGCGAGGGTAGGGTTTTTTCTTTTGTTTTTTCTTTTTCTTTCTTTTTTTTTTGTTATTTAACGACTTGAATGAGAGTATTTTCACAAAATAATAACTGCTAGCAAAAAAACAAACAACAAAACAAAAAGGGGAGGCTCCGCTTTTAGGCTTGGCTAAACCCTCAGGCCTTAGAAACGGAAAGTTCGGTCATCTGAAATGACCGAGCTTTGATCCCTACCCGCTATAAGACAATAGGAGCCGTTGACAGAGCACACAGTTGGATTCTCCTCTGGCCTCTAGTAAACGAATGTTAATCGTCAGTCACACGTCAACACTTGACGAGGCACACAGTTGGACTCTCGTGTGTTCTCTGGTAAAACGAATGTTAACCATCAGTCACACGTCAACTTTTCACGGTGCTTGCGAAATATCGAAACATCCGAGCGCAAGAACCGCTTCGCTTCGTTCTTTTTACTTGCGGTTCAGCTTTTTGATAGTTCGCCTCCGCTTCTTCAGACATGCCGTACTGAGCCGAATAATTAATAGTCAGGCGAGGCAAGTAAACGTGACAGGCAATACGACACGCAGTCAGTCCACTTTTTTCGGGAGGGGGAGGTTAGGTGGGAGGGTGTTATAATTTGAAATTGTTGTACATGCAAGCATTAGACGACCTGGACTTCATGTTTTCGGTCATTTACTGCAATATTTTAGTAATGAATGGGTGAATTGAAAAATATATATATTCTCATACCTATTATAATTATGCTTCATTCAGTTTTGTTTATCATTAGAAATTTGCAAGGGTAGGGTGAGTTGACATTTTTTATTGTCAGGAAGTAAGATAGTTCTTCACTTCCCTTTACAATTCCGCTCAGTGAGTCTATGATTAGTACTGTCTGTGTTACATTGAACTATATGAGGCGCAACACCCGCCAGTTCAGAAGGATAAAAATATTAAGTGCGATCTTACATTTTGTGATCAGTACTGTTTAAGTTACATCGAAGTGTAGGAGGTACAACACCCGCCAGGTCAGATGGACAAAAATATTAAGCGCGATCTCAATTCTGTGATTAGTACTGCTTATGTTACATCGAACTGTATGAGGCGCAACACCCGCCAGTTCAGATGGATAAAAATATTAAGTGCGATCTTAAATTTTGTGATCAGTCAGATCAGTAATGTTTATGTTACATCGAACTGTATGAGGCGCAACACCCGCCAGTTCAGATGGATAAAAATATTAAGTGCGATATTAATTCTGTGATTAGTACTGTTTATATTACATCGAACTGTATGAGGCGCAACACCCGCCAGTTCAGATGGATAAAAATATTAAGTGCGATCTTACATTTTGTGATCAGTACTGTTTCTGTTACATCGAACTGTATGAGGCGCAACACCCGCCAGTTCAGATGGATAAAAATATATTAAGTGCGATCTTACATTTTGTGATCAGTACTGTTTCTGTTACATCGAACTGTATGAGGTGCAACACCCGCCAGTTCAGATGGACAAAAATATTAAGTGCGATCTTAATTCTGTGATTAGTACTGTTTGTGTTACATCGAACTGTATGAGGCGCAACACCCGCCAGTTCAGATGGATAAGTGCGATCTTAAATTTTGTGATCAGTATTGTTTATGTTACATCGAACTGTATGAGGCGCAACACCCGCCAGTTCAGATAAACAAAAATATTAAGTGCGATCTTAAATACTGTGATTGGGACTGTTTATAAAACTTAAGTCATACCTTGGTTCTGTCCAGCGTTCTTCTTTTATTCTGTTCGACTAGTTCCTTCCATTTGGAATAGTAAACACGAACCAGTTATTTAGCACGCGAATAAGTGTCTCTCTCTTTCTGTTTTCGAATTTTCTTGGCCTCTCTTTACATAATCCGAGACAATCGTTTTCTTTTGTTTCTTTCATTTTTTATCCTGCGTTTCTCATCGATTGAATTTTCACGAGAGCGTCGTGACATGATCATTCTTTCGAAAGCGCGCGCTTTCCCTTCAATTCCCGCTTTCAAGGCTTGTAACGCGATCGCTGGCTAAGTTGCCTCTGGCTCGCGTGTGTGCCCGCTATTCCATAATCCGATATACCAAATTCGAATGGGCAGCGGCTTATCGCAAAACAATAGCGAAAATTCCTTATTACAGGGAAAGTACAACAAAGGAATTTTGAGCAAATTGATCTCTTTGGTGCAAATTAGCGAAATACATCACAATGACAACGTTAGGGATGACACCGTTGTTTTCGATGATGTGAACCTTTTTTTTAAATTAAAAAAGCACTCGTGATTATTATATATCATCATCGCGTCTGCACTCGACAAAAATCGTAGTGTCTTCACACAGGTCGCACGACCACTGAAAGATCCTACAAAAGTTCGAAAAACAACTCAAGAAGCTTGAATGTTTCCCCATTTTCAGGTTTCCATCGCGGCAAAAAAGCTACGGTTTCAAATTCGACGGGTGAAACGCGCCGGATGTATGTTTTCGGCCGCAAATCAAACTCCAACTGCGAGCGTTGAAAAAGGCAATCAAGATCAAATTCCCTTACACTCTGTGATTGGCTTAAACGATGGGTTCACTTAATTAGATTTTCGAGCATTTAATTAGATCAATGTTAGCGTCCATAGCAACTAAGGCTTTCAACAGCGAGCCAAAAAATCCTCTATGAGGGTTCTCATGAACTGTCAAAGAGAGCCGTAAATGGGCTAGGTTTTCAGAAAACGTTTTTCAGGCTTTATCTTTGCAGAAGAAATTTGATCTTGAATAACTCAAAATTCGTCTTCAGGCGAACTTATGTGGAAGGCCCAGACGGTTAAGAGCCGTTGTCAGTAACTTTTGAGAATCCGCCGACAGAGCCAAAAATTCGAATTCTTTTTATTTGCCCTAAAGAACCCTTTTCGTTAACTATTTTCAAAAATAATATTTAAAAGTTCCAGCGAGTCTTTATTTTGGCAAAAAAACGGAAAGTTCGAAATTGGCCTAAACGGGCCTTCGGACTCGATGTAAATTATGCAAATTAGTACATTTTCAAAACGCTCGCAAAAGACAACAAAACCTTTCCTGGAATTAATCTTTTCACAGTTTGTTAGACATCTCTTGAACTTGCTTTTAAACTAAACTTTACGTCGATCTAAACGTTCTTTCCTTGATATCCACGCGCGTAAAGAGTACAGTAATTTCTATTCCGTTGATACACTGAATTTTACCAATGTTTACAAGACCATATCATCGGGAGTATACAAATATCTAGATAATAGAAAGGCTCTTTGGAATCGGAAATGCTTGTTGTTTATCATATAAAAATATTTAGTTTGGCCCGTGAAAAGCGAGAGCGCGAGGTGAAATTATGTGGAGTGCACTTTGACAGATTTCGCCATTTGTTTACTGTACTCCTATTTCAAGTTACGTATGCTTTTCAGACAAAACGGTCGACGTTTCTGGTCTGTACCATACTGCTTTTATACTGAAAATAAGCAAAAGCATTTCCTCATCTTACATGTAGTTACAAACCGATGTTTTGGCTTTATTTTACGCGAGATGCAAATAATGGAACAATTAGACGATGAAAGATCCCTGTCGACAATGTGATGTTTTGATAACCCGATGTTACCCTGTCGCGCGAATATTTCGCTTTTCAGACTTTTCCAAACTAACTATCGTTACTTTAGGCAAATATATAAAATCTTAAATGTTTAAGTACGTGAATTCGAGTAAAAAGAAACCTTGAATAAATGTGCGATTAAGTCACGTTACGATAAAGGAATTCGACAGGCATAGATGCTATCAGAAATCTCCTTATGCAAATGGTAGGCGCCTGCGCGATGTTTTTGTGTTGCTTTGTGAGACTTGACCGCTGGTGCGTAACTAGCATGTTTTTGCAGTCCGCCTGCTAAAATACATTTGCCAATAAAGCTTATTAGCTTTGATATTTGTTTGTTGAGATTTTTTGAAAATATAATGCAATCAGGCCATTCACTGACTCATTCCGTGATCAGAACAGCTAACTCTATAACCAGACTTAGAAAATCATTTCATTGTTAAGATATACGGTGATTTACTTACTTGCAATGTTTGAATCAGTTTCTGTTCCCTCACAAAGCAACCCTTAGCTGAAATTTCGTACAATGGGCACGTTGGACAAAAATGATCAATGCCGGCCAAAAGCGAGTTGCATGTTACGTGACAATTGAGATGTGATACAGTAGCGCGGGAGGGAAATGACCAGGAAATGACTGTCAATATTTGCGTTTCTTATATGACAGCTTTTCTTTCTTTCGTTCATTCCTTCTTTAATTAAAAAAACACGTTTTAGGTTATACTCGATGAATTAAAACAAGAAACACGATAGTTTTATTACCTATTCAAGATGATGCGAAGTCATAAAATATCTATCCTGTGCGAATTTTGGGGATCCTTTTTATGGGGCCAGTAATTCAGAAGGTCCGGTGTTAAAATAAAGCCTTGTCAGTCAAACGGAACGAACTAATCAGAAAATCAACAAAACACAGCAGTTTCGAAACTTCAATACCTTTTGAAAGTAACATTTTGTTCAGAGAGTTAGTATATAAATTCACAATGGCAGCTTGCAGTCTTTCGTCCTTATTTCGCCTCACTTCCCTGTGCGGAGCAAGCTCAAAAGATCCACAAGATTTGCAATGTGTTATGCCTAGAGATTGCAATAAGGACGTTCACTTTATACACCTGAAGTCATTAGAAATTGGCCCGGATGAAGCGAACGTGAAGGTGCTTCACTGAAATATGAATACATTTTTGTAAGGAGACTATGAGGTTGTTAGTTTTGGAAAAGAAGTAGAGCGAACGTGTACGTTAGTTAAAAGTTTTCCACATCATGAAGACGAACGGCTACTAGGAAAGCTCTAAAAACGGGCGGAGGGGGTGGGAAGGGGAGGGAGACTTGGCGCGCAAGAGTGGAGGGAGCGAGCGCAAACGCGACAAGATGGCAGGAAGAATTTTCCCACCTCTCCCCAGGTCTGTGTATCAATCGATAAACAAACTGACGCGCTCAACTAAACCGGCGTTCCTGACGATACATCATGGATCGCCGTTGCGAATTTTGCCAATTTGCCAGGTCACCGTTGCCAATTTCCTGGCGACGGAGCTCCGCCATTTCGTAACGGCGATCCATGATTTATCGTCTAGCCCCTCCTCTTTTTCGCCCCATGCCCTCGCGCCTATCCCGCTTGGCTCACACTTCTTTCACTTGGCTAAAAGGAAACGGAAACGACTGCTACACAGGCTATGTATCGTTGGGAAAGGCCTGTTTATTTGAGGGGTTGGCTTGTTTATCGTTTAATACAGAGACTTTGGGAGAGGTGGGAAAGTCCTTCCCGCCATCTTGTCGTGTTCTCACGTCCTCCACGCTCGCGCGCCGGGATCCCCTTCCCCTAAAAAATACACGGAACGACTGATCCTTACGGCAGTTAAAGAAAGACACAGAAGACGAAATGCGTAAAATAAAAAAAATGTATGTAACAAAAATTTGCCCGATATTTCAGTTTGCGAGACAAACCTTCTTCAGAGGCTACAAGAGTAAAATGAGTAAATATGTTACACGACTGTTAACATAAAAGTTACATAAAAATTTAAAAATAAAATATATGAATAAATAAATGGCCTGAATTACTGGCCCCATAAAAAGCATCCCCAAAATTCGCACAGGATAGATTTGTTATGACTTCACATAATGAATAGATAATGAAACTATCGTGTTTCTTGTTTTAATTCATCGAGTATAACCTGAAACGTTTTTTTTTAATTAAAGAAGGAAAGGATGAAAGAAAGAAAAGCTGTCATATAAGAAATAGAGATTACTTCATGGAAAATGCGCGCGTACGATTTTTATTCACGAGTTGAGTAGTGTCAGAAAACGAACGAGTGAGCGTAGCGAACGAGTGAGTTTTCCGATACGTATCAACGAGTGAATAAAAATCGTGCAAAGCATTTTCCATGATGTAATGTGTTTATTTCATAGGTACTGAGATTTTCTTTTTCGTGTAGTACTGAGTAGACAAATTCATTTGCACAAATAAATTACACTGTAAAACCATTCAAGTGCTCAACAACTGAGTAAATCAAACATCTGCAGCACTCAAAATTTTTCAGTAAAGTTAAATGTCTATTAATAAAGGAAGCCATGCCAACAAAGTTAAGTCAAGAAGATAAGTCACAATTTATTCATCATCAGAGTCACTTTCCAGTTCCAAAGGCCTTAGACGTTTCCATCGCACCGCTTCGGGGCTTGACGGATTTGTAGAAAGCGTCGGAGACTGATTTAAAGTGTTAATGTTGATGGAGAAATTGCCACCTTGAATAACTGCGCCACTGAATAGTGCCATGGACTGCTTCAGAAGAGGACGAAGCTGTGGTACCAGCCATCACACTGCTCAGCACTTTTGACATGTGCATCTGTTGCTTCGTTGAAACAGTGCTGTAATTTTCTATGCTCTTCAAATTCCTGTGGCCAGATAGTTGTGCAATTTGCGTAGGTGGAATGTCGTGTTCACTTAGCGTCTGGATCATTGTCTTTCTGCCGCTGGGATTTCGAAGCCTGTCGCTTTCAATTCCTGCTTTCTGAACCATGGTCTTCATTAAACCATTCAGTTTGTTTTTGCCAACAGCACCGGACTTCAACATATCCAGAAATCGCAGACATTTGAGCCCACGGTCAACAAATCCTGCGGTAAATTGACCATCGAAGGGAACGCAACAACAACAAAGAAATGTATGGAGATTAAAAAATTTCGAGAAATATCTCTCGATCAATTTGTTTAAGTATAAATGTGCAACCGGTTCATGGTAAACTGGTCTATCAAGAAAGATATAGTACAAAAAATAAGGTGGATACTTCGAATTTTATGTTTACTTTTTACGGTTTTCTGTGAGCAGTTTAGCGGCCAAAAAATATAAGGCGTGGAGGGGGATTTCATCGAAAAACCGAAAACTCATAGTTTATAAACAGCGATTACGGGTAAACATAATGGGATCGAAAAAATGTGCAAGTGGATTCACTAAAACTATACATGGAACAAACTAACCTTACGATTTTCAGCTCCAACAGATTGATTTTGATGTTTACTTTTTGCACTTGAAAACCACGAAAAAATTGCATTCGGCCATACATTTGAAAGTCCTCGCTAAAGTCCAAAAATCCACTTTCTTGGAACTGCGATATTTCGGCCGAACCGACTTCAAATACCCTACAAAAGCCATCCTTCGAAAGCTAAATTTCAGTACATTCGAATGTTAAGCGACTTAGTTTGGTCAGTGGTTTTTATATGGTTTTTATATGGGACTTATTGCATCGTGCACCATCATGAAATATGAGCCCAAACTATACCGCTTCGATCAGCGGTATGCATCATTTAAAAGAGCTGTCTATGTAGGACGCCCGAAAAGGCGCGGGCTCTAATGTCCGCGATTTCTGGAGATGACCGTTGTTTACACCGGACTTCAAACCGTTGTTTACTGCCATCTTGATTCATTTCCTCAGGTCTCCTCCTGGCAAAACATTTGTAGACCACGACAGGATCTCTTTCAGTTCCGTCGGTCGCAAACACTTTCGGCGGTACGGTTCTGACATCGCTGCAGTCTGATCCCGTTCTAGTTTTTGTTTGTCTTTCATTGAACTCCAAGTACTCGACTCCGCTTGCCGTTTTCTGTAGCTTTACATCTCCCCAGCACATATCACGATGTTCTTGGCACCCACGGAGTCCGAAGTGAAGAGTGTTGTTCAGCCAGAGTGTGTTTAAAAGTGCCTCGGGACTACACATACCGAGCAAACCCTTCTCGTACAATATTTTCAACTCTTCGCTTGTCAAAGCTACCGACGCTTTGGGTTTATTTCCTTTACCTTGCTTCTTTAGCTGTTTTTGTTTGGACTGAAGAACTTTCCTGGTTTTCTCAAACACCAAGTCGTTGGATTATACTTACAGAATAGCTCTTTTTCTTCAGCTTTCTGTCGAAGCTAGCCACTAAACTTCGAAGAGAAGTCGGTTCGTATTCATTGCCATCTTTGGTGCGGACACAGGTAACCAAAGCGTAATATGAGAGTTTGTATGGAGCTGAAATTCGATCGAAAATAATCGGCGGTTTTCCGCCGAAAATACATTAAAATCGAAATAAAGTTTAAAAAACCTTACCTGTTGTGTGTTTGCTGTGTTTTTATCGCTTTTCCGAGCTTCCGGAGGCCGTTTTGGGCGATTTTCTGCTTAACGGTCGATACGACGGCATGTCACGTACTAAAGAGAGCTAAAGGTAGGAAAACGGGAATTCAAATTTGTCAACCGACATTCGAGGTCCCGATCAAAATACCCGCTAAGAATCGATTCAATCTAAAGTCAGCGCTTTAAAACCACAACACATTTCAAAAAGGATAAATCTCCTACCTTTCTATGTGATTCAATCGTCAATTAGTTTATCTCTCGAAGTACAGCCCTGCATTAAAAACGAACTAACTTTTCGAAATCGCCGCCATCACAGGCTTGTAAGGAAAAGAGGGTCAAAACTAACGGTCAAGCCTGGGACAAAGCGCCAAATTTCGCTCCACCGGGGGACGACATGAGTGACTTCTGTGTCGGCAAATGCCAAACTCACCCTCTCTCCGGTAAATCAAGTGTTGTACCGCTCAAATTTCGGCGGGAAATCGCGCGGGTCGCATTCAGGTATAAAACTTGACTTACCGGAGAGAGGGTGAGTTTGGCATTTGGCGACATAGAAGTCACTCAAGTCGTCCCCCGGTGGAGCGAAATTTGGCGCTTTGTCCCAGGCTTGACCGTTAGTTTTGACCCTCTTTTCCTTACAAGCCTGTGATGGCGGCGATTTCGAAAAGTTAGTTCGTTTTTAATGCAGGGCTGTACTTCGAGAGATAAACTAATTGACGATTGAATCACATAGAAAGGTAGGAGATTTATCCTTTTTGAAATGTGTTGTGGTTTTAAAGCGCTGACTTTAGATTGAATCGATTTTTAGCGGGTATTTTGATCGGGACCTCGAATGTCGGTTGACAAATTTGAATTCCCGTTTTCCGACCTTTAGCTCTCTTTAGTAAGTGACATGCCGTCGCATCGACCGTTAAGCAGAAAATCGCCCAAAACGGCCTCCGGAAGCTCGGAAAAGCGATAAAAACACAGCAAACACACAACAGGTAAGGTTTTTTAAACTTTATTTCGATTTTAATGTATTTTCGGCGGAAAACCGCCGATTATTTTCGATCGAATTTCAGCTCCATACAAACTCTCATATTACGCTTTGGTTACCTGTGGTGCGGATGGAGATGATGAATTGGCTGATGTATTCATTCAGCTCAACAGCCGGAATATCTTCTATTTTTCTGTCTTCGTTCTTCGTTTTCAAAAAATCTTTCAAGCAATCTTACATCTCTTTCAGCTTTTTGAGCGGGGTTTTTGTTTTCTTGTTCTAAAATGAATTCTTCAACTGAGCAAACAGAAGCAAACCTTCCCTCGGCCAAGCGCTCGTTTTTTGTGTGCAACGGCTGTCGGATGACGTTTCCTTCAGTACGTTCATTCATCAGCAGTGAAATTTCGTCGTTCGCGTTGCTGATTGGACGAACGATATTTTTTCACAGTGAAATTTTGTCCTTCGTGCTCCTGATTGGCTTCGTTTAAAATCAGTACGAATTTTATTCACTGTGATTTTCGTGGATAAATCTCAGTACCTATGAAATAAACGCAAATATTGACCGTCATTTCCTGGTCATTTCCCTCCCGCGCTACTGTATCACGTTTCAATTGTCACACAACATGCAACTCGCTTTTGGCCGGCATTGATCATTTTTGTCCACGGTGCCCATTGTACGAAATTTCAGCTAAGGATTGCTTTGTGAGGGAACAGAAACTGATTCAAACATTGCAAGTAAGTAAATCACCGTATATCTTAATAATGAAATGATTTTCTGGTTATAGAAGCTTATAGAGTTAGCTGTTCTGATTACGGAATGAGTCAGTGAATTTCCTGATTGCATTATATTTTCAAAAAATCTTAACAAGCAAATATATATATTCGTACTGAATTCGTGCTCACGGTTTAAAGGGAAAATGGCTTTTTAAAAAAGGGAAATGAAACCACTTTCGAAGCAAGAGATGTTGACAGTAAAATGTTGCTTGAACTTGCAATTTAGGGCAACCATCAGGAGGATCCAAATTTGTTTTTTGATTTTCTTCAAGACAGAGACGAGTGGAATGCGCGCGAGTTTTTGTCTGGTGGTTTTCCCGGCAGATTGTAAACAGAGTGTGACATTACATGCGTGAAGCGTGACCATTTGCTTACCTTTCACACCTCACCGACACAGTACTTTTTGTCACGTCCACGCCATCCTTGCATACGGTGAAATTTGAATTAACCAATCAGCATTCAGTAGGCGGGAAAACCTGTGGTGTCCTGTCACGCAGATTTTGTGCTCTTCGCTTCGATTTCTGCGTGATCAGCGAAGTTTATACTGTGGAAGTGCGGTTTTATTTCAGCGTTTTCTTCACAGTATCCGCTTTCCTTACTTCAGTTTATTAAAAGTCACATCTGTTTGCAATTATATGGATTGGATGAGCAACCAGGATCGATTCAAAACTTTTTCTGCGGCGAGAGACTTCGCTAACTGGACTTGAATGCGAAGGAGGTGGTAAAAGTTTTCCTCTTGTCCTACTGAATATTATTGACTGAGGGAGTCAAACTTCACCTCTCTTTCACTCTCAGCTTGGCCTCGTTTATCACATGGATGTCCGCTAACTGAGCAGCTCTGAGTAGCGTCGGGTACAATCCGTCTTCTGTCCTTGTAAAGATCTTCGGTCACTTCATACTTGTTTTCATCGTGTACTTCATGTCTGGTTTTAATTCACACCAACTTCGAGCTGTGCGTATTGCCTGCTGTCAAAATTGTCGTTGCATCTCAACGAGATTGGTCTTATCGGTTAGGGAAAAAAGGTTCTGTTCATCAGATCAGAGATACATCATGAATGTTTGACAAATTTGATCTACAGTCGTTGTATGGTTGGACTACACAGCTGATTCTTCAAACTGGAAATAGGCAAGTTTGTACTATTTTCCACATACTGGGAGACGAATGAAAAGGCCTTTTTGGAATTTGGAGCTTCCTTATGCCATCGTAACAGCAAAAAGCTCGTGGTCAAAAGCCGCAGAAAATTAACTCTTCTTCTCAAAAGGCAAAACTGACCTGAAATTCAGGCCAAGCGAAAACAACATGCAGACCGCTGTGGAAACGACACTTTCGCTTGCTTTATTCACCATGGAAAGTAAGAATAATTATTAGTTAGCCCGTCTTTCTAAGTGGATAATTCACTTGACTAACTTGGATTGGAACGGTTGTCGCAGGAACAAAGTTTATTTAGGCAAATATTGATATGTCCATTTTTTTCTCGCTTCAATTTCTCGACCAGGTGCTTTACAACTTGCAATCAATCGACTTTTACAGACAGAGAGCAAAGAGAGGAAAATGTGTAATTTCTCACGAAATTTCAAGAAGATTTAAATTGTTATAATTAAAAGGAACAAATTTGAGAACAACTCTAGGATTCAGGCAGGAGGAGTTTATTCAGAATGGAGAAATGAAAGTAACTTTAAAAGAGCAAAATGCAGACCACAACGGTCCTGCATCAGTCTGCAGTACCGCAAGAGATTTGGAAATATAAAACTTTGTGTTACGTCGGATTCGTTGCAAAAAGGAAAAACCGATAACTACAGGCGACTCTAAGAGATGAAGTTGTTCTTCAGAAACCAATTAACGAATTTATGATACGGCTGTTTAGAATAAGCTTATTTCTTGGGTTGTAGTTGCATTAAGCTATGTAACGTGCCTTTCGAAACTTGGGCGGCTTAAATCAGAAGATGGGAGAGTGTGATAATTTTTTCTTTCTCATCAAGCACTCGTAACGCCACTCAAGTTGTAACGATGCTAATGTCACTTCAACTTCTGTTTTCCAGATCATGCAAAACCACAAAATTCTTACTGGAATTAGCTGTTTTGAAGCTCTCGTGATGGCGTTGTTGTTTCTCTAAATTTGATCCCAGTGGGAAGTACGGCAGCTCGAGTCAACTCTTCTGATGTAATGAATAAATTCTGGTGTAGTATTACGGTTTTAGTCATCGTCTTGTCGCTTTTCATACCCTTTAAACAATGCACACTTTTAATCCAACACAAGAAACACAAAACAAACGCCAGCGGCTTCGGTCTTCGTACTAGTTTTTACCTTTGTTGCAAGCGCACAAACCCCTTAATGCAAAAGTGTATGAGTAGAACAACAGGAAAGTCGCTATAAACTCTTGCTTTTGCTTACAAACCGCAAAATACTGGAGTTTTCAGTTGTAGCATTCTGAACCGTAACCGGAAACGAGAACCCAGTGCATCGTGCATTTCACAAAACACCTACAGGACACCACGGTTTTGACTGCCGCTCGTACCGCGGGCGCAGTTGCCGTATGCAAGGATTGTGCGAATTGTCCAGTGAGAAGAGAACAGCGAGATGAAATTAGCATATTTGCATCTATTTGTGCGCAGAGGTCGGCGGTCGAATACCGACATTTGATTTCTTATACCAGAAGCTCATTATTGCCCTTTATGGTGACAAAATGTTGGGAAAGATGAAACTTTTCCGGCGTATAATTGTTTTTCGACTATGGATTCATTCAGGTTTGAGGAAATTGTGAGTGGAAATGGCGCATTTCAAGAAATATAGCTCATTTAGTGAAAAGAGGTATGCTTTTGTGCGGGTGAAATGGCAGATCAGTGTACAACCTTTGCATAATATTATAATACTAATTGGGAGCAAAAATTAGAAAGACGCTTATTCTCGCTCGAAGAGCGAATTTTTGCCCTAGATAGCAAGTATGTAAGATATAAACAAAGAGACACTGTTTATTTCATAAAATTTTATTAATTTTCAGTCATAACTCAAGCTTTGGCTACCTGTGCTAAAACCAGGGTATGTTTTGAGCATGAAATTCGTTCAATCTTCGTACCAGGTTGGAAACACTGAACAGCGTTTGTTTTGTGATGATAAATTCATTTATAAATTAAATTTGTTAAAAATAGATGCATGGTTTCGACACGAAACACTGAAAATTAATTTGTTTGAATGGGTTCAGTTTTTAAACTCGCCTAAACTGTACATTTAATAGCTGGGGCAGACCGAGATCCATGTAGCCGGCATAAAGAAGGAGCTGAAGAAGGAAAGGATTTTTTTCTTTAGATTTGTCGTTGGGAAAAAACATCTGTTATTGGTTGGGACTTTCCACACTTCCGAACATCGAAGATATCTAACTAAAGCTATCTTCAGTTGCAACGTGAAAATGCACCTCGGATTATGTTTATGATATGGTGTCGAATGTCTCTCATTTTCCAGCAGTAAATCAAAGGGTTGAGAGATGAATTGAGAAACACCAGGGTCAAAACGTGAAGTCCAGCGTCAGAATTTGGCATGTCTGATTCCGAGGCTTCAGCGGCAATCCTCCAACAAATTTGTGGCAAATAACAAACCAAAAACACAAGATAAACGTAAACTGTAGTGACAGCAGATTTTCTTAGCCTCCTCACATTCGTCATTTCTTCACTTTGTGCTGCTTGTTGTACTTGAAGGGCTTGGATTTAATGTGTGTGGCGTCTTACGGCTACATATATTTGGAAATTAAAAAACGTTGTCGTTATTATACAGGCAGTAGAAACAATGCCTAGAATCACCTTAAAAATATCCCCTAGGTTCCAATAATCAAACATAGAACTAATAGTTGCACTCAACACCCAAGTCGAAACTACCACAGCAACAGCACTCTTGTGAGTCACAAGTTCCTGGTATCTGAGATGAAGATAAATGGCCAAGAATCTGTCTGCACTTAAAGACACCACACCAAAGAACAAAGCAAAAGTAAATACAAATCCTATGATGCGGTAAGCGATGGACGTGGCATTTAAAGATTGATTGTTCTCATTGTTTTGTTGTAACTCCATAACAAGACATGCAACGTATATAAAAGGTTGGACTATTAAACCAGCAATGTTTTTAAAGGCTTTGATAACGAGGACGTTTTTCTTATCGCATGTATTGTGATACTGTTTAACATGATGGCTGTATAAGATAAGAAAGCATTCAAGACGCAATTAGCGATGTACGAAGAAGAGAGGTCTTTAGCTTCTTTCATTGTCAACTGAAGTACTCAACTATGACAGAAAAAGCTTGCGACTACAGTAGTGACTTCTGAGGCTTTATCGTCACAGATTTCGTTTGATCTTGAAAATTCAAAACGCTTATTTCGAACTGATGTGGAAGATCCAGATATTCAATCTTCGTATTGGACACGCATCAGTGGAGCTGCTGTTCCGTCCAATAAAAACGCAAAACAATAGTATTCATATTTCGCTGGAAACGACGTGGGAAACAAAACTGGTAGCAAGTTGAACTCAGTAACTCAAGCGTCGCTTGACATGAATGCTGAGCTGAATAAGTTGTTCACTGATCCTTTGGTCTTTTGAAGCTTGTCCTTCAAGCAGGTGTCCTAGTCGATGACATTAAATGTTTGTCTCATCGCGCAAGACTGGCCAGGCCACAAACAAGCATTAAGTTAAAGATCGTCCAGTCAGGTACCGAAGCAGGAATTTTTAATAAACAAATTGTGTTTGCATAGGAAAAAATTACTGACAAGCTCGTTCACAAATGAGTATTCAAGTAAAACCCGATTGGGACTTGTCTCATAACGGTGTAAGCCGTTTCCGTTTTTCTCCCTGAAATGCTTCGTCTATACCTCGTAATTTTGTGCGATGATTGATATAGCGATAAATTATATAGTAAAAGACCATTTATACGCAAAACAAGTGGTTCTTTTACATGATTCTTTAAAAAATTATTTATTTACTTGGTTTTGTTTTTCAACTTACTCCACATTAATTGATGGGAGGCCGGATGGAACATGCAGAGTTCAAAACGAGTAATATTCATATGATAGGAACTGATCGCTCGTGATACAATTGTTAAATATCCTTTGAGCGGGTGGTGTTTATTCGTTTTTTAACTATAAAAGTCCCGCCAAGTTAGAAACAGTCAGTCATGTGTTTATGAGAAATACAAATGGAAAGTAAAACAGGTATCTCAGTAATAAGCACATATTAGCGGGGTAATTTACCCATATTATGGCATTTTTGTCAGCTGACAAAACAGTTGTAATGTTTTCTTTTCACTAGTAACACGATTGTTACAAGAACAAAAGTATAACGCCTTCAATTGGTGCGAAAACGTGTTTTTATTACTGAATTGTGTTAAAGCCAGCCTCGTCCAGTAAGGGGCCTCTAAAATTTTGTTATTTATAAAAACCCACGAAACTGAAGTTTAATTTTTTCTTTGTGTGCTGAACTTAACACAAGCGGCGTCGTTTAAACGCTGAATTGTTTACCGACTGATCTAAATTTGGTCTTCAGAAACCTTGTGCCTCAAACAGATGTCCCGGCCCTTGTCATCAAAACTTTGTCTCTGATTTGCATGTTTCTTCAATTAAATGAACACCAAGATGACTGGCCAGGCTACAAGTAAGCATTACAGATTGTCCAGTTTGACTGAAGGAAGAAAATTAATTTAAAAACATCCACGGAATTAAATTTTTTTTGTTCTTCTGTTTGCTTCTTTCAGTTCTTGTGAAAAAAATTTAGCTTATTCACTATAGGGTAATGTTGTTCTTGCAGGTTTACAGATACATTCTCTACATGGCTCACTTCCCTCGTGTGTTCTTTTTGATCGACTTTCCCAGGGCGGAAAGAGAGACTACTCGTATTCTATCAGTCCCTTACTTTCATTTTCAAACTAAATTGTGGCGTGTTTCTCTATTAGCCAATAGAAAAGTCCGTATTACGTATCGTACAAAAAGAGAATTTTGATTTTAATCATTTAGTTTGCGTTTAACCATTTCTGATCGATACCCTATAAGAGAATTGGTTTAAGCTTTTAGCTGTGATAATCATTCCATCGCCTCATGGATTCACGCAGAATACTTAGAGACCATTCAAGATGCTAGAATTGCTCTTAGCCAATCGCCTCCCCTCTAGCATAACCTCACTTTTTTCTGGTGCACTTCACACTTTTCTCGTGCATCCATAACTCCAGATAGACGCAAACTAAGCATTCTCGTTTCAGTTGAATTTCTCGCTTTCTGATTGGTTGACACAGGTTATGAGCGATTAAATAACCCTGCTTTTTGCCTTATAAGGAAATTAGATGCCATGTCAAGTGCCGCGGTGTTCGGAAGTTTTCACCCTGAAGTAGTTTCATCCAAAAATAAGGCAGCAACGTTTAGTAAGTTAAGAATTTAACAAAACAGTTATTCTACTCGCACTTTTTTGCATACGAGTTAACTATAGCTAACTCGGTGCAACGTGACTCGTTTATTATTTATCACCTTAAATCCAACGCTTATCCAACCCATGCTCATGAAACAATTGTTAAATATATATCCTTTGAGCGCGTGGTGTTCTTCCGTTTTTGTAAACTCAGCTAGAGACGGACAGTCTGGTCAAATCGATGCGTTTATGAGAAATACAAATGGAAATTAAAGCAGGTGTCTAATAAGTACATATTAGCGAGGCAATTTCCCCATATTATGGCATACTTAGCTGACAAAATGGGCTAATATGTTTCCTTTTCACTTGTGACACAATATGTCGTAATATAGCCTTCACTGTGCTCCATGCTGTATATTATTTATAACTTATTAAAAGTGCATTAAAGCCAGCCTCGTCCAGTTAAGTTTTTAATAAAAAGTTTATTATTAAAAGTCCTACGTGTCAATGCAATGAACAGCTGAATCTTTCTTCCGTTCTAACGCATGAAAATGCATTTCGAAGTAACTTTATAATATTGTGTCGAATGTGCCTCATTTTCCAGCAGTAAATCAAAGGATTGAGAGATGAGCTGAGAAACACCAGTGTTTTAGTGTAAACTTTAATCAAGTTTATGACGGTGCTTGGCCCAGATGACGTTATAGTGCCAATCCAGACGATACAAATCCTTGGCGACTAATAAATCAAAAAACATTAAATAAACGTAAATCGTTGTGACCGCATATTTTCTGAGTCATCCAGAATTTGCCCTTTCTCCATTCTGTACTACTTGCTGTATTTCAAGGGCATCAATTTGATGCGCGTGTTGTCGTACGGCTACATATATCTTGTCATTTAGAAGTGTTGTGGTTTGTGCACAAGCAGTCGCAATAATGGCTTTAATCACGTCAACAATTTTTCCAGGCCTCCACGCCTCATTCAACGAAAGGATTGCACAGAACACCCAAACTGGAATTACCAAAGCAGCAACACATGAGGAACTTTGGCCATGAAAAAAATTCGCAGCATGCATTCATTAAAAGCGTTATTTTACGCCAATCATTTCTGTCAGCAATGAAGAGAATTATATCAACACGTGCGATCGGCATGTGTCCTTACGGTTACTTAACAGCATGCCTACATTAAGATTATGAGAAAGGCGATCACGCCGTGAAGTAAAAGTTATTACAGGAAAGAACGAGCGCAGTCAGCGCAAGTGCGTGGATTTTCAGGTAAGTTTGTCTGTTTTTCGAGTAACCTCCCTTTGGCTCTGTCGAATTCCAGCAACACAAAGGGTTTAAGTCGCACGACTTGTCACCATACGCCAGGAAACGAAATCTAGAACAGGCCCAGAGAAGTATCCAGACTTGTCACGCCGTTTGTGATGATGTGGTGCGACATGTGTTCGTCGTTTCTTTTATATGGTATATTTTCCTTGCTAGACCGCCACTATAGTCATTTGCATGTAGGTCGAGCAAGAACCCGACATCGATCAAATTTTTGGGCTACTGACTTTTATGTGAAGAAACGTATGTTAGAGGACCCACGGGACGTGGTGGCGCTTTCATGACTCGATTATAATTTATTCGAGCTACACTAGTATCATGCATTAAACCTTTCCCAGCCGCGAGTCATTGCGTTTCCTTTTGATGTTTTACTTACTTTATTCCAAGTATAGAAGGTTTCCAACCTAAATACCTACTTGTAGCGACTGCTTGGGTAATACCAGGCTTTCTTCAAAACATTATATTGAATTTGTGTTTTGCGTGTAACACAATGGTGGCGGGAAATGTAAGGTTTTGAAAATCGCGCGCGTCTAAACGACGACCGCTCCACGAAGCTATGGAATCGAGACAAAAAGAGACGAGAGACCTTTGGTAAGTGGAAATAAGAATTACAATTTTAAATACGTGTATACCTTAAGGCGAAATATTAGCATCGCGCTCTAGCTTTATTCTGATTTTCTCACATCATATGCTGTACCTGGAAACTTGATCGCTATCGTTACGCTTTGTTTTCCTCGGGTATGATATACCTGGAAGCATTACTTTTAACATCGCGCTTTAGTTTATTCTGTCTTCCTTGGGTAGCATATACCTGCAAGCGGAATGTCTAACATCGCTTTAAAGCTTATTCTGTCTTCCTTGGGTAGCGTATACCTGGAAGCGGAATTTCTAACATCGCTCTTTAGCTTATATTTATTCTGTCTTCCTTGGGTAGTATATACCTGGAAGCGGAATTTCTAACGTCGCTTTATAGCTTATTCTGTCTTCCTTGGGTAGCGTATACCTGGAAGCAGAATTTCTAACATCGCGCTTTAGTTTATTCTGTCTTCCTTGGGTAGTAGATACCGGGAAGCGGAATGTCTAACATTGCGCTTTAGCTTATTCTGTCTTCCTTGGGTAGTATATACCTGAAAGCGGGATTTCTAACGTCGCTTTAAAGCTTATTCTGTCTTCCTTGGGTAGCGTATACCTGGAAGCAGAATTTCTAACATCGCGCTTTAGCTTATTCTGTCTACCTTGGGTAGCATATACCTGGAAGCCGAATGTCTAACATTGATTTAGAGCTTATTCTGTCTCCCTTGGGTAGCGTATACCTGGAAGCGGAATTTCTAACATCGGGCTTTAGCTTATTCTGTTTACCTTGGGTAGCATATACCTGGAAGCGGAATGTCTAACATTGATTTAGAGCTTATTCTGTCTCCCTTGGGTAGCGTATACCTGAAAGCGGAATTTCTAACATCGCGCTTTAGCTTATTCTGTCTTCCTTGGGTAGCATATACCTGGAAGTGGAATGTCTAACATCGCTTTATAGCTTATTCTGTCTTCCTTAGGTAGCATGCATATACCTGGAAGATTCTGTTATTTGTGCAATAAAAGAGAAGCAAAACAAAACAAAAGATTAACCAATTGCCAGGTTTTCATTTACAATTAATGTACCTTGAAAGTTAAGTTGTATTACGACTCTAAAATCATCATATTTTTTGAAAACCTTTTTCCCAGTCTTACAGGTAGCGGAGCGGAGAATTTATTCAATTCAATATTACCGGTTACACAATTGTATTCTTGAGTTTACCAACATTAGTGTTGTATCTTCATTAATCCGGAAATTGCGGTTACTTTCATTTCAGTTTAGGAGAGCTTGAATTACTTTTTTGTGGGCGTTTGTCTGATTTCCTAGTGTGTTCAGCTAAAACCTCAAGAGACAGAGAGGTGTCAAACCTTGGCTTTGAATTACTTATGCAAATTAGCTGGCTGCACATTCAATGTGCAGCCAGCTAATTTGCATAACATTTTTTCGCACCTCAAAGCTTGTCATGCAATTGTGAGTCACAAGCTCCTGGTATCTGAGGTGAAGATAAATCAGTGGCCAAGAATCTGTCTGCACTTAAAGCCACCACACCGAAGAACGAAGCAAAAGCAAATAAATTTGCCGTGATACGATATGCAATGGATACGGTATTAAAAGTTGGATTGTTTCCAGTACAAGTGTCTTGCTTCAAACCCATGACAAGACGGCAATGTATAAAGGTTGGACTATTAAACCAACACCGAGATCAGATACAGCCAGACTAAGGAGCAATGTTTTTAAAGGCCCTGTTAACGAGTTAGTTTTTCTTATCGCATGTATTGTGACAATGTTCAACACGATGCCTGCATACGCTGAGAAAGCAGGCCACTCTGGGACCCAATGTCGCCCAAAGTCGCCTAAAGTCGCCCAAAGTCGCTCTAAGTCGCCTTAAATCCCTTGTATATAGTTTATATATTAATAGTAACCTATGTAAAACTTAATATAGTTTATTTTCAGTCTGCTTGCCAAGGCTGCTGCCTAACCAGAACCCTATACAATAAAATGCCCTAGGAATCATCCTGGGGCCCCCAAGTTTCTTGTTGTGACACTTACTAACTCACAGGTTTCACTTAATGCCTTACTTTTTGGCCTGTGACCAATTCGGCAACAATCTTGCTTGCTAGCTGTTGTTAAGGTCATTGTTGCATGTTTATGTACTACTAATGTCTTTAGCGTGCGGGTCCATACCAACATCACAAGAGGTCATTAGAAATTCCAAGGGGGGTGGGGGCAGTGGAGGCTCTTGAAAGCCACCAAACTAGAATTTCCAGAAGGGTGGGGTGAAATAGGGGGTTGGTGGAGCATTCAAACTAAAACATTTTCATGGGGATAGTATGGATATTTTCTGTAACAATGCATTATGGTGTACCATGATGATTCCCATGTACATGTATACCACAACTGTACTTAGGTTCACCTTGGCATTTCCAATTAAGTCACTGAAGGTTACCTAAAATTGCCTAAAGTCGCTCAAAATCGCCCAAAGTCGCCTAAAGTCGCCCAAAATCGCCTTAAATCGCCCAAAATCGGCCGTAATTTTGGACAAAATAAGCTAAAATCGCCTAAAGTCGCCTTAAGTCGCCCAAAGTTACGGCGACTTTGGGTCCCAGAGTAGGCCTGAAAGCATTGAAGACGCAACTAGCGATGTACGTTGAATAGAGGTCTTTAACTCCCATCGTTGTATGTAACTTTCGAAGAAAGCACTAAGTGAACTAGAGGTTTTCCGTGGACACTTTTAGGCTGTATGTTCGCTATAAATATACTTCTAGTTTGAAAAATGCGAAACTCACTGAATTCGAAATTGTGTGGTTAAACCACCGGATGTTTAGGGTATGAAATTCGTTAAATCTTCGTAGTAGGTAGGCAACACGAAGCAGCGTTGTTTACATCCAAAGCAACAGCAAAATATATTAAAACGGAGTGGAAAACAAATTGATAGCTAGATGCTTGAAATTCACACAACCGTCGCCTGTTCGCTGTATTAATGCTCTTTCGGTCTTTTGAAGCCCTGTGCCTTCAAACACTGAGATGTCCCGGTCTTGTCATCAAAACTCTGACTGATCTGAATGTCTGCTCCGACTATGACTGGCCAGGTTTCAAACAAGTATTAGAGCTTGTCTAGAAAGGTATAGTCTGCTACTCCTATGTTTTTTTTTTGGTGGGGGGGGGGGGGGGCGTGTTTAACCAAAAAACATCTGCGTAGGAGACTAATAGCTAGACACTGAAGAAGGAAGTTTAAATAGAAAAACATTCACTAGATGCAATTTCAGTTTCATTTTTTGCTCCTCTATGTGCTTCTTTCACTTCTCAGGGCAAAAGAAGGTGTTCGCCAACATCACGATTGAAAGTTATGGCGGTAACCGCCTATTTAAACTTTTTCTCAAAAGTCTTCTTCGGTAAACCTCGCCAGTTTAAGAGCGATTACAGACTGTACGTACGACTTCATCTAGCTGTTATATTGAAGACGGAACTAGCGATGTACGTTGAATAAAGGTCTTTGGCTTCTATCGTTTTATATAACTGTCAAAGAGAGCCGTAAATGGGCTAGGTTTTCAGAAAACGTTTTTCAGGCTTTATCTTTGCAGAAGAAATTTGATCTTGAATAACTCAAAATTCGTCTTCAGGCGAACTTATGTGGAAGGCCCAGACGGTTAAGAACCGTTGTCAGTAACTTTTGAGAATCCGGCGACAGAGCCAAAAATTCGAATTTCTTTTTATTTGCCCAAAAGAACCCTTTTGGTGAACTATTTTCAAAAATAATATTTAAAAGTTCCAGCGAGTCTTTATTTTGGCAAAAAAACGGAAAGTTCGAAATTGGCCTAAACGGGCTTTCAGACCCGATGTAAATTATGCAAATTAGTACATTTTCAAAACGCTCGCAAAAGACAACAAAACCTTTCCTGGAATTAATCTTTTCACAGTTTGTTAGACATCTCTTGAACTTGCTTTTAAACTAAACTTTACGTCGATCTAAACGTTCTTTCCTTGATATCCACGCGCGTAAAGAGTACAGTAGTTTCTATTCCGTTGATACACTGAATTTTACCAATGTTTACAAGACCATATCATCGGGAGTATACGAATATCTAGATAATAGAAAGGCTCTTTGGAATCGGAAATGCTTGTTGTTTATCATATAAAAATATTTAGTTTGGCCCGTGAAAAGCGAGAGCGCGAGGTGAAATTATGTGGAGTGCACTTTGACAGATTTCGCCATTTGTTTACTGTACTCCTATTTCAAGTTACGTATGCTTTTCAGACAAAACGGTCGACGTTTCTGGTCTGTACCATACTGCTTTTATACTGAAAATAAGCTAAGGCATTTCCTCATCTTACATGTAGTTACAAACCGATGTTTTGGCTTTATTTTACGCGAGTTGCAAATAATGGAACAGTTAGACGATGAAAGATCCCTGTCGACAATGTGATGTTTTGATAACCCGATGTTACCCTGTCGCGCGAATATTTCGCTTTTCAGACTTTTCCAAACTAACTATCGTTACTTTAGGCAAATATATAAAATTTTAAATGTTTAAGTACGTGAATTCGAGTAAAAAGAAACCTTGAATAAATATGCCATTAAGTCACGTTACGATAAAGGAATTCGGCGGGCATAGGTGCTATCAGAATCTCCTTATGCAAATGAAAAGGCGCCTGCGCGATGTTTTTGTGTTGCTTTGTAAGACTTAACCGCTGACGCGTAAATAGCATGTTTTTGCAGTCCGCCTGCTAAAATACATTTGCCAATAAAGCTTATTAGCTTTGATATTTGTTTGTTGAGATTTTTTGAAAATATAATGCAATCAGGCCATTCACTGACTCATTCCGTGATCAGAACAGCTAACTCTATAACCAGACTTAGAAAATCATTTCATTGTTAAGACATACTAACCTCTTACTAACTGAACGCGAGGGCCGTACTGGGGAATACTGGCCCGAGGTCGTGGCAGTACGGACCGAGCGCAGCGAGGTCCGTACAAAAACGACCGAGGGCCGATATTCCCCAGTACGGTCCCGAGCAAGTGAAGTTAGTAAGTAGTTTATTATATGGCATCATTTTTCGTACGAAACAACACTTCCGGTAGTTCATTCAAGTCAATTTCCGGCGCGATGTCAAGGAAAGAAGCCCGCGATTTTAACTGGCTTTCGAATCAGTTTGATGATCGTTGCTGTCGATCGGCAAAAACTTGCGTCGCTCTTGAATGCAAGCTGCTCTGCTTTTATTGTATGTGTCAGTTTTTCGTCCTCCTCTACAACACAAGATAGGTTTATTTGAAAATACTTCTCCGTAATGGGCGGAAACAACTCGGAAAAAAAAAGAAGAATAATGAAAAGGCCGGGATAACATCTCACAAACGTGCTTCTCAAACTGGAAATTGTGGTAGCGTGTTAGTCTGTAATGTGAACAAAGGAACACTCGAACGTAAAAAGAAAAAGGCACTGGAAATTATCTCTCCATCAAATACTGCAAGTTGTTTGCTTCAGTGGCTTCATGGAAAACTTTGTGGATGCTGAGAGCAAATTTTCATCGCACCTACTAACAAAGTTGTTTTTTGCGCGAGCTACATGTACAGCAAGAGCGGACTTGTGAACAAGCTAAAATTATTTTCAAGGATGTCCACTACAACAGAAAAATTCTCGCTGAGGAATGAAGGTACACTGTTATTTTAATACATGTACGTGTAGCTTTAATTTGTTCTTGTGGAAAGTGGACTGAAGCGATGGCCAATATTTAACTAGACAACTGAGAACGTGTTCGTTTCCTTTCGATTTACAGTTGCCGATGAAAGCCGTTTGCTAGTTGTTTTGCAGTTTTCGTTTTTTTTTCTTGTGGGAAACGTACTCTTTTGTTAATGCTGGATTTCAAAAATTATTGTTTAATTCTTGGCCGATCTACTCGGCTCCATGTTTACAGCTTACAGTCTATAGCCGTACAAAACAACAATAAACACACAACTTGGTCACTGAAGAACGTTGGCCATGCTTTTTGAATCACTGCCGGCGTCTTTTGCTTATATCAAAAAGTCGGTAATTAAAAGTTAATTGAAGAGCGCTCTTTCTAAACCGACGTGTTTACCTCGTTCATTTATCTTGTACCAGCTCCAAACATTTCCTTTTTTTATCTTCTTGCGTTTTCGCAGTTTGAATCAGTTGCGGGAACGGGAACGCGAAAACAAAATATCCAAAAAGGACCGTTTCCATGGTAATGGTCCGTACTGTAAAATCCCGACCGAAAACTAACCAATCAGAACACTCGACTTAGACTGGAGAATTGCTTGCCATATAATAAGGTGATTTACTAGTACTTACTTGCAATGTTTGAATCAGTTTCTGTTCCCTCACAAAGCAACCCTTCGCTGAAATTTCGTACAATGGGCACGTTGGACAAAAATGATCAATGCCGGCCAAAAGCGAGTTGCATGTTACGTGACAATTGAGATGTGATAAAGTAGCGCGGGAGGGAAATGACCAGGAAATGACTGTCAATATTTGCGTTTCTTATATGACAGTTTTTTTTTCATTCGTTCGTTCCTTCTTTAATTAAAAAAAAAACACGTCTTAGGTTATACTCGATGAATTAAAACAAGAAACACGATAGTTTTATTACCTATTCAAGATGATGCGAAGTCATAAAATATCTATCCTGTGCGAATTTTGGGGATCCTTTTTATGGGGCCAGTAATTCAGAAGGTCCGGTGTTAAAATAAAGCCTTGTCAGTCAAACGGAACGAACTAATCGGAAAATCAACAAAACACAGCAGTTTCGAAACGTCAATACCTTTTGAAAGTAACATTTTGTTCAGAGAGTTAGTATATAAATTCACAATGGCAGCTTGCAGTCTTTCGTCCTTATTTCGCCTCACTTCCCTGTGCGGAGCAAGCTCAAAAGATCCACAAGATTTGCAATGTGTTATGCTTAGAGATTGCAATAAGGACGTTCACTTTATACACCTGAAGTCATTAGAAATTGGCCCGGATGAAGCGAACGTGAAGGTGCTTCACTGAAATATGAATACATTTTTGTAAGGAGACTATGAGGTTGTTAGCTTTGGAAAAGAAGTAGAGCGAACGTGTACGTTAGTTAAAAGTTTTCCACATAAAGACGAACGGCTACTAGGAAAGCTCTAGAAACGGGCGGAGGGGGTGGGAAGGGGAGGGAGACTTGGCGCGCAAGAGTGGAGGGAGCGAGCGCAAACGCGACAAGATGGCAGGAAGAATTTTCCCGCCTCTCCCCAGGTCTGTGTATCAATCGATAAACAAACTGACGCGCTCAACTAAACCGGCGTTTCCTGACGATACATCATGGATCGCCGTTGCGAATTTTGCCAATTTGCCAGGTCACCATTGCCAATTTCCTCGCGACGGAGCTCCGTCATTTCGTAACGGCGATCCATGATTTATCGTCTAGCCCCTCCTCTTTTTCGCCCCATGCCCTCGCGCCTATCCCGCTTGGCTCAAACTTCTTTCACTTGGCTAAAAGGAAACGGAAACGACTGCTACACAGGCTATGTATCGTTGGGAAAGGCCTGTTTATTTGAGGGGTTGGCTTGTTTATCGTTTAATACAGAGACTTTGGGAGAGGCGGGAAAGTCCTTCCCGCCATCTTGTCGTGTTCTCACGTCCTCCACGCTCGCGCGCCGGGATCCCCTTCCCCTAAAAAATATACGGAACGACTGATCCTTACGGCAGTTAAAGAAAGACACAGAAGACGAAATGCGTAAAATAAAAAAAATGTATGTAACAAAAATTTGCCCGATATTTCAGTTTGCGAGACAAACCTTCTTCAGAGGCTACAAGAGTAAAATGAGTAAATAGGTTACACGACTGTTAACATAAAAGTTACATAAAAATTTAAAAACAAAATATATGAATAAATAAATGGCCTGAATTACTGGCCCCATGAAAAGCATCCCCAAAATTCGCACAGGATAGATTTGTTATGACTTCACATAATGAATGGATAATGAAACTATCGTGTTTCTTGTTTTAATTCATCGAGTATAACCTGAAACGTTTTTTTTTTAATTAAAGAAGGAACGGATGAAGGAAAGAAAAGCTGTCATATAAGAAATAGAGATTACTTCATGGAAAATGCGCGCGTACGATTTTTATTCACGAGTTGAGTAGTGTCAGAAAACGAACGAGTGAGCGTAGCGAACGAGTGAGTTTTCTGATACGTATCAATGAGTGAATAAAAATCGTACAAAGCATTTTCCATGATGTAATGTGTTTATTTCATAGGTACTGAGATTTTCTTTTTCGTGTAGTACTGAGTAGACAAACTCATTTGCACAAATAAATTACACTGTAAAACCATTCAATGCAAGTGCTCAACAACTGAGTAAATCAAACATCTGCAGCACTCAAAATTTTTCAGTAAAGTCAAATGTCTATTAATAAAGGAAGCCATGCCAACAAAGTTAAGTCAAGAAGATAAGTCACAATTTATTCATCATCAGAGTCACTTTCCAGTTCCAAAGGCCTTAGACGTTTCCATTGCACCGCTCCGGGGCTTGACGGATTTGTAGAAAGGTCGGAGACTGATTTAAAGTGTTAATGTTGATGGAGAAATTGCCACCTTGAATAACTGCGCCACTGAATAGTGCCATGGACTGCTGCTTACCACCATTCTGAGAGTCGGAGGACGGCGCACAAGCTGTTTCAGAAGAGGACGAAGCTGTGGTACCAGCCATCACACTGCTCAGCACTTTTGACATGTGCATCTGTTGCTTCGTTGAAACAGTGCTGTAATTTTCTATGCTCTTCAAATTCTTGTGGCCAGATAGTTGTGCAATTTGCTTAGGTGGAATGTCGTGTTCACTTAGCGTCTGGATCATTGTCTTTCTGCCGCTGTGATTTCGAAGCCTGTCGTTTTCAATTCCTGCTTTCTGAACCATGGTCTTCATTAAACCATTGAGTTTGTTTTTGCCAACAGCACCGGACTTCAAACCGTTGTTTACACTGGACTTCAAACCGTTGTTTATAGCCAAATAAAAGGGAGTATCATCTTGCTTCATTTCCTCAGGTCTCCTCTTGGCAAAACATTACGACGGCAACGCCAAGGAAAACGTCAGTTTAAAAATGACTTCCAAATATTTCTAACTTCTTTGCGATAGTTTCAACTCGTTCAATCTGTCTAATGAAGCCGAACAATCCGGGAGCTGACTCTGTAAGGACAGCGTTACAGTTCAGGTAGAAAAAAGAAAATTCACAGTCGTGTGTTCACGTTCTACATAAAACTTTGAATTTGGTCATTTCACCTTGTTGTTTTGCAGAGGACGGCAAAGAAATGTACCAAAAGCTGTATCGCACGTGCAGAGTCATTGTTTTGCTAATTAAACCTTTTGTTTTGTGACGTTCTCGTCAGCCGTCGCCGTCGTGTTTGCTTAAGTTCCCTATTTGTAAACCGCGACAGGATCTCTTTCATTTCCGTCGGTCGCAAACATTTTCGGCGGTACGGTTCTGACATCGCTGCAGTCTGATCCCGTTCTAGTTTTTGTTTGTCTTTCATTGAACTCCAAGTACTCGACTCCGCTTGCCGTTTTCTGTAGCTTTACATCTCCCCAGCACATATCACGATGTTCTTGGCACCCACGGAGTCCGAAGTGAAGAGTGCTGTTCAGCCAGAGTGTGTTTAAAAGTGCCTCGGGACTACACATACCGAGCAAACCCTTCTCGTACATTTTCAACTCTTCGCTTGTCAAAGCTACCGACGCTTTGGGTTTATTTCCTTTATCTTGCTTCTTTAGCTGTTTTTGTTTGGACTGAAGAGCTTTCCTGGTTTTCTCAAACACCAAGTCGTTGATTATGCTTACAGAATAGCTCTTTTTCTTCAGCTGTCTTTCGAAGCTAGCCACTAAACTTCGAAGAGAGGTCGGTTCGTATTCATTTCATTCAGCTCAACAGCCGGAATATCTTCTATTTTTCTGTCTTCGTTCTTCGTTTTCAAAAATCTTTCAAGCAATCTTACATCTCGTTCAGTTTTTTGAGCGGTGTTTTTGTTTTCTTGTTCTAAAATGAATTCTTCAACTGAGCAAACAGAAGCAAACCTTCCCTCGGCCATTTTTCAAAGCGCGCGTTTTTTTGTGTGCAACGGCTGTCGGATGACGTTTCCTTCAGTACGTTCATTCATCAGCAGTGAAATTTCGTCGTTCGCGTTGCTGATCGGAAGAACGATATTTTTTCACAGTGAAATTTTGTCCTTCGTGCTCCTGATTGGCTTCGTTTAAAATCAGTACGAATTTTATTCACTGTGATTTTCGTGGATAAATCTCAGTACCTATGAAATAAACGCAAATATTGACAGTCATTTCCTGGTCATTTCCCTCCCGCGCTACTGTATCACGTTTCAATTGTCACGCAACATGCAACTCGCTTTTGGCCGGCATTGATCATTTTTGTCCACGGTGCCCATTGTACGAAATTTCAGCTAAGGATTGCTTTGTGAGGGAACAGAAACTGATTCAAACATTGCAAGTAAGTAAATCACCGTATATCTTAATAATGAAATGATTTTCTGGTTATAGAAGCTTATAGAGTTAGCTGTTCTGATCACGGAATGAGTCAGTGAATGGCCTGATTGCATTATACTTTCAAAAAATCTTAACAAACAAATATTTATATTCGTACTGAATTCGTGCTCCCGGTTTTAAGGGAAAATGGCTTTTTAAAAAAGGGAAATGAAACCAGTTTCGAAGCAAGAGATGTTGACAGTAAAATGTTGCTTGAACTTGCAGTTTAGGGCAAACATAAGGAGGATCCAAATTTGTTTTTTGATTTTCTTCAAGACAGAGACGAGTGGAACGCGCGCGAGTTTTTGTCTGGTGGTTTTTCCCGGCAGATTGTAAACAGAGTGTGACATTTCATGCGTGAAGCGTGACCATTTGCTTACCTTTCACACCTCCCCGACACAGTACTTTTTGTCACGTCCACGCCATTGTGCGAATTGGCCAGTGAGAAGAGAACAGCGAGATGAAATTAGCATATTTGCATCTATTTGTGCCCAGAGGTCGGCGGTCGAATACCGACATTTGATTTCTTATACAAGAAGCTCAAAATATTGCCGTTTATGGTGACAAAATGTTGGGAAAGATGAAACTTTTCCGGCGTATAATTGTTTTTCGACTATGGATTCATTCAGGTTTGAGGAAATTGTGAGTGGAAATGGCGCATTTCAAGAAATATAGCTCATTTAGTGAAAAGAGGTATGCTTTTGTGCGGGTGAAATGGCAGATCAGTGTACAACCTTTGCATAATATTATAATACTAATTGGGAGCAAAAATTAGAAAGACGCTTATTCTCGCTCGAAGAGCGAATTTTTGCCCTAGATAGCAAGTATGTAAGATATAAACAAAGAGACACTGTTTATTTCATAAAATTTTATTAATTTTCACTCATAACTCAAGCTTTGGCTACCTGTGTTAAAACCACTGTATGTTTTGAGCATGAAATTCGTTCAATCTTCGTACCAGGTTGGAAACACTGAGCAGCAGTGTTTTGTGATGATAAATTCATTTATAAAATTAAATTTGTTAAAAATAGATGCATGGTTTCGACACGAAACACTGAAAATTAATTTGTTTGAATGGGTTCAGGTTTTAAACTCGCCTAAACTGTACATTTAATAGCTGGGGCAGACCGAGATCCATGCAGCCGGCATAAAGAAGGAGCTGAAGAAGGAAAGGATTTTTTTCTTTAGATTTGTCGTTGGGAAAAAAAATCTGTTATTTTTTGGGACGTTCCACACTTCCGAACACCGAAGATATCTAACTAAAGCTATCTTCAGTTGCAACGTGAAAATGCACCTCGGATTATGTTTATGATATGGTGTCGAATGTCTCTCATTTTCCAGCAGTAAATCAAAGGGTTGAGAGATGAATTGAGAAACACCAGGGTCAAAACGTGAAGTCCAGCGTCAGAAGTTGGCATGTCTGATTCCGAGGCTTCAGCGGCAATCCTCCAACACATTTGTGGCAAATAACAAACCAAAAACACAAGATAAACGTAAACTGTAGTGACAGCAGATTTTCTTAGCCTCCTCACATTCGTCATTTCTTCATTTTGTGCTGCTTGTTGTACTTGAAGGGCTTGGATTTAATGTGTGTGGCGTCTTACGGCTACATATATTTTGAAATTAAAAAACGTTTTCCAATAATAAAACATAGAACTAATGATTGCACTCAACACACAAGTTGAAATTATCACAGCAACAACACGCTTGTGAGTCACAAGTACCTGGTATCTGAAATGAAGATGAATGGCCAAGAATCTGTCTGCACTTAAAGACACCACACCGCTGAAGAATGAAGCAAAAGTAAATATAAAACCTGTGATGTGGTAAGCGATGGACTTGGCATTAAAAGATTGACTGTTCTCATTGTTTTCTTGTAACTCCATAACAAGACATGCAATACATGTAAAGTTGGACTATTAAACCAACACCGAGATCAGAAACAGCCAGACTCAGGAGCAATGTTTTTAAACGCTTTGGCAACGAGGAAGTTTTTCTTATCGCGAGTATTGTGATACTGTTGAACATGATGGCTGTATAAGATAAGAAAGCATTCAAGACGCAATTAGCGATGTACGAAGAAGAGAGGTCTTTAGCTTCTTTCATTGTCAACTGAACAACTCAACTATAACAGACAGGTTTGGCCGAAAAAAGCTTGTGACTACAATAGTGACTTCTGAGGCTTTATCTTCACAGATTTCGTTTGATCTTAAAAAATTCAAAACGCTTATTCTGAACTGATGTGGAAGATCCAGATCAATCAATCCTCGTCTTGGATAGGCATCAGAGGAGCTGCTGTTCCGTCCAATAAAAACGCAAAACAATAGAATTCATATATCGCTGGAAACGACGTGGGAAACAAAACTGGTAGCATGTTGGAGCTCGGTAACTCAAGCGTCGCTTGACGTGAAGCTGAGCTGAATAAGTTGTTCACTGATCCTTTGGTCTTTTGAAGCTTGTCCTTCAAGCAGGTGTCCCAGTCGTTGACATCATCAAATGTTTGTCTAATCTCAATGTTTGTTCCTTAAATGAAGATGCAAGACTGGCCGGGCCACAACCGAGCATTAAAGATCGTCCAGTAAGGTAGCGAAGCAGGAATTTTTAATAAACAAATTTTGTTTGGATAGGAAAAAATTACTGACAGGCTGGTTCACAAATGGGTATTCAAGAAAAACCCGAGTGGCACTTGTCTCATAACGGTATAACCCGTTCCCGTTTTTCTTCCTCAAATGCATCGTCTATATACCTTGTAATTTTTTTGCAATGATTGATATAGCGATAAATTATATAATAAAAGACCATTTATACGCAAAACAAGTGGTTTTTTAACATGATTCTTTAAAATTATTCAGTTACTTGGTTGAGTGGCTTTGTTTTTCAACTTACTCCACATTAATTGATGGGAGGGATGGAACGTGCAGAGTTCAAAACGAGAAATATTCATATGATAGGAACTGATCAAGAAGAAGGATTTTGTTGCTGCGCATGAATACAGTTAACTCTTGCCTTCCACACACCTCGCTACTACGGACACTCTAGCCTGTGCAATAGGCATAAACGGGAGGGGTAGGGGTAGCTAGGAAGTGGAAGGGAAAATAGGGGGACCGGGGAAAGGGAGAGGAGCGCCTGCGACTGATAAAGAGCTTCAATTTTTTATTTCTGCGGCCGCGGGCAGCCGCAAAATTCTGATTGATTAATTTGGACGGTAAGTCCCACGGGAATTGTGGTTTGTGTTTGGTTTATAGGAAGAACGGCTGAGCTACACTAGCCTGCGTAATAAACGTTTCCGTAGGCTTTTTCCGCCCGTTCGAGAGGTATTTTTCGCTCACGCATCTTTTTACCCTCGCCCCAATTTTTCTCGCGGCCAAAAAGCGAAAAATGCCTCGAACGTGCGGAAAGCCTCAGGAAAACACTTGCTACGCAGGCTATAGCTACACTATTGGTCGGAACATGACGACATAAAAATAGAATGAATTAGTTGAATGAAAAGCGTTCGTTGATACCGTGGGGATTAAGTGTGCGATTTGAAAAAATGAATTTTGTTCTAGAATTTTACGGCTTTCCGTGTAACCTTGATGCAGGGAAAGGCCGCAGAGAGACATAATGTTGGTTAGAATGATCAGGGAGATATGAGGTGTCGGGTGTCCCTGTTTCGCTAATGAATATCTTTTCGCATAAAATGCATGTTATGCAATAATGCCTTATAAGGAAATTGGATACCATTCATTCAAGCGCCACCCTGGCGGCGTTCGAAAGTTTTCACCGTAAAGTAGTTTCGTCCAAAAATTATGCAGCAACGATTACTAAGTTGAGAATTTAACAAAACAGTTATTCTACTCGCGTTTTATGCATACGAGTTAATTATAACCAACTCGGTGCTACGTGCCTCGTTTATTATTTATCACCTCAGATCCAACTCTTATCCAGCCCACGCTTGTGAAACAATTGTTAAATATCCTTTGAGTGGGTGGTGTTGTTCCGTTTCTGTCAAACACTTAGTTCATAAAATTCCTGCTAAGTTAGAGATGGACATGTTTCCTTTTCACTAATGACACGATTGTTACAAGAATAAAAATATAACGCCTTCAATTGGTGCAAAAATGTGACTGTATTTTTTCATTACTGAAGTGTGTTAAAGCTGGCCTCGTCCAGTAAGGGGCCGCTAAATTTCATTATTTATAAAAACAACCCACGAAACTGGAGTTTAATTTTCTCTTTGTGTGCCGAATCTGCCACTTTTGCAGGAAGTAATTCTGAAAGGACATGCACTGAGCTGGGGTGGGATCACGTGATGTACCACTCCTAAAGTCTAAGTCTAAAATACGCACCTATCTCGCCAAATTATCACAATTTGTAAAAGTTGCCGCCAACGCAAAAACACGTTTTCGCATTTGACAAAAAAAGAAACTTTTAGAGATGAGCAAATGCCCAAATATTTCCAAATAGCATTATTTTCGTATTGGCCAACATAAAGGGCTATGTAATCTGTCTTTGTTTGTTTGCTGTTGATTTTACGCATGTGCATTCTGCTAGTCGCTGCTTAATAAGTAACTGTAACACATGAAATTGAGTGAAATACAAATTGACTGAACTTTCCTTTTTATACACTCCAGATAACACGTTTATAGGATTGTTGCTTTCTGTCATTGAGGCTAAGGGCCGGCTTTAAAAGGAGATTCACTCCTTGTTCCAAATGTTTTGTAATCTTCTCTGAGTATTGATTCTTTTGTTACTTTCCAAAACAAAACAAAAAAACAAAAAACAAAAAACAAACAGACAGACAAAACTGAAACAAAACAAAACAAAATTCTATAACAAAACATTTTCATAAAGTTTACTAATTTTATTACTGGTAATACGTGTACGTTTTATGCCACAAGTTTTTAACCAAGAAATACTAAATTTTACAATACTACAAGCAAAGTGCATTCTAATATGGTAAAAACGTGCTTTTTCAGAGTATACAGCATACAAAAACAAAACTAATTAAAAATGTTAAATATAGCAAAACTGCCCCCTCTTCAGTACAGCTCACGTGTTTGTAGAATAGAAGAAAAGAATATTGAATTAAGGCTTTATCGGCGTATTGTTCAGCTGAATCTTTGCTCAGTCGTAAAGCGTAAAAATGCAGTTCAAAGTATCAATGTTTATGATATCGAGTCGAATGTGTCTCATTTTATAGCAGTAAATCAGAGGGTTGAGAGAGGAATCGAGAAACACAAGGGTCAGGAAATACAGTTGAATCACATCTACAACGGTATTTGATTCTGACGTTAAAGCGTTAATCCACAAAGTACAAGACACTGGCATTGACAGCAGTTTATCTCAGCCTTCCAACATTTGCCACCACCAGCGTTTTAGTGCAAACTTTAACCACGACTATAACGGTACTTGATGCAGACGTTTTAGTGCCAATCCAAAAAATACAAATACTTGGCGAATAACAAATAAAAAATATTAAGTAAACGTAAATTGTTGTGCCGGCAATTTCTGAGCCTCCCAAAGTTTGTCCTTTCTCTACTCTGTGCTGCTTGTTGTACTTGAAGGGCATCGATTTCAGTGGTGTGCGTGCCGTCGTACGGCAAAAAATATCTTGTGATTTAGAAATATTGTGGTCAGTATTACGTAAAAGGCAGCCCCAATAACGGCCTCAATCACGTCGTACATTCAAAATGAATGGAGAACAAGATTGGTAAATAGAAACTTAAACTTAACACAACCGTCGCTTGAACGCTGTATTAATGCTCTTTCGGTTTTTTGAAGCCCTGTGCCTTTAAACAAATGTCCCGGCCTTGTCATCAAAACTTTAACTGATCTGAATGTCTCCCGCGAATATGGCTGATCAGGCTAGAACTGAAGCATTAGAGCTTGTCTAAGAAGGTATATTGAGACTCCTACGCAGCCTTTTTTTTTTGCGTTACGAGCCAAAAAACGGCTGCGTAGGAGACTAAAATAGGCACTGAAGACTAAAGTTTTAATTGGAAAGACATTGAGGCAATTTAAGTTAAATTTTTTTGTTCTTCTACTTGCTTCTTTCACTTCTCGATCGCAAAAGAAGGTGCTTAACAACATCACGATTGAAAGTTATGGCGGTAAACCACTCCCGTTTTTTTTCTCACAAGTCTATGCACGACGTCATCGCGTTGTTGTAATGAAGATACAACTTGCGCGCGATGTACGTTGGATCTAGGTCTTTGGCTTTCATCGCGCTAGGTTTTGATTAGACGCTGCTTTTGAGGCTTTATCTTTGCAGAAAAACTTTGATCTTTAAAAATTCAAATTTCGTCTTCCGAACTTATGTGGAAGATCCAGATGGCTGGTTTGCAGTTACATTACATTTTCTACATCAAAATGGCTTTTTTGGGGGGGACGTTTCACATTTCTGAACCTTCGACGCAAACAGAAGCCAGCTTCAGTTGTAACATAAAAATGCATTTCGAAATATTCTTTTCTAAAATAGAATCCAAACTTCCATTACTACGCCTACTACCACGCGAAACTCTATTATCACATCTTATGAATTCCACTGACTACTTTGTAAACATTAAGCTAATCTCATTTATCTCGGCATGCTTTGAATTGAGAGACAATCTCGTTACAATGATCACCACTTCGAACAGTTAAATGAACAATTATTGTTAGTAATTGTTTCATATATTATATATAATATTTTTTTTCTTTGTTATGTTATGTTATTTTCTACTTTACTAATTATCTTAGTTAATGAAATAATATGTAATTAAATTTAAGTAGCTTTTGCAATACTACCAAATTTCTATGTAGTCATGCAAATAAAGCTTGCTGTTGTTGAAATATGTTTATGATATTGTGTTGAGTGTCTCTCATTTTCCAGCAGTAAATCAAAGGGTTAAGAGATGAATTGAGACACACCAGTGTCAAACAGTAAAGTCCAGAGTCGGTGTTTGGTATGGTATCTGATTCTGGGCTTCCATCGGCAATCCTCCAACAAATTTGTGGCATATAACAAAACAAAAACACAAGATAAACGTAAACTGCTGTAAAAGCGGATTTTTTCAGCCTCCTAACATTTGCCATTTCTTCATTCTGTGCTACGTGGTGGACTTGAAGGGCTTGGAATTGATGTGCATGGCGTCGTATGGCTAGGTATATCTTGAAGTTAAAAAATGTTGTGGTAATTATACAAGCAGTAGAAACAACGCCCATAATTACCTAAAAGTATCCCCTAGGTTTCAATAATCATACATTGAACTGATAATTGCACTCAACACCCAAGTTGAAATTGCCACAGCAACAACACGCTTGTGAGTCACAAGTTCCTGGTATCTGAGATGAAGATAAATGCAAGCGAGTCAGCGCAATGCGCGAGGACAAGTGCAAATCATGCGAGCATGACGTCAGCTCGACGCGAGGGCTGGTTTATCATGCGAGCGAGTCAGTGTGTCGAGTGAGGGCTGGTGCTTAATCATGCCAGCGAGTCACCGCGACGAGCCTCTTAAAGTTGATCGACATGCAGAGTTCAAAACAAGAAAGATAGTGTGAAACTGAAGAAGAAGGATTTTGTTTGCAGGCCTATTTGCTGACAGTTTTATTTTTATGCTTGTAACAAGTTCGCTTATTATCCTACTGATTATACACGAAATGCTTGTGTATAATCCAGCAAGTAAATTAAAGGGTCAAGAGATGAATTGAGAAGCACCAGTGTCACAGTGTAAAGGTTAGCCATGTTTATAACGCTATTAATTCTTGATTCAAGCGTTATAGCGTTAATCCATAACATACAAGTTTGTGGCAAATAACAAACCAAAAACACAAGATAGACGTACACTGTAGTGACTGAAGATTTTCTCAGCCTCCCAACATTCGCCATTTGTTCATTCTGTACTACTTGCTGTACTTGAAGGGCTTGGATTTGATGTGCATGACGTCGTACGGCAACATATATCTTGTAATTCAGAGATGTTGTGGTTATTACACAAGCACTCAGTCGCAATAATGGAACCAATCATGATTAAAATAATGTCTGGGATCCAAAATGCAACCAACGAAAGAATTGCACAGAACACCCAAATTGAAATCACCACAGCTACAGCACGCTTGTAAGTCACAAGTTCCTGGTATCTGAGATGAAGATGAATGGCTAAGAATCTGCCTGCACTTAAAGAAACCACGCCCACAAACGAAGCTAAAGAAAATAAATTTGCCGTGATGGAGTACGCGATGTAAATCACGTTTAATTAAAGCTGGCTTGTTTTCATTGTTCTGTTTCAACCCCATAAGATATGCGATATAAAAAGGTTGGACTAATAAGCAAACACCGAGTTGAGAAACTGCCAGACTCAAGAGCAATGTTTTTAAAGGTTTTGATAACAAGGAAGGTTTTCTTATCGCATGTATTGTGATACCGTTCAACATGATGGCTGTATAAGATGAGAAAGCATTGAAGACGCAGTTAGCGATGTACGACGGATAGAGGTCTGTAGCTTTTTTCATTGTTAAGGGTGTAACTACCAAAGAGAGGACTGATTGAAAAAGGCCTTTTACAGTAGGCACTCTTTACTCTTTCTCTTTGCAGGAATATATATCTTGAAGAACCATGGGTTAAACTTCAATGTTCCTTGTCACAAAATTTGTTCATACAACGTATTTGACAAGCATCTCTGAACTTCTGTTTGCTGGTCCAATAAAATTTAAAACAGCATCTCTTGAAATGGTACGGAAACAAATTGTTAGTGGACTTAAGAAGCTAGATGCTTGAACTTAACACAAGTGTCAGTTGAACACTGAAATATTCACGATGTTTTGAGACCTTGTGCCGGAAGCAGATGTCCCAGCCGTTGTTATCAAAACTTTTTCTCGGATTTGCATGTCTCATTAGTTAAGTGAATATGAATGGTCTGGCTACAAATGAACATTAACTCGTCCAGTTCGAAGCAGGAAAATTCAATTAAAATACATCCTCGATATTAAATTCTAATTCTTTTGTTTTCTTCTGTGTGACTCTTTCAATTCTACTGACAAAATATAACCTTCGCCAGTGATTCACTAGCAGGTATCAATTCAAGAAAAACCTATCAAACGTTATAATGGTAAACTGTTTCCGGTTTTTTTCTTCGGATTTTTTTTAACTTGCCATTTTTGCAAGAATAAACATATTTAGAGAACATTTTCCTTTGTGCAAAACAGGTGGTTCCGACACAAAACACTTCGATAATAAATTGGTTTGAATGGGATCATCAGTTTGCAAACTCACTGGAATGGAAAGGGCACGTCGAGTTCAGAAGAAACATTCTTATAGCAGGAACTGTAGCAAAGAATGATTTTCGTTTCTGTAGATTTGTTATCAGTTTTTTTCTTGCCTGTGCTTGTTCTTTTTGCATCAAGATCAGAATCCTGCTAATGATAACATATATTTGGAAGTTGTCGTTTCCACTGAATAAGGGCAACACTCGCTGCAATTCCAGTAGAGTCCAGTTTTAGAAAGAACATGTGTTCTTGGCTGGTTTGCAGTTGCATTTTCTAAATTTTTTTTCTAGGAAGTTTTCCCACCCGGCATACAGCTCACGTATTTCTAGAGAGAAACGTTGTAACGCACGAAAACGCATTTCGTAATATGTTTATGATATTGTGTCGAATGTGTCTCATTTTCCAGCAGTAAATCAAAGGGTTGAGAGATGAATTGAGAAACAACAGCGTCGTAGTACTTCTTCTAACCACGTCTAGAATGATATTTGATTCAAATTCGGAGGTGATAGCGACAATCCAAAAAATACAATTTTTGGGAAAATAACAAAGCAAAAGCACGAAATAGACGTAAACTGTAGTCACAGCAGATTTTCTCAGCCTCCCAGCATTCGCCATTTCTCCATTCTGTGCTGCTTGTTGTACTTGAAAAGCTTGGATTTGATGTGTGTGCCATCGTACGGCTACATGTATCTTATAATTTAGACATGTTGTAGTTATTACACAAGCAGTCCAAATAATGGCTCGAATCACCTTATAAATATTCCCTGGACTCCACAACTCAACCAACGAAAGGATTGCACTGAAAACCCAAATTGAAATCACCACAGCAACAACACGCTTGTGAGTCACAAGTTCCTGGTATCTGAGATGAAGATAGATGGCCAAGAATCTGTCTCCACTTAAAGCCATTACACCAAATAATGAAGCGAAGGCAAATACATTTACCGTGATGACGAATGCGATGTTTGTTCGTTGATACATTGGATTGCCAATGTTTTGTTCCAACCCCATGACCATACGTGCAACAAATAAAGGTTGGACCAATACACCAACACCGAGATCAGAAACAGCCAGACTTAGGAGCAATGTCTTTAAAGGTTTTGGTAGCGACGAAGTTTTTCTTATCGCATGTATTGTGACACTGTTCAGCATGATGGCTGTATAAGACAAGAAAGCATTCAAGACGCAATTAGCGATGTATAACGAATGGAGGTCTGCAGGTTCTCTCATTGTTAGGTATATAACTGTCAGGGAGAGCAATGAAGGAAAAAGGCTCTCAACAAATAGATTGATTTGAAAAATTCAAAACGCGTCTTTTGAACTTATGTGTAAGAACCAGATGGTAAAACCCCGATATTCCACGCTACAAAATTCGTTCACACAGCGTATTGGGCAAGCATCCCTGAGCTGCCGTTCACGTCCAATAAAATTTGACATACAGTAGTATCCCTGCGAACGGTGTGGAAAACAAAATTGATGGAAGACTTTGGTAGCTCACTAGATGCTTGAACTTAGCACAAGAGCACACAAGCGTAGCTTGAACTCTAAATAATGTTGGCTGATCTCAGTTCGGTCTATTGAAAAATTGGACCTGAAACAGATGTCCCAGGCCTAGCTTGTCATGAAAACTTTGTCTTGGATTTACATGTCTCTCAGTTAGTTATATGAAGACTGATTGGGCAGGTTACAAATGACCATTTAAGATCGTCCAGTTAACTACTGAAGCAGGAAAATTTAATATAAAAACATCCAATTAATTTTCTCATTCTTCTGTCTGTTTCTTTCAGTTTTTGCGACAAAATATACTGGGCTTAATTATCCACTCAAAGGTGAATAAATTCAAGAAAAAAAAACCGATTGAACGGTAAACCGTTTCTCTTTTTTTCCTCCTCCTGAGATTTTTACTTTCTAACTCGCTATTATTTTGTGATGATAAATATATTTAGAGATCACTTTTTTGTGATGATAAATATATTTAGAGACCACGTTTCGGTGGTTCCGACACAAACTCTTTTAAAAATAAGTTAGTAACTTGGTTCTAATGGGTTCTTCCTCGCAGTAGATGGCAGGAGTATCACCCAAGTTCAGAAAAGGGACATCATTCCTATGGCAGGAGCTGAAACAACAACAAAAACAACAACAAGTTTATTCAGTATTTCCATTTATACATGGTGTTACCGATTGAAATACAATAAACAATTATGAGAGTTTAGAATAGTGAAAAAGGAAATACAAATATTATTGAATAGTATATTAAGGGAGTTACAGTGGTTACGCAGTGAAGCCTAAAATCCACTAAAACGATGAATACACGGCAAAACACAAAGGAATACATCAAAGGTAAGTATTTTTTATTCATTGTATTGAACAAAAGTTCAAATTTATCGTTATTTAGCGTTCGCAGACCTTATTATTTTAATTCTCATACAACGTCTCTTTTTAAAACGGTCGCCTGTGACGCGATACCGGCTCGCTCAAAGGTCACGTTCCGCCTCACCGAAGGTAAGAATGTAAATTACATTACACCTCGTAACGTGAGTTTGGGCTGCCTGTGCTTTATCTAGTGCTGATTTTCAAAACCTTCATGATCGATCCTAGATTCGCTTGTAAATACAAATGCGAAATAATTTTCTGCCAGCGCTCGCTGAATATTTTGTGTAGAGCGGAGGAGGCTCACTTTAATACGAACAGAAACATTCCTTGATTTCTTGGTCATTAAAAAGCAGCCAAAATGCTTACATAATTGAAAGCCCTTTTACTGGCACAAAAAAATCGAAAACAGCGAAAAAAATTCAGCAGCTTCAGGCTACAATTTATATTTTTAACAGTTGAACTGTTGAACTGTTGACCTCCCGCCTTGTGGTACTCAGTGTTTGGCCATCTTTACAGCTTTGGTGTTAATAATTTGTGCAAACAATAGCACAGTCTAGAGGTCATGTTTTTTGTATCAGTCAAAGCCAATTTCAGTCTGCTTGCAAAAATCATTCAAAGTTTCCTAGTTTAGCCAGGTCTATTGGGGTCGAGAGAGTAGATTGACCAAATAATGAATGTTTGCTCACAGGCGTCCCAAACTCACGATTCGAGAAATCGATCGAATAAATGATTTATGTAAGCGAAAGAATGATTTATGCAAGCGTATGAGTGATTTATGTAAGCGTATCGAGTGGGACGTGACTACTTGAAGTGCGCGGTGTTGTGTTACAATTTAGGCCGTTGGAAATTTGAGCGCTCTATAAGACTTTGTATGGAGTTGCAAAAAAAAAAATAATAAAAATATACAAGGTTTCTGAATTTAGCTGCATTCGAAGAAAAACAAATTGCAACAAAGTTTCCTAGTTTAGCCAGGTCTATTGGGTGAAATAGCCCAAAAGGACAACAGAAATCAAGAAAGGTGAGTACATTTTCTTTATTTTATTGAAGAGAAGGTAAAATTTTATTTCGTCGAGCGCTTTATTCCACGTTATTTTAAACTCCATACGTAGAGATTACTCCACGGAAAATGCGCGCGTACGATTTTTATTCACGAGTTGAGTAGTATCAGAAAACGAACGAGTGAGCGCAGCGAACGAGTGAGTTTTCTGATACAACTCAACGAGTGAATAAAAAATCGTACAAAGCATATCATAGATACCGGATCTTTTTCGCTACCATCAGTTGAAAACATTTTTGGTGCGAAGGGTCTCACATCGCGGTGGTCGGCTCCAGTTCTTGTTTTCGTTTGGCGCTTGTTGAACTCCAAGTATTCAACACCCTGGTCTGTTTTGCCCAACTTAACATCGCCCCAGCGCATATCGTGGTACTCTTTTACTCCTCGAAGCCCAAAATGGAGGCTGTTGTTCAGCCACAGGGTGTTTAAAATGGCTTCAGGGCTTGATACACCGAGGAGGCCTTTGTCGAAGAGAAGTTTTATTTCATCCTCTTTTAGAGCCACCGATGCATTAGGCTTGTTTCCTCTTCCCTGTTTCTTGAGCTGTTTCTGTTTAGACTGGAGTGTTTTTCTTAACTTTTCAAATGCTAGGTCATTGATGATGCTAACTGGATAGGACTTTCTTTTAAGGTGCCTTTCAAAACTCGCTACCATCCCTCGGAGCGAAGACGGCTCGTATTCTTGCCCTTCCTTTGTGCGGACGCTTAATATGAATTCGCTGAGAAGTTCATTCAACTCAACAGGAGGAATTTCTGCTATCTCGCGTGTTTCTCCTTTTGTTTGAAGGAACACTGTCAACAAAGCAACCTCTCGTTTTGTTTTTTTCACCGTGTTGGGGTTTTCATGCTCTTCAATAAACGACTCAGTTGTGTCGTCTAAAGACACAAACCTTGAAGCAGTTGCCTCCGCCATGTCGCCGAGACGAAAATGGACGACAATCGAAATCGCGATGCGATGTTGTTCACTAGTGAGTTTTCGTCGTTCGCGTTTGTGATTGGACGAACGACGTTTTTTCACTAGTGAGTTTTTATCGTTCGCGTTTCCTATTAGCTAATGCATTTTACGTATCATTTTTACGTAATCTTTTTTACGTGAGGAAATCTCAGTATCTATGATATAAAAAGTCTTATAGAGCGCTCAAATTTCCAACGGCCTAAATTGTAACATAACACCGCGCACTTCAAGTAATCACGTCCCACTCGATACGCTTACATAAATCACTCATACGCTTACATAAATCATTCATACGCTTACATAAATCATTTATTCGATCGATTTCTCGAATCGTGAGTTTGGGATGCCTGTGGTTTGCATTGTCTGGCTAGGGTGGGGTAGTTTGCTCCCTTTGTTCTTGTTAGATGCAAATTTGGAAACATTTGTGTACATCTTTGGGCAATCAAATGACATAAAATATGGCTTGTATTAAATGGGCGGTAATTTTTTTTTAAAAACTAAACTTGAACGTTAAAAAAGAAGAAAAGAAAAAAATGACATAGTAGTAAGATGCATTCAAAGCCTTAACTGACATAGTTTATTAAAGTTAAGATTAGAATCCATTGAACTTTCAGATGCAAACAAAGGGTTCTTCAAATAGAGCGGGATTGGGAAAATCGCGAACATACAATACAATAAATTACAAAATACAACAGTGTTAAGAAAAGATGGATTATTCAGCATGTCGCGAGCGTGGGACAAAGAAAAAATCTGAGTTCCCGACAGGAATCGAACCCATGACCTTCCGTACACGGGTCGCGGACGCTCTAAGCTAACCACTGAGCTACTGGGAGACTCGTAGCAAGCATTTGTGTTATTTAATTTAACAGTGTTATTTAACCATGTTACACCTAAGAGCTAGTACAACCTCATTTTGCATTTAGAGACACGCCAGTCTGATTGCAATTCGAACTGTTCACGCACGAAGGGAAATAGTTTGAATTAGTTTCTAAATGCGTTTCTGCATGGTACGTTCCGTTTAAGAAACTTTCACATCTTGCTAAGATTTTTGCCTTCAGCCGGTAAGAAACTTGAAACAATAAGCTTAATGTGAAAAGGGCTTAATTTAAGCAACACAACCTATCCTCTTCTAGCAACCTCTCAATACCCATCTTCACTTTACCTGTGAAGTGGTTATAGACGCCATGAGAAATTTTGTTTGTAATAGAGAACCTGACCTCAGAACTCGCAGCTAATCCCAGACAAATTGTGGGGTATTTCGTTTGTTGCATACCGTACCATTACTAGTTGTAAAAAGTGTTTGGCTGGTTTTTGACAACTTTAAGGTCAGGCCACTGAAACGAGAATCAGAGTCGTCGAGAGTTCAAACTTTCTGAGATCCGTGCACGTGTTAAATTTCAAGCCAAACAACGGCGAGAATTTCGAATCTCGTCAGCTCGATCTCGTTTCTCCTGGGCATTGTGAGCTAGCCAGTATTAAAACCCTTTTACTCTCAAGAATGCAAAAATCAGAATTCAAAACAAATCGCAAATTTCATTTTGCAAAATACTTAAATATAAACAGTACCATGTGAAAGTACTACTGAATAGGTTTCATTTAAATGGTCACACCATAGGATTTCATCCACAGACTCAAAAGTTAGAACCACCTTGTACAGCATAATAAACAGCACCACAGGAAAGTACTGCTCAGTAGCTCTCATTTAAATGGTCACACCATAGGATTTCATCCACAGACTCAAAAGTTAGAACCACCTAAATTGTCTGCATAACCGACTCTGGGAGTGAAAGGGTTAAATGAAAGAGAGTGACAGACGGAGTTTTAAAGTGCCTGGATTTTTTTGGGCAGTTATAATAGAAACCATCAAAACGTTGCCAAAAACTTTGTGTTCGTGACAGTGGTGCGGTGCAGATCACTGAAAAAAAAAATAATGCCTTTCAGCTAGACTCTTAGTAGAAAAGGTATAACATTAGAATTTATTTGTACTGGTTTCTAAGATTATTTGTTAATAAAAACGATAACGTAAAATCAGTTAAGCTGTGTTGATGTAGTCAGGGGCATTTAAGGCAAGACTTTTTTCCCAGTTCTTATTAAGTCTTAAAAACTTAAGCGTTATCGTGTAAGCTAACTTCAGGAACAGAAACCTTGGTTACACCACCCTAAATAAACACGGCTTCCACAGTAAAATTTGCCTTTGGTGAAATAGCTGGGGTTTTCATGTACCTCGATAATTAGGGTCATCACTCGTACCTTGGTGTTTTACATCTTGAATTCTTGAAAGACCCTGATATAACGAAGTGCCAATGGACTGGGAAATTGGGGCTGGGTTCGCTATAAACTAAACATCTTTAAAAACTCCTTTAGAATTTGTGGGGAAACGACCAAAATCTTCGTTATGTCGGGTTTTGGCTAATATTGTGCCGTAAATGTTAGGCAGTGTTAGGTTGCACCACTCGCTATCCAGATTTGCCGGAACAATTAAAAAAAAGTGCGTGATTTAGGATGTGCGTCAGTGCATCTCTGTTGATCAGTGTTACGCGTTCAACTTCAGTTGTGTGATGACGTTTATTCGTTATATCGGCGTAAGTTTGGGCTTTGGATTGCTATATCAGGGTTTTCATTATAGTACGTGGGTTCGTTATATATGACGGGGTTCTGCTCTACATATTTTACTGTAACTTTAGCCGGTAAAGTCGCACACGAGCCAAGGAGAGCTTATCCCGGTTTCTGTAGCATGAAGCAACTGAGAGTATTGCTACTCCCCCTGAATGGGATGCTAGTCCATCGCAGGGTTACCCCCAGCAGTATGTCGCCAGTACCCATTTATACACCTGGGTTGAGAGAGACGAATGTGGGGTAAAGTTTCTTGTCTAAGGAAACAACAGGATGGCAGGGACTAGGCGTCGAACCACCGACCTTCAGACCTGAAGTCCAACGCGCTAACCACTACACCACTGCGCCCTGACGAGACCGGGCACGTCGGCCGAGCTGAAGGATATCGTTCGGTATACCAGGGTTCCACTGTACCTGCAATTAAGCCACTTCACGGCGCATGTTTTTCTAGTTAGTTCTGATAGTTCACGTATTGAAGAAAGCTCAAGAGGAACATTGAATTAATACTCCGTCGGTGCATTCAGCTAGCGGAAGCTTTCGCGGACTCTTTCTTCAGTTGAACATGAAAATGCTTTTCGAAACATGTTTATGACATTGTGTCGAATGTGTCTCATTTTCCAGCAATAAATCAAAGGATTGAGAGATGAATTGAGAAACACCAGGGTAAAAACATAACGTTCAGTCACGTATATATCGGTACTTGATTCATGAGTTATAGCTTTAATCCAAAAAGTACAACTTTTTGGCAAATAACAAACCAAAAACACGAGATAGACGTAAGCTGTGGTGACTGCAGATTTTTTCAGCCTCCCAGCATTCGCCATTTCTCCATTCTGTGCTGGTTGTTGTACTTGAAAAGCTTGGATTTGATCTGCATGGCATCGTACGGCTTCATATATCTTGTAATTTAGAAATGCTGTAATTATTATACAAGCAGCTCCAATAATGGCTCGTATCACGTCAACAATATTTTCTGAGTTCTTAAACGCAACCAACGAAAGAATTGCACTCAACACCCAAATTGAGATCGCCACAGCAACAACACGCTTGTGAGTCACAAGTTCCTGGTATCTGAGATGAAGATGAATGGCCAAGAATCTGTCTGCACTTAAAGCCATCACAGCGAAGAGCGAAGCAAAAGCAAATAAATATGCTGTGGTGCTGTATGCAATGGATATGGTATTAAAAGTAGGATTGCTTTCAGTGTTTTGTTCCAGCTTTATGAGAAGACGCCCAATGTATAAAGGTTGGACAAATAAACCAACACCTAGATCAGAAACACCCAGACTTAGGAGAAATGTTTTCAGAGGCTTTGGCAACGACACCGTCTTTTTTATGGTGTGAATTGTGACACCGTTCAACATAATGGCTGTATATGATAAGAAAGCATTGAAGACGCAGTTAGCGATGTACGTTGAATGGAGGTCTTTAGTTTCCATAGCTGAGTTGAAGATAACTGTCAAATAAAAATTGAAAAAGTCGAAACGCTTCAAAACGCATCAACGGAGCTTGTGAGTAAAACCCGAATCAGTTGAACCTGCACGACTTGCTACGCGCTAAAATTCGCTAAGACAACGTATTGGGCAGCTATCTCTGAGCTGCTGTTCACATCCTATAGAATTTAAACAATAGCATCGCTACAAACAGCATGAAAACAAAATTGTTAGTGGATTTGGTAGCTAGATGCTTGAACTTAACACAAGCTTCGCTTTAACTCTAAATTATCAGTTACCGGCAGGTTTATGTCTGAGTTTTGTCGGTTGACACCTTGTGCCTAAATCAGATGTCCCAGCCCTTGTCATCAAAACTTCCCCGGATTTGCATTTTTGTTTAATTAACTGGGAAGACGACTGGCCAGGCTACAAAGAAGCATTAAAGATCGTCCAGTTAGGGACTAAAGGAGGAAAATTTTAATTTTAAAATATTCACATAAATTGAAGTTAACTTTTTTGTTCTTCTGTGTGCTTCTTCTTCAGTTTTTGTAACAAAATATGAGATTAATTAATTTCCTAAAAGTCATCAATACAAGGTGGGGGGGGGGGGGGGGATGATTGAACGTTACAACGGTAAACCGTTGCTGTATTTCTTTCTGAAAATTTTACTCTCTAACTTGTCTTTCTTTGTGTGGTGATGATAGGCATATTTACCGATTATTTTTGTGAAAAACAGGTGGTTCGTACGAAAGACACATTGGATATTGCTTGCTTTGAATGGGTTTAGCTTTTAACCTTACTTACACTGCATGTCAAGTAAATGGATGGGGCAAGCCCGAGATCAACGTCATTCGGTATTGATTCGTATAGCTGGAAATGAAGCAGAGAACAAGTTTGTCTAGCTAGATTGTTATTAGTTATTTCTCGTCTGAAGCTGTTCTTTTCGTTTTGTTTAATTTTTGTTTTGTTTTGTTTTGTTTCGTTTGTCGTTTGTTTTGTTGTGTTGTGGTTTTTTTGGGGTGCATATTCTGCAAAGCAACTTTGATTCTGCTAACAACGTTTGTATGTTTTTATTTATTTATTTATTTATTTATATATTTTACTTATTTTTATTTTGCCACACCACAGACAACAATACAAAGATAATGAGTAAAGAAAAAGAGAGAAGAAATGGTGGTAACAGTAGCGAGGAGGCCTAAAGGAAACTGTAGAGTGCAGTTTTGAAAAGAAAATCTGTTCTGCGCTGGTTTGTAGTTACATTTTCTTCACAGCTTACTTGTATGAAGTTCCATAGTTCTAAACACTAAGGTTTTGTGGCTGCAATGTTTAGCTGACTAAAGCTTTCTTCTGTTGTAACATGAAAGTGCATTTCGAAATATGATTACGATATTGTGTCGAATTTCTCTCATATTCCAGCAGTAAATCAGGGGATTGAGAGATGAATTGAGAAACACAAGGGTCGCGGGGAAATACAGATGAATCACATCTACAACGGTATTTGATTCGGACGTTAAAGTGTTAATCCACAAAGTACAAGATACTGGCAAATAACAAACCAAAAATACGAGATAAACGTAAACTGTAGTGATAGCAGATTTTCTCAGCCTCCCAACATTCGCCATTTCATCATTCTGTGCTACTTGGTGGACTTGAATTAAGGGCATCGATTTGATGTGCATGGCGTCGTACGGCTACATAGATCTTGTAATTTAGGAATGTTGTCGTTATTATACAAGCAGCATTAATAATGGCCATAATCACGTTAACAATATTTCCCCGGACCCAAAACCAAACCATTGAAATAATTGCACTCAGCATCCAAATCGAAATCACCACAGCAACAACACGCTTGTGAGTCACAAGTTCCTGGTATCTGAGATGAAGATGAATGGCCAAGAATCTGTCTGCACTTAGAGCCATTGCACCAAATAATGAAGCAAAAGCAAATAAATTTGCCGTGATGTACCATGCGATGAATACGTTTTCAGAGTTTTGTTCCAGCTCCAGCTCCAAGACAAGATGGCCAGTGTATAAAGGTTGGACAAATAAACCGACACCTAGATCAGAAACACCCAGACTTAGACTGGTTTGCAGTTCTATTACATTTTCTACGTGGCTTTTTTCTTGCAAACTTACCTGAAGCCAACTTCAGTTGTAACATGAAAATGCATTTCGAAATATGTTTATGATCTTGTGTCGAATTTCTCTCATTTTCCAGCAGTAAATCAAAGGGTTGAGAGATGAATTGAGACACACCAGTGTCAAAAAGTAACGTCCAGCGTCGGTATGTGGTATGGCTGATTCTTGGCTTCCATCGGCAACCCTCCAACAGGTTTGTGGCATATAACAAATCAAAAACACAAGATAAACGTAAGCTGCTGTAAAAGCAGATTTTTTCAGCCTTCTAACATTTACCATTTCTTTATTTTGTGTTACGTGGTGGACTTGAAGGGCTTGGATTTGATTTGCATGGCGTCGTATGGCTACGTATATCTTGAAATTAAAAATTGTAGTGGTTATTATACAAGGAGTCGAAACAACGCCCATAATCACCTTAAAAATATTTCCTAGGTTCCAATAATCATACATTGAACTGATAATTGCACTCAACACCCAAGTTGAAATTACCGCAGCAACAACAGGCTTGTGAGTCACAAGTTCCTGGTATCTGAGATGAAGATAAATGGCCAAGAATCTATCAGCACTTAAAGACCTGACACCAAAGAACGAAGCAAAAGTAAATACAAATCCTGTGATGCGGTAAGCGATGGACGTGGCATTAAAGGTTTGATTGTTCTCATGCAATGTATAGGAGTGTAAAGTATTGACGAGTCAAATTAGTCAATGCGTCATGAGTCATGAGTCCATGATTCAATGAGTCACATCTGAAAAAATAAAATTTCGGTAAAAGCAATAAAATTAAGCATCACTTTTATTTATTTTGTTTGCTTGCTTAATAGTATGGATTGTCTGGTGGTTTAAATGGTCCTTAAAGGGTGGCTGGGAAGGCTATTCTTCGAGGCATGCAAGTAGTCTGACAAACATAAACAAAAACATATACGTTCTAAAAAGGTTCGTTATCAAGTGACGACCTCAACGAAGAGGAGCATTTAGAGACAAAATATTATGGTAGCCTTGTAGTGCGGAGTTTAAGGGGTTTACAACCCCTCCCCACCCACACAACACACCCTTCTCTCCTCGAAGGGCCTCTTTCGAGTAGGAACAGGAATAAAATGAGGAGACTAGACTAGACACTAGAATGAGCAAAAAATAAGGAGAGTAATTGGAAAGGGGACACCCTAACTCTAAATACCTCTTTCTCGCCCTTCCTACTGTCCCACCCGCCACTGCTTTCTCATATCCAGCTTTAGTAGTTTTGGCCACTTTTGTCTTCCATCAACCGAGATTTCCCCATTATTAGGAAGAACAGTGACTTTGTATTTATTGTCTATTTGTATTTGCTGGTACATTTAAGTTTTAATATGCTTTGTACAGATAAAGGGTCATTTCAGTTTGGCAGCCAAAGGAAAGGTATTAATAATCAACAGTAATAACTTAATAATGTTACTAAGGTCTATCAATCTGTTGAATAGCTTTTGAAGTACTGGGCTTCCTCAAACTTACGAATAATTAGAATTTCCTTGGAGAGTGGACTTGAATTAAAATTGGATACCTTGTTCGGCGTAAACTTCAAAGCACGCACCCAAACAGTTATTTTGAACGTATCATGCCTTCAACAAATTCGAATTCCTTTAACTAAACTATCGAAAATCGTTTATCATGACAAATCTTACTCGTTTGAGACTGATTTTGGTTGATTTATCAGGTTTAATAAAAAAAAAAACATATTTGAAACAAAATGTCCTTTTCTTTAAAGAAAGTCGTTTCAAGTGTCAACAATACAAAGCTATTGTGCTTCCTTTTGTGAAGTCTTTCGTGTTGTTTCAAATGCAAATTACTCGACAGTAATATTAGCGAATGAAATGTGCTACTGCAGTTAAAATCTATTCCACAAAACAATGCCTAAAAAGGATTTCATTCGACTGGAAGACCAGAAAAATCCGATAAAACAACGCCCCGACTTAAAATCTATACGTCAGAAAAGCCTTTGGGCTAAAATAAGCATGTCTAAGCATATGGACAAGGATTTCACTTACCTTACGCTTCGCTGATTTGTCCGCCATTTTTGGGTTGGAAGACAAATCTCAGATCTTTTTATGAAAAACTGCTGATCCGATCTACTGACTCATGACTCATGACTCATTGACTCATTTGACTCATACAACATCCGTTCTCAATGTATAGAGGTTGGACTATTAAACCAACACCGAGAACAGAAACAGCCAGACTCAAGAGCAATGTTTTTAAAGGGTTTGATAACGAAGAAGTTTTTCTTATCGCATGTATTGTGATACTGTCTAACATGATGGCTGTATAAGATAAGAAAGCATTGATGACGCAGTTAGCGATGTACGAAGAAGAGAGGTCCTTAGCTTCTTGCATTGTTGACTTAAGTATATAACTATGAGAGCAAGGTTTGGATGAAAAAAGTACGCGACAGTAGTGACAGCTTTTGAGGCTTTGTCTCCACAGAAATAGATGATCTTGACAAATTCAAAACGATTTTTTCGAGCTGATGTGGAAGAACCAGGTGGTTAAATTACGATGTTCCACGCTGCAAAATCAGTTCAGTCTTCGTATTGGGGGCGGGGGGGGGGGGGGGCAATACTGAGCTCCTGTTCACGTCCAATGATACTTAAATCAACAGAATTTATACATCGCTGGAAAATGACGCAGAAAAAAAACTGGTAGCTAGTTGGAACTAAACTCAAACATTGCTTGACGTGAATGCTGACCTGAATAAGTTGTATACTAATCTTTTGGTCTTTTGAAGCTTGTGCCTAAGACAGGTGTCCTAGTTGCTGACATCAAAATAATGTTTGCCTGCTATGAATATTAATGTTTGTCCCCTGGCCAGGCCACAAGGAAGCATTAGAGATCTTCCTGTAAGGTACTGAAGCAGGAATTTTTAATAAACAAATTGTGTGTGCCTATGAAAAATTACAGACAGGCTGGTTCAAAAAAGAGTACTCAAGAGAATCCCGATTGATACCAGTAGCCGGTCTTAATATACCGTTCCTCTTTTTCTTCCTCAAATGCTTTCTCTATACCTCGTAACTTTTGCGATTGATGTAGGGATAAATATATCAGACATTTAAAAAGCACGACGCATTGTTTGAGCTTTGAATACATGTTTCAGATACTTCAGTATCCATCGTCAGTTTAAGGTTGTTTACAGATTTGAAACTATGCAAAATGTTGATGAAAAAGAATCGTTAACTGTAAAATGAAAAAAATGTAGCTAATTACTAAAAACGTGATGCAAATACAAAACTGTGAAAATATTGCATAATACCTGGGGATACATCAAAATTAGCTGATTGCACATAACATGATGCGGATGCAAATGTGTGAAAATATTACATAATACTTAAGGGATACAACGAAATACATTAATCATAGGAATATATAATATCAGGAGACATAATCGGGGACGGAGGCCGTAAGCGTGGGGTCCACGCAGCCCCATCGAAAAAGACAAATGTGCTATTTTTAGAGAAAATTGCGCCACCCTCAACGTCATAAACGCGCGTGGGTACACGCAAATTTACGTACAACGAGGGCGTGCTGGATATGAAAGCGCAGGGCCAAGATGCATATGGTTATAATTATTTGATATCCAGTATACCGAAAACGCAATCACTAATTGCTATAAAATCAAGAAAGAGAAAAAAAAGAGAGAGAAACTCCGAACTCCGATCGCGATCACATGACTGACCGAAAAAGGCGCCAAAACCTTGCGAAGCGTTTATATACAGGGTTACTTTGCGGAGCTAAATAAATCAATGAAACTGCTCTGAAGTGAACGTACAAGCACAAGGTTTGGGAAAAATCTTCCAAGTATGGGCTCTGAAATGTGGTACGTATTTGATTTTTCCTGAAAAATTGTTGCAATCGTCGTTCAAAGCGGATTGAAGCTGTACGATCTCATCGTTCTGGCTGCGGGAGTTCAAATGAACGAGTTTGTAATCGCTCCGTTCGCACAACGCTGACAACGGAACCATCATGTGTTTGTTTGATCGAACTGAAGATAGAATTTAAATATTTTAGCTTGAACGATAATTTCTATGCAGCTCACTGAAACAAGACTACGGAGGTGAGGAACATTAGAATTCACCATCTTACTTTTTTAAACGCAAACCACAAAACGCGGTTGTTCTCAGTTTAGAGCCCGCCGACGGAATGGTAAAAACAACACTCAAACAACTGTGAAAGCGATTGAACGTATTTTACATGGCATCCGACTTGTGTCTAAATGTCTGGAGCTGCTCAAGGGAACACAGATAGAGCTACAGCTAGTACAGGTAAACCAGTGTCAATTTTGCGTGGTGTAGCCAAAAAATGTCGCCTTTTCTTGTACTGAATTTGTTCAATGCTTGTTGTTTAGACTGCTGCATGATTTTTGTACTGACTCGCCATAAAAGTGTGACAATTTTTATTAAATGCTTCTTTCCCATTTTACTGTGCTTTATTTTGTTTTGTCTCGATATTTCGGAGTCAAAGCCTTCCGTATAAAACCTCCTGTTTGTGAAATTTTAAGAACAAGTGATTGACTTGACGATGAAAGAAATCGTAAACACAGCGCTAAATGCTTAAATTTCTATTTCTACCGTTTCTTCTTGTCCTAAGAAATGAAGAACTCTGAAACAACTTAGATTTGTGTCTCAGTGACGTTCAGTTGTAATTTCTCCTTAATTTAGCTTCGATGCAAAGTGATTTTCCTCGCCGGGTTGCTGGCGAAGAAAAAAATTAAGCTCACTCTAGAAGTCGTTGAAACCCTCGCCACGTCCACTGCGCTATGTATCCCTTCTAGGTTCGTAAATTGCCCAGAAAGTAATATTCAGTACAAGGGCAGCATGGAATTTCACTTCATCTTTCTCCTTCTCATCCACGGAAGTAGTTTTTTCTTCTTGGTGTTTTTCCAGTTTTCTATTTTGTCGACGATTGATAACGCACCGCGAGAGCATTTGATTGAAAGTAAAGCGTGCTTTTCGCTATTCTTTGTCTTCATTAACATCTCGGCCATTTCGGTAAAGGCGGGAATTATTTCAGAAAACATACGCTGAGAAATCTCGGCAAACGTTTTCTTTACTGATTCGGTATTTGAATTTATGTTACTAATGTTTTTGCAGTGCAAAAAGTGAAAATGATTTATCAGTGTGTAACTTTTCTTCACAACGTGCTTGGAGGTTCATATTACAGTCTTTGCGGCTGCCCTTCAATCTCTACGTCCTCAGAGGAAATATATTTTCCGGATGTATTCCGTTTTCCTGCCTGATTCGCCTTCAACTGTTTTTTTCGTAGTTCGACGCCTTTTTTGCCCGCAAAACGTTTCTTCCGTCTAACGGGGAAATCCTCGTCCGACATGTCCGACGCATCTTCGCCACAGGATTTGCCAGAGTCAGATTTTTGCCAGAGAAAAATCACTTCGCCAGAGTCACTATCCAGAAAGTTCTCCCCAAGGGCTTGCCTCAAATTGGGAAGTGACACTGATGACAGAAATTGAATTTCTTCATCTCCAAGGAAAGTAATTTCTGACGCCATTTTGTTTGTTTTTCTTTGTGCAGAGTCCTCGCAACAGACACGCGCGATGGCGCAATTTTTTCTAAAAATAGCACATTTGTCTTTTTCGATGGGGCCAACGCCACTACTGAAAATGGTACTTAGTTACGGTCTCCGTCCCCGATTATGGCTCCTGATAATATGAAACAAAAGTAACGTAGCGATGATTACAAGGAAAACTAAAGGTCGGCACACACGAGGGGACTAAACAATAGTTGCGGGGACGAGTCCCTTGAAGGGTTTAAAAAACTAGCAAATTTAGGGCGCTTTAACGGAAATTCGCCGAAATGTGGAGACGAAAAATAAAGCGATCCTCAACAGTGAAACCCAATTTACTAAATTAACCACAAAGGTTGAAATAAATCAAATGCAAACCGGCTCATACCTCGTGTGGTTCATCAGTGTTTGTCATTTGCAGTTTCGATAAAGTTTTTTCTCCAATGTCCTATATTGCTGATACAGAAGCGTAAAAAGACAACTGTTCGATCAAGACTCCCAATACAGACAAGGTCTGAACTGGAAAAAAAGTAAAAGATCCCATGAAATATTTTCATTTGGTCGCAGGGACTTGTCCCACGAACAGTTCACACGAAGGGACCTGAGCATAGTTTGTGGGACTAGCCCCGGGACTGGTCCCACGAATTCAAACTTGGCCCTGCGACTACATTTTTTGACTAAAATGGGTAGTTCACACGAAGAAACTTGGTCCCCGGGACTTCAAAGTCGCAGGGACCAGTCGCAGGGACCAGTCCCCTCGTGTGTGACGACCTTAAAGTAGGGAGTGTTACTTAGTAAATTATCAAAGTGTGTTAAATTTAGTTTCCCTTGTATATCATCGCTATTTTTCTGCCCTTTTTCATACCAGGCTGTACGTGAACGAGTGATCGCCCCGCTAGTTATGTATTCATATTCCTTTTCATACTCAATCTTCAAGTTTTCAAGTTCATTTTGGTTTGCTATAGTTAGGAGTTCAGCTGCTTTTTCCTCAGCTAGTTTCAATTTGTTCTCAATCAGATTCATTCTTTCCCTGCGTTACTTTGCTTTTACCTTGCTATACTGGATAGTCTCTTTCCGTATGTTATATTTTATCCAGTCCCACTGATTATAACCGATTATAACTAATCTTGGTAAGCCAAATAGGAATTCAGTCTGTTATTAATTTTAAATATGCTTCATCGTCCAAAAGACTATATATTATTAAACTTCCAAAAATAAGAGGGACCGTGACTTGTGTCACTTCTACTATCAAGGTCTAGTGTTATTGCGGAGTGATCAGTTTTAATTGCGGTTATAATGTCTGACTTATTTGTGTCATCCTGCAGGGAGTCGCTAATTAACCAGAAATCCAGTCTTCATTGGATTAAAGGGTTTTTCTGTCTCCAGGTGAAACGTTTTTTGGTGGGATTTCTTACTCTGCAAATGTCAGTCACGTCATATTTCAATATGATGTCTTCGAGACTCTTAACAGAATTCTTTATAGAAGGTTTCCATCCTGAGCAGTCCAAGTTGAGTTTAAAAGTAACATTGAAGTCCCCACCTAGTGGTACCTATAATCTGATTGCGATATTTTCTCTTCTATGAGACATGCAATTTTATCAAAAAATTGGATCTGTTCACACGGCTTTGTAGGCGAATAAATATTAACTAGCAAAAAAAGGGAAATCCTGGATCAAGGCATCTAGGATTATAAAATTTTCCATTTCATCTCATTGCACTGGTCTAATTAGAAAATCCAAACCTTCTCTGATCAAAGTAAGAGTGCCTTTCCTATGCGAGGTTCCATGAGTAAAGAACAAGTCTCCTCTCCACTGTTTCCTCCATTGGTTCTCTAGCTCCTCTGTGCTATAAGTTTCCTGAAGAAAATAGATATCTGCATTTTGTTTTCCTAGCCAATTAGATATGCATTTTATTTTTTCAAAGGTGCGAATACCTCTGACTTCATTCTCTTGGACTTACGCATTCTATCCAATTTCTTTTACGATATATGCCCATACTTAATTATTTATTCATACCCTCTCGTATTATCCCTTATGTAAACTAACAATAAGTTTCAATAGAGCACATTCATCGCTGCAATTTGCAACAAATAAATCAAACCTTTATTTAAGTGTCTATGCAAGTATCTTCACAGCTTATTGGGGACACTAATTACAAACTTAACACTAAAATACTTATTCTGAAAACAAACTATGACCTTAGTAATAGGAAAGCGCTGAGATTTATACTGTCGTTATAACAGGAAAAAAAAATCTACGTCATCCTCTGCATGTGTGCCTCGTTCACCTCTGACTATCAAACGTATTCAAGAAAACCCTGATTGATCCACGCTTTCTTGGTAAAACCGACCCCGTAATTCTTCCTGAAATGTTAACTCCTCATTTGTTTTTTTGGATAATTTTAGTGACAATGCAGTAAATTTAGAACCCTTCTTTTTGTGAAAAACAGGTGGTTCCGATATAACACTTAAACGACTATTTGGTTTGAATGACTACGTTTTATAACCTTCATTAAATTAATTGTACATGCAGAGTTCAAAACAAGAATGATATCGGAAACAGATGAAAAAGGATTTTGTTTGCAGGCTTAATTGCTGTCAGTTTTGTATTTTATGCTTGTGCCAATTTCGCATATTTTAATTTTATCCTGCTAATTATACACATAATACTTATATATGTGTTGAAAAGAATTCATTTATAATAAAAATGTGCCGATTTAGCTTCAGTAGACTTTAAAAACAAATCTTTTCCTGACTTTTGCACTATACAATTTCTACGTGGTTTGGAAGTTCCACAGTTTTGATGTTTCAACATAGGGTCGACTTAACAAAAGAAAGGATATTCAATTGCTTTAGCTTTTGTCGGTGCATTGTCTCCATTGTTAAGATAGATTAAGCGTTCTTTAGTTGCAACATAAAGATCGCAGCATTACGAAAACCGTCTATGACATTGTGTCGAATGTCTCTCATATTCCAACAGTAAATTAAAGGGTTGGGAGATGAATTGAGGAACACCAGTGTCACAGTGCAAAGGTTAACCATGTATATAACGCTATTAATTCTTGATTCAAACTTAAGAGCGTTAATCCACAAAATACAAGTTTCTGGCAAATAACAAACCAAAAACACAAGATAGACGTACACTGTGGTGACTCCAGATTTTCTCAGCCTCCCAACATTCGCCCTTTCTTCATTCTGTGCTTCTTGTTGTACTTGAAAAGCTTGAATTTGATTTGTGTGGCGTCGTACGGCTACATATATTTTGTAGTTCAGAAATGTTGTGGTTATTACACAAGCAGCCGCAATAATGGCCCCAATCGTGATGAAAATAATTTCTGGGTCCAAAACACAGCCAACAAAAGAATTGCACTAAACACCCAAATTGAAATCACCACAGCAACAACACGCTTGCGAGTCACAAGTTCCTGGTATCTGAGATGAAGATAAATGGCCAAGAATCTGTCTGCACTTAAAGAAACCACGCCCACGAACGAAGCTAGAGGAAATAAATCTGCCGTGATGGAGAATGCGATGCGAATGGCGTCAAAAGCTAGCTTGTTTTCATTATTTTGTTTCAACCCCATTACAAGATATGCGATGTAAAAAGGTTGGACTAATAAGCCAACACTGAGATCAGAAACAGCCAGACTCAAGAGCAATGTTTTTAAAGGCTTTGGTAACGAGGAAGTTTTTCTTATCGCATGTATTGTGATACTGTTCAACATGATGGCTGTATAAGATGAGAAGGCATTGAAGACGCAGTTAGCGATGTACGACGGATGGAGTTCTGTAGCTTCTTTCAGTGTTAAGTGTATAACTAAACCAAAGAGGGGACTGATTCAAAAAGGCTTTTGATAGTTGGCACTCTTCACGCTTTCTCTTTGCAGGAATAGTAGATCTTGAAAAATCAAAACGCTGTTACCCGCTCTTTCTAAAGAACCATATGGTTCAACCACGATGTGCCTTATCACAAAGTTCGTTCATACAACTTACTGGACAGGCATCTCTGAGCTGCTGTTCACCGATCCAATAAAATTTAAAACAACAGCAACGCTTCCAATGGTCTGGAAACAAAATTGTTAGTGGACTTAGAAGCTAGATGCTTGATCTTAACACAAGTGTCAGTTGAACGCTGAAATATTCACGATATTGTGAAACATTGTGCCTGAAGCAGATGTCCCAACCCTTCTCATCAAAACTTTTTCTTGGATTTGCATGTGTCTTTAGTTATGTGAATATGAATAGCCAGGCTACAAATAAGCATTAACTCGTCCAGTTAGGGACTGAAGCAGGAAAACTCAATTTAAAAACATCCACGAAATTGAAGGTTAATTCCTTTGTTTTCTTCTGTGTGCCTCTTTCAGTTTTTGTGACAAAATATAAGCTTCGTATTCACTAGCAGGTATCAATTCGAGAAAAAACGGTCAAAAGTTATAATGGTAAACTGTTTCCGTTTTTTTTTTCGTCGGGATTTTTTTCGTAACTTGCCGTTTTTTCGAGGATAAGCATATCAAGCGACCATTTTTCTTTGTGCAAAACAGGTGGTTCCGACATAAAACACTTCGATAATAATTTGGTTTGAATGGGATCAGTTTGTAAACTCACTGGGATGGATGGGACACGCCGAGTTCAGAAGAAACATTCTTAGAGCAGGAACGGCATGTAGCAAAGAGTGATTTTCGTTTCTGTAGACTTGTTATCAGATTTTTTCTTGCCTGTGCTTGTTCTTTTTGCATACTAGGTCAGAATCCTGCTAATGGTAACATATATTCGGAAGTTGTTGTTTGCGCTGAATAAGGCCGGTAACGCTCGCTACAATTCCAGTAGAGTCCAGTTTTAGAAAGAAAATGTGTTCATGGCTGGTTTGCAGTTGCATTTTCTAAAGATGTCTTATTTCTAGAAAGTTTCCCCACCCTGCATATATAGCTCGCGTATTTCTATATTACATATAAAGGTTGGACCAATACACCAACCAACACCGAGATCAGAAACAGCCAGACTTAAGAGTAATGTTTTTAAAGGTTTTGGTAGCGACGAAGTATATGACAGTATATAGGTAGGGAGAAATAGATTGATTTTGAAAAATTCAAAACGCATCTTTTGAAATTATGTTTGAGAACCAGATGTTCCACGCTGCAAAATTCGTTCAAACAGCGCATTGGGCAAGCATCGATGAGCTGTTGTTCACATCCAATAAAACAAATACATGCAGTAGCATCCCTGCGAACGGCGTGGGAAACAAAATTTATGGAAGACTTTGGTAGCTCACTTAAGATACTTGCACTTAGCGCAAGAGCACACAAGCGTGGCTTGAACTCTAAATAATGTAGGCTGATCTCACTTCGGTCTATTGAAACATTGGACCTGAAACAGATGAGGGTGCTAATGGGGGTACCCAATTGTCAGTTAACTACTAATTTTTCGTCCAAATGTCAGTTACAAATGTAAACACAGTTTTTACAGTTTTTTTAGCTTAGTTAATTGTTGTAATTAGGCTTTTTAAATGTATATAAATATTTTCCATTTTATATATATTAATTACGTTTTTAGTTAGGCAGGTTAGGTGTCCACAATTAGTAGAGGGGACTTTTCCCCTCAGCTACTACAGTTTTGACACGTTAATAAAGTTATTATTATTATTATTATTATTATTATTATTATTATTATTATTATTATTAATGGTTTTATATATATATATATATATATATATATATATATATATATATATATATAAAGAGTATAATCGCTTTAAAACTGGGGAGTTTTACCGAAGAAGACTTTTGAGAAAAGGTTTTAAAAGGCGGTTTACCGCCATAACTTTCAATCTTGATGTTGGTGAACACTTCTTTTCTCATGAAAAGTGAAAGAAGCACATAGAGGAGCAAAAAAATGACACATAAATTGCGTCTAGTGTCTAGCTCAGTCTCCTACGCAGCCATTTTTTGGCTCGTCACGCCAAAAAAAAAAGGAGTAGGAGACTATACCTTTCTAGACGAGTTCTAATACTTGTTCGATATCTGGCCAGTCATAGTCGGAGAGACATTCAGATCAGTCAAAGTTCTGATGACAAGACCGGGACATCTGTTTGAAGGCACAGGGCTTCAAAAGACCGAAAGAGACCGAAAGAACATTAATACAGCAGAATGTGTAAATTTCAAGCATCTAGCTACCAATTGATCAGTAAATAACTTATTCAGCTCAGCATTCACATCAAGCGGCACTTGAGTTAAGTTCCAAGTAGCTACGGGTTTTGTTTCCCGCGTCGTTTCCAGCGATATATGAATTCTATTGTTTTACGTCAGTTTATTGGATGTGAACAGTAGCACACTGGTGCCTGCCCAATACGAAGATTGAACGAAGTTTGCAGGGTGAAACATCGTAATTTAAGCATCTGGATTTCCACATCAGTTCGAAACAAGCAAAAAATGAAACTTAAATTGCATGTAGTGAAAGTTTTCCTAATTTAAACTTCCTTCTTCCTTGTCCAGTTTAGTCTCCTTTGCAGCCGTTATTTGGTTCGTCACGACGACAAAAAAGAAATGTAGAAGTAGGAGATTAGTCAAAGTTTTGATGACAAGACCGGGACATCTGTTTGAGACCGAAAGCGCATTCTTGAATACAGAGTACAACCGACAGTTGTGTAAATTTCAAGCATCTAGCTACCAATTTGTTTTTCACTTCGTTTTAATATATTTTGTTGTTGCTTTGGACGTGAACAACGCTACTCCGTGTTGCCTACCTAATACGAAGATTGAACGAATTTCATACCCAGAACATTGGGTGGTTTAACCATCTGGTTTTCAGTTCTACATAATTTCGAATTGTGAGTTTCGTATTTTTCAAACTCGAAGTATATTTATAGCGAAGAAAAAGCCTAAAAAGTGTCCACTGAAAACTCAGTTTATTTAGTGCTCTCTTTGACAGTTACTGATACAACGTTGGCACCTAAAAACCTCTATTTAACGTACATCGCTAGTTGCGTCTTCGATGCTTTCCCATCGTATGCAGTCATCGTGTTGAACATTGTCACAATACATGCGGGCAGAAAAACTTCCTCGTTACCAATTCATCGCTCAACCCTTTGATCTACTCCTGGAAAATGAGGCACATTCGACACAATATCATAAACTTACTTCGAAATGCATTTTCATGCGTTACAACGGAAAAAAGGATTCAGCTGAACAATGCACTGACACGTAGGTGTTTTAATAACAAACTTTTTTAAACAAAAAAAAAATTAATTGGACGAGGCTGGCTTTAATGCACTCTTAATTAGTTATAAATAATATACATCTTCGAGCCTAAAAAAGGCTATATTAAGACTTGTTGTGTCACAAGCCAAAAGGAAACATATTACGCCCGTTGACAAATATGCCATAATATGGGGAAATTGCTTCTGTAATATGTCCTTATTAGACACCTCTTTTACTTTCCATTTGTATTTCTCATAAACGAACTGATTTGACCAGACTGTCCGTCTCTAACTTAGAGGGAATTTTATGAATTAAGTGTTTGACAGAAACGGAACAACACCACCCGGACAAAGGATATTTAACAATTATCTAACAAGCGTGGGTTGGATAAACGTTGGATGTGAGGTGACAAATAATAAACGAGGCACGTATTACCGAGTTGGTTATAATTGACTTGTATCCAAAAAAAGTGCGAGTAGAATAGCCGTTTTGTTAAATTCTCAACTTAGTAATCGTTGCTTTCTTATTTTCACGGTGAAAATTTTCGAACGCCGTGGAACTTGCATGAATGACATCTAATTTCCTTAAAAGGTATTATTGCATACCATGCACTTTATGCGAAAATATATTCATTAACGAAACAAGGAGGAGACGCATCCAAACCAGTCTCCTGACACTTCAATCTCCCCGATCATTCTAGCCAACATATGTCGGTCTGCCGCCTTTCCCTACTTCAGGGTAACATAGAAAGCCGTGCAAATCTAGAACAAAAGTCATTTTTCAAATCGCACACTTAATCCGCACGGTATCAACGAACGCTTTTCATTCAACTAATTTATTCTTGAAATTTTGGATTTATCAACTGAGTTGATAAGGTAAATTGGCCACTGTAAAGAGATTGAAAGATGACGTTTCGAGCGTTAGCCCTTCGACAGAGCGAATTCGCACTGACGAAGGGCTAACGCTCGAAACTTTAGCTAGCTTATCTCTTTATCTCTAGCTTAATCTCTTTACGGTGGCCAATTTACTTTATCAACTCAGTTGATAAATCCAAAATTTTGTGTTTCACGTCCCCACCGACGCAGCACCACAGTTTCTATAGAAACCAATCCCCTTACCGTCTAAATCAATCAATCAGAATTTTGCGGCTGCCCGCGGCCGCAGAAATTAAAAAAAAAATATGAAGGTCTGTATCGCAGGGTTCCTCTTCCTTCTCCCCAGTTTCCTTATTTTCCCTTCCACTTCCTAGCTACCCCTACCCCTCCCGTTTATGCCTGTTGCGCAGGCTATGGTGTCTGTAGTAGCGAGATGTATGGAAGGCTAGATTAGACTGTATTCATGCGCGGAAACAAACCTCGTTTTTCTTGCATATTTCTTATCATATATATGTTTTTCGTTTTGAACTCTGTATGTTCCATCCCTCCAATCAATTAATGTATTCATTCATCACCTCTCTCTCATCATTTCTCTCATCGACTTTATCAGTCATGCGCAGCAACAAAATCCTTCTTCATAATCCTTTTCTATCGTATGAACATTTCTCGTTTTGAACTCTGAATGTTCCATCCATCCCATCAATTAATGTGGAGTAAGTTGAAAAACAAAGCCACTCAACCAAGTAACTGAATAATTTTTAAAGAATCATGTAAAAGAACCAGGCCTGTTTTGCGTATAAATGGTCTTTTACTATATAATTTATCGCTATATCAGTCATCGCACAAAATTACGAGGTATAGACGAAGCATTTGAGGGAGAAAAACGGAAACAGTTTATACCGTTATGAGACAAGTGCCAATCGGGTTTTTCTTGAATACTCATTTTTGTACCAGCCTGTCAGTAATTTTTCCTATGCAAACACACGTTGTTTATTAAAAATTCCTGCTTTGGTACCTTACTGGACGATCTTTAATGCTCATTTGTGGCCTGGCCAGTCTTGCACCTTCATTTCAGGAACAAACATTGGGATGAGACAAGCAATTGATGTCAACGACTGGGACACCTGCTTGAAGGACAAGCTCCAAAAGACCGAAGGATCAGAGAACAACTTATTCTGCTCAGCATTCACGCGAAGCGACGCTTGAGTTAAGTTCCAACTTGCTACCAGTTTTGTTTCCGACGTCGTTTCCAGCGATATATGAATTCTATTGTCAGTTTGCGTTTTTATTGGACGGAACAGCAGCTCACTGATGCCTGTCCAGTACGAAGATTGAACGATCTGGATCTTCCACATCAGTTCGGAATAAGCGTTTTGAATTTTTTATAATCAAACGAAATCTGTGAAGACAAAGCCTCAGAAGTAACTAATGCAGTCGCGAGCTTTTTTCGGCCAAACCTGTCTGTCATAGTTTAATACTTCTGAGTTGACAGTGAAACAAGCTAAAGACCAGTCTCTTCTTCGTACATCGCTTATTGCGTCTTGAATGCTTTCTTATCTTATACAGCCATCATGTTAAACATTATCACAATACATGCGATAAGAAAAACTTCCTCGTTATCAAAGCCTTTAAAAACATTGCCTTTGAGTCTGGCTGTTTCTGATCTCCGTGTTGGTTTATTAGCCCAACCTTTTTACATTGCATGTCTTGTTATAGCGTTGCAACAAAACAATGACAACAATCATACTTTTAATGCAACGTCCGTCGCATTTCGCATCACAGGTCTAATATTTACTTTTGCTTCGCTCTTCGGTGTCTTGTCTTTAAGTGCAGACAGATTCTTGGCCATTTATCTTCATCTCAGATACCAGGAACTTGTGACTCACAAGCGTGTTGTTGCTGTGGTGGTTTCAACTTGGTTGTTAAGTGGGATTATTGTTCAATGTATTATTGGAACCCGGATATTTTTAAGGTGATTGCAGGAATTGTTCCCACTGCTTGTATAATAACCACAACATTTTTAAATTTAAATATATACCTAACCGTACGACGCCATGTACATCAAATCCAAACCCTTCAAGTCCACCAAGTAGCACAGAATGAAGAAATGGCAAATGTTGGGAGGCTGAAAAAATCTGCTTTTACAGCAGTTTACGTCTATCTTGTGTTTTTGTTTTGTTATTTGCCACTAATTTGTTGGGGGATTGCCGATGGACCCCCCGAATCAGATACCATACCAAATACCGACCCTGGACTTTACTTTTTGACACTGGTGTATCTCAATTCATCTCTCAACCCTTTGATGTACTGCTGGAAAATGAGACACATTCGACACAATATCATATACATATTTCGAAATGCATTTTCTTGTTACAACTGAAGATAGTTTCAGTTAACTTTGAAGGTTCAGAAATGTGGAACGCCTCAGAAAAAAGCCGTGTAGAAAATGTAATGTAATTGCAAACCAGCCAATAACAGATTTTTCCTAACGACAAATATACACGAAAAAACATCCTTTCCCTCTTCAGCTCCTTCTTTACGCTTCTACTAATCTCGGCTGCCCTCCTGCTTCACAGTAAATTAATAATAATAATAATAATAATAATAATAATAATAATAATAATAATAATAATAACAATAATAATAACAATAATAAATTCAATGATAAAAACTTTAATGTGAAAATCCAGTTAACCTATTTACACTTACTAATAACAATAACAATCCTAAATTTGATCATCAATTAAAAACATAATTAATAAAAATTTCTATGCGCTATTTCTACTATTAAACCAATAGCGCTTAACAAAACTACTCAACTATATAAACTGGCATATCCTAAAAGCTGGACTGGACCCTGGACCCTGGACTCTGGACTCTGGACTCTGGACTCTGGACGCTCCCAAAATTTACCATTTCATTTACCCAAAAAATTTTTTTATCAAATCGTAGAGAAAAGATTGCTTATTTCAACAAGTGTAGTCTCAGCTGCGAAAGCCATATACCAGGGTGCTTTTTTTGGTCCTGAATTTCGCCATTTTTTAGCGTGCGACTATGCTGCTCGAAACGGTTTAATTTTAAAAATCTGTTAAAAATTCTGGTTTCCATTAAATTCAAATTTGACAAAGTAAACGTGACAATGGAATATCCTACTTATACTACATGGCTTTGATATTGATATTTCTGTCTTCACAATTCAAGACGAGTGGTTGATTTAAGTAACACTGTTAAGTCGTTTTTACTCGCTCCCGAGCCATCGGAATGATAAAGTCGTCGTAACGGTAAAATATTTACCGGAATAAACTGAAACTTATATTTTTATAACACTGACATAAAACACTTCGATAATAATTTGGTTTGAATGGGATCAGTTTGTAAACTCACTGGGATGGATGGGACACGCCGAGTTCAGAAGAAACATTCTTAGAGCAGGAACGGCATGTAGCAAAGAGTGATTTTCGTTTCTGTAGACTTGTTATCAGATTTTTTCTTGCCTGTGCTTGTTCTTTTTGCATACTAGGTCAGAATCCTGCTAATGGTAACATATATTCGGAAGTTGTTGTTTGCGCTGAATAAGGCCGGTAACGCTCGCTACAATTCCAGTAGAGTCCAGTTTTAGAAAGAAAATGTGTTCATGGCTGGTTTGCAGTTGCATTTTCTAAAGATGTCTTATTTCTAGAAAGTTTCCCCACCCTGCATATATAGCTCGCGTATTTCTATATTACATATAAAGGTTGGACCAATACACCAACCAACACCGAGATCAGAAACAGCCAGACTTAAGAGTAATGTTTTTAAAGGTTTTGGTAGCGACGAAGTATATGACAGTATATAGGTAGGGAGAAATAGATTGATTTTGAAAAATTCAAAACGCATCTTTTGAAATTATGTTTGAGAACCAGATGTTCCACGCTGCAAAATTCGTTCAAACAGCGCATTGGGCAAGCATCGATGAGCTGTTGTTCACATCCAATAAAACAAATACATGCAGTAGCATCCCTGCGAACGGCGTGGGAAACAAAATTTATGGAAGACTTTGGTAGCTCACTTAAGATACTTGCACTTAGCGCAAGAGCACACAAGCGTGGCTTGAACTCTAAATAATGTAGGCTGATCTCACTTCGGTCTATTGAAACATTGGACCTGAAACAGATGAGGGTGCTAATGGGGGTACCCAATTGTCAGTTAACTACTAATTTTTCGTCCAAATGTCAGTTACAAATGTAAACACAGTTTTTACAGTTTTTTTAGCTTAGTTAATTGTTGTAATTAGGCTTTTTAAATGTATATAAATATTTTCCATTTTATATATATTAATTACGTTTTTAGTTAGGCAGGTTAGGTGTCCACAATTAGTAGAGGGGACTTTTCCCCTCAGCTACTACAGTTTTGACACGTTAATAAAGTTATTATTATTATTATTATTATTATTATTATTATTATTATTATTATTAATGGTTTTATATATATATATATATATATATATATATATATATATAAAGAGTATAATCGCTTTAAAACTGGGGAGTTTTACCGAAGAAGACTTTTGAGAAAAGGTTTTAAAAGGCGGTTTACCGCCATAACTTTCAATCTTGATGTTGGTGAACACTTCTTTTCTCATGAAAAGTGAAAGAAGCACATAGAGGAGCAAAAAAATGACACATAAATTGCGTCTAGTGTCTAGCTCAGTCTCCTACGCAGCCATTTTTTGGCTCGTCACGCCAAAAAAAAAAGGAGTAGGAGACTATACCTTTCTAGACGAGTTCTAATACTTGTTCGATATCTGGCCAGTCATAGTCGGAGAGACATTCAGATCAGTCAAAGTTCTGATGACAAGACCGGGACATCTGTTTGAAGGCACAGGGCTTCAAAAGACCGAAAGAGACCGAAAGAACATTAATACAGCAGAATGTGTAAATTTCAAGCATCTAGCTACCAATTGATCAGTAAATAACTTATTCAGCTCAGCATTCACATCAAGCGGCACTTGAGTTAAGTTCCAAGTAGCTACGGGTTTTGTTTCCCGCGTCGTTTCCAGCGATATATGAATTCTATTGTTTTACGTCAGTTTATTGGATGTGAACAGTAGCACACTGGTGCCTGCCCAATACGAAGATTGAACGAAGTTTGCAGGGTGAAACATCGTAATTTAAGCATCTGGATTTCCACATCAGTTCGAAACAAGCAAAAAATGAAACTTAAATTGCATGTAGTGAAAGTTTTCCTAATTTAAACTTCCTTCTTCCTTGTCCAGTTTAGTCTCCTTTGCAGCCGTTATTTGGTTCGTCACGACGACAAAAAAGAAATGTAGAAGTAGGAGATTAGTCAAAGTTTTGATGACAAGACCGGGACATCTGTTTGAGACCGAAAGCGCATTCTTGAATACAGAGTACAACCGACAGTTGTGTAAATTTCAAGCATCTAGCTACCAATTTGTTTTTCACTTCGTTTTAATATATTTTGTTGTTGCTTTGGACGTGAACAACGCTACTCCGTGTTGCCTACCTAATACGAAGATTGAACGAATTTCATACCCAGAACATTGGGTGGTTTAACCATCTGGTTTTCAGTTCTACATAATTTCGAATTGTGAGTTTCGTATTTTTCAAACTCGAAGTATATTTATAGCGAAGAAAAAGCCTAAAAAGTGTCCACTGAAAACTCAGTTTATTTAGTGCTCTCTTTGACAGTTACTGATACAACGTTGGCACCTAAAAACCTCTATTTAACGTACATCGCTAGTTGCGTCTTCGATGCTTTCCCATCGTATGCAGTCATCGTGTTGAACATTGTCACAATACATGCGGGCAGAAAAACTTCCTCGTTACCAATTCATCGCTCAACCCTTTGATCTACTCCTGGAAAATGAGGCACATTCGACACAATATCATAAACTTACTTCGAAATGCATTTTCATGCGTTACAACGGAAAAAAGGATTCAGCTGAACAATGCACTGACACGTAGGTGTTTTAATAACAAACTTTTTTAAACAAAAAAAAAATTAATTGGACGAGGCTGGCTTTAATGCACTCTTAATTAGTTATAAATAATATACATCTTCGAGCCTAAAAAAGGCTATATTAAGACTTGTTGTGTCACAAGCCAAAAGGAAACATATTACGCCCGTTGACAAATATGCCATAATATGGGGAAATTGCTTCTGTAATATGTCCTTATTAGACACCTCTTTTACTTTCCATTTGTATTTCTCATAAACGAACTGATTTGACCAGACTGTCCGTCTCTAACTTAGAGGGAATTTTATGAATTAAGTGTTTGACAGAAACGGAACAACACCACCCGGACAAAGGATATTTAACAATTATCTAACAAGCGTGGGTTGGATAAACGTTGGATGTGAGGTGACAAATAATAAACGAGGCACGTATTACCGAGTTGGTTATAATTGACTTGTATCCAAAAAAAGTGCGAGTAGAATAGCCGTTTTGTTAAATTCTCAACTTAGTAATCGTTGCTTTCTTATTTTCACGGTGAAAATTTTCGAACGCCGTGGAACTTGCATGAATGACATCTAATTTCCTTAAAAGGTATTATTGCATACCATGCACTTTATGCGAAAATATATTCATTAACGAAACAAGGAGGAGACGCATCCAAACCAGTCTCCTGACACTTCAATCTCCCCGATCATTCTAGCCAACATATGTCGGTCTGCCGCCTTTCCCTACTTCAGGGTAACATAGAAAGCCGTGCAAATCTAGAACAAAAGTCATTTTTCAAATCGCACACTTAATCCGCACGGTATCAACGAACGCTTTTCATTCAACTAATTTATTCTTGAAATTTTGGATTTATCAACTGAGTTGATAAGGTAAATTGGCCACTGTAAAGAGATTGAAAGATGACGTTTCGAGCGTTAGCCCTTCGACAGAGCGAATTCGCACTGACGAAGGGCTAACGCTCGAAACTTTAGCTAGCTTATCTCTTTATCTCTAGCTTAATCTCTTTACGGTGGCCAATTTACTTTATCAACTCAGTTGATAAATCCAAAATTTTGTGTTTCACGTCCCCACCGACGCAGCACCACAGTTTCTATAGAAACCAATCCCCTTACCGTCTAAATCAATCAATCAGAATTTTGCGGCTGCCCGCGGCCGCAGAAATTAAAAAAAAAATATGAAGGTCTGTATCGCAGGGTTCCTCTTCCTTCTCCCCAGTTTCCTTATTTTCCCTTCCACTTCCTAGCTACCCCTACCCCTCCCGTTTATGCCTGTTGCGCAGGCTATGGTGTCTGTAGTAGCGAGATGTATGGAAGGCTAGATTAGACTGTATTCATGCGCGGAAACAAACCTCGTTTTTCTTGCATATTTCTTATCATATATATGTTTTTCGTTTTGAACTCTGTATGTTCCATCCCTCCAATCAATTAATGTATTCATTCATCACCTCTCTCTCATCATTTCTCTCATCGACTTTATCAGTCATGCGCAGCAACAAAATCCTTCTTCATAATCCTTTTCTATCGTATGAACATTTCTCGTTTTGAACTCTGAATGTTCCATCCATCCCATCAATTAATGTGGAGTAAGTTGAAAAACAAAGCCACTCAACCAAGTAACTGAATAATTTTTAAAGAATCATGTAAAAGAACCAGGCCTGTTTTGCGTATAAATGGTCTTTTACTATATAATTTATCGCTATATCAGTCATCGCACAAAATTACGAGGTATAGACGAAGCATTTGAGGGAGAAAAACGGAAACAGTTTATACCGTTATGAGACAAGTGCCAATCGGGTTTTTCTTGAATACTCATTTTTGTACCAGCCTGTCAGTAATTTTTCCTATGCAAACACACGTTGTTTATTAAAAATTCCTGCTTTGGTACCTTACTGGACGATCTTTAATGCTCATTTGTGGCCTGGCCAGTCTTGCACCTTCATTTCAGGAACAAACATTGGGATGAGACAAGCAATTGATGTCAACGACTGGGACACCTGCTTGAAGGACAAGCTCCAAAAGACCGAAGGATCAGAGAACAACTTATTCTGCTCAGCATTCACGCGAAGCGACGCTTGAGTTAAGTTCCAACTTGCTACCAGTTTTGTTTCCGACGTCGTTTCCAGCGATATATGAATTCTATTGTCAGTTTGCGTTTTTATTGGACGGAACAGCAGCTCACTGATGCCTGTCCAGTACGAAGATTGAACGATCTGGATCTTCCACATCAGTTCGGAATAAGCGTTTTGAATTTTTTATAATCAAACGAAATCTGTGAAGACAAAGCCTCAGAAGTAACTAATGCAGTCGCGAGCTTTTTTCGGCCAAACCTGTCTGTCATAGTTTAATACTTCTGAGTTGACAGTGAAACAAGCTAAAGACCAGTCTCTTCTTCGTACATCGCTTATTGCGTCTTGAATGCTTTCTTATCTTATACAGCCATCATGTTAAACATTATCACAATACATGCGATAAGAAAAACTTCCTCGTTATCAAAGCCTTTAAAAACATTGCCTTTGAGTCTGGCTGTTTCTGATCTCCGTGTTGGTTTATTAGCCCAACCTTTTTACATTGCATGTCTTGTTATAGCGTTGCAACAAAACAATGACAACAATCATACTTTTAATGCAACGTCCGTCGCATTTCGCATCACAGGTCTAATATTTACTTTTGCTTCGCTCTTCGGTGTCTTGTCTTTAAGTGCAGACAGATTCTTGGCCATTTATCTTCATCTCAGATACCAGGAACTTGTGACTCACAAGCGTGTTGTTGCTGTGGTGGTTTCAACTTGGTTATTAAGTGGGATTATTGTTCAATGTATTATTGGAACCCGGATATTTTTAAGGTGATTGCAGGAATTGTTCCCACTGCTTGTATAATAACCACAACATTTTTAAATTTAAATATATACCTAACCGTACGACGCCATGTACATCAAATCCAAACCCTTCAAGTCCACCAAGTAGCACAGAATGAAGAAATGGCAAATGTTGGGAGGCTGAAAAAATCTGCTTTTACAGCAGTTTACGTCTATCTTGTGTTTTTGTTTTGTTATTTGCCACTAATTTGTTGGGGGATTGCCGATGGACCCCCCGAATCAGATACCATACCAAATACCGACCCTGGGCTTTACTTTTTGACACTGGTGTATCTCAATTCATCTCTCAACCCTTTGATGTACTGCTGGAAAATGAGACACATTCGACACAATATCATATACATATTTCGAAATGCATTTTCTTGTTACAACTGAAGATAGTTTCAGTTAACTTTGAAGGTTCAGAAATGTGGAACGCCTCAGAAAAAAGCCGTGTAGAAAATGTAATGTAATTGCAAACCAGCCAATAACAGATTTTTCCTAACGACAAATATACACGAAAAAACATCCTTTCCCTCTTCAGCTCCTTCTTTACGCTTCTACTAATCTCGGCTGCCCTCCTGCTTCACAGTAAATTAATAATAATAATAATAATAATAATAATAATAATAATAATAATAATAATAATAACAATAATAATAACAATAATAAATTCAATGATAAAAACTTTAATGTGAAAATCCAGTTAACCTATTTACACTTACTAATAACAATAACAATCCTAAATTTGATCATCAATTAAAAACATAATTAATAAAAATTTCTATGCGCTATTTCTACTATTAAACCAATAGCGCTTAACAAAACTACTCAACTATATAAACTGGCATATCCTAAAAGCTGGACTGGACCCTGGACCCTGGACTCTGGACTCTGGACTCTGGACTCTGGACGCTCCCAAAATTTACCATTTCATTTACCCAAAAAATTTTTTTATCAAATCGTAGAGAAAAGATTGCTTATTTCAACAAGTGTAGTCTCAGCTGCGAAAGCCATATACCAGGGTGCTTTTTTTGGTCCTGAATTTCGCCATTTTTTAGCGTGCGACTATGCTGCTCGAAACGGTTTAATTTTAAAAATCTGTTAAAAATTCTGGTTTCCATTAAATTCAAATTTGACAAAGTAAACGTGACAATGGAATATCCTACTTATACTACATGGCTTTGATATTGATATTTCTGTCTTCACAATTCAAGACGAGTGGTTGATTTAAGTAACACTGTTAAGTCGTTTTTACTCGCTCCCGAGCCATCGGAATGATAAAGTCGTCGTAACGGTAAAATATTTACCGGAATAAACTGAAACTTATATTTTTATAAATGTTTTTAGAAGACCTTTATTGTGACAAAGTTTGGCAGTTTTCGATTTTTCTATCTTGCACGGTCCTAGGTGAAAGTTACGGGTAGGCGCTCTTAAGACGTGTTGTGTCACAAGCGAAAAGGAAACATATTACGCCCAGTTTGTCTTTATAAGCTACCCTTGTAAATCCGAGGTGAAATAAAGGTGATGTTGTTGTTGTTGTTGTCAGCTGACAAATATGCCATAATACGGGGAAATTGCCTCGGTAATATGTGCTTATTAAACACCTGTTTTACTTTCCATTTGTTTTTCTCGTAAACGCATCGGTTTGACCAGACTGAATGTCTCTAACTTAGTGGGACTTTTATAATTAATTGTTTGACAGAAAGGGAACAACACCACCCGGACAAAGGGTATTTAACAATTGTTTTAAGAGCGTGGGTTGGATAAGCGTTGGATGTGAGGTGATAAATAATAAACGAGGCACTTGTGTAAACTAGCAGTAACCAATGGTCAGGAAGTGCGGGTATACCTCTGTTTAGTAATTGAATAGTGGGTGTGTAGCATGAGATAGTAAACGCGAGTAACCTTTTTAGGTCCAGTATCAACAGAGGAAATCGCGACGGAATTATGAACGTGGACATCGAATTGAACTATACAGTAAACAAGCCTCACATTCAACTGAACAATTATTTTATTTCAAAGAAGAACAATTGCTTAGATTTAATACAGTGAAAAAAGTAGCAAGTGACAACGTTCCACTGAGCCACCAGGACTGGGACGAACAATGGCCGCGTAAAGACGCGTTTCGCGAACGGCCGCAAAACTTTCATTTTTCACCGGCTCTTTATGGCCGAAACTTGGCGGAAACTAATAGAAAAAAAAAGATTTCGTTCATCATCCTCGGAAGAATCGTCGTTACCTCCTCGCCTAACGCAAGAAAACAAGAAATCAAGAAACGAAAACTCTTCGTCAACCAACCACGAGGGTGAAGAGAACTCGCTGTCAGTGTTCGAAATGTCTGAGACCTTAGACGGGAAGCTGCAAGCGATCCTGACTAAACTTGAAAAGCTTGATGCGATAGAAAAATCGGTTAAAATCCTCCAAGAAACGCTCTCCAGAATGGACACGCGAATCCAAGCACTAGAGCTCGCGCAAGCCTCGGCGAACCGAGACATCAACGACCTCAAAGAAAGTCTAAATTCCGCGGAAGACCAATACAAGAAAACCACCGAGAGCTTTAAGGAGCACAAAGAGCAGATCTGCTTAAAACTGTCTGAACAAGAAAGCCAGCTTGAAGAAAAAATTGCAGACCTGGAAAATAAGAACCTTTATTTGGAAGCTTACTCCAGAAGAGAGAATATCAAGTTTGAAAATATCGAAGAGGAGCCCGAACCGAACGGGAGACAAGAAGACACAGAAACGGTCCTTCGTAATTTCCTAGAAACGGAGCTCGGATACAAAGACGCAAGAAGCGTAGAGATTCAGCGAGTTCACCGTCTTAACAGCAAGAAAGATGCAAAACCCAGACCAATTATCGCAAGGTTTTTACGCTACAAAGATTGCGAGCAAATTCTTGCTATGGGCCGCCGTTTAAAAGATACGGACTATAAAATGTACCAAGACTTGCCCTACGGCATCGTCGAAAGAAGACGAAAGCAGATGGAAATCTTCAAAACAGCCAGAAGAAACAACATCCCAGCAGCTTTCAGTAAGTCGCAACCTGACAAACTTTATATAAGAGGGAGGCTATGGCCTATTGGCAAACCCTTTGACTTAAGTCTATTAAGCCACTCTAACACCATAGTCTCGCCTTAGAAGTAACTTATCAACACTTGAAATCCGCTAGCATGTCCTATCTTTTCCAAAATTAACGTAATTGTTAATTGAGTTTAGCGGTCGGGCGAACGCTGCAATACGTAGCGAATCAGGCAATTATTCATTTGCTGGATCCAGTCCGCCGAAACGCAAAGAAGTGCGTATTAAGCCCAACTGTAGGGGCTCGTTTAATTTTTCTTTTCTTCGTGTTGTCGATGTACCCATTATATGTTTGCTGTTTTAGCTTAATTTTGGTGCTCATTTATTTTTTGGTGTTTTATGTTATTTCTTGTCGCTTTGTTTTCGCTCGCATAAAAGCCACAAGCACTTGGATACTATGCTCAAAAATTTGCATTTCAACTTATTCTCAAGGGCATATAAGCTTAAAAACAGATAATAACAGAATTGATACACGCAAACATTCTCCTCTTCAAAGCACAATAATGTTCAAAACTAGCCATGGCAACGCCACTTAGATTATCATTTCTGTCAATTAACGCAAGAGGTTTGAACCAGGCGCGAAAGAGGAGACAAGTTTTTCGCTGGGCCCACAATAGTAAAACTGATATCATATTTTTGCAAGAAACCTACTCCACGGAAAGCGTAGAAGAAATATGGAGATCAGAATGGGGTGGCAAAATCCATTACAGCCATGGATCTAGACATTCCCGGGGTGTGATGATTTTATTTAACCCAAAACTCGACTTTCAAGTAGATAATACTATCGCAGACAAAAACGGGAGATACTTGATGCTTGAAATCATTATCCACGATTCTACTTTCTTGTTATGCAATGTTTATGCTCCAAATGACAATTCGTCACAAAATACTTTCTTCTCCAACCTAAACAACACCCTCAAACAACACACAAACTTGCAAATTATTTTAGGCGGCGACCTCAACTGCGCACTAACACCGCTAGACAAAACCGGCGGCACCTCTATTGAAAAGAAAAAGTCAGTAATTAGAGAAATAAACAGTTTATGCAGCAATCATAAATTGCAGGATGTTTGGAGAAGCCAACATCCAAATCTATCACAATTCACGTGGCGCAATCATTCTCTAAAAATTCAATGCCGATTAGATTATTGGCTTGTCTCTAAAAATCTTTCCTCATCTCTTCTTAAGACAGATATTACAAGCCCCACTTTCTCCGATCACTCGGCAATTAGTCTTGTTCTTCAGTCCGAGGAATATACTAAGCGCGGCCCAGGCTTCTGGAAAATAAATAACTCGCTACTAAAAGATGACAAGTTCATTTCCGAACTCAAAGCCAAAATCCCAGAGTTCCAAGCTAAACACAACTACCTTGAAGATAAAGGTCTTTACTGGGACATGCTAAAAATGGAAGTGAGGGGTTTTTGTGTCCAGTATTCGAAAAGGAAAAATAAATTCCGAAGAAACGCAGAAAAAGAACTACAAAATAAAATTGATCATTTGATGAACGTACTCAAAACAAACAGATCAAGAGAAAACATCATAGAACTATACCGACTCCGAGCTGAACTGAATAAGATTACAGAATATAGAACAAAAGGCGCTATTGTAAGAAGCAGAATTCGTTGGCACGAAGAAGGTGAAAGAAACACTAAGTACTTCTTAAACTTAGAAAAGAGGCAACATTCTAAAACTCACATCACAAAATTAAAACACGACGGAAGGGAAATTACTGACCCAGACGAGATCTTGAGATCCCAGAGGCTCTTCTACAAAAATCTCTACACTGCTAGCCCGTGTGATGCAACGCAAAATGATATATTTTTTCTAAACGCAAATCTGCCCAAACTTGATAAACCTGAGCAAGATAAACTTGAAAACCCCCTACGCTCTGAAGAATGTTATAAGGTGCTAAAAGAGTGCGCTAAAGGAAAGTGTCCCGGTAGCGACGGCCTTTCTGTGGAATTTTATTTACACTTTTGGTCTTTGTTAGGAGAAGAAATGACACAAAGTTTCAATTATGCTTTCCAGCGGGGACAAATGAACATAACCCAAAAGCAAGGGATCATCAAGGTAATACCGAAAAAGAAAAAAGACAAATCCTATCTTGAAAATTGGAGACCTCTCACTTTACTTAATGTTGATTATAAGATTGCAACTAAAACCATGGCTCATAGAATTGCGACAGTTCTCCCTAAACTTATAAATGAAGATCAAACTGGTTACGTGAAAGGTCGCTATATCGGTCAAAACATCAGGCTCATCCAAGATATTATGAAAGTAACAGAGTCAGAAAACATACCTGGCATAGCATTATTTATCGACTTTAAAAAAGCATTCGATACACTTGATTGGAACTTCGTATTCAAGACACTAGAAGCGTTTAATTTCGGTCCTGAAATTCAACAATGGATTAAAACCTTTTACACAAACTGTTCCAGTTGTGTCATGAACAACGGATATGCCTCCGAGTTCTTCAAAATCGAACGTGGCGTACGGCAGGGATGCCCGCTTTCCGGCGCACTTTTTGTACTTTGCGCAGAAAAATTAGCTAATGCAATTCGACAAGACAAAACCATTAATGGAATTATAGTTTTACGCAGACGACACAACCGCCTTTGTTGCTGACCTTCAGTCAGCTGAAAATCTCTTCAAATTGCTTCACGCCTTCCAGAAATGTTCTGGTCTCGAAATAAACACAACCAAAACTGAAGGAATGTGGTTAGGCGCGAATCGAAATAAAAAGACCAAACACTTTGACATTGCATGGCCATCGGAACCAGTTTTCGCACTTGGAATTCACTTCACGTATAGCGACGAAGTCTCCCATCAAAAAAATTTCGAACAAAAGCTCACTTCCATGAAAAATCTACTAAACATATGGTATCCAAGGAACCTCTCGTTATACGGTCGTATAACCATTCTAAAAACTCTTGCGCTGTCAAAACTTATCTACAACACTTCTATGCTATCGTTTCCACATTCTTTTGTCAAAACGGTTAATCAGACTATCAAATCTTTCATCTGGAGAAAAACAGCGAAAATCAAACATACTGCTATGATAGGTCCAAAGGAGAAAGGAGGTCTTAATATGCCTGACTTTGATATCATTAACAATTCTCTCAAAGTCACATGGATTAAGCGACTAAATGATAGTCCGCACAACGCTAGTTGGAGTCACATTCCTCTAGCATACCTAAACAACGTGGGCGGCCGATTTCTTTTTGAATGCAACTATGAAATGAAGTCTCTGAAAGTAAACATACCGCTGAACTTTTACAAAGAAGCCTTAGAAGCATGGCAAAAACTAACTGTTTCTACTCCCGAATCCAAAGAGCAAATACTAGAGGAAATCATATGGAATAACAGGTTCATTACAATTGACGGATCCTCAGTTTACTATAAACAGTGGCATGAAGCTGGTGTCACTAAAATCGGTGACATCTTCAAAGAGGACTCTTTCTTAACCTTTAACGATTTTGCATCTACGTTTCAGATAAAGACTAACTTTTTAAAGTATTATGGCCTTTGCCACGCAATCCCTAAAAAATGGATCAATCATTTAAAAGGAAAAGGCGAACTTATAACAAACTCTTTAATTCACGGCACAACTAAGTTATCACTAAATAAAATTTCTTGCAAAGTTGCGAGCCAGATGTTCGTAAAAATGAAATTTGAAAAACCCACGGCTGAAAAGAGGATGACACAGGCTAATTTCGATGAAGAAACAATACGACTTACGTATAGCATTCCCTTTAAAGTCACTAAAGACATCAGACTCACTATTTTACAGTTCAAGATTATCCATCACATTTTACCCACTAATGCCACTCTTTTTAGGGACTCACTTATTCAACACGAGAAATGCCATCTTTGCAACGAGAAACAAACCTTGATACACCTTTTTGTAACATGCTCTTTTGTACAAACCTTTTGGACCCAGTTTGCTCTCTGGTGGAACAGAAAGCACTTAGACTCAATCACCCTATCAGAACAGAATATAATCTATGGATTCACTCAAGATCTTCCTCGTCGCCTTGGTTTGAACCTCTGTTTAATCATCGCCAAATATTATATTTATACTGCGTCACGAAGAGAAGAGGATTATATCTGGGAAGCTTTTTTTGCTATACTTAAAAGCCACCTTGAAATTGAAAAACATAAATCCAAATCACAAATAAGTATTTGAGCCTCCTTTTGTTTGGCTGCCCGTCTTGTTAATTTTTTTTTTCTCGTCTCTATTTCTTTCTATTTTTTTTTCTGTTATTTGCTTATTTCAGTATCGCAGTATCGCACAAGTAATGTAGCCTTACTATGTATATGTAGTGTATAGCATCAGTCTGTAATCGTAGCTTTAGTCTGTTAAAATGTCTCGTAAATTTTGTAAGCATTAAAAAAAAAAAAACAAAAAAACAAAAAAGGTCTTTTGCCTTAAACAGGTGTAACAAAATGAACAGAATTTGTCTTAATCAGGGTCAGGCTTTAAAGGCCTTGACGGCACACGCCCACTTAAACTTCCCTTAAGTGCCCCCCATCCCGGATAAATTTTACTCCAAATGGTGTTACTGGGGAAGGAACAAGAAATATGAATGACCGTATATCAACAACGAGCAATAATAAACACAAGGTACAAATAAGGCTTTGGTAACAGTGATTTTCAGACTGATAGGCTGGTAACGAAGGGATAGGAATGAGTTAGAGAGATGAAGATAATCGTATGCTGATGTCGCCCTATGAAGATATAACTAAATAAAAAATACAGTTGAGGTTAAAAAAAAAAAAAAAAAGTGACAACGTTCAACATGACTACAAGAAGTTTGTTGTAGTATAAACGGCAACAGGAACATGTTTATTAGGATGGAAATCTTACATTTCTTAAAATAGTATTTGCCATAAAAGCTATTACCGCTTTGTTTAGGGAGCCTACTAAATTTCAACTTTGCATAGAGAATGCAGTTCTGAAGAGCGAGGAATATAACTTAGGTCTTATCAGTTGTCTTATCAAAAATTTCAAACCTTTTCTCTTAGATCTCTTATGCATTGTTCGGCATAACTTGGCTTTACGAATTCTGGACGGTTCTTCGCCTCTCCTGTACACTTGACGAGCCACCTTGTTTTCATTTTTTAATGTACTGCTACGTGATTATTTTGCGAATGTTAAGTCTACAGATATTATTTTCAACGGCAAAATCACATTCATGGGAAACGGATGGACATGAGCGTACCAAGCTGTTGAACATGTCCTCCACATGGACGTCAAACGGACCGCGAACTCAACACCAGGGCCTTCGCTCACATACCATTCATACCGGTTGGAAGTCCAAAGGAATGCCAAGAATGTGCCCACATTTCGCTTCAACTCTGCTGTATACAATAAAAGTAAGTACCGCTGACCACCCGTCCAAGATTAGGTCTGAGAGCTCGCTTTTGCTCGCCTGCAAAAAGCGCAAGTAGAATAACTGTTCTGTTTAATCCTCAAATTAGTAATCGTTGCTGCCTTATTTTTGGACGAAACTACTTCACGGTAAAAACTTCCGAAAACCGAGGCACTTGACATGGCATCTAATTTCCTTATAAGGCAAAACCAGGGTTATTTTTAATTGCTGATAACCTGCGTGCGGTGAACCAATCAGAAAGCGACAAATTTAACTAAGTTCATTTAACACTCTATTTTTAGTTTTCCTTGTGATCATCGCTACGTTACTTGTGTTTCATATTAATATATATTCCTATGATTACTGTATTTCGTAGTATCTTTTAAGTATTGTGTAACATTTTCACAGATTTACATCCGTATCACGTTATATGCAGTCAGCTAATTTTGTTGTATCCCCTAACTGTTATGTAATATTTTCACAGTTTTATATTCGCATTACGTTTGTTGTAATTAGCTATTAAACAAGTCTTTATCATCAGCTTGATACATATAGTTTTAAATCTGTAAACATCCTTGAACTGACGAAGGATACTGAAGTATCCGAAACATGTATTCAAAGCTCAAACGATGTGTCGTGTTTCTTAAATGTCTTATATAATTTACCGCTTTATCAATTATCGCAAAAATTACGAGGTATAAAGGAAGCATGCGAGGAAGAAAACCAGGCACGGTGTATTAAGACCAAAATCAATTAGGTTTTTCTTGAATACTCATTTTTGAACTAACCTGGCAATAATTTTTCATATGCCCACACAATTTGTTTATTAAAAATTCCTGCTTCGGTACCTAACTGGAGATCTTTAATGCTTGCTTGTGGCCTGGCCAGGGAACAAACATTAATATTCAGATCAGGCAAACATTATTTTGATGTGAGCGACTAAGACACCTGCTTGAGAGACAAGCTTCAAAAGACCGAACGATCAGTAAACAACTTATTTAGCTCAGCATTCACGTCAAGCGATGCTTGAGTTAAGTTCCAGCTAACTACCAGTTTTGTTTTCCGCGTCATTTTCCAGCGATGTATAAATTCTGTTAATTTAAGTATTATTGGATGTGAACAGGAGCCCAGTAATGGCTGTCCGATACGAAGACTGAGCGGCCGAACATTGTAATTTAATCTCTTGGTTCTTCCACATCAGTTCGACACAAGCGTTCAAGATCATCTATTTCTGTGAAGACAAATCCTTAAAAGCCGTCACTACTGTTGCGAACTTTTTTCATCCAAATCATTCAGTCTATTACAGTTATATGCTTGAGTCAACAATGCAAGAAGATAAAGACCTCTCTTCTTCGTACGTCGCTAACTGCGTCATCAATGCTTTCCTATCTTATACAGCCATCATGTTGAACAGTATCACAATACATGCGATAAGAAAACCTTCCTCGTTAACAAAGCCTTTAAAAACATTGCTTATGAGTCTGGCTGTTTCTGATCTCGGTGTTGGTTTAATAGTCCAACCTTTATACATTGCCTGTCTTGTTATGGAGTTACAACAAAACAAAGAAAACAATCAAACTTTTAATGCCACGTCCATCGCTTACCGCATCACAGGTTTTATATTTACTTTTGCTTCGTTCTTCGGTGTCATGTCTTTAAGTGCAGACAGATTCTTGGCCATTCATCTTCATCTCAGATACCAGGAACTTGTGACTCACAAGTGTGTTGTTGCTGTGGTAATTTCAACTTGGGTGTTGAGTGCAATTATCAGTTCAATGTATGATTATTGGAACCTAGGAGATATTTTTAAGGTGATTATGGGCGTTGTTTCGACTGCTTGTATAATAACAACTACAATTTTTGATTTCAAGATATACGTAACCATACGGCGCCATGTCCATCAAATCCAAGCCCTTCAAGTCCACCACTTAGCACTGAATGAAGAAATGGTAAATGTTAGGAGGCTGAAAAAATCTGCCTTTACAGCAGTTTACGTTTATCTTGTGTTTTTGATTTGTTATATGCCACAAACCTGTTGGAGGATTGCCGATGGAAGCCAAGAATCAGCCATACCAAATACCGACGCTGGACTTTACTTTTTGACATTGGTGTGTCTCAATTCATCTCTCAACCCGCTGATTTACTGCTGGAAAATGAGAGAAATTCGACACAATATCACAAACATATTTCGAAATGCATTTTCATGTAATAACTGAAGCTGGCTTCAGTTAACTTTGAAGGTTCTGAACTGTGAAACGCCCCAGACAAAAAAAAAAGCCAAGTAGAAAATGTAATGGAACTGCAAACCAGTCATCTGGGTTTGCCACATAGTCGGAAGACGAAATTTGGATTTTGAAAAAGCGGCGTTTTCGCAAAACCTAGCCAATTAATGGCTCTCTTTGACAGTTATGTTCAACGCTGAAGGCCCAAGACCTTTGTCCAACGTACATCCCGCGCTAGTTAAGTTGTGTCACCATTACATAACGCGATGACGTCGTAAGTAATCACTTTAAACTGGCGAGTTATACCGGAGTAGACTTTTGAGAAAAAATAACGGGAGCGCTGTACCGCCATCTCTTTCAATCGTGATGTTGTTGAACACCTTCTTTTGTCATGAGAAGTGAATGAAGCACATACAGAAGAAAAAAATGAAACTTAAATTGCGTCTAGTGAATGTTTTTCTAATTAAAACTTCCTTCTTCAGTGTCTACCTTAGTCTCCTACGCAGCCGTTTTTTGGCTCGTCACGCCAAAAACAAACAAACAAAACAAACAAAAAACGTAGGAGTAGGAAACTATACCTTTCTAGACAAGCTCTAATGCCTGTTTGAAGACTGACCAGCTATAGTCATGAGAGACATTCAGATCAGGCAATGTTTTGATGAAAAGGCCGGGACATCTGCTTGAAGGCACAAGGCCTTAAATTAAACACCCGAAGAGCATTAACACAGCGTACAAGCGACAGTTGTGTAAAGTTCAAGCATCCAGCTACCAATTCGTATTCCACTTAGTTTTAATATATTTTGCTGTTGTTTTGGATGTAATCAGCGCTGCTCCGTGTTGCCTACCTAGAACGAAGATTGAACGAATTTCATACCCAAAACGTCCGGTGGTTTAACCATCTGGTTCTCAGCTCCACATAATTTCGAATTGTGAGTTTGGCATTTCTGAGTAGGTGTTTTAATAACAAACTTTTAATTTAAACCTTAACTGGACGAGGCTGGCTTCAATGCACTTTCAACTAGTTATAAATAATATACAGTTTCGAGCCCAGTGAAGGCTATATTACGAGATATTGTGTCACAAGTGAAAAGGAAACATATTACGCCCGTTTTGTCACCTGAAAAATATCCCATAATATGGGGAAATTGCCTTGGTAATATGTGCTTATTAGACACCTGTTTTACTTTCCATTTGTTTTTGACCAGACTGTCCGTCTCTAACTTAGCGGGACTTTTATAATTAGGTGTCAGAAACGAAACAACACTACGCGGACAAAGGATATTTAACAATTGTTTTACGAGCGTGGGTTGGATATGCGTTGGATGTGAGGTGATAAATAATAAGCGAGGCACGTAGTACCGATTTGGTTATTGTTAACTCGTATGCAAAAAAGCGCAAGTAGAATAATTGCTTTGTTAAATTCTCAACTTAGTAATCGTTGCTGCCTTATTTTTGGATGAAACTACTTCACGGTGAAAACGTCCGGATGACCGTCGCACTTGTTGTAGCATCCAATTTCCTTAGAAGGCAAATCCAGGTTTATAAGCATTCTCGTCCCCAGAGCCCACGATCCTTTTGGTCCGCACGAAAAGGATCCTGGGGACGAGAATGGTTATTTAATTCCTTATAACCTGTGTGAACCAATCAGAAAAAGGGAAATTCATCTGAAACGAGAATGCTTAGCGTGCGTCTATCGAGTTATGGATACACGCGGAGGTTTGAAGAGCACAATAGAAACATAAGGTTGCTAGAGGCGATTGGCTAAGAGGAACTTGAGCTTCTCGAGTGCTCTCTTAACTACCTGCGTGCTTCCATGACGCGTTGGACACACAGCTAAAAGCATGAACCAATTCTTTTGTAGCATATCGATAGGAAATGATGAAACGCAACTTACATGATTAAAATCAAAATTCTCTTTATGTACGATACATAAAACAGGCGTTTAATTGGCTAATAGAGAACTGAACACGGCACACGATATCAGTGACCCGCGTTCGATTCCCGGACTCGACGTCATGTGTGGGTTAAGTTTGTTGTTGGTTCTCGTCCTTGCTCCGAGAGGCTATTCTCCGGTTCTCCGGTTTCCCCAAACCAACATTTCCGAATTCCAATTCGATCTAAAGGGCCACCCTAATTAACCTAGAGTTAGCTTGGTTAGTCTGTAAATGAATTCGAAAATTCTGAAAGTAAGCCAGGGACTGTATAGACAACGAGTAATCTTTTTTTTCGCTCAGGGGAAGTCAATCGAAAAGAACAGGCGAGGGAGCCCCATAATTGCCTGCAGCGTGGAAACGTGACACGCGATGTCATAAACATACTTTGAAATCCATTTTCATGCTACAACTGAAGAAGGCTTCAGTTAGCTGAACGTTGCACCGACAAAGCCTTAGGCAATCATGTCCATGTTTAGAACTATTGATTTTCCTCGAAGTAAGCCATGTAGAGAATGTATCTGTAAACCAGCCAAGAACAGACTGCTTTTTAAGACCGGAGACCACTGGAATTCAATAAGCGTCACCCTTCGTTCAGCAAAAACGACAAATATCTTATCAACACATGCACACACGCTAACATTGCTTGTGTCGGGATTAAGATCGCAATACAGTACGTGCAAAAAACAAACAAACAGACAAAAATCTTTCCCTGTTTCAGTTCCTCAGTATAGGAATGACATCCCTTTTTCTGAACTTGGCATGCTCCTTCCATTTACTGCAAGTAAGAACCCATTCAAACCAAGTTATCTTAAAGGTGTTTGTGTCGGAACCAGGTAAAAGTGGTCTCTAAATATATTTATCATCACAAAAAGAGCGAGTTATAAAGGAAAAATCTCAGGAGGAAGAAGAAAAGAGAAACGGTTTACCGTTCAATCGGTTTTTTTCTTGAATTTATTAACCGTTGAGTGGATAACTGAAGCCTATATTTTGTCGCAAAAACTGAAAGAAACAGACAGAAGAACAAACATTAGACGGATGTTTATATGGATGTTTATAAATTAAATTTTCCTGCTTCAGTAGTTAACGGGGCGATCTTAAATGCTCATTTGTAACCTGCCCAGCCAGTCTTCATATAAGACTGCAAATCCAAGACAAAGTTTTGATGACAAGGGCTGAGAGCTACTGGGGTTAGTAGTTAACTGACAATTGGCCAAAAAAGTAGTAGTTAACTGATATTTGGCCAAAAAATTAGTAGTTAACTGATAAATGAAATGTTATCAGTTAACTGACATTTTATTAATACGGTTGTTGATGTTTTACAGTTGATCCACGTCACGCGTGAACGGAAACTCTAAAATTCAAAACAACGTGACGAGTCACGTTCTCCATATTTGGGCATTCGCCTTGTGTTCCTCGAGATTCAGAGAGGGATTTCGAAAATCGAAAGGCGATTTCGAATCTGTCACAGATTTTTCGAAATGTTCAGACCTGGTTATGTTAATGCCTTAGGTTGGAAGAACAGGCCTCTCCACAAGGAAACGAGAAGACGAATAATTGATCGTTATTTGACTGGAGAGGGACCGAAAGCGATCTCCACAGCAGCTCGTGCAACTTCTGGCGCAGTTTATTGTATCATTCGACATCATGAAACGTTCAGTACATGTGAGGCGTTCAGTCAAGGGGGACGAAGTTATCCTTCTAAACTTTCAGACGACGTTGCATATAGAATCTATTGAATTGTTCAAACTAGCGAAACCAAGGATATATGGAAGGGAAAATCGGGAAAGATTGTTGAGCAGTAGGTTATGCAACAGACGAAGCACAGGTCACAAAAGCGTAATATGAGAGTTTGTATGGAGCTGAAATTCGATTGAAAATAATCGGCAGTTTTTCGTGGAAAATACCTAAAAATCAAAATAGAGTTTGAAAAACCTTGCCTGTTGTGCGTTTGCTGTGTCTTTACCGCTTTTGCGAACTGCTGGAGGCCGTTTGGGGCGATATTCTGTTTAACGGTCGAAGCGACGTCTTGTCACGTACTGGCTTTACTTTGACATGATGTCGCATCGACCGTTAAACACAAAATCGCCCCAAACGGCCCCCAGAAGCTTGGAAAAGTGGCAAAAACACAGCAAACACACAACAGGTAATGGCCTTCAAACTCTATCTCGCTTTTTAGGTATTTTGCACGGAAAACTGACCATTTACATTTTGGATCGAATTTCAGCTCAACTCACATTACGCTTTGGTTAACTGTGGACGAAGCGTCGGCTTTGTCTTTACTCAACCTCGCGACTAGGAAAAACTGTCATCAGTAATTGATTGACACGGCAGATGTATCTTGGTTTTCGTCCACTTCCTTCGGAGCTACCGTTCTTACACAAGCGTTCAGCTCCAAGGTTTGCTCCCGTTCGGTTGAAACAGGAATCACGCGTCAGCAAAATAATTGACATAATTTGACCTCCTTCTAGTCGTCTAAAACGTTTTTGAACCACTGACGAGAAGCGAACCCAGAAAATAAAGCGGTCTCTCGATAAAACAAAGATTTGTCCCGTCACAACCCCTTGCTTCTACAAAGATAGAAGCCATTTTCGGAAATTTCAATGAGATCTTCAATATTTCCCTTGGGATCTCCGTTACGTCACTGAAAGTAGCTTGTTTATTTGAAGACTCGGGTCACGTGTTGAGGTTTCCGTTCACGCGTGACGTGGATCAACTGTAAAAACAACAAAGATTTTCCTAACGCTGCATGACCTGGTAACATATTTTAAACTGTTATCTGAGTCACTTCCGATGCAAAAGTGCCAGCCACGAGGGAGCGTAACTTGGACCTTGATCTCCGCGATGGCTTCGAATGGCGTGTAGCCTGCGTGGCAGGCGCGGAAAAGGGAGAAATTATTCGCAAGCGCGGAGGAAACGAGAGGAAGGGAGAGGAAGGAAGTCATGCAGACCTTCCAGCCCCATTTTATAACTATGTTGAATGTAAATTGAGAAACACGAATAAATTTGTCCAATCAGAACGTTCGATTGGGCCCTTGATTGACATACAAGTAATTCTGACCAATCACGATTTTTGCAGTGGCCTGGGTAAATAAAATACGGCTGAAATACGCTCGTTGCTCGCGCTTGCGAATAATTTCGTCTTTTTTCCTTCCCCTTTCTTCGCCTGCCACGCAGGCTATGGTCAAAGTTATTCTAAGTTTTTATCGAGATGATGACAAAGGATCGGCATTCGAACGACACGTGCGCCGTTTGACTTGGCAAAACACAATTCAATGGACATAGTTTGTTAACATTTGACAGATGTTATAGGAATGAAACAACAAGCGGTAAGGTTTGGACTCGGTGCGTTTGACTTAAGGTTGTTCTGATTAGATAATTAATTGTTCAGCAAGCGAATGTAGTTTGGCTTTGTTTGGGCTGATTTATATCACGTCAATAATTGATTACAGGTCAACAATACACAAGCCCTTTTGTAATGAGCAAGATTTCGGATTAATCATGATGTGATTGTTTTTTTTTTTATAATTAGTTTCATGTCTAGAAGCCGTAATTTATTTCTTGATTTGAGTAAGGTCCACCCCCAAGGATGATTGACGTAAGAAAAATTCGGCTTATGACGCAATAATTTTCGTTGTAAGAAAAGGAAAGTTAATAGCTAACTACAATTAGTAGTTAACTGATAATTGGCCAAAAAAACAGTAGTTACAGTCAACGCGCTTCACGCATGAACGCTCAACTTCAAATATTCATTGATTAGTTCATTCTTCGATTTCATTCTTCAAAAAAATTAGCGATTCTTTGAAACTTGGATTCTATATTCGAAACACTATTTTAGTTATTCGAAATTTTTTTGGTTACATCGTAATAATAATTCAAACTTTCCGAACAGAACTGGAAAGTTAGTTTTTTTAAGCTCAATTTTCCGGTATGTCACGCGTGATATTTTTATTGTTTTCAAGCCGGCGCAAAAAATGGCGAGAACATAAAGCCGACAAAAATAAACCGTAAAGAGAAAATCCTTAGAAAGAAAATCTAAAGGAGTCTTTAATTTTAACAAGGCAACTTATTCTTTGGCTGGAGGTTTCGTGGCTAAATCGGAAACCCGCAGAAAATATAAACAACAGCCGCCACAATTTTAAACCTGTAACGGTTTTCGCCGCGGTTTGCACATGATCGGAACATGAAACTTTAGGTTTCCTATTGTCAACTCCAAATGGCAAGATCAGAAATTCGCTTGGGAGCTTTTAGGATCCTGGTAGACCTTTGCCTTCTAATGCAAGGAACGAGTAAACCTTTGCCTTTTCATGCAAGGAAAGAAATCGTTAACCTTTTCAATGCTGAATTGGGGTTGTCAGATATTCCGCGGAACACGAGAGTGCCAAAAGGAGCTGTTCATAAAATCGTCCGACACTATTCAGTCCACGCGACGACTCAACCATTTTCTTGTTTTCTTGTGGAGGTTAAGATCCTTGATAACGGATGACATCCCTGAAGTAACTGATTAGCAATTCTTCCGAGTGCGCGATTTCTGATGTTACGTGTTACGTGTGAACTTTTGAAAAATCAATTTCGTTCATCGAAAAAAAATCGTTATCTTTCAATCTATCTACAAGAATCACAGGGTCCAGAGGAGTTAAATTTGTACGCAAGAATTATCCTTCGTACATCTTACCATATAAAATACATAACCAAGTCATTTGATCAATAAATTTGTCCAATGAACCTTTGTGAATCCTATTTGGACGGCTTTCTTCTCTTTCCATACGCTGTATTTCTCGAGCTGGTCCAGAGGAGCGAAGTTCGAGCAGAACGTTAAGTTTTCCTTGCGAAAGACAACCGACATAATATGCTGCGAACTTGCGTTACTCGCGTTCCCTATATTTTTACCGCAGGTCAAATTACTGTGGGCTCTGAAGATTACTGCTCGTTCGGAAAGCTTCGCTTTCCGAAGAAAAGCCGTTGCCTTTCGGGCAACGTGTTAGGTGACCGCGGAAAAATGGTCTGCGGTTAATAGCAATTTTCAATATGGCGGACGATATGGCGTACTAAGCGAGATCGAGATCGAGAAATACAGCGTATGGAAAGAGAAGAAAGCCGTTCAAATTGGATTCACAAAGGTTCATTGGACAAATTTATTGATCAAATGACTTGGTTATGTATTTTATATGGTAAGATGTACGAAGGATAATTCTTGCGTACAAATTTAACTCCTCTGGACCCTGTGCAAGAATACGTTTATCCAATTAAAGAAAGGAATGCGCACGTGAAGAATGCAATCTTCATTAAATGACCGTTCATGCGTGAAGCGCGTTGACTGTAAAACAACTGTATGTTTTGAGCATGAAATACGTTCAATCTTCGCACCAGGTAGGAAACACTGAGCAGCGCTTGTTTTGTGATGATAAATCGTTTATAGATTAAATTTGTGAAAAATAGATGGTTTCGACACGAAACACTGAAAATTAATTTGTTTGAATCGGTTCAGTTTTTAAACTCGTCTATAAACTGTACATTTAATAGCTGGGGCAGACCGAGATCCGTAGAAGCGTAAAGCAAGAGCTGAAGAAGAAAAGGACCTTTTTTCTGTAGACTTGTCACTAGGAAAAAATCTGTTATTGGCTGGGATGTTCCACACTTCCGAACACCGAAGATATATAACTGAAGCTATCTTCAGTTGCAACATGAGAATGCACTTCGGATTATGTTTATGATATTATGTTGAATGTCTCTCATTTTCCAGCAGTAAATCAAAGGGTTGAGAGATGAATTGAGAAACACCAGGGTCAAAACGTAAAGTCCAGCGTCGGTATTTGGTATGCCTGATTCCGGGGCTTCAGCGACAAATCCCAAACAAATTTGTGGCAAATAGCAGACCAAAAACAGAATATAGACGTAAACAGTAGTGACAGCAGATTTTCTCAGCCTCCCAACATTCGCCATTTCTCCATTCTGTGCTACTTGCTGTACTTGAAGGCCATCGATTTGATGCGCGTGGCGTCGTACGGCTACATATATCTTGAAATTAAAAAATGTCATGGCTATTACACAAGGAGCAGAAACAACGCCTAGAATCACCTCAAAAATATCCCCTACTTTCCAATAATCAAACATTGAACTAGTGATTGCGTTCAACAGCCAGGGTAAAATTACCACAGCAACAACACGCTTGTGAGTCACAAGTTCCTGGTATCTGAGATGAAGATGAATGGCCAAGAATCTGTCTGCACTTAAAGCCACCACACCAAAGAACGAAGCAAAAGTAAATATAAATGCTGTGACGCGGAAGGCGATGGACGTGGCATTAAAAGTTTGGTTGTTGTCATTGTTTTGTTGGAACTCCATAACAAGACATGCAATGTATAAAGGTTGGACTATTAAACCAACACCGAGATCAGAAACAGCCAGACTCAGGAGCAATGTTTTTAAAGGCTTTGGCAACGAGGACGTTTTTCTTATCGCATGTATTGTGACACTGTTTAACATGACGGCTGTACAAGATAAGAAAGCATTCAAGACGGAATTAGCGATGTACGAAGATGAGAGGTCTTTAGCTTCTGTCATTGTCAACTCAAGCAGATAACTGGAGAGATTTTCTTTATCTTCACAGAAATAGTTTCGTCTTGAAAAATTCAAAGCGCTTGTTTCGAACTGATGTGGAACATCCAGATGATTAAATTACAATGTTCCACCCTGCAGACTTCGTTCAATCTTCGTATTGGTCAGGCACCAGTGAGCTGCTGTTCACATCCAATAAACTGACGTAAAACAGTAGAATTCATATATCGCTGGAAACGACGCGGGAAGCAAAACCCGTGGCTACTTAGAACTTATCTCAAGCGTCGCTTGACGTGAATGCTGAGCTGAATAAGTTATTTACTAATCATTCGGTCTTTTGAAGCTTGTGCCTCAAACAGGTGCCCTAGTCGTTGACATCAAATGTTTGTCTAATCTCAATGTTTGTTCCTTAAATGAAGATGCAAGACTGGCCAGGTCACAAACAAGCATTATAGATCGTCCAGCTGTAATGTAACGAAGCAGGAATTTTTAGTAAATAACGTGTGTTTGCATAGGAAACAATTACTGACAAGCTGGTTCATAAATGAGTATCCAAGTAAAACCCGAGTGGTACTTGTCTCATAACGGTAAAAACTGTTTCCGTTTTTCTCCCTCAAATGCTTCACCTATACCTCGTAATTTTTGCGATGATTGATATAGCGATAAATAAAATAAGAAACTAATATGAGAAAAGACCATTTATACGCAAAACAGGTGGTTCTTTTACAATATTCTTTAAAAATTATTCAGTTGCTTGGTTGAATGGCTTTTTTTTTTCAACTTACTCCACATTAATTGATGGGAGGGATGGAACATGCACAATTCAAAACGAGAAATATTCATATCATAGGAACTGATCAAGAAGAAGGATTATGTTGCTGCGCGTGACTGATACAGTCGAGGAGAGAAATGATGAGAGAGAGGTGATGAATGAATACATTAATTGATGGGAGGGATGGAACATGCAGAGTTCAAAACAAAAACACGGGTGGTGTTTATTCTTTTCTGTCAAACACTTAACTATAAAAGACTCGCCAAGTTAGAAACAGTCAGTCATGTGTTTATGAGAAATACAAATGGAAAGTAAAACAGGTATCTCAATAATAAGCACATATTAGCGGGTAATTTACCCATATTATGGCATTTGTGTCAGCTGACCAAATGGTTGTAATGTTTCCTTTTCACTAATGACACGATTGTTACAAGAATAAAAATATAGCGCCTTCAATCGGTGCGAAAATGTGTTTTTATTACTGAAGTGGATTAAAACCAGTTTTGTCCAGTAAGGGGCCACTAAAATTTTGTTATTGACAAAAACAACCCACGAAACTGAAGTTTAATTTTTTCTTTGTGTGCTGAACTTAACACAAGCAGCGTCGTTTAAAGGCTGAATTGTTTACCGGTTGATCTAAATTCGGTCTTTAGAAACCTTGTGCCTCACGCAGATGTCCCAGCCGGGGTCATCAAACCTTTGTCTCGCATTTGCATGTTTCTTCGGTTAAATGAACCCAAGTTGACTGGCCAGGCTACAAATAAGCATTACATATCGTCCAGTTTAACTGAACGAAGAAATGTGATTAAAAAACAACCACGGCATTAAATTTTTTTTGTTCTTCTGTTTGCTTCTTTCAGTTTCTATGAAAAAATTTAGCTTATTCACTAAAGGGTAATGTTGTTCTTGGCTGGTTTACAGATACATTCTCTACATGGCTTACTTCCCTCGTGTGTCCTTTTTCATCGATCTCCTCTGAGCGTGTTTCTCTATTAGCCAATAGAAACGTCCGTTTTATGTATCGTACATAAAGAGAATTTTGATTTTAATCATTTCTGATCGATATCCTATAAAATAATTGGTTTATGCTTTAGCTGTGAGTCCATCGCGTCATGGATTCACGCAGAATACTTAGAGACCATTCGAGAAGCTAGAGTTGCTCCTAGCCAATCGCCTCCGCTCTAGCAACGTTACGTTTCTCTGGTGCACTTCACACTTTCCGCGTGTATCCATAACTCCGGATAGACGCACGCTAAGCATTCTCGTTTCAGTAGAATTTTTCGCTTTCTGATTGGTTCACACAGGGTATTAGCAATTAATTAACCCTGGTTTTGCCTTATAAGGAGATTAGACACTATGTCAAGTGCCGAGGCGTTCGGAAGTTTTCACCGTGAAGTAGTTTCGTCCAAAAATAAGGCAGCAACGATTACGAAAACAATTGTTCTACCGTTATCCTACTCGCCCTTTTTTGCATACGAGTTACAGTAAGGAACTCGGTACTACGTGCCTCGTTCATTATTTATCACCTCACATCCAACGCTTATCCAACTCATGCTCGTGAAACAATCGTTAAATATCCTTTGTCCCGGTGGAGTTTTCTCCGTTTCCATCAAACACTTACAACTCACCCTCCAGACTTCAGACAATCAGTCTGGTCAAATTGATGCGTTTGTGAGAAATACATTTGGAAAGTAAAATAGTTGTCTAATAAGCACATACTACCAAGGTAATTTCCCCATATTATGGCATACTCCTACGTTTTTTGTTTTGTTTTGTTTTTTGTTTTTGGTTTTGGCGTGACGAGCCAAAAAACCTGTGCGTAGGAGACTAAGGTAGGCACTCAAGAAGGAAGTTTTAATTAGTACAACATTCACTAGACGCGATTTAAGTTTCATTTTGTGCTTCTGTATGTCCTTCTTTCACTTCTCATGACAAAAGAAGGTCTTCAACAACATCACGATGGAAAGTTATGACGGTAAACCGCTTCCGTTATTTTTTTCTCAGAAGTCTACTCCGGTAAAACTCGCCAGTTTTAAAGCGATTACGTACGACGCCATCGCGTTGTTGTAATGACGACACAACTAGCGCGGGATGTACGTTGGACAAAGGTCTTTGGCTTTCATCGTTGAACATAACTGTCAAAGAGAGCCACTAATTGGCTAGGATCTTTGCGGAAAACTTTTCAAAATTCAAATTTCCTCTTCCCAACTTATGCGGCAAACCCAGATAACTAGTTTGTAGTTCCATTACATTTTCTACGTGGTTTTTTTGGTCTGGGGCGTTCCACATTTCAGAACCTTCAAAGTTCACTAAAGCCATCTTCAGTTGTAACATGAAAATGTATTTCGAAAGATTTTTTTGATCTTGTGTCGAATTTCTGTCATTTTCCACCAGTAAATCAAAGGGTTGAGAGATGAATTGAGACACACCAGGGTCAAAAAGTAAAGTCCAGCGTCGGTATTTGGTATGGTACCTGATTCTGGGGTTCCATCGGCAATCCTCCAACAGGTTTGTGGCATATAACAAAACAAAAACACCAGATAGATGTAAACTGTTGTAAAAGCAGATTTTTTCAGCCTCCTAACATTTACCATTTCTCCATCCTGTGCTATTTGGTGAACTTGAAGGGCTTGGATTTGATGTGCATGGCGTCGTATAACCTGCGATCATGCCGAATTTTAGCATCGCTCTCATATTCTCTTACGTTGGTCGTTCGCTAAAATAGGGCCTGACATAATCTCTCACAAGAGTTCGTGTCGGCGGCCAAATTTTGGCCGCGGGAATCTCGCAATCTGATTGGCCCTTTAACAATAGAGCTGTCAACGGAAGTAAATTGTCTACGAGACTCGCTCACAATTTCGATCCGACCGCCATCGCCAAGGAACAAGTCTGACGAAGTAAAATGTGTTGCTCTAATAAATTCTCGTCGTTCTAGGAGAATTGACACCATTTCTTTCTCTCCTGAGAATGGCGTTCGGTTTGACGCAAGCTGTCTCTCACCTGGAGCAGAGAAGTACAGCAACAGTGAAGTATGTATTCCGTTTTATCGCATCGTGCCTCGGAATTTCCATTTGACGGCTTTCAGCTAGTATTGATAACATGAACAGAGTAGTGGTTGTTTCCGCGTTTTACGAAACAAAACGAACAGCAGACCAACAAGTATCTTTCGCCAAGAATAATCAACAAGTCAACCGATAATTCGGTAAACTTAACGGTAAACTGGTGTTTGGCGAGAGCCGCAATCAAGTCGCAACCACGATTTTTAGTTTATTCATTCATTGTTTAATACTAATGTCGTTTTATTGAACTCTGACATTGACATCAAAGGATCTGACTAGTTTTATAATAAATGTTCTTCGTTTTAAAATTCGCTGCTGTTTAGAGATAAAATTCGCTGCTTAAAAAATCTCAAATATTTATCACTTCTGGAACTAAATTGAATTACAAAATACTCCTTTGTTTATAAAGGGTTTTATTTATATTTTTATTCTAAAGAATGAAACTAAAGGTATTTCTCCTAATTGCCCAAGGTTTTTTACGCAGAAAATCGGTGACAAATGCGAAGAGAATACTTCCGGATACCACCTGAAATGGGAAAGGATTCAAGCATGCAGCTAATATAGCATGCAGCGTATTTTGGTACATGACAACCTCGTCGTGTTTTGAATTTTCATTCAGTTTCAGCTCAGACAGAGCAACCGTGTACAATACCGGAACCCTCAAGTTAGCAATCGTGTAAATTTGAGGCTTGTGCCTAGAAGATACATCGTAGCCTATGATTTTCTTATTTTGCCGATATTTGCGTGACTTTTTGCGAATTGCCGTGATGGGAAATCTGCATACCGAGGATCGTGCAAGCAGAAGAAATTTTGATTGGCTGTTTTGTTGAATGTCAATCAATCAAAAAAGTGGGCGGTAGACGTTCCGTAGAAGAATTGTAGCAGGCTCTATTTTTCGTTTCGCCCGTCCCGCCTGAATGTTTCATCCAGCGAAACGAAAATAGAGCCTGATCGCAGGTAAGGCGTCGTATGGCTACGTATATCTTGAAATTAAAAAATGTTGTGGTTATTATACAAGCAGTAAAAACAACGCTCATAATCACCTTAAAAGTAGTATCCCCTAGGTTCCAATAATCAATCATTGAACTGATAATTACACTCAACACCCAAGTTGAAATTACCACAGCAATAACACTCTTGTGAGTCACAAGTTCCTGGTATCTGAGATGAAGATGAATGGCCAAGAATCTGTCAGCACTTAAAGACATGACACCAAAGAACGAAGCAAAAGTAAATACAAATCCTGTGATGCGGTAAGCGATGGACGTGGCATTAAAAGTTTGATTGCTGTCTTTGTTTTGTTGCAACTCCATAACAAGGCATGCAATGTGTAGAGGTTGGACTATTAAACAAACACCGAGATCAGAAACAGCCAGACTCAAGAGCAATGTTTTTAAAGGCTTTGATAGCGAGGAAGTTTTTCTTATCGCATGAATTGTGATACTGTTCAATACGATGGCTGTATAAGATAAGAAAGCATTGATGACGCAGTTAGCGACGTACGAAGAAGAGAGCTCAGTAGTTATAGAGTTGGGGGTACCAGAGCTATTTTTTCAAAATGCTCTGTTACCAAACCCAACTCTAGAGCTACTTTCCATCAGATGGACATTATTTTTATGGAAATCTATATGTATTTTATTTTATGGAAAACTATATGTTTTTATTTTTATGGTAATCTATATGTATTTTATTTCATGGGCACAATTATTTTGTATTTGGATACTATATGTTTTATCTCATGATGTATCCAACGCATTCTTCCATCACGTGGCCACAGACTACAGGAAGTCTTAAATTCTCGGAAAACAGGAAGTTTGAATCATATAAAAAAATATCTCATATAATAGTATAGAATGAATTGTAACAAGGAATTACATGATGAACTGAAAGAATCAGGAGATATTGTTTGTCCTTTTTGTGACCAAAAATTGGAAGATTCTAATGAAAAACCGAAATATGATGAATGCTGTGATAATCAGTATATTATTAATGACGATGGGATGTTAGCCTGTCTAAGTTGTGGTATTGTTCAAGGATATAATTATGTGAAAGAATATGTTAATTTTTATGAAAATAGACATAAATTTATTAGAAAATCTGTTTACCATCGAGAGTACCACATCAGCAACATATTACTCGATATTGAAGAAAAATATAACATTAAAATATCAAACTGTCAGAAATATAAGATCGATAGAGTGTTTACAGAGATCGGTAAGGTTCTTAATGAAGTTAATGGTACAAGGAAAAGAATGATTAGCGTTAATTTTATTATGATAAAGATATTCAAGATGATGGGGATACCTCATAAACAAATTCCAATTAGTAAATCGAAAAAAACTTTAGTTTTTTATAATAAATATTGGGCTAGTATTATGTCTCTAATCGGTGATAAAATAAAATCTATTATTGGATGAATACCTTATTATATTTCTTTTCAAATTTGTCAGTTAACGGACACATATCTACTATTATATCATCTAGAATTTTGACAAAATCAATAAATTCTTTGTCATTATATTCCAGTCCTCTCATAAAAGATCGCAAATGTGTTAAAACTTTTTCGTACGAAGTGTATGCGAATTTTGACATCTCAATCTTCCTTTTATAATTTTTAGCCTCTGAATATGATTTAAGCAAGAGCCCAGAACTGGATATCACTCCAAGAGGAATAGGGTTTAGTGTTACACCACCAACTACAGTCCCAGTTACTATCAAAAAAACAGATCCAATATTACATGCAAGTTCTGCCTTTTTGTAATATTTAAATGTCATTTTTGCAAGCCAATATTTTTTATGATAGAATTTGTACAATGCTTTCAACTCAGATATTTGATCTTCTGTTAAATTTTCTGAAACATGGTTCCAATTGAATATGCTTTCACGTCCATCCATATATATTATATGGTTACATTTTTTTCTTTTTTGAACGATTTCTTAATACTGATGTATAATTTTCTGATGTTTCGAACTATTTTTTCTATATTCTCAATAATTTCGTTGATTAAAATAGCTGTTCTCATTATATTATAAAGTTAGATTATTCATTATCTTCTTCGGAATCCTCATTATTTCTTTTGGGATAATATATTCTAAAAAGTATCCCATGCTCCAATCAGATGGATATCCTGCATTGTGCTATATTATAAATGTAAAAATATTCATGGCACTCTATATTTAACCAACATTAAGAATTTTTGATTAATTAAATTTCGAGAATGTAATTGCACCATTAAAAGACCATTTGGTAGTTCTAAATTTATATCTATTGTTTGTTTTTGAGTTGACTGTTTTGAAGTGAAAAGTTTCGCAGAGCCACTTTTAAATATTTTTAAAGGAATACGTGGAAATGGAGCTCTGGTTTTTCTATATAATACTGTTATACTTAATATATAGCTTTTTTCTGGAAGGAGTACATTAGAATTGCCATTTAATGAAAAAAATGTTTCACCATTTTTCGTATTTAAACTCCCATTTATATAATGAAGGGTGCCGCCCAAATTGTGTCCGTTTAAAGACAAATCTGTTTGCATTACCATTTTACCATTTTCTACAACGTACGCCGTATCATACACATCCGAGTCTACATTACTCTGTGATCCTTTGACTCCATATACAATCAAATAACCAACTCCTTGAGTGGAGCTACTTGCAGTGCCCTGACAATGCATGTCAATGTAAATGTATTCGGGAGGAGTTATGCTCCACTTATGTAAGTGAACAATCGATCTACTGTAATTAACAAACAGCTTAGTTGATTGTTGACCAATATTTAGTGAAGTGGAAACGACACTCACTGACAAATTTGTTGTGCTTGGAGGGAAAAATTCAATAGCCAAAGTGTACTCGCCTTCTGAAAGTTTGAACATGTTAAAGCCAATGCGAGAAGAATACTCATTTTGAGCGTCTTTCCCCATTTTAAATTTATAAGCTTTTTTGTTGACATTGTGGAGGGAACCAGAAAAGTCAACAATGCCATCAACTATTATGTTGTTTTCACTTGAAGATTCATCGGCATTTTCCATGAGATACCTGAAAACGTCTTTCTTGTTGGTTGAGCTGGTGATGTGAGACTCCTTGATTTTTGTGTCAAAGTAAGTTTTCAGCCCTACAGTCACATCACCTTTGGCGGCATGTACCTTACTGCTGACATAGCCGACATTAGCTGCTGATTTTATGTCTTTGTCATCGGTGTTCAAGTTGATTATTGTTTTTTCATTTAAATTCAAGTTTCCAGTCATATTGTTGGTGCCATCAACTTTGAGAAACTTTTTTTGTGTCATGTCATCAATTCTGTTGTTAACAAACTCGACACATGCGGCGTCTCTTTGGTTTGATGGAAGATCAAGATTGATAATTGAATTATTTTTCATATCAATATCAGATCCTTTATCCAGTTTTTTTTTCAAGCTGATTTTCGACATACTTTTTATTAACACAATGGTCTGAATTAACTGGATCTTTCACATTTGTGATGAAATTATTGTTCATGTCAATATGTTGCTCCATTCGACCTCCTTCCTTCTTTGACAAGAATATCTCTCTTTGCGATTCATAACTGATAACCTTGTTGAGATTACCATGAACTGGATAATTGTCTTTTGGGACAATGAGTGACCCTGTCATCGTATCACCTGCTTTTAGCATGAATTGAGATGTATCCACACTTGGAATATTGGCTATCTCTGAATCAAGATAAGATTTTGTAACCACGTCATTATTATTAGTTCCCTGTTTTACATTAACCAGGTTTTTGTTTTGCATATCATAATCATTATTAGCATCTAATTTAAATCCAATACCAGGTAAACCTCTTAAACCTATCTGACCTTGTCCTTGAGAATCAACATGATTAAGAATACCGTTTGTATAACTCATATAATATTAGTTTAGATTTTTTCGTCGAAATTTCGGGCTACCTTTTTTTTGACCTTATCAACATACAAAAAACTATATGGATCCTTAGTAGCTTTCTGATAATCTGATTTATTTATGTTCAGTTCTCGGCAAATCATCGATTGCTCGTTTATAGAAGGAAAATCAAAAACACAAAAATGTGAACTATTCAGTCTTATTGTTTTATCAGTTCCGTAATAGCTTTGACTTAAATATATAAAACAGCAATTTTTGTTTCTAGAATTGGTAAAGTAGTCACGTATCCGTTCGTCATTTTTCTTACCTGTATTCAAATAGTCATCAAATATGATTAATTTTTGGTTTTCATCAGACAAATCTGTCAGAGGGATGATTTCATCGTTACTTGCTTCTATCACGTCACAACCGACCTCTTTTGATATTGGTTCAAGAGATTTCAACAGATGCTTATATTTGCTTTGTTGGAGATTTCGAGCATAAAGGTATATCTTATCAAAATAGAGAAGCCTATATATCATATCAAGCAAAAGGTTAGTCTTGCCACCACCAGAGGGAGCACAAATAAGCATCCTGAAACATCGGTTTGGCATGAAACTCTTTAATTGAACAAAATCGTTATTTTCATCATCTTGAATGTCGTAATTTTGAATCTTCATATGATATTATGTTATACAATTTTATCGCAAAGCGTGTCTAGCGTGTTGATATGCGAGCGTTTTTATATATGATAACCCTAATTTTTCCGAACAAAATACGAAATTTTATGTAAACAAATGATATAATGAGTTTAATCAAATGGAAAGAAATAGCTGAGAAACGATCCGAGCTTGGTAAAAAGATTAACACAGTAAGAGAGACAATAAAACAAAAAACGATATCTGATCAAATGGGTGAAGTCGAGGCAGAGAAACTTTTCAAACCTATAACATCTGAGTTAAAGGAACTTACAGCCCCAAAAGCACCGTTGAGAAGATTACCAAAGAAAAAGCAACCTGTTCCTGATTATGGAATAGCTATTGATGATGAAGTGCCTGATTATGGATTGGAAGATCTATTTGGTGATCAAGTTCTACCACAAAATGACAAACAATTGGTTCCAAAACCTCCAAGTTATGAAGACGTCCTCGAGGATTTAGCATCAGGTGAAAAACAAATGTATATAGATCCAGAATTTATGTATGAACCTGAAGATCTTCCACCTGGATACGAAGAAGAAGAAGTACCAGATTACGAAATTCTTGAAGAGGATAGAATAAATCAAGTTTTGGATGAACTTCAAATACCGAATTATGATGATATTGAATTACGACTTCAACAAGAAAATATGAATAACAAAAAGAGGAAATCTTATCTTACCAAAGCCCTTAAAAAGGCTAAAGATAAACGGTATCAACTAACTGGCTATTGGAGTGATATCACTAAAAAATTAAATAGGGGTTCAATCACTGAAGCTGAAGCTCAATATAAAAGAAAAATTATTCAAGATACGAGGAAGGTATTGAATGATTATATCAATTACAATAATCAAAAATTAACAAATATTAAAGGGTCTGGTTTGAAGAAAAAAACAAAAAGAGGTGGACAGGTAATGTTTTTCAATAATCCAACAGAAATGATGAAAAAACTTGAACTGATTATCGGATCAAAGGTTGCTGGTAATAATAGCATAGAGCTACGGAATACAGGTGTCGCTCTTCTCGACATCTTGTTGAGAAATTCAATACTCAATAAGCCGCAATATAACAAAATATACAAAAACTATTTTAGTCTAAACTAATCATATAAATGAATAGACAACTTGTATTATCCAGTCATATCGTCAAAGGTATAAGTGGTAATAAACCATCAGATTTCACAATCAAATACAGTAATCCGATAATACTGGATTCAAACAGACAATATGAAATCGGCCTAGACCGAATCATTTCGATGTCATTCACTTGGTTTAATGTGACAAGGGAACTTGATAATCAGAAAATAAGATATTCGGCAGATAGTGGTACTAACTGGACGGAAATTATATTCAACCCTGGAGTATGGAATTACATTGATTTTGACAATTTAATCAAAGAAAAAACAAAAACAGGAACCTCATCAAACCCTCAATATCCAATCACTCTGGAGTTTAACGATACTGTATTCAGGACAATAATAACACTAGCCTCAAATTACAGATTAGATCTTACTCAAAGTAATTTTAATGATCTTATTGGTTTCAATAAAAAGATTCTAACAAGTAGTGTAAATGTTGGAGATTACATTCCTAATCTCTCACAAGACAGAGAAATATTGAATGTTCATTGTGATTTGATAAGTGATAGTCTTGTCGATGGTGAAGAGTCAGATATTATATATAGTTTCAGTACTAGTACTTTGACACCGAGTTATAGTTTCACACAAGAGCCAAGACGAGTTCAGTACAACCCGTGTAATAAAAATACGATCAATAAAATAAGAATTTATATCACAGATGGTAAGAGGAGAATCATCGATCTTAATCATAGTGACACTTCATTCAGTTTGATTTTAAGAGAGAAGAGAGATTAATCTAACTAATAGTTATAGATGGCATCATATGAATACAAGCGAATTTATCACCCGAAACTAGGTCGTTTTGTGTATAAGCATAAAGGATCTGGGATTATTGTTGATAACATATTCAAACCAGTTGGAAGGGTGTTAAGTAAAGTTCCAGAAATGGTTTTAAAACCTTTTGCTAAAAAAGCGCTTGAATCTGGTATTTCACATGCTGGAGACAAACTGGGAAAAAAAGCAGCTGAAAAAAGCGGAGAGCTTATTATGAGAAAATTACATGGTTTAACTAAACAACCAATGAAACCTACCAAACCTACTAAACCAAAACAAGAAGATTACAACACGATTCTGAATAGACTTATATCAGGTACTGGTTATTAAAAAGTGAATTTTATCTAAACTACTCATATAAATGAGTTTCAGAACAAATGAAAATCTACAACGATATGAATACGTTCGTTTCCATTTGGATAATGTCATTGAGCAACCTGCTAACAATCAAAGCCAGAAAAAGACAGGTTACAGATTCACAATCAACGATAGGTCGACTATGTTCGATTTTTTTAATGGGTATTTCGAAGTAACTAAAGAGCTTCAAAAAAGGGCAGATGGTGTTGGATATGCTCAAGCGGATCGCATCACTATGATAAACGGATCTCACAGTCTAATCAGACATATGGTTATTAAATCGTCTGGTAAAATCGTGTATGAGAGTGATAATTTGCATCGAATAACGAATGTCAAAAATCTCCTTGAATACAGTGATGATTATAGTAGATCCGTTGGAAAGAATTCATTCTGGTATATTGATACTGATGGAACATCAGCAGCTACTAATACAGGTTTCGAAGCCCGTCGCATTTTAACCCAGGCTCATCAGAATAACGGCGGTGGAGGAGCTAAGAGTATTAACGAAATGATTCCCTTAAACAGATACAGCTTTTTTCAAGAGCTAGAAAGAAAAATGTTGCCTCCGATGCAGCTCACAATTGAACTTACATTTAACGAAGACAGCGAACTGATTCACATGGCAAATGGCACAGACCCTGGTCGTGTTGTAGTAAAGAGATTGTATCTTTGGCTCCCAAGATTAATCCCAAAAGACAGCACGTATAGTAATTTCGTTTCAGAGTTTCTCAAGCCAACAACCTGGAAATATATGCGAGATCTCTACAATCAGTCAGCAAATACCAGAGCTATTCAGAATATGTTTCAAATCAGTCCAGCTATCGATGACGTTAAACATGTTTTTATATATCTCCAGAGGACAGACGCACCAAATAATGATGAAGCAGAGAGGAGTCCGTATTTATTTGACACTTTCAAGTTGAATGCAGCTGATGCTAATAGCTCTCTATCAAACTGCAGGCTTGAATACGGGAATAATGTTTTTTACCCAGAGCTGGAATATGATAGTGACTCTAAAATACGGATATTTAATGATCTCATGTCATATGCATTTCGTAAGAACGATTACAATTCAGGAACACAGCTTAATGTATCCAATTTCACTAGTTTGTATGGATTATTGTATTTCGATTTGTCATATCAGAAAGAGGTAGTGACGAGAGATCCTAAACAGTTGATTCTCCATTATCGTCTCAATGTAGCCCCGACAGCAAACGTCCGAGCTCATAGCATCGTATTTTACGAGAGTGAGGTTGTAGTAAAGACAGTTGGAAACGAATTGATGATAGTTTAAATAAATAAGTTTTACATCGATGAAAATTTAAATGAATATGTTTTTTAAAAGAGAATTTATCTAACATATATTATATGACACAACTATACGAAATTAAAGTTAGTTTATCACCAAACCAGAAAAAGAATCTTAGTAACGCGTATCATAAAAGAGAAACAATAGTTCTAAGGCTCACGAAGGACTCTCTATCTGGGAATGACACTCTATACGTACCTCAGAATATAGTTAAGCGATTGGATAAAAATAGAAAATTGAAAAAGGGAATGGACATTAAACTTTCTAAACAAACATTCGAAAGCAAGTAGGTGGATCTCTTCTGTCTACAGTTCTGGCGCTTGGAAGAACTTTTGCACCAACATTAGCAAAAACTATTGGTTTATCAACCTTGGCTGGAGCAGCTAGTGAAGGAGCATCTCAGATTGTTAAGAAGATATCCGGAAAAGGTGTTCAAACCGGTGGGTTCCTCATACCACAAAATAAAATCGACCAGTTGATAGCATATAAACATCTTTTGACAACCAAACAAAAGAAGGATATATTAAATGCTCTACAAACAGGTTCTGGTGTTCATATAAAACCAACAAAAGTACAAACAGGTGGTTTCTTAGGTACTCTTCTTGCATCAATTGGAGTCCCTTTGGCTATTGAGGCAATAAAGAAGATGACTGGTAAAGGTGCCCCTCAGATGGGTCAACCAAAACAAAGACCACCCAGATCTGTACCAAAATCAACCAATTATAATCAGAATGGTGGTTTGTTAGACCCAATGTATATAACTCCACCTTTTTATGGAAATTGGCCGAATGATACAATCGGTATGGGAATTTCAAAAAAAAAACTCCAAAAAAAAAGGGCGAAGGCCTAATATTAGGCAAAAACTCCCCATTCAAAAACGTACCTCTTCTAAACATTCTATTGTAAAACCCAAATTTCATAAAAACATTCCTTTGTCAAATTATGATTTAATAAAATGGTGTAAATATCTGAATATCCCAATTAATGATGTATTGTCAAGAGATGAAAATATTCCTCACGATCATATACAAGCTCTATTCATTTACAATCTTGAACCATCATATATGAGCGGTAGCCATTGGGTATCAACGTATGTGAAAGATAACGTCGTCAATTACTTTGATAGCTTTGGTTTGCCTCCCTTCCAAGAAATGGTCAATCATGCGAGAAAAAAGAATTTAACATTGCTTCATCAGAACAATCAAATACAAAATTTACTGACGACAACATGCGGTTACTTCTGTTTGTACTTTTTGAATGAGATGAATAAGGGTAAATCATATTTTGATCTGTTGGAAGTTTTCGACATATATGATACGACGAATAATGAGAGGTTTCTAGAACGGTATTTCAAAAATATGTAATCAAGTTATATATGAAATCTTATTGCGTGAAACAAAAAAGGGTCACAGAATGTGTACCTGGGAGTGAACGATATGTGAGAGCCAAAAATAACAGACTTATGCTTAAATGCATATGCTCTGAATGTGGTATTACTAAGACGAAATTCGTCAAAAGTCAAAAGGGAGGTGAAAATCCATTAGGTAAAGCTTTCGAGGCAGCCAAAATAGCCGAACAAATAACTCGCAAAGTAATTCCATCAACTAACCATGTATTTGACCGATATTGGTCTGGTGATATCTTGAAAGGTGTCTTCACAGGGTCAACAGGTATAACAAGCAAGAAATTCTGGACTAAACCAAAGAAGGGTACTGTTATGCGTTTGGTGAAAAATCCGAAAACTGGTAAATATGAGAATGTGTACGTTGAACCTTAATCTAATCTAATTATATATATATGAGATCATATTGCGTGAAACAAAAAAAGGTCACAGAATGTGTGCCAGGAAGTGAACGACATGTTAAAGCTAAAAATGGAAGGCTTATGCTTAAATGCACTTGTGCTGAATGTGGTATTACAAAGACGAAATTCGTTAAACAGGCGGGAAACGGGCTAGCCCGTCGAAAGGGGCGGGCTTACTAGATACAGTAGCATCGACTGGTACTGATTTATTGATTCACCACGGTATTCCTTGGCTGGGAAAAAAGGCTGTTGAAATGGGAAGATATTATGGATCAGAAGCCTTGAGAAACCCAAAACTGCAGAAAAAGGCTATCGATTATGCTCTGGATAAGTTGAATCCAATGATTCAAAATGTTGGAAGTCAAGCTCTTGATCAATTATCAACCAAAATAAGACCAAATAGAAAGTATAAAACTGACAGGAAGGATTTGGATGGTGCTGGTGTTGATATACATAAACTAATTGGGAAAATACCGAAACCAAAAGCTGGATGGACTCCTGGAAAGTATAAATACCTCGGACCGTACAACCCTCTCGAGAAGCAGTTGGAGTATGACAAGAATACTGGAAATGTGACCAAATGGAATGTGAAACCCCTCAATAAAGTGGATGAAATAGCAGCTTATCATGATATTTGTTATGACATGGGGAAAAACAAGGGTGAATGTGACAAGAAAATGGTTAAGTCATTAGATGAAATACCTTATGGGGAAATGCCAAAATGGGGACAAACTGCTCGGTTCTTGATTAATACAAAGCAGAAACTGGGTCTTGGTGTGAAACAAAAGAAGCCAAAAAACGGGAAAGGCCGTCGAGTGAAGAAAACTGGCAAAAAGAATTAGCTGATGAATTACATAAACCTATAAAGCGTAACTTCACCCGGCGGCGAGTAATTGTAAACCATATTGACGAGACATGGTGTTCAGATATCGTTGAGATGCAAAAATTCAGTCGATGGAATGCTGGCTACAGATATCTTCTGATGGTTTTAGATGTATTCTCTAAATATGGTTGGATTGTCCCTTTAAAGAACAAAAAAGGAGAAACTGTTGGTGAGGCATTCAAAACAATATTCAAAGAAGGTAGAAAACCACAATATATTTGGACAGACAAAGGCAAAGAGTATTATAACAAACATGTTAAGGAACTACTTGATAAGAATAAAATAACATTGTACTCAACTGAGAATGAAGAAAAGTCGTCAGTTTGTGAAAGATGGAACAGAACAATTAAAACCAGGATGTGGAAGCAGTTTACTGTTCAAGGTAATACACAGTATCTTGACATGCTACCTAAATCAGTGAAACATTATAACAATACCAGACATTCAAGCACAAAGATGACACCAACTGAAGCCAGTAAAAAGAAGAATCAAGGAACTGTTTACTTTAATCTGTATGGTAATATGGAAACATCAAGACAGAAACCAAAGTTCAAAGTCGGTGATAAGGTCAGGATAAGCAAGTACAAACGGAAAGTGTTCGACAAGTCTTATACACCAAACTGGTCTGAGGAAATTTTTACAGTTGATGAAATACAACATACCAACCCAATCACATACAAACTGAAGGATCTCAGAGATGAAGACATTCAAGGTAGTTTTTATGAACCTGAATTACTGAAAGCTGAACAACAGGTATTCAGAATTGATAAAGTTATTCGGAGGGATTATAAAAAGAAGCAAGCTTTAGTTAAGTGGAAGGGGTATAGTGATGAATTCAACAGTTGGATACCGTTCAAGGACTTGAAGGATATATAAAATGTTTAAAAGAGAATTATCTAACATATATTATATCTGACTTGCAGCACGACTGTTCATCGCTCACGGTAGCCAAAAATATATTTATTTCTGGCTATTACCTAACACAATTATATGAAGAGTCTTTGGAAAAAATTTAAACGCTGGTTCATATGTGGAAGTAAAATACATGACAAATATCGGTCAACATATCCAATCTGTTACAGCAACAACTCAGTCCTTGCGATAGAAAATAAATATGTAACATAATTATATGGAAAACCTTATGTTAGGAGATGAATTCAATACTCTAAAATTCAGAGCCAAAAACGTGTACGGTGCAAAAGATCTGAATTATTCAATTGTGCAGATAAAAAGTATGTTGTGACACTGAAAAACGGTAATAAAATACACTTCGGTGACAGAATGTATGAAGATTATTTAATCCATAAAAATCCAGAAAGACGGTTGCAATATCGTAAAAGAGCCTCAAAGATAAAGAATAGATATGGCAAGCTGACATATAAGGATCCGAGGTATGCTAATTACTGGAGCTATCATCTGCTGTGGTGAACAGGTTTAAACAGAAAATAAAAATTAGATATACATATATATATAGATGGATACTGGAAATCAGCAGTGGTTATGCGATATTTGTAATAGGAAATATAGTTCGAAGAGAAAGGACAAACATCTTCTAACTAAAGTTCATAAAAATAATCAAGAACGTCTGGATCGTGAGGCGGATTATGAAGAATATCTAATACGTCGAGATGAACTATTGATGGAAAATATTGGAGATATGGATTTTTTGGGGTTCTTAAAAAAACGTAAACTTGTTGATAAACAACTTAAAAAAGAATTTGGTCGAAATTACAAAGTTCCTGAATGAATTTAAACGCACAAGTCAAAGATATTCAAGAATAAATATATAGTATAAATATATAAAGAATAAATATATATTATAAATATATGGAGAATAAAAAGAGAGGACGACCAAGAAAACATTTCACTGAAGAGGATAAAAGACGAGTAAAAACAAGATGTATGCTGGAGAAAAAATGGTATTGTAATCAATGCAATAATGGACGAAATTACACTCTTGCTGGCAAATGGTGTCATTTGAAAACAGCAAAACACAAATTAAACGAAGAAATTTATGAAATGAAACAAAAACTGAAATTAATTAAATAGTTCAAAGGATCCATATTTGGATCATTCGAATTCTTGACATATTTAAAACGCGTTCTGAAAACATTTAAATAAAAATATATAGTATATATATATAGAATGAATTTAAATATATCCAATGAAAATAATATGGATAAAGCTAGTTTGAAGAAACTGAGCAAATCGAAACTTATCAAATTGCTTCTTAAGCAGGAGAAGAAACCAGTTCCAACACAAAGAACATACAAACCAAGGAGGCCAATACCAACACCTCGCAAGAGTGTCGAACAGATGGTAAAGCAGTACGAAAATAATATTATTCTACCACCAACAGAATTCAGGAATAATTACAAACCAATTCCTGCACCAAGAACTAAACAAAATACTGTTAAAAAACCGGTTCCAACACCAAGAACCATAATAAAGCAAACAGACAAAGCTTTAAAAGGTTTCACTAAGTCATTTGAAATCGACATTAAAAACAATGAAGACCCCTTAAAACAAATGCAAAACACGAGAAAAGCTATAGAACATCGTGTAATGACTTTGTTGAATGAAATGAAAGGCTTGAAATACGTTGAAACATTGAAAGTCACTTTCGAAAAAATATTAGCTGATGTAACAGTCGAAAAGTCAGCATATTTCAATAGTAAATCTCAAACAATCATTAACAATACAGAAATCAATGAAGCATTAGAAATGTCTAAACAAGAGATACTTAATAAGATAGCTCAATGGATATCAGAAGGTTCAGGATGGACGGTACAATCAGTTGACAACCATTACCTCAACATTGTCACATACAAACCCATGAAAGGATCCTCATATATCCCACTACCTTCTGAACTGCGAAACAGTGCTAAGGGACTAATTAACATTAAAAATAAAGATAATGAATGTTTCAGATGGTGTCATATCAGGCATATAAATCCACAAAAGAAATATTCTCAAAGGATTAAAAAAGTTGATAAACCATACGTTAAAAAGTTAGATTACTCAGGTATCGAATTTCCAGTCAGTGTCAAACATTACAACAAAATCGAGAAGCAAAACAGTATCAATATAAATGTATTCGGATATGAAAACAAACAACCGTACCCCATATATGTTTCCAAAGAAAAGTATGAAGATCATATGGAACTACTTATGATAACGGAAAATGAAAACAAGCATTATGTTCTCATAAAGGATTTTAACAAGTTCATGTATAATCAAACAAAACACAAAGAGAGGAAACACTTTTGTATGTGGTGTCTGCAATGTTTCAGTTCCGACAGGGTATTGAAAAATCATGAAAACATTTGCATACAAGTGAACGGCACTCAAGCAATTAAAATGCCAGACAAAAACAATAACATACTGAAATTCAACAACTTCCATAAACAGCAACCTGTACCATTTGTTATATATGCCGATTTTGAGGCTATAACTGAAAAGGTACAAGGATGTCAACAAGACGGTAATAAATCATACACCGAAGCATACCAAAGACATACAGACTGTGGATATGGTTATAAAGTTGTTTGCTGTTATGATGACAAATATACAAAAAAAATACAACTATATAGGGGTGAAAAGGCTGTTTACAAATTCATGGAAAATATGTTAGAAGAAGTGAAATACTGCAAAAAAGTAATGAAAAAACATTTCGATAAACCATTGAGAATGACAAAAGAGAATGAACAGGAATTTGAAAAAGCAAAAGAATGCCACATATGCGATAAAAAGTATACTGAGAAAGACATTCGAGTCAGAGATCATTGCCATATTACTGGTAAATTCAGAGGCTCAGCTCACCAAGAATGCAATCTGAAACTCAGAATAAATCCAAAAGAGATAAAAATTCCTGTTATATTCCATAATTTGAGAGGTTATGACAGTCATTTCATTATGCAAGAAATTGGAGCTATTGTCAAGAATAATACATACAAAAATAAGAATGGAGAGGAGAAACAAATGAATATCAATGCTATTCCAAATAACATGGAAAAGTATATGGCTTTCATGCTTGGCAACCATCTGAAATTCATCGACAGTTTCCAATTCATGAGTTCAAGTTTGGATAAATTAGTCAGCAACTTACCAGCAGAAGCTTTAAAGTATACAAACAAAAGATTCCGAAAAGAAAAATTAAATCTTATGACGCGAAAAGGTATTTATCCGTATGATTACATGGACAGTTTTGAGAAATTCAATAAAACAGAATTACCAACTAAACAAGAATTTTACAGCATATTGAATAATGAGCATATAACAAATGAGGATTATTGTCATGCTCAAAAAGTATGGAATACATTCCAATTACAAACGATGGGCGAATACCACAATCTATATCTTAAGTCTGATATACTTCTATTAGCCGACGTGTTTGAAAACTTCCGAAAAACATGTCTTCAGTATTACAAACTTGACCCCTGTCACTACTTCACTAGCCCGGGTTTGAGTTGGGACGCCATGTTGAAAATGACTGATATTAAATTGGAACTGATGACTGACATTGATATGTTTCAATTCATTGAAAAAGGTATGCGTGGTGGTATATCTTATATTGCCAATCGATATGGAAAAGCAAACAATAAGTACATGAGAGAATACAATGAGAATGAACCCTCAAAATACATTATGTATCTTGATGCTAATAATTTATACGGTTGGGCTATGAGCCAATATCTTCCAACTGGTGGTTTCAAATGGATGACAAAAAAGCAGATTAATAAAATCAATATAGCTCAGTATAATGAAGACAGTAATAAAGGATTAATACTAGAAGTTGATCTAGAATATCCTAAAGAGTTGCATGAATTACATAACGACTACCCATTAGCTGCTGAGAGGGTTTGTGTAAATAAAGATATGCTGTCTGAGTATTGTAAGAAAATACAAAAAAAATTCAACATATCAACAGGATTGGTACACAAACTGATCCCTACTTTATATGACAAAGAAAAATATATTTTACACTACAGAAACCTGCAGCTGTATCTTGATCTTGGATTGAAAGTGAAGAAAGTTCATCGAGTATTAGAATTCAACCAGTCTCCATGGCTCAAGCAATATATAGACTTCAATACACTAAAACGTACTCAAGCGAAAAATTCATTCGAAAAAGACTTCTTCAAACTTATGAATAACTCAGTATTCGGTAAAACTATGGAAAATATAAGAAAACGTGTAGATGTAAGACTTGTGACTGATGATAAGAAATTATTAAAGATGGCTTCCAAACCTACTTATGTAAGCAGTAAGATCTTCAACGAAAATCTAGTTGCAGTGCATAAAATAAAGGAAACACTTACTTTAAACAGGCCAGCATATATTGGAATGTGTATTCTTGATCTGAGCAAGACATTGATGTATGATTTCCATTATAGCTACATAAAAGAAAAGTATGGCAACAAAGCCAAATTATTATTCACAGACACAGACTCATTAACATATGAAATCGAAGCCGAAGATGTCTACAGAGACTTTTGGAATGATAAAGATCGATTTGACAACAGCGACTACCCTGAAAGCTCGTCGTATTTCGATAATACAAACAAAAAGGTAATTGGCAAATTTAAAGATGAAGCTTGCGGTATCCCAATAACAGAATTCGTCGGTTTGCGATCAAAAATGTACAGTTACATCAAAGACAATAATAAAGGCGGAAAAACAGCCAAGGGAATTAAGAAAAATATAATAAAAAACAACATCAAACATCAAGACTACAAAAACGTTTTATTAGAAAATAAACAAATACATCACACAATGAAAACTATTCGAAGCAGCAAACATCTAATAGGAAGTTATGAAATAAACAAAGTATCACTAAGCTGCTTCGATGACAAAAGATATATAGCAACTAATGGAATACAAAGTTCAGCCTACGGTCATTACAAATTACAATTCTAACATAAATTCATCTTGCACATTTGAAGGAATTTCTTCAATAGTAGGTTCTTGCATTAATGCAGCATTTAGCGGAGGCATTTGGCTGGCAGCATTTGGCTGAGGCATTTGGCTGGTAGCATTTGGCTGAGGCATTTGGCTGGCAGCATTTGGCTGAGGCATTTGGCTGGCAGCATTTGGCGGAGGCATTTGTCTGGCAGGATTTGGCGGAGGCATTCGTGGAGGCATTTGGCCAGCAGCAGCCATTGCTGGCAGAACATTCGGCTTGAAAATAATTCCCAGACGTTGAGATCTTCTTTTCTTTTTTAAATTAGCCTTGAAGTCTGCCGACTCCTCTTTTACTTCAATAACTTCTTTAATTGATCTCCTCTTTTTCTCCATAGCGAGGATTCTTTGATACTCCTCCAGAACTTTAACATACGCTGAAACATTCCTCTCCTCAGCTTTAATGTCGACTCTGTCTAAGTTTGTAATTACTTGCGGCAAATCAAACGAAAAAGAGTGAAGGCTCCCCATGTGCGATTCCATTATTAAAATGGAATCTTGAATGTTATCAGAGTAATTCTCAAATCTTTTAACAGCTTCTTCCAGACTTAGAGGCATTTTGGATGTCTTGCTATATTTTTGTTAACCGGAAGCTACTTCTGATCTTTTTATCAAAACTGAAGCGACTTCTGATATTTTTATCAGAAAAAGTAATTTATGGGGAAGTTTTTAATTGGTCAATAGATATCATACAACTATCATGACCTTGGAAAATAGCTGAGTCATTTCCTGTTTTCACCAGACATGTCCAGACTTGTTTCTGAGAAAAACTTCCTGCTTTTCCGAGAATTATAAACTTCCTGCAGTCAGACGTCACGAGATGGAAGAATGCGTTGGATACATCATGAAATAAAACATATAGTATCCAAATACAAAATAATTGTGCCCATGAAATAAAATACATATAGATTACCATAAAAATAAAAACATATAGTTTTCCATAAAATAAAATACATATAGATTTCCATAAAAATAATGTCCATCTGATGGAAAGTAGTTCTAGAGTTGGGTTTGGTAACAGAGCATTTTGAAAAAATAGCTCTGGTACCCCCAACTCTATAACTACTGAGCTCTTTAGCTTCTTGCATTGTTGACTTAAGTATATAACTTAAGGTTTGGAAGAAAAGAGCTAGCAACAGTAGTGACGGCAGTAACCATAGGAATATGTATTAATATGAAACACAAGGAACGTAGCGATGATCACAAGGAAAACTAAAAATAGTGTTGAATTAAGGGAACTAGATGCCATGTCAAGTGCCTCGGTGTTCGGAAGTTTTTACCATGAAGTAGTTTCGTCCAAAAATAAGGCAGCAACACTAACTAATTTGAGGATTAAACAAAACAGTTATTCTACTCGCGCTTTTCAGGCGAGCAAAAGCGAACCCTCAGACCTAATCTTGGAGGGGGTGGTCAGCGGTACTTACTTAAATTGTATACGGCAGAGTTGAAGCGAAATGTGGGCACATTCTTGGCATTCCTTTGGACTTCCAACCGGCATGAATGGTATGCGAGCGAAGGCCCTGGTGTTGAGTTCGAGGTCCGATTGACGTCCATGTGGAGGACATGCTCAACAGCTTGGTATGCTCATGCCCATCCGTACTCCAATGAATGTGATTTTCCGAATCACGTGGAACGGATTTTGCCGTTGAAAATAATATCTGTAGACTTAAAGTGCATATGACAGATTTTTTTTTATTTGCCTGATCGAATCTAAATGATATCCTGATATGAATATCAAAATTATTTTTCGATTTCGATTTTCCTTCCCCGCGCTTTTGCCGTTTAAAAACGTGAAATTTTACTTCCGGTCATGTCAAAAACCGCGCAAAGGGAGACCTGGGCATAGTCACGTTGTGACGTCATACCAGGAACGGAGTCGATGCCAAAACAAGCTACGTGGGCCGCATTGCGGAGATCTAATACATTTTGTTTTTCTTTATTCCCCAACTGCCAAATTAAGCACGAAATTATGTGAAACTGCTAATGTTACAAGTAATCTGGGCAGTGATTTGAAGCTTTTAGAGTTCATAGAATGCGAATCGCCAACCTCTGAAGTTGAAAGCGAAACAGTGCTCCAGATCGAGAAAGAAGCTATTCAGAACCAGAAGATCCTTACATAGACAAGGCGCTTGCCGATGAATATTGACTTAGAGAATACTATCAAGAAAAAAAGGAGGTAGAACAAATAATTCACACGCTAGAAAATCTATTTGACGGCACCGAAGCGCTGGAGACATAGCAAGAAATGCAACGATTTCTCATCTCTAGGTGTAAATATTAAAGCAAAACAGAACTCGGGAAGGAGAAGGAAGACTATTCAGAACCAGAAGGTCCTTACACAGACAAGCCGCTTGCCTATTAAAATTGACTTAGATAATACTATCAAGAGATAGAGGAGGCAGAACGAAGAAAATAGAATCTAGAAAACCTATGTGATGGTACCGAAGCGCTCGAGACGCGGGAAGAAATGCCACGATTGCTCATCTCCTGGTGTAAATATTATAATCGTGCTAAGCTAAATTAACGCCTGTTATGCAGGTTATACTGTCATACTCTCACACGTGTAGATGTAGTAACTGTGCCTTAAACCATCTGCAAAGAAGTTCCGAAACGCGCAGGGATTCTAATTTTTATCACTCAATTCTAATTCTTAAGTTCAGAAATGTGTCGAATCTCCCGAAGCGCTGTTGTCTCGCGCGAAACCGCGAACTTGACACAACAACAGGATGTGAAGCAATGCACCCGGGATTCAGTGTTGTCTGAACAGATGGTCGCTACGATCAGATGCAGCAAAATATAATGCAATAGACGGAAGAAATTGTTGTCAGATTAGTTCGGAAGGGAAGTGAGAATTTGTCTGCGTTCTTGTGGACTCTCTGAAACATTCGTGTTGCATTTAATACGTCTAGGCAAATTGACACTCGAAATTTCTGCACTGTTTACGTCCGATTTACTGACCAGTGTTGATTCATAACTGAGGTAAAGATTATAACATCCCTCATTTTTGCACAACTGGACTACGGATAATTATAAAATTATGATGAAAACATGTCTGTCTAAGTTTTGAAAGGCATGAGCAAACTCTAATCTTCATTTAATAATCTTACTGCAGCTTATTCTTATTGAAAGACCTGAAATATCAATCAGATTTGCTATTGCACAATTTACGTAGACATAAAACAACAACGTTTCAGAGAGTCCACAAGAACGCAGAGAATTACGCACTTCTCTTCCGAACCAATCTACTGAACGATACTTTCTTTCATCTATCGTATTATATTTTCTGCATCTAATCGTAGCGACCATCAGTTTTAACGTCAGACAACACTGAACAGTGCCGGGTAGGTTGTTACACATCCTGTTGTTGTGTTAAGTTTGCGGCTTCGCGCGAAACATACAACGGCGCTTCGAGAGATTCGAAACATTTCTGAATTTCTTTGAAGCAAAGACAATCTACGGCGTTTTGCAGATGGTTTAAAGCACAGTTACCACATCTACACCTGTAAGAGTATGAAATTATAACCTGCATAACAGGCGTTTATTTAGCCGAGCGCGAACAAGGTTTATTTAGCCGAGCACAATTATAATATTTACACCGGGAGATGAGAAATCGTGGCACTTCTTACTACGTCTCGACCGCTACGGTACCATCAAATAGGTTTTTCTAGATTCTATTTTCTTCGTTCTGTCTCCTCTAGATAGTATTCTCTAAGTCAATTTTCATCGGCAAGCGGATTGTCTATGTAAGGACCTTTTGGTTCTGAATAGCTTCTTTCTCGATCTCGAGTTCTGTTTCGCTTTCAACTTCAGAAGTTAGCGATTCGCATTCTATGGACTCTAAAAGCTCCAAATCACTGCCCAGATTACTTGTAACATCAGCAGTTTCACATAATTTCGTGCTTAATTTGGCAGTTGCGGAATAAAGAAAAATAAAATGAATTAGATCTCCGCAATGCGGCCCACGTAGCTTGTTTTGGCATTGACTCCGTTCCTGGTATGACGTCACAACGTGACTATGCCCAGGTCTCCCTTTGCGCGGTTTTTGACATGACCGGAAGTAAAATTTCACGTTTTTAAACGGCAAAAGCGCGGGGAAGGAAAATCGAAATCGAATAATAAGTTTTGATATTCATATCAGGATGTCATTTAGATTCGATCAGGCAAATAAAAAAAAAATCTGTCATATGCACTTTAAACATTCGCAAATCACGTAGCAGTGCATTAAAAAATGAAAACAATGTGGCTCGTCAAGTGTACAGGAGAGACAAAGAACCGTCGAGAATTCGTGAGGCCAAATTATGCCGAACAATGCATAAGAGATCTAAGAGAAAAGGTTTGAATTTTTTGATAAGACAATAAGACGTAAGTTATATTCCTCGCTCTTCAGAACTGCATTCTCTATGCAAAGTTGAAATTTACTAGGCTCCTTGAACACAGCAGTAATAGCTTTTATGGCAAATACTATTTTAAGAAATGTAAGGTTTTCATCGTAATAACATGTTCCTGTTGCCGTTCATACCACAGCAAACTTCTTGTAGTCATGTTGAGCGTTGGCACTTGTTACTTTTTTCACTGTATTAAATCTAAGCAATTGTTCTTCTTTTAAATAAAATAATTGCTCAACTGAATGTGAGACTTGTTTACTGTATAGTTCAATTCATTTTCCACGTTCATGATTCCGTCGCGATTTCCTCTGTTGATACTGGAACTAAAAAGGTTACTTGCGTTCACCATTTCATGCTACACACCCACTATTCAATTACTAAACAGAGGTTTACCCGTACTTCCTGACCATTGGTTACTGCTAGTTGGATATGAGTTAATGATAACCAACTCGGCGACACATGCCTCGTTTATTATTTATCACCTCACATCCAACGCTTATCCAACCCACGCTCGTAAAACAATTGTTAAATATCCTTTGTCCGGGTGGTGTTGTTCCGTTTCTGTCAAACAATTAATTATAAAAGTCCCGCTAAGTTAGAGGCATTCAGTCTGGTCAAATCGATGCGTTTACGAGAAAAAACAAATGGCAAGTAAAACAGGTGTCTAATAAGCACATTTTACCGAGGCAAATTCCCCATATTATGGCATGTTTGTCGGGCGAAAAAACGGGCGTAAGATGTTTCCTTTTCACTTGTGACACAACACGTCTTAATATAGCCTTTATTCCGCCCGAAGGTTCGAAAATGTATACTATTTATAACTTATTAAACGTGCGTTAAGGCCAGCCTGCGAAACGTTTGTTATTACAACAACTACGTGTCAGTGCATTGTTCAGCTGAATCTTTCTTCACTTGTAACAGGAAAATGCAGTTCGAAGTAAGTTTATGACACGGTGTCGAATTTCCCTCTTTTTTTCAGCAGTAGATCAAACGGTTGAGCAATAAATTAAGAAACACTAGCGTTTTAGTGTAAACTTTAATCAAGCTTACGACACTACTTGGCTCAGACGACGTTATAGTGCCAATCCAAAAAAAAAAATACTTGGAGAATAACAAATCAAAAATATTAAATAAACGTAAACAGTTGTGACCGCATATTTTTTGAGCCTTCCAAAATTTGCCCTTTCTCTATTCTGTGCTACTTGCTGTACTTGAAGGGCATCGATTTGATGCGCGTGTTGACGTACGGATACATACATCTTGAAATTTAGAAATGTTGTGGTTAGTACACAAGCAGTCGCAATAATGGCTTCAATCACGTTAACAATGTTCCCTGGCCATCACACCTCATCCAACGAAAGGATTGCACCGAACACCCAAACTGAAATCACCATAGCAGCAACACGCTTGTGAGGCACAAGTTCCTGGTATCTGAGATGAAGATGAATGGCCAAGAATCTGTCTGCACTTAAAGCCACCACACCGAAGAACGAAGCAAAACTGTCGAAGAAAGCACTGATGAACTACTGGTTTTCAGTGGAAACTTTAAGGCTTTATTCTTCGCTATAAATATACTTCGAGCCAAACTGACAACAAGATTAATTCAAAATTAGCTGGAGCTGAGAACCAGAGGATTAAACCACCGGATGATTTAGGTATGAAATTCGTTCAATCTTCGTACTAGGTAGTGAACACGGAGCTGCAGCGCTGTTAACATCCAAAACAACAACAAAATATATTAAAACTAAGTGGAAAACAAATTGCTAGCTAGATGCTTGAACTTAACACAATCGCCTGTACGCTGTATTAATGCTTTTTGGGCCTTTTGAGGCCTTGTGCCTTCAAACAGATGTCTCGGCCTTGTCATCAAAACTTTGACTGATCTGAATGTCTTTCCGACTTTAACTGGCCAGGCTTCAAACAAGGATTAGATCTTGTTTAGAAAGGTATAGTTTCTTACTCCTACCACGTTTTTTTGGTTTCGCTTTGTTTGTTTGTGTGTTTGTTTGTTTGTTTGTTTTTTTGGCGTGACGAACCAAAAAACGGCTTTGTATGAGACTAAGGTAGGCACTGAAGAAGGACGTTTTTATTAGAAAAACAATCACTAGATACAATTTACGTTTCATTTTTTGCTCCTTTATGTGGTCTTTCACTTCTCATGACAAAAGAAGGTGTTCAACAACATCATGATTGAAAGTTATGGCGGTAAACCGCTCCCGATATTTTTCTTACAAGTCTACTCCTGTCAGTCCGGTATTAAAACTCTCCAGTTTTAAAGCGATATACATAGGACGTCATCTCGTCGTTATACTGATGACGCAACTAGCGATGTACGTTGAATAAAGGTCTTTAGCTTCCATCGTTTAATATAACTGTCAAAGAGATCGTTGTAGAAAAACTTTGAGTTCTTATTAAGTCTTTAAAAGGGTTATAATGTAAGCTAACGTAATCTGATCTGTTCGGAAGCTTTAGCTGAACAGTCAAGTCGCAAAAGCTTCGTTTTTGGGGTGGAAGAGCAGAAGCTGTGGCTACACCACCCTAGATAAACACGGCTTCCACAGTAGAATTTTCCCTTGTTGAAATAGCTGGGTTTTCATTTACCTTAATAATTAAGGTCACCACAGGTACCTTGCGTGGTGTTTAACATCTTGAATTCTTGAAAAACCCTGATATCAAAGGCCAAGGGACTGGGAAATTGGGGCTGAGGTTCGCTATAAACTAAACATCTTTTAAAACTGCTTTAGAATTTGTGGGAAAACGGCCAAAATCTTCGTTACGCCGGGCTTTGGCTTACATTGTCCGTAAATGTTAGGCAGTGTTAGGTTGCACCACTCGGTATCCGGATTTGCCGGAACAATAAAAAAAAAATGCGTGATTTAGGATATGCGTCAGTACATCTCTGTTGATGTGTTACGCGTTCAACTTCATTTGTTTGATGACGTTTATTCGTTATATCGACGTAAGTTTGGGCTTTGGATTGTTATATCAGGGTTTTCGTTATAGTACGTGGGTTCGTTATATATGACGGGGTTCTGCTCTACATATTTTACTGTAACTTTGGCCGGTAAGGTCGCGCACGAGCCAAGGAGACCCACACGGCCGGAGCTTATCCCGGTTTCTGTATCATGAAGCAAATGAGAGTATTGCTACTTCCCTCTGGATGGGATGCTAGTCCATCGCAGTATGTTACCGGTACCCATTCATACACCTGGGTGGAGAGAGACGAATGTGGGGTAAAGTTTCTCGCCTAAGGAAACAACACGATGGCAGGGACTAGGCGTCGAACCTCCGACCTTCAGATCTGAAGTCCAACGCGCAAACCACTACACCACTGCCCCCACTCCCCCCCACCCCCACCACGTAACCGGGCACGTTGGCCGGGCTGAAGAATATCGTTCGGGGTTCCACTGTACCTGCAATTAAGCCACTTCACGGCGCACGTTTTTGTCGTTAGTTCTGATAGTTCACGTATTGAAGAAAGCTCAAGAGGAACATTGAATTAATACTCTTTTAGTGCATTCAACTAGCGGAAGCTTTCTTGGGGACTTTCTTCAGTTGAACATGAAAATGCATTTCGAAACATGTTCATGACATTGTGTCGAATGTGTCTCATTTTCCAGCAGTAAATCAATGGGTTGAGAGATGAATTGAGATACACCAGGGTCGGAAAGTAAAGGTCAATCACGGATATAGCGGTGATGGATTCAGGATTTGTTGCTGTAATCCAACCAGTGCAAGTTTTTGGCAAATAACAAATCAAAAACACGAGAAAGACGTAAGCTGTGGTGACTGCAGATTTTTTCAGCCTCCCAACATTCGCCATTTCTCCATTCTGTGCTGCTTGTTGTACTTGAAAAGCTTGGATTTGATTTGCATGGCGTCGTACGGCTACATATATCTTGTAATTTAGAAATGTTGTAGTTGCTATGCAAGCGGCTCCCATAGTGGCTCGTATCACGTCATCAATATATCCTGGGTTCGCAAACGATTGAAATCACCACAGCAGCAACACGCTTGTGAGTCACAAGTTCCTGGTATCTGAGATGAAGATAAATGGCCAAGAATCTGCCTGCACTTAAAGCCACCACACCAATGAAGAGGGCAAAAGCAAATAAATTTGCTGTGGTGCGGTATGCGATGGATATTTTATTAAATGTAGGATTGCTTTCAGTGTGTTGTTCCAGCTTCATTGACAAGATGGCTAATGTATAAAGGCTGAACAAATAAACCGACACCTAGATCAGAAATACCCAGACTTAGGAGGAGTGTTTTCAAAGGCTTTGGCAACGACACCGTTTTTCCTATGGCCTGAATTGTGACAATATTCAACGTGACGGCTGTATAAGATGAGAACACATTGAAGATGCAATTAACGATGAACGTTCAATAGAGGTCTTTAGTTTCCATAGCCGAGTTGAAAACAACTGTCAAATAAAAATTAAAAAATTCGAAACGCGTCAACCGAACTTGTGAGTAATTTGTACGCGGATGGTTAAAGCTGCACGACTTGCTACGCTTTAAAATTCGCTCAGACAACGTATTGGACATGCAGGCATCTCTGAGCTGCTGTTCACATCCAATAGAATTTAAACAATAACATCGCTGCAAACAGCGTGGATTTGTTAGTGGATTTGGTAGCTAGATGCTTGAACTCAACACAAGCGTCGTTTGAACGTTAAATTGTCAGTTACCGGCAGGCTGATCTCTGATTTCTCTTTAGTTAACTGGGAAGATGACTGGCCAGACTACAAATAAGTATTAAAGATCGTCCAGTTAGGGACTGAAGCAGGGAAATTTAATTCAAAAATATTCATATAAATTGAAGTTCCGTTTTTTTTTTGTTCTTCTGTGTGCTTTCTCTTTCGTTCTTGTAACAAAATATGGGATTAATTTCCTAAAAGTTATCAACACAGAGGGGGAAATGATGAAACGTCACAACGGTAAACCGTTGCCGTTTTTCTCCCTGAAAATTTTATTCTGTAACCTGCTTTTTTGTGTGGTGATGATAGACATATTTATCGATTATTTTTGTGAAAAACAGGTGGTTCGTACGAAAGACACATTGGATATTGCTTCTTTGAATGGGTTCCGTTTTTAAACTCATCTACACTGTCAAGTAAATGGATGGGGAAAGCCGAGTTCAACGTCATTCGTTAATTTGTATAGTAAGAAATGAAGCTAGATTGTTATTAGCTATTTCTTGTCTGAAGTTGTTATTTTTGGTTTGTTTATTTTTTTTTGTTTTAATTTTTTTGTTTTGTTTTGTTTCGTTGTGTGTGTGTGTGTGTGTGTGTGTGTGTGTGCATATTCTGCGAAGCAACTTTGCTCCTGCTAATAACGTTTATTTTTTTAATCTATTTTATTTATTTTTATTTTGCCACACTACAGACAACAAAACAAAGATAATTGATAAAGAGATAGAGAGAAGAGGGAGTGATGGTAACGGTGGCGAGGAGGCCTAAAGGAAACTTTTTATGTACATGTGTTGAAAAGGCATTTGTCGCCGCGCTATTTAAAAGGGGAGGTTAAATTCCATTTTATGTCCAATGCGATTTTGGAAAGAAAACCTGTTCTTGGCTGGTTTGTAGTTACATTTCCTTCACGGCTTACTTGTAGGAAGTTACATAGTTCTGATCACTATGTGGGTGCAATGTTTAGCTGACTAAAGGCGGTGTTACACGGGACAACTTGCAACAACGATTTTTTGGGCAACACCGCGTCAACTTTTCGTGGTATGTTAAACGAGTCAATTTTTCGCGCAGCATCGTACAAAATGTACTTGGCAACATGCATGTTACACGAGACGATTTTCAGCGCAACGTCGACTAGCAAGATTTCGCGTATCGAGGGTTGGTTTGAGGAAAAGCAGAGCCTGATAAAATTTCCACGTAGACCTGGATTCTGGCTCCTTCCTCATCTTCTTGACTTCTCTCAGCATAGAGGCACGGAGGCTCTTCCACACCGATAAAAGTTCAGAGGAGGTATGAAGTGAATCAAACGCCTCCTCCAACTCTTTCAACGCCGCCTGTTTTTCTGCTCTTGTATATTTTTCGCTTCCCCACAGGCACTTCTTTTCTTTCATTACTGCCATAAGTTTCACACTTTCAGCGTCATTTAAAGTAATATTCTCGGAGGCGTCCAAAATCTGCAGCTCTTCGTCGACATTGTCAACAGCCGTCGCCACCTTGTTTGTTTACATGGGAGATCAGCCTTGTCCCTAGGCTCGCGAAAAGTTTCCCACGAAATCGGTTAGCGGGAAGGGTGTCCCGTGTAACACCACCTTAAAGGCGGTGTTCAACAGGACAACTTTCAACAACGATTTTTTGCGCCACAATGTTGCGCGAAAAATCCATCGAACACCGTGTAACATGGTACCGGGGACGATTTTTAGCGCAACATTTGACTCGGCAACACGTTGCGAGTTTTTTAACCTAAGTCAAAAACTCGCAACGGAAGGTGACGAATATTTAGAAAGTTGGCTCGTGTAACAGGGTCGCCGTCGACTTTTTGCGCAACGCCTTCCCAGAGTTCTGTTAACTTCTTCTTCTTCTTTTTTTTTTTAATAACAAAAACTTTATTAACAATCAACCGCAGTACAGATTGCATATAGTACTTAAACACTAAACAATATAAATTACTTACATTAGAATGCTATGCTACAGGCTTACATTACACCTGATTGTTCATTGACAATGCAACCATATATTACAACATCTACAGTTACAATAAAATAACGTTACATATTGATCACTTAACGTTGTATTTACCGGTTACAAACAACTACACTTACGCAAAACTAATACTCTATAATGCAGCACAGGTACACATATAGAAAGAAAAAACGATAGATATGCTCACACACACACACGCTGGATGTAATAAAAAAAATATGGTACCTTAACTTTCATTATTTTATATTTAAAGGCACACTGTAGGCTTGATTTTGTTTGAAAACATAAAAATAAGATGCTCACGCATCGCAGATGCAGAGAGTGGTCCTCCCCCCCTCCCCCACTTAGCTCTGTATTTTTTGTAATTAGAGTTTTTAATGGCCATTTGTCTTTCGCATTTCATTTTACTTTCCAGTAAGGCGAGAAAGACCTGTAGGCTCGGAGTCTCTGACTGGTTTCTTGCAAGATATACATGATATTTAGCAATAAGAAGATAATATTTAACTCATAAAAGCTGGTAATTCCTGGTTTGTAGCCGTAAAGAATTTCGATGGAATTAGGGTTGATGTTATCCGGACGCTTAGTTCACTTCTGCCATCAGCCTAGTACCCAGGCGTTCCCTTCCCGCTTACCAATTTGGCGCGAAATTTTTCGGGAGCCTGGGGACAAGGCTGTTCTCCCATGTACTGATAAACAAGATGACGACGGCCGTTGACAATGTCGACGAGGAGCTGCAGATTTCTTCATCGCGGTCTAGGCCGTCAATTAGAAAAGCAAACTGACAAAGTTTTGACGCCGCCGTAAGCCCCACTCCTCGACCGCCATCTTTGTTTACAATGGCCTGGACGAGCGTTGCTTGGATACGCGAAATGTTGCAAGTCGATGCTCTAAAAATCGTCTGTGTAACATGCATGTTGCCACGTACATTTTGTACGATGTTGCGCGAAAAATTGACTCGTTTAACATCCCACGAAAAGTTGACGCGGTGTTGCGCAAAAAATCGTTGTTGCAAGTTGGCCCGTGTAACACCGCCTTTAAGCTTGCTTCAGTTGCAACATGAAAGTGCATTTCGAAATATGATTATGATATTGTGTCGAATGTCTCTCATTTTCCAGCAGTAAATCAAAGGGTTGAGAGATGAATTGAAAAACACCAAGGTCAGGAAATACAGATAAATCACATCTACATGGGTATTTGATTCAGAGCTTAAAGTGTTAATTCACAAAGTACCCGTTACTGGTATATAACAATCAAAAAGACGAGATAAACGTAAACTGTAGTGACAGCAGTTTTTCTCAGTCTCCAAACATTTGCCATTTCTGCATTCTGTGCTACTTGCTGTACTTGAAGGGCTTGGATTTGATGTGCGTGGCGTTGTACGGCAACATATATCTTGTAATTTGGGAATGTTGTCGTTATTATACAAGCAGTACTAATAATGCCCACAGTCACGTTAACAATATTCCCCTGGTCCCAAAACCAAACCATTGAAATAGTTGTACTCAACACCCAAGTTGAAATTGCCACAGCAATAACGCGCCTGTCAGTCACAAGTTCCTGGTTAGAGATCACTTTTTTATGATGATAAATATATTTAGAGACCACTTTTTGGTGGTTCCGACACAAACTCTTTTAAGATAACTTGGTTCTAATGGGTTCCTACTTGCAGTAGATGGCAGGAGTATCACCCAAGTTCAGAAAAAGGGACATCATTCCTATAGCAGGAACTGAAACAACAACAAAAACAACAACAAGTTTATTCAGTATTACCATTTCTATACATGGTGTTACCGATTGAAATAAAATAAACAATTATGAGAGTTTAGAATAGTGAAAAAGGAAATACAAATATAATTGAATGGTATTTATACCTAATTGTACCTTTTCGGTACGCTTCGGCGGCATATCGGGCGAGTTTGGTCGAGCCGTGGTTCGTATTTTGGCGAGACGTAGTCGAGCCAAAATACCCATGGTGAGACCAAACGAGCTTGATATGCTGCCGAAGCGTACTAAAAAAAGGTGCGATTAGGTATTTACCGTACCCAAATTCGTCCTAAAACCCGGCTTTTTTTTTTAGTTACCGTGATCAGACAGGCGTTGTAGAGCGACACGTATTTACACTTCTCTGGTCGTCAATACTCTTCTCCAACTCCTCATCTGCCATTTTATTTAATTCTTTTGTTTGGAGTTTCATTTTCTGAATCTTGGAAGTCCAAGTTAAGAAAGAAATGTGGAAAATCCGGCTCCATTGTGAAACCAAAAAAAGTTTCAGCGCTGTCCGTAAAGTTCACTCGAGTGCCCGCCAGTGTAGCCGCTTCCAATTTTGGCGCGAAATGGTGTTTTTTTTCTCTCTTACCGTTAAACAAATTACTTTCTCGTTTAACAAATGTAATAGTTTTACGTTTCGTTGTATTTCCGTTGTAATTTTCGCCTCTAAAGTCTGCAAAAAAGTGCAAGTTTCACAAACTGTCCATGATATCGTAGGATATCAGGTCAGTGACTTGATATCGTAGAAAATCATGACAGTAAACAAGGCTTCTGATTGGCTAATTCACAATTTGGGTACGGTAAAATTAGATATTATGTTTCTTTCGTCTTTCAAATGCTTGAAAAATGAAAGTAGCAGCTAGCCTGCTGATATATGAATCAGTATTGTTAAAAAGAAAACGTACTTTATCATGGTTATTGTAATTTGTGAATAACGTATTTCGTTGATTGATTTTAATTAAAGAATCTTTCTCAAATCTTCATAAACGTTACAGTGAAATAATACGCGCATGTCATTTTCAACTGAATTTAGACTGCAGTGATCGCAAATTCTAAGATCTTCAGGAGTTTTGGGGATTGTAAATCTTCCACTTTCGATTCTTAAGTTATGATTTCCTATCCTAAATTTGGTACCCTGCTAGCAGTGGTTCCCGGCGAACAAGAGGAAACAACTCACAACCAGAAAAACCGGTTTCAAACCGGTTTGACGCTTGCGCTAACGCTTAGGACTGCTGTGATTCACATGACCATTATTCAAGCTTATTGGCCGATATTTAACTTCATTACGGGGCGCATTCTTCACGCGCTAAATTATAAATGCGACGACCGGTCTCGCTTAAAAGTTGCATTGTTTCCAAGACAAGTGTATTGCTTCAATCCCACGACAAGACATGCGATGTATAAAGGTTAGACTATTAAACCAACACCGAGATCAGAAACAGCCAGACTCAAGAGCAATGTTTTTAAAGCCTTTGGTAAGGAGTTGGTTTTTCTTATCGCATGTAACGTGACAATGTTCAACACTATGGCTGCATACGATGAGAAAGCATTGAAGACGCAACTAACGATGTACGTTGAATGGAGGTCTTTTTTTCCCATCGTTGTATGTAACTGTGGAAGAGTAGGTTTTCCGTGGACACTTTTAGGCTTTATCTTCGCAGAAATACTTCCATCTCGAAAAATTCAAAAATCGTCTTCCGTATGCACTTATGTGGAAAAACAAGATGTTTAAACGGGATGTTTTGAGTATGGAATTCGTTCAATCTTCGTACTAGGCAGCAACACCGAGCAGCGCTGTTTACATCCAAAACAATAACAAAATATATTAAAACTAAATGGAAAACAAAATTGTTAGCTACATGTTTGAACTTAACACAACCGTCGCTTGTACGCTGTGTTAATGCTCTTTCGGTCTTTTGAAGCCTTGTGCCTTCAAACAGATGTCCCGGCTTTCTCATCAAAACTTTGACTGATGACTGGACAGGCTTCAAGAAGCATTAGAGCTTGTTTAGAAAGATATAGTCTCCTACTCCTACGTGTTTTTTTTTGTTTGTTTTTTGTTTGCTTGTCGAGCTGCGTAGGAGACTACGGTACGTAGGCATTGAAGGAAGAAGCTTTAATTAATAGAAAAACATTGACGCAATTTAAGTTTCTTTAAGGGCTTCTTTCACCTCTCATGACAACAGAAGGTGTTCAATAAAAATCACGATTGAAAGTTTTGGCGGTAAACCGCTCCCGTTATTTTTTCTCAAACGTCTACTCCGGTATAACTCTGTTTTATTGAGCACGCACCTAGTGGTGTACGTTGAATAAAGGTCTTTGGCTTCAATCGTTGAATATCACTGTCAAAGAGAACCATAAACGGAGGGTCCACAATAGGTTTCTCAGATTCCGCCATCCCGCCTCTCCCGCGCTTCTTTACGTCGAAATCCCGATCCCGCCCAAATTTTGAAATTGTTTTCTATGTTCATGATGAAAGCATCACATACCTTTTATACAACGGGTAGCAGACAAACACGTTTTTATGGTCGACGTTTTTGTGGTCTCGATATCGCCACTAATGATCCTAACGTGAGTTTTGTTTGTGTTATTCTGTCTTACCTTATCTTGTCCAGGTATTAGTGAAAAGTAAAGATTGACAAAGATTTTTTTGTTATGATATTCTCGGCCCTGCTTTTTTTGGAAGACAACCAGCCGAATGTCTTTACGACATGACCCTGTTTCTGTTCAAAATTTTAACAGAAGGGGTAGTTGTGCAGTGTTTAGCGCGCCGGGGTTTTGATCTGAAGGTCGGTGCGTTCCTCAGACACAAAAGTGTTCTCCACGTTGTTTCTCTACACCCAGCTGTATAAAAATGGGTTGTATCCTTAGACAAGGCTAGGGGCACAAATTAAGGTCATACAAGATCGGTCCAGTTATGAGGTCTGCAAAAATGAAATGTAGAAAAGATTTGTAAAAGTCGACTCACCGCGACAGTCTATTTCAAAGCTTTTAGTGTCTTTACTTACCTTCAGAAAATATCTGCTTGGAAGTGTTCTTTTCGAAGAAAGGCAGTCCTACTCGCACTCTTTTCATAATATGTAGCAACAAAACTTGTGATGTCAAATACCTCGTTTACGGCGACCGTCGTTACATTATCGTCGCCCGTGTTGCCATACCGGCTAGACTAGCCATAGCTGTTCCAACCAACGCTCAATGGAAAGGGTCAGAAAAGTGATGAACGCAGACAAGGCCAAGAAATGCAACACGACATGTTACCCCTTTCTTTTGATGAAAGTGACGAGAATAGAAATGTCCGAAATCAACACAAACACCACAAAAGGACCCTTACTAGTTTGGCATTCAGGTTACCTGCCTTGGTCCATTCATTACTTGAAAGACGACATACTTCATACCACAAAAAATACATTTGTATCAGCCTGCTTTGGTAAAATCATGTAGTCTCATAAAGATTCAAATACCGTATCCCGCTACTATTCCCTTGCGATTCTCGCATCCCGACTTCTCAAAAACACAAAATCCAGCTCCTGGTCGTAATTGAAATTCCCGCATCCCGCTCCTATTTTCAGCTCCCATCCCGAATATCGCCACAAAAATAAGCCATATCCCGCATCCCGCCAAACCTATTGTGGACCCTCTAAACGGGCTAGCTAGGTTTTGAGAAAACGCTTTTCGGGCTTTATCTTTGGAAAAAAACTTTCATCTTCAAAAATCCAGATTTCGCCTTTCAAACTTATCTGTGTGTCCGTATGTGGGAAGAGTCAGATGGTTAAAACTACCAGATTTTATTGGCTGCATGGTTTGCAGTTACATTACATTTTCTACATGACTTTTTTTTTCCGGGACGTTCCGCATTTCTGAATCTTAGAAGCTAACTGAAGCCATCTTCAGTTACAACATGAAAATGCATTTCGAAATATGTTTATGATATTGTGTCAAATGTCTCTCATTTACCAGCAGTAAATCAAAGGGTGGAGAGATGAATTGAGCCGGCAGTGTCAAAAAGTAAAGTCCACATACCGAGTCGGTATGTGGTGTGGTATCTTATTTGGGGATTCGATCGGCAATCCGCCAATAAATTAGCGGCAAATAACAAAACAAAAACACCAGATAGGCGTAAACTGCTGTGTATGCTGATTTTTTCAGCCTCCCCACATTTGCCATTTCTTCATTCTCAGTGTGCTACTTGCTGGACTTGAAGGGCTTGGATTTGATGTGCATGGCGTCGTAGGGTTAGGTATATATTCAAATTAAAAATTTTGTGGTTATTATACAAGCAGTAGTAACAATGCATACATTCACCTTAAAATATCCGGGTTCCAATAATACATTGAACTGATAATCACATAACAACACGCTTGTGAGTCACAAGTTCCTGGTATCTGAGATGAAGATGAATGGCCAAGAATCTGTCTGCACTTAAAGGCATGACACCGAAGAACGAAGCAAAAGTAAATACAAATCCTGTGATGCGGTAAGCGATGGACGTGGCATTAAAAGTTTGATTTTTCCCTGTGTTTTGTTGCAACTCCATAACAAGACATGCGATGTATAAAGGTTGGACTATTAAACCAACAACGAGATCAGAAACAGCCAGACTCAAGAGCAATGTTTTTAAAGGCTTTGTTAACAAGGAAGTCTTTCTTACCGCATGTATTGTGATACTGTTCAACGTGATGGCTGTATAAGATAAGAAAGCATGGATGACGTGGTTAGCGACGTACGAAGAAGAGAGGTCTTTAACTTCTTTCATTGCAAACTCACAAGTATTTAACTATGACAGACAGGTTTGGCCGAAAAGAGCTCGCGACTACAGTAGTGACTTTTGAGGCTTTATCTTCACAGATTTCGTTTGATCTTGAAAAATTCAAAACGCTTATTCCCAACTGATGTGGAAGATCCAGATCGTTCAATCTTCGTATTGGACAAGCATCACTGAGCTGCTGTTCCGTCCAACAAAAAACTGACGCAAAACAATAGAATTCATATATCGCCGGAAACGACGTAGGAAACAAAACTAGTAGCAAGTTGGAATTTAACTCAAGCGTAGCTTCACGTGAATGCGGAGATGAATAAGTTGTTCACTAATCCTTTGGTCTTTTGGAGCTCAGTGTGCCTCAAAAAAGTGTCCCATTCGTTGACATCAATTGTTTTTCTAATCTCAATGTTTGTTCCTTAAATGAAGATGCAAGACTGGCCAGGCCACAAACAAGCATTAAAGATCGTCCAGTAAGGTACCGAAGCAGGAATTTTTAGTAAACAACGTGTGTTTGTATAGGAAAAAATTACTGACAAGCTGGTTCACAAATGAGTATTCAAGTAAAACCCGATTGGTACTTGTCTCATAACGGTGTAACAGGGTCGTAACGAGGTATGTTGGATCAGGGATCAGAAGGGTGGGATCTGGGATCACAGACCATGGAATCAGAATCAGCAAATTTTTTAGGGATCAGGGATCAAGATGTAACATATTTGTGGGATCAGGGACTAAAATGGGTCACGCTTTTGGAATCAAGGATCAGAAATTTGCGTAGTAAAATGGGATCAGCGAAGAAAAAACATACCTCGTTACCACCCTGGGTATAAACCGTTTCCGTTTTTCTCCCTCAAATGCCTCGTCTGTACCTGGTATTTTTGCGACGATTGATATAGCGATAAATAATATAATAAAAGACCATTTTCTTACATGATTCTTTAAAAGTTATTCAGTTACTTGGTTGAATGGCTTTATTTTTCAAACTTACTCCACATTAACTGATGGGAGGGATGGAACATGCAGAATTCAAAACGAGAAATATTCATATGATAGGAACTGATCAAGAAGAAGGATTTTGTTGTTGCGCATGACTGATACATGTCGAGGAGAGAAATGATGAGAGAGAGGTGATGAATGAATACATTAATTGATGGGAGGGATGAAACATGCAGAGTTCAAAACGAAAAACACATATCTGATAAGAACTAAGCAAGGAGTCTGACGAAGGGCTAACGCTCAAAACGTCATCTCTCAATCTCTTTACGGTGGCCAATTCACCTTATCGACTCAGTTGATAAATCCAAAATTTCAAGAATAAATTAGTTGAATGAAAAGCGTTCGTTGATACTGTGCGGGTTAAGTCTGCGATTTGAAATATGACTTTTATTGTAGATGAGCACGGTTTTCTGTGTAACCTTGATGTAGGGAAAGGCCGCAGACAGACATGTTGGCGCGCTAGAATGATCAGGGAGATATGAGGTGTCAGGTGTCCCTGTTTCGCTAATGAATATCTTTTCGCATAAAGTGCATGTCACGCAATAAAGCCTTATAAGGAAATTGGATGCCATTCATGCAAGCGCAACGGCGTTCGAAAGTTTTCCCCGTAAAGTAGTTTCGTCCAAAAATAAGGCACCAACGATTACTAAGTTGAGAATTTAACAAAACGGTTATTCTACTCGCACTTTTTTGGATACGAGTTGGCACCGTTTATTATTTATCACCTCACATCCAACGCTTATCCAACCCGCGCTCGTGAAACAATTGTTAAATATCCTTTCTCTGGGTGGTGTTTATTCTTTTCTGTCAAACACTTAACTATAAAAGACCCGCCAAGTTAGAAACAGTCAGTCATGTGTTTTTGACAAATACAAATGGAAAGTAAAACAGGTATCTCAGTAATAAGCACATACTAGCGGGTAATTTACCCACATTATGGCATTTGTGACAGCTGACAAAACAGTCATAATGTTTCCTTTTCACTAATGACACGATTGTTACAAGAATAAAAATATAACGCCTTCAATTAGTGCGAAAACGTGTTTTTATTACTGAAGTGTGTTAAAGCCAGCCTCGTCCAGTAAGGTGCCTCTAAAATTTTGTTATTTACAAAAACAACCCACGAAACTGAAGTTTAATTTTTTCTTTGTGTGCTGAACTTAACACAAGCGGTGTCGTTTGAAAGCTGAATTGTTTACCGGCTGATCTAAATTCGGTCTTCAGAAACCTTGTGCCTCAAGCATATGTCCCGGCCCTTGTCATCAAAATTATGTCTCGGATTTGCATGTTTCTTCAATTAAATGGACCCGAGATGACTGGCCAGGCTACAAGTAAGCATTACAGATTGTCCAGTTTGACTGAAGGAAGAAAATTTAATTTCAAAACCTCCATGGAATTGAATTTTTTTGTTCTTCTGTTTGCTTCTTTCAGTTCTTGTGAAAAAATTTAGTTTATTCACTAAAGGATAATTAAGGTTATCACAGGTACCTTGCATGGTGTTTAACATCTTGAATTCTTGAAAAACCCTGATATCAAGGGCCAAGGGACTGGGAAATTGGGGCTGGGGTTCGCTATAAACTAAACATCTTTAAAAACTGCTTTAGAATTTGTGGGAAAGCGGCCAAAGTCTTGTTACGCTGGGGTTTGGCTTACATTGTCAGTAAATATTAGGCAGGTTAGGTTGCACCACTCGGTATCCAGATTTGCCGGAACAATAAAAAAAAATGCGTGATTTAGGATATGCGTCAGTGCATCTCTGTTGATCAGTGTTACGCGTTCAACTTCAGTTGTGTGATGACGTTTATTCGTTATATCGGCGTAAGTTTGGGCTTTGGATTGCTATATCAGGGTTTTCGTTAAAGTACGTGGGTTCGTTATATATGACGGGGTTCTGCTCTACATATTTTACTGTAACTTTGGCCGGTAAAGTCGCACACGAGCCAAGGAGAGCTTATCCCGGTTTCTGTAGCATGAAGCAACTGAGAGTATTGCTACTCCCCCTGAATGGGATGCTAGTCCATCGCAGGGTTACCCCCAGCAGTACGTCGCCAGTACCCATTTATACACCTGGGTTGAGAGAGACGAATGTGGGGTAAAGTTTCTTGTCTAAGGAAACAACACGATGGCAGGGACTGGGTGTCAAACCACTGACCTTCAGATCTGAAGTCCAACGCGCAAACCACTACACCACTGCGCCCTGACGAAACCGGGCACGTCGGCCGAGCTGAAGGATATCGTTCGGTATACCAGGGTTCCACTGTACCTGCAATTAAGCCACTTCACGGCGCATGTTTTTCTAGTTAGTTCTGATAGTTCACGTATTGAAGAAAGCTCAAGAGGAACATTGAATTAATACTCCGTCGGTGCATTCAGCTAGCGGAAGCTTTCGTGGACTCTTTCTTCAGTTGAACATGAAAATGCATTTCGAAACATATTTATGACATTGTGTCGAATGTGTCTCATTTTCCAGCAATAAATCAAAGGATTGAGAGATGAATTGAGAAACACCAGGGTAAAAACATAACGTTCAGTCACGTATATATCGGTGCTTGATTCATGCGTTATAGCTTTAATCCAAGAAGTACAACTTTTTGGCAAATAACAAACCAAAAACACGAGGTAGACGTAAGCTGTGGTGACTGCAGATTTTTTCAGCCTCCCAACATTCGCCATTTCTCCATTCTGTGCTGGTTGTTGTACTTGAAAAGCTTGGATTTGATTTGCATGGCGTCGTACGGCTTCATATATCTTGTAATTTAGAAATGCTGTAATTATTATACAAGCAGCTCCAATAATGGCTCGTATCACGTCAACAATATTTTCTGAGTTCGTAAACGCAACCAACGAAAGAATTGCACTCAACACCCAAATTGAGACCACCACAGCAACAACACGCTTGTGAGTCACAAGTTCCTGGTATCTGAGATGAAGATGAATGGCCAAGAATCTGTCTGCACTTAAAGCCATCACACCGAAGAGCGAAGCAAAAGCAAATAAATGTGCTGTGGTGCTGTATGCAATGGATATGGTATTAAAAGTAGGATTGCTTTCAGTGTTTTGCTCCAGCTTCATGAGAAGATGCCCAATGGATAAAGGTTGGACAAATAAACCAACACCTAGATCAGAAACACCCAGACTTAGGAGAAATGTTTTCAGAGGCTTTGGCAACGACACCGTCTTTCTTATGGCGTGAATTGTGACAACGTTCAACATAATGGCTGTATATGATAAGAAAGCATTGAAGACGCAGTTAGCGATGTACGTTGAATGGAGGTCTTTAGTTTCCATTGCTGAGTTGAATATAACTGTCAAATAAAAATTGAGAAAGTCGAAACGCTTCAAAACGCATCAACGGAGCTTGTGAGTAAAACCCGAATCAGTTGAACCTGCACGACTTGCTACGCGCTAAAATTCGCTAAGACAACGTATTGGGCAGCTATCTCTGAGCTGCTGTTCACATCCTATAGAATTTAAACAATAGCATCGCTACAAACAGCATGAAAACAAAATTGTTAGTGGATTTGGTAGCTAGATGCTTGAACTTAACACAAGCTTCGCTTTAACTCTAAATTATCAGTTACCGGCAGGTTTATGTCTGAGTTCGGTCTGTTGACACCTTGTGCCTAAAGCAGATGTCCCAGCCCTTGTCATCAAAACTTTGTCCCGGATTTACATTTTTCTTTAATTAACTGGGAAGACGACTGGCCAGGCTACAAAGAAGCATTAAAGATCGTCCAGTTAGGGACTAAAGGAGGAAAATTTAATTTTAAAATATTCACATAAATTGAAGTTAACTTTTTTGTTCTTCTGTGTGCTTCTTCTTTAGTTCTTGTAACAAAATATGAGATTAATTAATTTCCTAAAAGTCATCAATACAAGGGGGGGGGGGGGGGTGATTGAATGTTACAACGGTAAACCGTTGCCGTATTTCGTTCTGAAAATTTTACTCTATAACTTGTCTTTCTTTGTGTGGTGATGATAGACATATTTACCGATTATTTTTGTGAAAAACAGGTGGTTCGTACGAAAGACACATTGGATATTGCTTGCTTTGAATGGGTTTAGCTTATAACCTTACTTACACTGTCAAGTAAATGGATGGGGCAGGCCCGAGATCAACGTCATTCGACTGATTCGTATAGCTGGAAATGAAGCAGAGAACAAGTTTGTCTAGCTAGACTGTTATTAGTTATTTCTCGTCTGAAGTTGTTCTTTTCGTTTTGTTTAATTTTTGTTTTGTTTTGTTTTGTTTCGTTTTTCGTTTGTTTTGTTGTGTTTTGGTTTTTTGGGGGTGCACATTCTGCAAAGCAACTTTGATTCTGCTAACAACGTTTGTATGTTTTTATTTATTTATTTATATATTTTACTTATTTTTATTTTGCCACACCACAGACAACAATACAAAGATAATGAGTAAAGAAAAAGAGAGAAGAAATGGTGGTAACAGTAGCGAGGAGGCCTAAAGGAAGCTTTAGAGTGCAGTTTTGAAAAGAAAATCTGTTCTGCGCTGGTTTGTAGCTACATTTCCTTCACGGCTTACTTGTATGAAGTTCCATAGCTCTGAACACTAAGGTTTTGTGGCTGCAATGTTTAGCTGACTAAAGCTTTCTTCCGTTGTAACATAAAATGCATTTCGAAATATGATTACGATATTGTGTCGAATTTCTCTCATATTCCAGCAGTAAATCAGGGGATTGAGAGATGAATTGAGAAACACAAGGGTCGCGGGGAAATACAGATGAATCACATCTACAACGGTATTTGATTCGGACGTTAAAGTGTTAATCCACAAAGTACAAGATATCGGCAAATAACAAACCAAAAATACCAGATAAACGTAAACTGTAGTGACTGCAGATTTTCTCAGCCTCCCAACATTCGCCATTTCATCATTCTGTGCTACTTGGTGGACTTGAAGGGCATCGATTTGATGTGCATGGCGTCGTACGGCTACATAGATCTTGTAATTTAGGAATGCTGTCGTTATTATACAAGCAGCATTAATAATGGCCATAATAACGTTAACAATATTTCCCCGGACCCAAAACCAAACCATTGAAATAATTGCACTCAGCATCCAAATCGAAATCACCACAGCAACAACACGCTTGTGAGTCACAAGTTCCTGGTATCTAAGATGAAGATGAATGGCCAAGAATCTGTCTGCACTTAGAGCCATTACACCAAATAATGAAGCAAAAGCAAATAAATTTGCCGTGATGTACCATGCGATGAATACGTTTTCAGAGTTTTGTTCCAGCTCCAGCTCCAAGACAAGATGGCCACTGTATAAAGGTTGGACAAATAAACCGACACCTAGATCAGAAACACCCAGACTTAGGAGAAATGTTTTCAAAGGCTTTGGCAACGACGTCGTCTTTCTTACGGCGTAAGAAGACGCAATTAGCGATGTACGACGGATTAAGGTCTGTAGCTTCTTTCATGGTTTAGTATATAACTACCAAGGAGAGGACTGTTTGAGAAAGGTGTTTGACAGCAGGCACTCGTCTGGCTTTACCTTTGCAGGAATAGTATATCTTGAAAGAACCAAAACGCTTTTTTCCACTCTTTGTGGAAGAACTATATGGTTAAACCACAATGTTCCTTGCCACAAAATTCGTTCATACGACTTCTTGGCCAAGCATCTCTGAGCTACTGTTCACGCCCAATGAAATTTAAAACAAGAGCATTGCTTCAAACCACGTGCAAACAAAATTGTAAGTGGACTTAAGATGCTAGATGCTTGAACTTAAGATGGAATCCATCAGGAAATTGAGTAATCAGTGGACAAAAATCTTGTACCAGAATAATTTACAGTATATCGCATTCCTTTTTCTACTTTTTAAGAGCTATAGACATAATTAGTTATCTGTAATAACACCAAAGACAATTTCTTATGGGAGCCCGTGAAATTAAAATTAAAATTTCACAGGAATTGTGTAAACACAGGTAAAATAGATAAATTTTATGCGCAAGATTTCATTTTGTGAAATTTGAATTTTATTTTCTCGGACTCCCATAAGAAATTGTCTTTGGGGTTATTACAGATAACAAATTACATCCATAGCTCTCAAAAAATGTTAAAAATAATGCGATTTGCCTTAAATTATTCTGGTACAAGATTTTTGTCCACTGAAAATTAAAATTACTCAGTTTCCTAATGGATTCCGTCTTAATATTCATGATGTTATAAAACCCTGTGTCTGAAGCAGATGTCCCAGCCCTTTTATCAAAACTTTTTCTCGGATAAATTTGCATGTCTTTAGTTGAGTGAATATGAATGGTCAGGCTATAAATAAGCATTAACTCGTCCAGTTAGGGACTGAAGCAGGAAATTTAATTAGAAAACAACCACGAAATTGAACGTTAATTCTTTTGTTTTGTTCTGCATGCCTCCTTCAGTTCTTGTGACAAAATATAAGCTTCGTATTCACTAGCAGGTATCAATTCAAGAAAAGCTGATCAAAAGTTACAATGATAAACTGTTCCCGTTTTTCTTCATCGGATTTTTTTCTTTTAACGTGCCATTTTTTGAAGGATACACATATTTAGAAACTATTTTCGTTTGCGAAAAACAGGTGATTTCGACAGAAAAAACTTCGACAATAGTTTGCTTTGAATAGGATCAGTTTTTAAACTCACTTGTAGTATAAAACGGATATTGGCGCACGCCGAGTTCGGAAGGAGAAACATTTTCATGGCAGGAACTGTTTTTCACTACACTAGCGGCCCTATCACGCATGTCACGTTTTTACGCTGTGGGCGGTCATGGGACTCCCTCGCGGTTCTTTTTTCTTCCCCTGAGCGGAAAGAGAGGCTACCCACAGTCTATCAGTCCCTTACTTTCAGGATTCTCAAGTTCATTTTCAAACTAAATTGTGGCGTGTTTCTCCATCGGCCAATAAAAACGTCTGTTTTATGTATCGTACGTAGAGAGAATTTTGATTTTAATCATTTAAGTTTGGTTTCACCATTTCTGATCGATATGCTATAAAGGAACAGTTCCTACTTTAAGCTGTGAGTCCATCGCCTCATGGATGCACGCAGGAAGTTAAGAGAGCACTCAAGAACTTAGGGTTGCTCTTAGGCAATTGCTTCTGCTCTAGCAACCTTACGTTTCCTGAGCCTCGTGTTCTTCAAGCTTCCGCGTGCATCCATAACTCGATCGACGCACGCTAAGCATTCTCGTTTCAGTTGACTTTCCCGCTTTCTGATTGGTTGACACGGGTTGTGAGCAATTAAATGACCCTGGTTTTGCCATACAAAGAAATTGGATACCTATAAAAAGCGCGGCGGCGTTCGGAAGTTTTCACCCTTAAGCCAGTTTCGTCCAAAAATAAGGCAGCAACGATTACGAAGTTAACAATTTTACAAGACAATTATTCTACTCGCGCCTTTTCGCATACGAGTTAACAGTAACCAACTCGGTGCTACGTGCATCGTTTATTATTTATCACCTCACATCCAATGCTTATCCGACCCACGCTTGTGAAATAATTGTTAACTATCCTTTGTCCCGGTGGAGGTTTCTCCGTCCCCGTCAAACACTTATAAAGCACCCGCCAGGCTACAGACACTCAGTCTGGTCAAATTGATGCGTTTATGAGAAACACAAATGGAAAGTAAAACAGGTGTCTAATAAGCACATACTACTGAGGCAGTTTCTCCATATGTTTCCTTTTCACTTGTGACACAATATGTCGTAATATACCTTAGGCTCGAAAATGTATCTTATTTATAACTTATTAAAAGTGCGTTAAAGCCAGCCTCGTCAAGTTAGGGGCTGCAAAAAGTATATTATTAAAACACCTACGTGTCGTTGCATTGTTCAGCTGAATCTTTCTTCCGTTGTAACGCATGAAAATGCATTTCGAAGTAACTTTATGATATTGTGTCGAATGTGCCTCATTTTCCAGCAGTAGATCAAAGGGTTGAGTGATGAATTGAGAAACACCAGTGTTTTAGTGTAAACTTTAATCGAATCTATCACGGTACTAGGCTCAGACGATGTTAGGGTGTCAATCCAAAAAATACAAATACTTGGAGAATAACAAATAAAAGATATTAAGTAAACGTAAATCGTTACGACCGCATATTTTCTGAGCCTTCCAAAATTTGCCCTTTCTCCATTCAGTGCTACTTGCTGTACTTGAAGGGCATCGATTTGATGCGTGTGTTGACGTACGGCTACATATATCTTGTAATTTATAAATATTGTGGTTAGTACACAAGCAGTCGCAACAATGGCTTCAATCACGTTAACAATGTTCCCTGGCCTCCACACCTCAACCAACGAAAGAATTGCACAAGACGCCGAAATTGAAATCACCACAGTGACTACACGCTTGTGAGTCACAAGTTCCTGGTATCTGAGATGAAGATGAATGGCTAGGAATCTGTCTGCAGTTAAAGCCACCACGCCAAAGAAAGAAGCAAAAGCAAATAAATTCGCGGTGAAACGGTATGCGATAGGAATGGTATTAAAGGTTGGATTGTCTCCAGTACAAGCGTCTTGCTTCAATCCCATGACAAGACATGCAATGTATAAAGGTTGGACCATTAAACCAACACCGAGATCAGAAACAGCCAGACTCAGGAGCAATGTCTTTAAAGGCTTTGGTAACGAGTTAGTTTTTCTTATCGCATGTATTGCGATAATGTTTAACACAATGGCTGCATACGATGAGAAAGCATTGAAGACGCAACTAGCGATGTACGTTGAATAGAGGTCTTTAGCTCCCATCGTTGTATGGTTGTATATAACTGTCGAAGAAGGCACTAAATGAACTAGGTTTTCAGTGGAGAATTTTAGGCTGTATCTTCGTTATAAATATACTTCGAGTTTGAAAAATACCAAACTCACAATTCGAAATCATGTGGAATTGGGAACCAGATGGTTAAACCACCGGATGTTTTCAGTATGAAATTCGATCACTCTTCGTACTAGGTAGGCAACACGGAGCAGCGTTGTTAATATCCAAAATGATAACAAAATATATTAAAACTAGGTGGAAAACAAATTGGCAGCTAGATCCTTGAACTTAACACAACTACTGTCGCTTGTGCGTTGTATTAATGCCCTTGCGGTCTTTTGAAACCTTGTGCCTTCAAACAAATGTCCCGGCCTTGTCGTCAAAACTTTGACTGATCTGAATGTCCCTCCGACTATGACTGGCCAGGCTTCAAACAAGCATTAGAGCTTGTCTAGAAAGGTTTAGTTTCCTACTCCTACGTGTTTTTGTTTTGTTTTGTTTTTTGTTTTTGGCGTGACGAGCTAAAAAACATCTGCGTAGGAGACTAAGGTAGACACTGAAGAAGGAAGTTTTTTAAAATTAGAAAAACATTCACTAGAGTAGTTATAGAGTTGGCGGTTCTGGCGCAGTTTTATAAAAACTTCGCTAAAACCGAACCAACTCTAACTACTTTCCATCGGATGGTAATCATTTTTATGGAGACATACATATAATAACAATAATATGGAGATATACATATAAGAACAATAATATGGAGATATATATATTGTAAAATAATATGGAAATCTATATGTTTTTTATTTCATGCGGAAACCAACGCATTTTCACATCGCGTGACTTCATACAACAGGAAGTCTGTAATTCTAGGAAAGCAGACAGTCATTAAGTATTTCAATTGTTTGTTTAACGCGTTAGACAGTTTTTTTGTCTTGAAAACCACAGGGACTTTCCCGAGGAAATGAGTCATATGATTATCATATGATTTCAGATGATCTTGTAATTTAAAGTAAAGTTTGTTAGTAAAGTTTATTGGTGAAGTTTGTTAGTGAAGTTTGTAGTGAAAAGATTTGAGATGTTGAAGTCTATATCAACTATCCAAAATTAGATTCGTGGGAAATTGTATGCGCTTGTTTGTTATTTCTTAGAAAAGTAGACTGTGCTTACGGAACTTGTATGGAGACCGACACAGCTGTGTCGTGACGTCACATCTTCAGATTGCATAATGTCCGTAAGCGAAACTATTGATTCCATCGTTTGCTATATATCGTTTATCATCGAAACAGCTGAGTGATACTTTATTGAGCTCGTAACTACCTAGTTGATGATTGATACTTCTGATTGTCTTCATGGTATGATGTATTTGTTTGTCATTGATTAATACATTTTTATAATCTGTATGTTTGATATTGTTCTTTATTATGTTCTTCTTGATTCCCTTGGCTGTTTTTCCTACTTTCTGGTTGTCTTTTATGTAACTGTACATTTTTGATCGAAGACCTACGAATTCTGTGATTGGTATTCCAGCTGCTTCATCCTTGAATTTACCGATTACCTTCTTGTTTGTCTTATCGAAATACGTAGAGTTTTCTGGATAGTCGCTGTTGTCAAATCGATCTTTGTCATTCCAAAAGTCTTGGTACACATCTTCAGCTTCAATCTCATATGTTAGACTGTCTGTGTCAGTGAATAGTAGTCTAGCCTTATTACCATACTTTTCTTTTATGTAGTTATAATGAAAATCATACATTAATGTCTTACTTAGATCAAGAATACACATACCCACATATGCCGGCCTGTTTAGAGTTAGCGTTTCTTTGATCTTATGCACTGCTACTAGATTTTCATTGAATATCTTACTGCTTACATAAGTTGGTTTAGAAGCCATCTTCAATAGTTTTTTCTCATCTGTAATAAGTCTAACATCGACACGTTTTCTTATATTCTCCATAGTTTTACCGAACACTGAGTTATTCATTAGCTTGAAGAAATCTTTTTCGAATGAATTTTTCGCTTGAGTACGTTTTTGTGTATTGAAGTCAATGTATTGTTTGAGCCAAGGTGACTGATTGAATTCTAACACTCTGTGCACTTTCTTTACTTTCAATCCAAGATCAATATACAACTGTAGATTTCTATAGTGTAGAACATATTTTTCTTTGTTGCATAAAGTAGGGATCAGTTTGTGTACTAGTCCTGTCGATATGTTGAACTTTTTCTGTATGTTCTTACAATATTCAGACAACATGTCATCAGTTACTTTAACCTTTTCCGGTCCTAGAGGGTAGTCGTTATGAATATCATGCAACTCTTTGGGGTATTCTAGATCAACTTCTAGTATTAACCCTTTATTGCTGTCTTCATTATATTGAGCTAAATTTATTTTATTAATCTGCTTTTCCGTCATCCATTTGAAACCACCAGTGGGGAGATATTGACTCATAGCCCAACCGTATAAATTATTAGCATCAAGGTACATAATATACTTTGAGGGCGCCTTCTCATCATATTCTTTCATGTACTTGTTGTTTGCTTTACCATATCGATTGGCTATATAAGATATACCACCACGCATACCTTTTTCAATGAATTGAAACATGTCTATGTCTGTCATTAGTTCCAATTTGATATTGGTCATCTTCAACATAGCATCCCATGACAAACCAGGAGATGTAAAGTAGTGACAGGGATCAAGTTTATAATACTGAAGACAGGTCTTACGGAAGTTTTCAAACACGTCAGCTAATAGAAGAATATCAGACTTAAGATATAGATTGTGGTATTCACCCATCGTTTGTAATTGAAATGTATTCCACACGTTTTGAGCATGGCTATAATCCTCATCTGTTATGTGCTCATTATTCAATATGCTGTAAAATTCTTCTTTAGTTGGCAATTCTGTTTTATTGAATTTCTCAAAACTGTCCATGTAATCATAAGGATAAACACCTTTTCGCGTCATAAGCTTGAATTTTCCACCTTTGAATTTTTTATTTGTATACTTTAAAGCTTCTGCGGGTAAGTTGCTGACTAATTTATCCAAACTTGAGCTCATGAATTGGAAACTGTCAATGAATGTCAGATGGTTACCAAGCATGAATGCCATATATTTTTCCATATTGTTTGGAATTGCATTTATGTTCATTTTAATCTCTTTTCCGTTTTTGGTGTGTGTATTATTATTAACAATAGCTCCAATTTCTTGCATCATGAAATGGCTGTCATAACCTCTCAAATTATGGAATATAACAGGAATTTTTATTTCTTCTGGATTTATTCTGAGTTTCAGATTACAGTCTTGATGTGCTGAGCCTCTGTATTTACCAGTAATATGACAATGATCTCTGACTCGAATGTCTTTCTCAGTATATTTTTTATTGCAGATTTGGCATGTTGTTGCTTTTTTGAATTCATATTCATCCTCTTTTGTCATTCTCAATGGTTTATCGAAATGTTTTTTCATTACTTTTTTACAGTATTTTACTTCTTTTAACATATTTTCTATAAAATTATACACAGCCTTTTCCCCTCTATATAGTTGTATTGGTTTTGTATGCTTATCATCATAACAACAAACCACTTTATAACCATATCCACAGTCTGTATGTCTTTGATAGGCTTCGGTGTATGATTTATTACTGTCGGGTTGACATCCTTGTACCTTTTCAGTTATAGCCTCAAAATCAGCATAGATAACAAATGGCACAGGTTGTTGCTTGTGAAAATTATTGAATTTCAGTATGTTATTGTCTTTGTCAGGCATTTTTATTGCTTGTTCACCATTCACTTGAATGTAAATATCTTTATGATTGTTTAATACTCTTTCAGAACTGAAACATTGCAGACAGTGCATACAAAAGTGTTTCCTATGTTCGTGTTTTGTTTGATTGTACATGAACTTGTTGAAATCCTTTATGAGAACATAATGCTTGTTTTCGTCTTTTGTTATCAGAAGTAGTTCCATATGATCTTCAAACTTTTCTTTGGAAACATAAATGGGGAATGGTTGCTTTTCTTCATATCCAAATATACTGATGTTAATTTTATTTTGCTTCTCAATTTTGTTGAACTGTTTGACATTAACCGGAAATTCAATGTTTGAATAATCTAACTTTCCAACGTATTGTTTGTCAGTCTTTTTTATACGTTGAGGGTCCTTGTCTTGTGGGTTTAAATGTCTGATGTGACACCATCTGAAGCATTCATTATCCTCATTTTTCATGTTTATTAAGCCTTTTTTACCATTTCGCAGTTCAGAAGGTAATTGGATATAGGATGATCCACTCATAGGCTTATATTTGACAATGTTTAAATAGTGGCTATCAACAGATTGGATGGTCCATGATCCTGAACCTTCTGATATCCATTGAGCTATCTTATTCAGTATCTGTTGTTTTGATGATTGTAATGAATCAGCGATTTCCATTTGGTTGATTATTGTTTGAGGTGTACTATTGAAATATGCTGACTTTTCAACTATTTCATCACCTGAATTTTTTTCGAAAGTAACTTTCAGTGTTTCAACGTATTTCAAGCCTTTCATTTCATTCAACAAAGTTATTACACGATGTTCTATAGCCTTTCTCGTGTTTTGCATTTGGGCTAAGGGGTCTTTATTGTTTTTGATGCTGATTTCATAAGACTTAGTGTAACCTTTTAAAGCTTTGTCTGTTTGTTCTATTTTGGTTCTTTGTGCTGGAACTGGTTTTTTACTCCTTGGTGCTGGAACCGGTTTATAATTATCCCTGAATTCTGGAGGTGGTAGAATGATGTTTTCTTCATATTCTTTAGCCATCTGTTTAACACTCTTGCGAGGTGTTGGTATTGGTCTCCTTGGTGCTGGAACTGGCTTCTTCTTCTCCTGCTTCAGAAGCAATTTGATAAGTTCCGATTTGCTGAGTTTCTTCAAACTAGCTTTATTCATATATATAGGGTTAGATAAAATTTTTTCCATTTTTTATTCTATATATAATATTATAAATATTCTCTTAAGTCATTGTTGGTCTGCGTTTTAAGTATCATCAAAATTCAAATGATCCAGACAAGGATCTTTCGTTTCGAACTATATTATTGAAAGATTTATTCAATATTACTCGTTTTTTCTATGACATTTCTGATGTGCTTCATTGTTTTTAAATGACAATGCTTTCCTGCAAGGGTGTAATTATGACCATCACAAACATCACAACACCACTCTTTGTTCAGCATACATCTAGTTTTAGCTTGTTTTTTCTCTTCTTCAGTGAAATACATTTTAGGTCTACCTCTTATTATAATCTGATTTTCTCCCCTTTGTTTTGCTCTGTAATTGGCTTTGTTTTTTCTAATAGCTTCAATCCTCTCTTCTTCAGTTGAATACTTTAACGGTCTTCCTCGACCTCTCTTGACATTTATTTGTTCCATATATTAATACTATATTATTTTTCTCTTTATAAGTTTTTGTGTATGAATTTCAAATGATTGCTTAATGTTTCTGTTAACTTGAATTTTCTGGAACAATGTTTGCATTTGATTCTTACACCCTGGAAATAAAGTATGATTTCTTTAATGATTTCATCATAATCGTTGCTGACTAATATTTTGTAATTGTTGTTTTCGTACTCTTGTAGCATCATCTCCTGTTCTTCTGAAAGCTTTCCATAACCAGTTGGTGTTTTAAATTCGATTGCAAAACCTGAGTACTTCAAATGCATATTTCCAATGAATAGATCACAAGCTCCCTTCTGATAACCCATGTTGTATGATTTTATTCTCATGTTACCATTAATTTGGTTTTCACCTAATGTTGGGATTAGGATTGCTTTAGGATAATTGTTTCTAATAAAGTTGACTACCTTTTTATGTAAATCATATTCTGTGTTGATATTGAATGTCAGCATTTTGTATGACCTGTTGTTGAATTCATACTTACCGGTTTTTCTGATTGATGGTAAAACTTCCTTAGTAACCCATCGTTGGAAATCTTTAGCTTTATCCATTTTTGATCTCAATATTAGGCTGTACAATCCAGATTCATTTATATAAACCGTGTTTTTGAGGTTCCCAGTCAAAGGTAACGAATCGTTACTCTTGGATTTTTGGTCATTTTCACCAACCTCAGTCAAAGGGGACGAATCACCCCCCTTGGATTTGAGCCTCTTAAGTGAACATTTATCTTCTTCATCAACATGATCATTAATCACTTTTCGTGAATTTGAATATCCTAAAATGCTAGCAACTGTTTTACCACGAAACCAAATATCGTCATCCTTTTTGATAATATTCAGTTTTTTTCCTTCATAAATGAATTTTTCCATATATATGTATTAATTCTATATATTATTTTCTGTTTAAACCTGTTCACCACAGCAGATGATAACTCCAGTAATTAGCGTATTTAGGATCCTTATATGTCAATTTACCATCTTTATTCTTTATATTGGAGGCTCTTTTACTATCGTAAACGTCTTTCTGGATCTTGGTGCAGTAAAAAATCTTCATGCATCTTGTCTCCAAAATGTATATTTTTACCGTTTTTGAGAGTGACAACATATTTCTTATTTCTGCGGTTTCTTGCGGTTTCTTTTTTGTCCTTTAAAGGGACAATCCAACCGTATTTAGAGAATACATCTAAAACCATAAGAAGATATCTGTAGCCAGCGTTCCATCGACTGAACTTTTGCATCTCAACAATATCAGAGCACCATATTTCGTCAATATGATTTACAATAACACGCCGTCGAGTAAAGTTACGCTTTATGGGCTTATGAAGCTCATCAGCTAATTTTTCTTGCCAGTTTTTTTCTTCACTCGACGGCCTTTTCCGTTTTTTGTCTTCCTTTGTTTTACACCAAGACCTAGTTTCTGCTTTGTGTTAATCAAGAACCGAGCGGTTTGTCCCCATTTTGGCATCTGTCCATAAGGTATTCCATCCAATGACTTGACCATTTGTTTGTCACATTCACCTTTGTTTTTCCCCATATCATAACAAATATCATGATGAGCTGCTATTTCATCCACTTTATTGTAAGGTTGTACGTGCCACTTGGTGACCTCTCCAGTGTTCCTATCATACTCTAACTGTTTATCGAGAGGATTGTATGGTCCCATGTATTTATACTTTCCAGGAGTCCATCCAGCTTTTGGTTTCGGTATTTTCTCAATTAGTTTATGTATATCAACACCAGCACCATCCAAATCCTTCCTGTCAGTTTTATACTTTCTATTCGGTCTTATTTTGGTTGATAATTGATCAAGAGCTTGACTTCCGACATTTTGAATCATTGGATTCAACTTATCCAGAGCATAATCGATAGCCTTTTTCTGCAGTTTTGGGTTTCTTAATGCTTCTGATCCATAATATCGACCCATTTCAACCGCCTTATTTCCCAACCATGGGATACCGTGGTGAATCAATAAATCAGCACCAGTCGATGCTACTGTATCTAGTACGCCCGCCCCTTTCGACGGGCCAACCCGTTTCCCGCCTGTTTGACGAATTTCGTCTTAGTGATTCCACATTCAGAGCATTTGCATTTAAGCATAAGCCTCCCATTTTTAGCCTTTTCATATCGTTCACTCCCGGGTACACATTCTGTGACCCTTTTTTGTTTCACGCAAAATGATCTCATATATATATGAGTTAGATATTTTTAAAATACTGTTCTAAGAATTTTTCATTTTTAACCGTGTTAAATATGTCGAAAACTTCCAACAGATCAAAATATGATTTGCCCTTATTCATCTCATTTAAAAAGTATAAACAGAAGTAACCGCATGTTGTCGTCAGTAAATTTTGTATTTGATTGTTCTGATGAAGCAATGTTAAGTTCTTCTTTTTAGCATGATTGACCATTTCTTGGAAGGGAGGCAAACCAAATGAATCAAAGTAATTGATGACGTTATCTTTGACATATGTTGACACCCAATGGCTACCGCTCATATAACTCGGTTCAAGATTGTAAATGAATAGAGCCTGTCTATGATTGTGAGGAACATTTTCATCTCTTGACAATACATCATTAATTGGGATATTCAGATATTTACACCATTTTATTAAATCATAATTGCTTAATGGGACATTCTTATGGAATTTTGGTTTTACAACAAAATGTTTAACAGTGGGACGTTTTTGAAGGGTGAGTTCTTGCCTAATAGTAGACCTTCGCCCTTTTTCTGGGCTTTTTTTTTGGGAGCTTTTTTTTTAGTCCCCATACCTAATGTTTGATCAGACCAATTTCCATAAAAAGGTGGAGTTCTATACATTGGGACTAACAAACCACCATGTTGATTGTTAACAGTAGTTGGTTTTGGTATAGATCTGGGTGGTCTTTGTTTAGGTTGTCCCATCTGAGGGGCACCTTTACCTGTCATCTTCTTTATTGCCTCAATAGCTAAAGGGACTCCAATTGATGCGAGAAGAGTACCTAAGAACCCACCTGTTTGTACTTTTGTTGGTTTTATATGAACACCAGAACCGGTTTGTAGAGCATTTAATATATCCTTCTTTTGTTTGGTTGTTAAAAGATGTTTATATGTTATCAACTGATCGATTTTATTTTGTGGTATGAGGAACCCACCGGTTTGAACACCTTTTCCGGATATCTTCTTAACAATCTGAGATGCTCCTTCACTAGCTGCTCCAGCTAAAGCTGACAAACCGATGGTCTTAGCAATAGTGGAACCAAAAGTTCTTCCAAGCGTCAGAACTGTAGACAGTAGAGATCCACCTACTTGCTTTCGTATGTTTGTTTTAGAAAAGTTTAATATCCATTCCCTTTTTCAATTTTCTATTTTTTTCCAATCGTTTAACTATATTCTGAGGTACGTATAGAGTGTCATTCCCAGATAGAGAGTCCTTCGTGAGCCTTAGAACTATTGTTTCTCTTTTATGATACGCGTTACTAAGATTCTTTTTCTGGTTTGGTGATAAACTAACTTCAATTTCGTATAGTTGTGTCATATTATATATGTTAGATAAATTCTCTTTTAAAAAACATATTCATTTAAATTTTCATCGATGTAAAACTTATTCATTAAACTATCATCAATTCGTTTCCAACTGTCTTTACTACAACCTCACTCTCGTAAAATACGATGCTATGAGCTCGGACGTTTGCTGTCGGGGCTACATTGAGACGATAATGGAGAATCAACTGTTTAGGATCTCTTGTCACTACCTCTTTTTGATATGTCAAATCGAAATATATTAATCCATACAAACTGGTGAAATTGGCTATATTCAATTGTGTCCCTGAATTAAAATCATTTTTTCTATATGCATATGACATTAAATCGTTAAATACTCTTACTTTACTATCCGCATCATATTCCAGCTCTGGGTAAAATGTATTGTTACCATACTCTAAACGACAGCTTGATAGAGAGCTATTAGCGTCAGCAGCATTCAACTTGAAAGTGTCGAATACATACGGAGACCTTTCAGCTTCATCATTATTTGGTCCGTCTGTCCGCTGGATATATATAAAAACGTGTTTAACGTTGTCGATAGCTGGACTGATTTGAAACATATTCTGAATAGCTCTGGTATTTGCTGACTGATTGTAGAGATCTCGCATATATGTCCAGGTTGTTGGCTTAAGAAACTCTGAAACGAAATTACTATACATGCTGTCTTTTGGGATTAATCTAGGGAGCCAAAGATACAATCTCTTTAAAACAACACGACCAGCGTCTGTGCCATTTGCCATGTGAATCATTTCACTGTCTCCGTTAAGAGTGAGTTCGATCGTTAATTGCATTGGGGGCAACATTTTTCTTTCTAGCTCTTGAAAAAAGCTGTATCTGTTTAAGGGAATCATTTCGTTAATACTCTTAGCTCCTCCACCGCCGTTATTCTGATGAGCCTGGGTTAAAATGCGACGGGCTTCGAAACCTGTGTTTGTATTTGCTGTAGTTCCGTCAGTATCAAGATACCAGAACGAATTCTTTCCAACGGATCTACTATAATCATCACTGTATTCAAGGAGATTTTTGACATTCGTTATTCGATGCAAATTATCACTCTCATACACAATTTTGCCTGAAGATTTGATAACCATATGTCTGATTAGACTGTGAGATCCGTTTATCATGGTGATGCGATCCGCTTGAGCATATCCAGTACCATCTGCCTTTTTTTGAAGCTCTTTGGTTACTTCTATATACCCATTGAAAAAATCGAACATTGTCGACCTATCGTTGATTGTGAATCTGTAACCTGTCTTTTTCTGGCTTTGATTGTTAGCAGGTTGCTCAATGACATTATCCAAATGGAAACGAACGTATTCATATCGTTGCAGATTTTCATTTGTTCTGAAACTCATTTATATGAGTAGTTTAGATAAATTTCACTTTTTATATAAACCATTTCCCACTTATTAGTCTATTTATAATTGGATAAAATTCACTTTTTAATAACATTTTATCGTCTTAATCCAGTACCAGATATAAGTCTATTCAGAATTGTGTTGTAATCTTCTTCTTGTTTTGGTTTAGTAGGTTTGGTTGGTTTCATGGTTTTATTCATTGATTGTTTAGTTGAACCGTGTAATTTTCTCATAATAAGCTCTCCACTTTTTTCAGCTGCTTTTTTTCCCAGTTTGTCTCCAGCATGTGAAATACCAGATTCAAGCGCTTTTTTGGCAAAAGGTTTTAAAACCATTTCTGGAACTTTACTTAACACCCTTCCAACCGGTTTGAAAATGTTATCAACAATGATCCCAGATCCTTTATGTTCATAAACAAATCGTCCAAGTTTTGGATGATAAATACGCTTGTATTCATACGACGACATATATAACTATTAGTTAGATTAATCTCTCTTCTCTCTTAAAATCAAACTGAATGAAGTGTCACTATGATTAAGATCTATGATTCTTCGTTTACCGTCGGTAATATAAATCCGAATTTTATTAATCGTATTTTTATTGACAGGATTGAACTGTACTCGTCTTGGCTCTTGTGTGAAACTATAACTCGGGGTGAGAGTTGAGGTACTGAAACTATATATAATATCTGACTCTTCACCATCGACAAGACTGTCACTTATCAAATCACAATGAACATTCAATATTTCTCTGTCTTGTGAGAGATTAGGAATGTAATCTCCAACATTTACACTACTTGTTAGAATCTTTTTATTGAAACCAATAAGATCATTAAAATTACTTTGAGTAAGATCTAATCTGTAATTTGAGGCTAGTGTTATTATTGTCCTGAATACAGTATCGTTAAACTCCAGAGTGATTGGATATTGAGGGTTTGATGAGGTCCCTGTTTTTGTTTTTTCTTTGATTAAATTGTCAAAATCAATGTAATTCCATACTCCAGGGTTGAATGTAATTTCCGTCCAATTAGTACCACTATCTGTCGAATATCTTATTTTCTGATTATTGAGTTCTTTCGTAATGTTAAACCAAGTGAATGACATCGAAATGATTCGGTCTAGGCCGATTTCATATTGTCTGTTTGAATCTAGTATTATCGGATTACTGTATTTGATTGTGAAATCCGATGGTTTATTACCACTTATACCTTTGACGGTATGACTGGATAATACAAGTTGTCTATTCATTTATATGATTAGTTTAGACTAAAATAGTTTTTGTATATTTTGTTGTATTGTGACTTATTGAGTATTGAATTTCTCAACAAGATGTCGAGAAGAGCGACACCTGTGTTTCTTAGCTCTATGCTATTATTACCAGCAACCTTTGATCCGATAATCAGTTCAAGTTTTTTAATCATTTCTGTCGGATTATTGAAAAACATTACCTGTCCACCTCTTTTTGTTTTTTTCTTCAAACCAGACCCTTTAATATTTGTTAATTTTTGATTATTGTAATTTATATAATCATTAAGAACCTTTCTTGTATCTTGAATAATTTTTCTTCGATATTGAGCCTCAGCTTCAGTGATTGAACCACTATTTAATTTTTTAGTGATATTACTCCAATAACCATTTAGTTTCAAACGTTGATCTTTAGCATCTTTCAAGATTTTTTTCAGATAAGCTTTACTCTTTTTATTATCCATATCCTTTTCTGTTAGACGTAATTCAACATCATTGTAGTTCGGAATATTCAATTTATCTAAAGCTAGGTTAATTGCATCCTCCTCGAGAATGTTATAATCAGGTCCTTCTTCGTATTCAGGTGGAAGATCTTCAGGTTCATACATAAATGCTGGATCTATATACATTTGTTTTTCACCTGATGCTATATCCTCGAGGACGTCTTCATAACTTGGAGGTTTTGGAACCAATTGTTTCTCGTTTTCAGGTAAAACAGGTTGATCAAACAAATCGTCCAATCCATAATCAGGCACTTCATCATCAATAGCTATTCCATAATCTGGAACAGGTCGCTTTTTCTTTGGTAATCTTCTCAATGGCATTTTTGGAGATGTGAGTTCCTTTAACTCAGATGTTATAGGTTTGAAAAGTTTCTCTGCCTCGACTTCACCCATTTGATCAGATATCGTTTTTTGTTTTATTGTCTCTCTTACTGTGTTAATCTTTTTACCAAGCTCGGATCGTTTCTCAGCCATTTCTTTCCATTTGAGTAAACTCATTATATCATTTGTTTACATAAAATTTCGTATTTTGTTCGAAAAAATTAGGGTTATCATATATAAAAACGCTCGCATAGCGTGTCGCATAGCGTGTCGCCATGCGATAAAATTGTATAACATAGTATCATATGAAGATTCAAAATTACGACATTCAAGATGATGAAAACAACGATTTTGTTCAATTAAAGAGTTTCATGCCAAACCGATGTTTCAGGATGCTTATTTGTGCTCCCTCTGGTGGTGGCAAGACTAACCTTTTGCTTGATATGATATATAGGCTATTATACTTTGATAAAATATATCTTTACGCTCGCAATCTCCAACAAAGCAAATATAAGCATCTGTTGAAATCACTCGAACCAATATCAAAATCAAAAGAGGTCGGTTATGACGTAATCGAAGCAAGTAACGATGAAATCATCCCTCTGACAGATTTGTCTGATGAAAACCAAAAATTAATCATATTTGATGACTATTTGAATACAGGTAAGAAAAATGACGAACGGATACGTGACTACTTTACCAATTCTAGAAACAAAAATTGCTGTTGTATATATTTAAGTCAAAGCTATTACGGAACTGATAAAACAATAATTAACAATTATCCTGCGAAATCGCGCGGAATATCACCTGATACTTAGCCGACGAGGCCGTAGGCCGAGTTGGCTAAATCAGGGGATATTCCGCAAGATTGAGCAGGATAATTGTTTTATTATTCAACAAATTCCCATCGCCTACCATTTTCAGAACGAGAAAAACTACGGCTCTATGATAAAAACGCTAAAAGCTAGCAACACATAAGCTTAATAAAAATCAAAACAGAACTTCAAGAAATCGAAGTTTACTACCGTTCACTTAAAAAGACGTATTTACAAACTCATGTTTGAAAATGACAAGACAAAGGGAAAAAAATATTGCTACCTTACCGAGAATAAGTCCTCTTCCTGTGAATTAAAATCTTTTCAACTTTAGTCTTTACAACTTTCCGTGAGCAAGTGTGCTGCTTCGTTCGCAATAGCATTTTCTTGGTTGAGTTCTCACTATGAAAATTCCAAGTCAACCTCTGGATATCTTTGTGAGCTGAAGCAAATACTTGTTGACTTTTTGAGAGCATTTAATCGTGGAAAGTTTCTTCCAGAGAGTTAAAATTTACGGAGAACACTGCTGAAACTGTCTCGCTTTTCAAAATGGCCGCCAAACAAGCAATGAAAGGAAATCTGCAGTGCACTTCCAAATATGGTCATTTACGTATATCGCAGGATATCTGTCATGTAGGATGGATGAAGGATGACAGATATTGAGGGCTTCCTTACCATATATGGGCATAGTGACAATTTGTTGAATAATAAGACTGAATAGTTCACATTTTTGTGTTTTTGATTTTCCTTCTATAAACGAGCAATCGATGATTTGCCGAGAACTGAACATAAATAAATCAGATTATCAGAAAGCTACTAAGGATCCATATAGTTTTTTGTATGTTGATAAGGTCAAAAAAAAGGTAGCCCGAAATTTCGACGAAAAAATCTAAACTAATATTATATTATATGAGTTATACAAACGGTATTCTTAATCATGTTGATTCTCAAGGACAAGGTCAGATAGGCCCTAGAGGGTTGCCTGGGTTACCTGGTCCTAAAGGCGATAAAGGCGATAAAGGCGACAAAGGCGACAAAGGTGATCGTGGACCTCAGGGTAGTGCCAGCGGTTCTGCTGATATTGACATGCAAAATAAGTTCGAGATTTTGCGATTAAAAAGCAATCCTTATCCTATCCACGGTGATCTGTCAAAGGTAATAAACTATCAGGACACGAGAAATATCTTTCTTTCGAAAAAAGAGGGTGGAAAAATGGAGGCAAGCATTGATATGAACAATAATACAATCTACAACGTAAAAGACCCAACACAGGCAGATCAAGCCACAAACAAAAAGTATGTCGAAAATCAGCTTGAAAAAAAACTGGATAAAGGAGCTGATATTGATATGAAAAATAAATCAATTACCAATCTTGATCTTCCATCAAACCAAAGAGACGCCGCATGTGTCGAGTTTGTTAACAACAGAATTGATGACATGACACAAAAAAAGTTTCTCAAAGTTGATGGCACCAACAATATGACTGGAAACTTGAATTTAAATAACAATAAAATTATTAACTTACAAACCGATTACAGAGATTCAAAATCCGCAGTTAATGTTGATTTTGTGCAAGAGGAAATAAAAGATTTGAGAAATCTTGTCACTCAAAAAATTCGTGAATCTCAGATCAATAACTCAGGACAAAAACGAGACGCCTTCAGATACTTGATGGAAGACACTGATGAATCTTCGAGTGAAAACAATATCGAGGTTTTGGGTATTGTCGATTTTCCCAATTCTCCACATCAAATTAATAAAAAAGCTTACCAACTTAAACTCTTGTTTGAAAAAAGCTCACCCTTCCAGTACCGCTCACGTCTTGGTTTTAACTTATAGAAACTTCCAGTGGGGTATTACACAATGGTCGTTGAATGGTTTCCGCCGGAAATGAATGAGATAAGTGTAACAGCTCAAGGAACAACGATTTCAATTTCTGATGAAACAACCAAAACATTCGAGAAGTACACCAAAACAGTTATCCATTTTCACAGATGGGGTAGCTCACCCCCACAATTTATATATCTCGATCTGCACGGTACAGTCAGTAAGCAATCGTTATTAACAATTGGGCATTTAATTGTCTATGGTGTTAAAGAAACAATTTCAAATGTTGACCCAAGTGTCTATGACACCGCTTTTGTTATTGAAAACGGAAAAATGGTTATGCAAACAGATTTGTCTTTAAACGGACACCAACTACGCTCTTCCATTCACCACATAAACGGTTTTTTAAATTCAACAAAAGGGGACAAAAATTTTGTTTTAAATGGTGCCGAAATAATTTCATTGCCGGGTGAAGCGATTTTGAAAAATATTGATATATATTGTACGCGTCCAATCACTTCTTCGGATTCTCATGTCACTGTACATAGACACAAAAAAATATCTTTGAAACTCAAAACATCTTTACGGAATTTTTTTACTGGAACTCTAAGCTCTTCAAGAAATTTTACCTCAGAAAAAAGTGGGTGGTATCAAACGATAAACCCAAATTCTTTCCAAATGCCTTCGTCCGGGATTTTGGCTTTTGAACTAAATATGAATGATGATATTTGGAAAAGTTACAACGCAATTATACTTCGTATCGAGTATCAAACAAGTGCGTGATTACTTTCCACAAAAAAATTTACATTTATTATATAGCACAATGCAGGATATCCATCTGATTGGAGCATGGAATGCTTTTTAGAATATATTATTATCCCAAAAGAAATAATGAGGATTCCGAAGAAGATAATGAATAATCTAACTTTATAATATAATGAGAACAGCTATTTTAATCAACGAAATTATTGAGAATATAGAAAAAATAGTTCGAAACATCAGAAAATTATACATCAGTATTAAGAAATCGTTCAAAAAAGAAAAAAATGTAACCATATAATATATATGGATAGACGTGAAAGCATATTCAATTGGAACCATGTTTCAGAAAATTTAACGGAAGATCAAATATCTGAGTTGAAAGCATTGTACAAATTCTATCATAAAAAATATTGGCTTGCAAAAATGACATTTAAATATTACAAAAAGGCAGAACTTGCATGTAATATTGGATCTGTTTTTTTGATAGTAACTGGGACTGTAGTTGGTGGTGTAACACTAAACCCTATTCCTCTTGGAGTGATATCCGGTTCTGGGCTCTTGCTTAAATCATATTCAGAGGCTAAAAATTATAAAAGGAAGATTGAGATGTCAAAATTCGCATACACTTCGTACGAAAAAGTTTTAACACATTTGCGATCTTTTATGAGAGGACTGGAATATAATGACAAAGAATTTATTGATTTTGTCAAAATTCTAGATGATATAATAGTAGATATGTGTCCGTTAACTGACAAATTTGAAAAGAAATATAATAAGGTATTCATCCAATAATAGATTTTATTTTATCACCGATTAGAGACATAATACTAGCCCAATATTTATTATAAAAAGCTAAAGTTTTTTTTCGATTTACTAATTGGAATTTGTTTATGAGGTATCCCCATCATCTTGAATATCTTTATCATAATAAAATTAACGCTAATCATTCTTTTCCTTGTACCATTAACTTCATTAAGAACCTTACCGATCTCTGTAAACACTCTATCGATCTTATATTTCTGACAGTTTGATATTTTAATGTTATATTTTTCTTCAATATCGAGTAATATGTTGCTGATGTGGTACTCTCGATGGTAAACAGATTTTCTAATAAATTTATGTCTATTTTCATAAAAATTAACATATTCTTTCACATAATTATATCCTTGAACAATACCACAACTTAGACAGGCTAACATCCCATCGTCATTAATAATATACTGATTATCACAGCATTCATCATATTTCGGTTTTTCATTAGAATCTTCCAATTTTTGGTCACAAAAAGGACAAACAATATCTCCTGATTCTTTCAGTTCATCATGTAATTCCTTGTTACAATTCATTCTATACTATTATATGAGATATTTTTTTATATGATTCAAACTTCCTGTTTTCCGAGAATTTTAAGACTTCCTGTTGTATGAAGTCACGCAATGGAAAATGCGTTCGTTTCCACATGAAATAAAAACATATAGATTTCCATATTATTTTACAATATATATATCTCCATATTATTGTTCTTATATGTATATCTCCATATTATTGTTATTATATGTATGTCTCCATAAAAATGATTACCATCCGATGGAAAGTAGTTAGAGTTGGTTCGGTTTTAGCGAAGTTTTTATAAAACTGCGCCAGAACCGCCAACTCTATAACTACTCACTAGCCGCAATTTAAGTTTCATTTTTTTGCTCCTTTATGTGCTTGTTTCACTTCTCATAACAAAAGAAGGTGTTCAACAACATCACAACGGAAGGTTATGACGGTAAACCGCTCCCGTTACTTTTTTTCTCAAAGCCTACTCTGGTATAACTCGCCAGTTTTAAAGCGATTACTTACGACGAAGAACGGATGTTTTATGAGTCAAATGAGTCAATGAGTCATGAGTCATGAGTCATGAGTCAGCAGACCTTCTTTTGTTCTTCAGTTCTTAGAATGGTCAAAAAACAACTGTATGACCTGTAATCCTAGTAAATGTAAAGAACTTGCCTTTGTGGAAAAAGGCAATGCACAAATCTTTGAGAGAGTAGCTGGAATACGTCAGGTTAAGGAACTTGTTCTGCTGGGTGTTACTTTCCAGTCTGACACCCGATTTAACACTCATCTAAAGAACAAACTCACAAAAGCAAACAAGTCTCTCCATGTGCTCAGGACGCTTAGAAGAGAGGGGTACAATCAATCAGAAATTGACTACCTTTTCAATTCTATTGCACTACCAAATATCTCATACGGGCTTGCGGTGTACGGAGCCGCTGAAGCTGAACTAACAACGATCCATTGTTTTTTGGACAGGTGTAAGAAGCGTAGGTACATCTCACATAGCATAGATATCCACGATCTTTTAGAAAAACAAGATAAGAAAATACGCACTAAAGTTATGGGCTTAGAGGGTCACCCGCTGTATAACATGTTGCCGGAGGTTAAGAACACCAAATACGAGCTTAGAAGAAAGTCGGCTGTGAAACCTAAAATAAACACGAAGCGCTTCATGAGCTTTTTTATTAACCAGCTTATTTTTAAATACAAGTTAGCTGTTTTATTTCATTAGAATAATAGTGTTAGTTCATGTAATGTAGCTTGCTTTTTACCCTCAATTTTTGTAGCATAGGATATGTGTGTTTATCTTATTATTATTATTATTATTATTATTATTATTATTAGATCGGATCAGCGGTTTTTCATAAAAAGATCTGATATCTGTCTTCCAACCCAAAAATGGAGGACAAATCAGCGAAGCGTAAGGTAAGTGAAATCATTGTCCATCTGCTTAGACATGCTTATTTTATGCCCCTTAAGGCTTTTCTGACGTATAGATTTTAAGTCGGGGCGTTGTTTTATCGGATTTTTCTGGTCTTCCAGTCGAATGAAATCCTTTTTAGGCATTGATTTGTGGTATAGATTTTAATTGCAGTAGCACATTTCATTCGCTAATATTACTGTCGAGTAATTTGCATTTGAAACAACACAAAAGACTTCACAAAAGGAAGCACAATAGCTTTGTATTGTTGACACTTGAAACGACTTTCTTTAAAGGAATTCGAATTTGTTGAAGGCATGATACGCTCAAAATAACTGTTTGGGTGCGTGCTTTGAAGTTTACGCCGAACAAGGTATCCAATTTTAATTCAATTCCACTCTCTAAGGAAATTCTAATTATTGGTAAGTTTGAGGAAGCCCAGTACTTCAAAAGCTATTCAACAGATTGATAGACCTTAGTAACATTATTAAGTTATTACTGTTGATTATTAATACCTTTACTTTGGCTGCCAAACTGAAATGACCCTGTATCTGTACAAAGCATATAAAAACTTAAATGTACCCGCAAATACAAATAGACAATAAATAGAAAGTCATTGTTCTTCCTAATAATGGGGAAATCTCGGTTGATGGAAGACAAAAGTGGCCAAAACTACTAAAGCTGGATATGAGAAAGCAGTGGCGGGTGGGACAATAGGAAGGGCGAGAAAGAGATATTTAGGGTTAGGGTTTCCCCTTTCCAATTACTCTCCTTTTTTTTTTGCTCATTCTAGTGTCTAGTCTAGTCTCCTCATTTTATTCCTGTTCCTACTCGAAAGAGGCCTCTTCGAGGAGAGAAGGGTGTGTTGTGTGGGTGGGGAGGGGCTGTAAACCCCTTAAACTCCGCACTACAAGGCTACCATAATATTTTGTCTCTAAATGCTCCTCTTCGTTGAGGTCGTCACTTGATAACAAACCTTTTTAGAACGTATATGTTTTTGTTTATGTTTGTCAAACTACTTGCATGCCTCGAAGAATAGCCTTCCCAGCCACCCTTTAAGGACCATTTAAACCACCAGACAATCCATACTATTAAGCAAGCAAACAAAATAAATAAAAGTGATGCTTAATTTTATTGCTCCTACCGAAATTTTTTTTTTCAGATCTGACCCAATGACTCATTGACTCATGACTCATGACTCATTGACTCATTTGACTCATCAATACTTTACACTCCTTACGACATCATCGCGTTGTTGTAATGACGACACAACTTAGCGCGGGATGTACCTTGGACAAAGGTCTTTGGCCTTCATCGTTGAACATAACTGTCAAGGAGAGCCACTAATTGGCTAGGTTTTGCGAAAACGCCGCTTTTCCTGCTTTATCTTTGCAGAAAAACTTTAATTTTTCAAAATTCAAATTTCGTCTTCTCCGACTATGTGGCAAACCCAGATGACTGGTTTGCAGTTCTGTTACATTTTCTGCGTGGCTTTTTTCTTGTCTGGTGCGTTTCATATTTTCAGAACCTGCAAACTTACCTGAAGCCAACTTCAGTTGTAACATGAAAATGCATTTCGAAATATGTTTATGATATTGTGTCGAATTTCTCTCATTTTCCAGCAGTAAATCAAAGGGTTGAGAGATGAATTGGGACACACTAGTGCCAAAAAGTAAAGTCCAGCGTCGGTATTTGGTATGGCTGATTCTTGGCTTCCATCGGCAACCCTCCAACAGGTTTGTGGCCTATAACAAATCAGAAACACAAGATAAACGTAAACTGCTGTAAAAGCAGATTTTTTCAGCCTTCTAATATTTACCATTTCTTTATTTTGTGTTACGTGGTGGACTTGAAGGGCTTGGATTTGATTTGCATGGCGTCGTATGGCTACGTATATCTTGAAATTAAAAATTGTAGTGGTTATTATACAAGGAGTCGAAACAACGCCCATAATCACCTTTAAAATATTTCCTAGGTTCCAATAATCATACATTGAACTGATAATTGCACTTAACACCCAAGTTGAAATTACCGCAGCAACAACACGCTTGTGAGTCACAAGTTCCTGGTATCTGAGATGAAGATAAATGGCCAAGAATCTGTCAGCACTTAAAGACCTGACACCAAAGAACGAAGCAAAAGTAAATACAAATCCTGTGATGCGGTGAGCGATGGACGTGGCATTAAAGGTTTGATTGTTCTCATTGTTTTGTTGTAACTCCATAACAAGACATGCAATGTATAGGAGTGTAAAGTATTGACGAGTCAAATGAGTCAATGCGTCATGAGTCATGAGTCCATGATTCAATGAGTCACATCTGAAAAAATAAAATCGGTAGGAGCAATAAAATTAAGCATCACTTTTATTTATTTTGTTTGCTTGCTTAATAGTAAGGATTGTCTGGTGGTTTAAATGGTCCTTAAAGGGTGGCTGGGAAGGCTATTCTTCGAGGCATGCAAGTAGTTTGACAAACATAAACAAAAACATATACGTTCTAAGAAGGTTCGTTATCAAGTGACGACCTCAACGAAGAGGAGCATTTAGAGACAAAATATTATGGTAGCCTTGTAGTGCGGAGTTTAAGGGGTTTACAACCCCTCCCCACCCACACAACACACCCTTCTCTCCTCGAAGAGGCCTCTTTCGAGTAGGAACAGGAATAAAATGAGGAGACTAGACTAGACACTAGAATGAGCAAAAAATAAGAAGAGTAATTGGAAAGGGGAAACCCTAACCCTAAATACCTCTTTCTCGCCCTTCCCACTATCCCACGCGCCACTGCTTTCTCATATCCAGCTATAGTAGTTTTGGCCACTTTTGTCTCCATCGATCGAGATTTCCCCATTCTTAGGAAGAACAATGACTTTCTATTTACTGTCTATTTGTATTTACGAGTACATTTAAGTTTTAATATGCTTTGTACAGATACAGGGTCATTTCAGTTTGGCAGCCAAAGGAAAGGTATTAATAATCAACAGTAATAACTTAATAATGTTACTAAGGTCTATCAATCTGTTGAATAGCTTTTGAAGTACTGGGCTTCCTCAAACTTACCAATAATTAGAATTTCCTTAGAGAGTGGAATTGAATTAAAATTGGATACCTTGTTCGGCGTAAACTTCAAAGCACGCACCCAGACAGTTATTTTGAGCGTATCATGCCTTCAACAAATTCGAATTCCTTTAAAGAAAGTCGTTTCAAGTGTCAACAATACAAAGCTATTGTGCTTCCTTTTGTGAAGTCTTTTGTGTTGTTTCAAATGCAAATTGCTCGACATTAATATTAGCGAATGAAATGTGCTACTGCAATTAAAATCTATACCACAAAACAATGCCTAAAAAGGATTTCATTCGACTGGAAGACCAGAAAAATCCGATAAAACAACGCCCCAATTTAAAATCTATACGTCAGAAAAGCCTTTGGGCATGAAATAAGCATGTCTAAGCATATGGACAAGGATTTCACTTACCTTACGCTTCGCTGATTTGTCCACCTTTTTTGGGTTGGAAGACAGATATCAGATCTTTTTATGAAAAACCGCTGATCCGATCTGCTGACTCATGACTCATGACTCATGACTCATTGACTCATTTGACTCATAAAACATCCGTTCTCAATGTATAGAGGTTGGACTGTTAAACCAACACCGAGATCAGAAAAAGCCAGACTCAAGAGCAATGTCTTTAAAGGCTTTGATAACGAGGACGTTTTTCTTATCGCATGTATTGTGATACTGTTTAAAATGATGGCTGTATAAGATAAGAAAGCATGATGACGCAGTTAGCAAAGTACGAAGAAGGTCTTGAGCATTGTTGACTTAAGTATATAACTATGAGAGAAAGGTTTGGATGAAAAAAATACGCGACAGTGGTGACTGCTTTTGAGGCTTTGTCTCCACAGAAATAGATGATCTTGACAAATTCAAAACGCTTGCTTCGAGCTGATGTGGAAGAACCAGGTGGTTAAATTACGATGTTCCACGCTGCAAAATCAGTTCAGTCTTCGTATTGGGCGGGCAATACTGGGCTCCTGTTCACGTCCAATGATACTTAAATCAACAGAATTTATACATCGCTGGAAGGTGACGCGGAAAACAAAACTGGTAGCTAGTTGGAACTAAACTCAAACATCGCTTGACGTGAATGCTGACCTGATTAAGTTGTATACTAATCTTTTGGTCTTTTGAAGCTTGTGCCTAAGACAGGTGTCCTAGTTGCTGACATCAAAATAATGTTTGCCTGATCTGAATATTAATGTTTGTTCCCTGGCCAGGCCACAAGGAAGCATTGGAGATCGTCCTGTTAGGTACTGAAGCAGGAATTTTTAATAAACAAATTGTGTGTGCATATGAAAAATTACAGACTGGCTGGTTCAAAAAAGAGTACTCAAGAAAATCCCGATTGATACCAGTAGTTGGTCTTAATATACCGTTCCTCTTTTTCTTCCTCAAATGCTTTCTCTATACCTCGTAATTTTTGCGATTGATGTAGGGATAAATATATCAGACATTTAAAAAGCACGACGCATTGTTTGAGCTTTGAATACATGTTTCAGATACTTCAGTATCCATCATCAGTTTAAGGATGTTTACAGATTTGAAACTATATAAAATGTTGATGAAAAAGAATCGTTAACTGTAAATTGAAAAAAAATAGCTTATTACTAAAAACGTGATGCAAATACAAAACTGTGAAAATATTGCATAATACTTGGGGATACATCAAAATTAGCTGATTGCACATAACGTGATGCGGATGCAAATCTGTGAAAATATTACATAATACTTAAGGGATACAACGAAATACTATAATCATAGGAATATATAATATCAGGAGACATAATCGGGGACGGAGACCGTAAGCGTGGGGTCCACGCGGCCTCATCGAAAAAGACAAATGTGCTATTTTTAGAGAAAATTGCGCCACCCTCAACGTCATAAACGCGCGTGGGTACACGCAAATTTACGTACAACTAGGGCGTGCTGGATATGAAAGCGCAGGGCCAAGATGCATATGGTTATAATTATTTGATATCCGGTATGCCCGAGTACTTAATTGTTTCTATTATTAAAAACGCAATCACTAATTGCTATAAAATCAAGAAAGAGAAAAAAAAAGAGAGAAACTCCGAACTCCGATCGCGATGACATGACTGACCGAAAAAGGCGCCAAAACCTTGCGAAGCGTCTATATACAGGGTTACTTTGCGGAGCTAAATAAATCAATGAAACTGCTCTGAAGTGAACGTACAAGCACAAGGTTTGGGAAAAATCTTCCAAGTATGGGCTCTGAAATGTGGTACGTATTTGATTTTTCCTGAAAAATTGTTGTAATCGTCGTTCAAAGCGGATTGAGGCTGCACGATCTCACCGTTCTGGCTGCGGGAGTTCAAATGAACGAGTTTGTAATCGCTCCGTTCGCACAACGCTGACTATGGAACCATCATGTGTTTGTTTGGTCGAACTGAAGATAGAATTTAAATATTTTAGCTTGAACGATAATTTCTATACAGCTCACTGAAACAAGACTACGGAGGTGAGGAACATTAGAATTCACCATCTTACTTTTTTAAATGCAAACCACAAAACGCGGTTGTTCTCAGTTCAGAGCCCACCGACGGAATGGTAAAAACAACACTCAAACAACTGTGAAAGCGATTGAACGTATTTTACATGGCATCCGACTTGTGTCTAAATGTCTGGAGCTGCTCAAGGGAACACAGATAGAGCTACAACTAGTACAGGTAAACCAGTGTCAATTTTGCGTGGTGTAGCCAAAAAATGTCGCCTTTTCTTGTACTGAATTTGTTCAATGCTTGTTGTTTAGACTGCTGCATGATTTTTGTACTGACTCGCCATAAAAGTGTGACAATTTTTATTAAATGCTTCTTTCCCATTTTACTGTGCTTTATTTTGTTTTGTCTCGATATTTCGGAGTCAAAGCCTTCCTTATAAAACCTCCTGTTTGTGAGATTTTAAGAACAAGTGATTGACTTGACGATGAAAGAAATCGTAAACACAGCGCTAAATGCTTAAACTTCTATTTCTACAGTTTCTTCTTGTCCTATGAAATCAAGAACTCTGAAACAACTTAGATTTGTGTCTCAGTGATGTTCAGTTGTAATTTCTCCTTAATTTAGCTTCGATGCAAAGTGATTTTTCTCGCCGGGTTGCTGGCGAAGAAAAAAAATTAAGCTCACTCTAGAAGTCGTTGAAACCCTCGCCACGTTCACTGCGCTATGTATCCCTTCTAGGTTCGTAAATTGCCCAGAAAGTAATATTCAGTACCAGGGCAGCATGAAATTTCACTTCATCTTTCTCCTTCTCATCCACGGAAGTAGTTTTTTCTTCTTGGTGTTTTTCCAGTTTTCTATTTTGTCGACGATTGATAACGCACCGCGAGAGCATTTGATTGAAAGTAAAGCGCGCTTTTCGCTATTCTTTGTCTTCATTAACATTTCGACCATTTCGGTAAAGGCGGGTATTATTTCAGAAAACATAGGCTGAGAAATCTTGGCAAACGTTTTCTTTAGTGATTCGGTATTTGAATTTATGTTACTAATGTTTTTGCAGTGCAAAAAGTGACAATGATTCAGGAGATCAGTGTGTAACTTTTCTTCACAACGTGCTTGGAGGTTCATATTACAGTCTTTGCGGCTGCCCTTCAATCTCTACGTCCTCAGAGGAAATATATTTTCCGGATGTATTCCGTTTTCCTGCCTGATTCGCCTTCAACTGTTTTTTTCGTAGTTCGACGCCTTTTTTGCCCGCAAAACGTTTCTTCCGTCTAACGGGGAAATCCTCGTCCGACATGTCCGATGCATCTTCGCCACAGGATTTTGCTAAAATATTCTCACTGCCATCATCGGAATCACTTGTACAATCCTCATATCCAGAGTCACTATCCAGAAAGTTCTCCCGAGGGGCTTGCCTCAAATTGGGAAGTGACACTGATGACAGAAATTGAATTTCTTCATCTCCAAGGAAAGTAATTTCCGACGCCATTTTTTTTATTTTTCTTTGTGCAGAGTCCTCGCAACAGACACGCGCGTGTGTCACGCGCGATGGCGCAATTTTTTCTAAAAATAGCACATTTGTCTTTTTCGATGGGGCCAACGCCACTACTGAAAATGGTACTTAGTTACGGTCTCCGTCCCCGATTATGGCTCCTGATAATATGAAACAAAAGTAACGTAGCGATGATTACAAGGAAAACTAAAGGTCGGCACACACGAGGGGACTAAACAATAGTTGCGGGGACGAGTCCCTTGAAGGGTTTAAAAAACTAGCAAATTTAGGGCGCTTTAACGGAAATTCGCCGAAATGTGGAGACGAAAAATAAAGCGATCCTCAACAGTGAAACCGAATTTACTAAATTAGCCACAAAGGTTGAAATAAATCAAATACAAACCGGCTCATACCTCGTGTGGTTCATCAGTGTTTGTCATTTGCAGTTTCGATAAAGTTTTTTCTCCAATGTCCTATATTGCTGGTACAGAAGCGTAAAAAGACAACTGTTCGATCAAGACTCCCAATACAGACAAGGTCTGAACTGGAAAAAAAGTAAAAGATCCCATGAAATATTTTCATTTGGTCGCAGGGACTTGTCCCACGAACAGTTCACACGAAGGGACCTGAGCATAGTTTGTGGGACTAGCCCCGGGACTGGTCCCACGAATTCAAACTTGGCCCTGCGACTACATTTTTTGACTAAAATGGGTAGTTCACACGAAGAAACTTGGTCCCCGGGACTTCAAAGTCGCAGGGACCAGTCGCAGGGACCAGTCCCCTCGTGTGTGACGACCTTAAAGTAGGGAGTGTTACTTAGTAAATTATCAAAGTGTGTTAAATTTAGTTTCCCTTGTATATCATCGCTATTTTTCTGCCCTTTTTCATACCAGGCTGTACGTGAACGAGTGATCGCCCCGCTAGTTATGTATTCATATTCCTTTTCATACTCAATCTTCAAGTTTTCAAGTTCATTTTGGTTTGCTATAGTTAGGAGTTCAGCTGCTTTTTCCTCAGCTAGTTTCAATTTGTTCTCAATCAGATTCATTCTTTCCCTGCGTTACTTTGCTTTTACCTTGCTATACTGGATAGTCTCTTTCCGTATGTTATATTTTATCCAGTCCCACTGATTATAACCGATTATAACTAATCTTGGTAAGCCAAATAGGAATTCAGTCTGTTATTAATTTTAAATATGCTTCATCGTCCAAAAGACTATATATTATTAAACTTCCAAAAATAAGAGGGACCGTGACTTGTGTCACTTCTACTATCAAGGTCTAGTGTTATTGCGGAGTGATCAGTTTTAATTGCGGTTATAATGTCTGACTTATTTGTGTCATCCTGCAGGGAGTCGCTAATTAACCAGAAATCCAGTCTTCATTGGATTAAAGGGTTTTTCTGTCTCCAGGTGAAACGTTTTTTGGTGGGATTTCTTACTCTGCAAATGTCAGTCACGTCATATTTCAATATGATGTCTTCGAGACTCTTAACAGAATTCTTTATAGAAGGTTTCCATCCTGAGCAGTCCAAGTTGAGTTTAAAAGTAACATTGAAGTCCCCACCTAGTGGTACCTATAATCTGATTGCGATATTTTCTCTTCTATGAGACATGCAATTTTATCAAAAAATTGGATCTGTTCACACGGCTTTGTAGGCGAATAAATATTAACTAGCAAAAAAAGGGCCTGGATCAAGGCATCTAGGATTATAAAATTTTCCATTTCATCTCATTGCACTGGTCTAATTAGAAAATCCAAACCTTCTCTGATCAAAGTAAGAGTGCCTTTCCTATGCGAGGTTCCATGAGTAAAGAACAAGTCTCCTCTCCACTGTTTCCTCCATTGGTTCTCTAGCTCCTCTGTGCTATAGGTTTCCTGAAGAAAATAGATATCTGCATTTTGTTTTCCTAGCCAATTAGATATGCATTTTATTTTTTCAAAGGTGCGAATACCTCTGACTTCATTCTCTTGGACTTACGCATTCTATCCAATTTCTTTTACGATAGATGCCCATACTTAATTATTTATTCATACCCTCTCGTATTATCCCTTATGTAAACTAACAATAAGTTTCAATAGAGCACATTCATCGCTGCAATTTGCAACAAATTAATCAAACCTTTATTTAAGTGTCTATGCAAGTATCTTCACAGCTTATTGGGGACACTAATTACAAACTTAACACTAAAATACTTATTCTGAAAACAAACTATGACCTTAGTAATAGGAAAGCGCTGAGATTTATACTGTCGTTATAACAGCAAAAAAAAATCTACGTCATCCTCTGCATGTGTGCCTCGTTCACCTCTGACTATCAAACGTATTCAAGAAAACCCTGATTGATCCACGCTTTCTTGGTAAAACCGATCCCGTAATTCTTCCTGAAATGTTAACTCCTCATTTGTTTTTTTGGATAATTTTAGTGACAATGCAGTAAATTTAGAACCCTTCTTTTTGTGAAAAACAGGTGGTTCCGATATAACACTTAAACGACTATTTGGTTTGAATGACTACGTTTTATAACCTTCATTAAATTAATTGTACATGCAGAGTTCAAAACAAGAATGATATCGGAAACAGATGAAAAAGGATTTTGTTTGCAGGCTTAATTGCTGTCAGTTTTGTATTTTATGCTTGTGCCAATTTCGCATATTTTAATTTTATCCTGCTAATTATACACATAATACTTATATATGTGTTGAAAAGAATTCATTTATAATAAAAATGTGCCGATTTAGCTTCAGTAGACTTTAAAAACAAATCTTTTCCTGACTTTTGCACTATACAATTTCTACGTGGCTTGGAAGTTCCACAGTTTTGATGTTTCAACATAGGGTCGACTTAACAAAAGAAAGGATATCCAATTGCTTTAGCTTTTGTCGGTGCATTGTGTCCATTGTTAAGATAGATTAAGCGTTCTTTAGTTGCAACATAAAGATCGCAGCATTACGAAAACCGTCTATGACATTGTGTCGAATGTCTCTCATATTCCAACAGTAAATTAAAGGGTTGGGAGATGAATTGAGGAACACCAGTGTCACAGTGCAAAGGTTTAAACCATGTATACAACGCTATTAATTCTTGATTCAAACTTAAGAGCGTTAATCCACAAAATACAAGTTTCTGGCAAATAACAAACCAAAAACACAAGATAGACGTACACTGTAGTGACTCCAGATTTTCTCAGCCTCCCAACATTCGCCCTTTCTTCATTCTGTGCTTCTTGTTGTACTTGAAAAGCTTGAATTTGATTTGTGTGGCGTCGTACGGCTACATATATTTTGTAGTTCAGAAATGTTGTAGTTATTACACAAGCAGCCGCAATAATGGCCCCAATCGTGATGAAAATAATTTCTGGGTCCAAAACACAGCCAACGAAAGAATTGCACTAAACACCCAAATTGAAATCACCACAGCAACAACACACTTGCGAGTCACAAGTTCCTGGTATCTGAGATGAAGATAAATGGCCAAGAATCTGTCTGCACTTAAAGAAACCACGCCCACGAACGAAGCTAGAGGAAATAAATCTGCCGTGATGGAGAATGCGATGCGAATGGCGTCAAAAGCTAGCTTGTTTTCATTGTTTTGTTTCAACCCCATTACAAGATATGCGATATAAAAAGGTTGGACTAATAAGCCAACACTGAGATCAGAAACAGCCAGACTCAAGACCAATGTTTTTAAAGGCTTTGGTAACGAGGAAGTTTTTCTTATCGCATGTATTGTGATACTGTTCAACATGATGGCTGTATAAGATGAGAAGGCATTGAAGACGCAGTTAGCGATGTACGACGGATGGAGTTCTGTAGCTTCTTTCAGTGTTAAGTGTATAACTAAACCAAAGAGGGGACTGATTCAAAAAGGCTTTTAATAGTAGGCACTCTTCACGCTTTCTCTTTGCAGGAATAGTAGATCTTGAAAAATCAAAACGCTGTTATCCGCTCTTTCTAAAGAACCATATGGTTCAACCACGATGTGCCTTATCACAAAGTTCGTTCATACAACTTACTGGACAGGCATCTCTGAGCTGCTGTTCACCGATCCAATAAAATTTAAAACAACAGCAACGCTTCCAACGGCCTGGAAACAAAATTGTTAGTGGACTTAGAAGCTAGATGCTTGATCTTAACACAAGTGTCAGTTGAACGCTGAAATATTCACGATATTGTGAAACATTGTGCCTGAAGCAGATGTCCCAACCCTACTCATCAAAACTTTTTCTTGGATTTGCATGTGTCTTTAGTTATGTGAATATGAATAGCCAGGCTACAAATAAGCATTAACTCGTCCAGTTAGGGACTGAAGCAGGAAAATTCAATTTAAAAACATCCACGAAATTGAAGGTTAATTCTTTTGTTTTCTTCTGTGTGCCTCTTTCAGTTTTTGTGACAAAATATAAGCTTCGTATTCACTAGCAGGTATCAATTCGAGAAAAAACGGTCAAAAGTTATAATGGTAAACTGTTTCCGTTTTTTCTTTCGTCGGGATTTGTTTCGTAACTTGCCGTTTTTTCGAGGATAAGCATATCAAGAGACCATTTTCCTTTGTGCAAAACAGGTGGTTCCGACATAAAACACTTCGATAATAATTTGGTTTGAATGGGATCAGTTTGTAAACTCACTGGGATGGATGGGACACGCCGAGTTCAGAAGAAACATTCTTAGAGCAGGAACGGCATGTAGCAAAGAGTGATTTTCGTTTCTGTAGACTTGTTATCAGATTTTTTCTTGCCTGTGCTTGTTCTTTTTGCATACTAGGTCAGAATCCTGCTAATGGTAACATATATTCGGAAGTTGTTGTTTGCGCTGAATAAGGCCGGTAACGCTCGCTACAATTTCAGTAGAGTCCAGTTTTAGAAAGAAAATGTGTTCATGGGTGGTTTGCAGTTGCATTTTCTAAAGATGTCTTATTTCTAGAAAGTTTCCCCACCCTGCATATACAGCTCGCGTATTTCTATATTACATATAAAGGTTGGACCAATACACCAACCAACACCGAGATCAGAAACAGCCAGACTTAAGAGTAATGTTTTTAAAGGTTTTGGTAGCGACGAAGTATATGACAGTATATAGGTAGGGAGAAATAGATTGATTTTGAAAAATTCAAAACGCATCTTTTGAAATTATGTTTGAGAACCAGATGTTCCACGCTGCAAAATTCGTTCAAACAGCGCATTGGGCAAGCATCGATGAGCTGCTGTTCACATCCAATAAACAAATACATGCAGTAGCATCCCTGCGAACGGCGTGGGAAACAAAATTTATGGAAGACTTTGGTAGCTCACTTAAGATACTTGCACTTAGCGCAAGAGCACACAAGCGTGGCTTGAACTCTAAATAATGTAGGCTGATCTCACTTCGGTCTATTGAAACATTGGACCTGAAACAGATGAGGGTGCTAATGGGGGTACCCAATTGTCAGTTAACTACTAATTTTTCGTCCAAATGTCAGTTACAAATGTAAACAATGGAAGCCAAAGACATTAATGGTTTTATATATATATATATATATATATATATATATATATATATATATATATATAAAGAGTATAATCGCTTTAAAACTGGGGAGTTTTACCGAAGAAGACTTTTGAGAAAAGGTTTTAAAAGGCGGTTTACCGCCATAACTTTCAATCTTGATGTTGGTGAACACCTTCTTTTGTAATGAAAAGTGAAAGAAGCACATAGAGGAGCAAAAAAGGACACATAAATTGCGTCTAGTGTCTAGCTTAGTCTCCTACGCAGCCATTTTTTGGCTCGTCACGTCAAAAAAAAAACTGAAAGGAGTAGGAGACTATACCTTTCTAGACGAGCTCTAATACTTGTTCGATATCTGGCCAGTCATAGTCGGAGAGACATTCAGATCAGTCAAAGTTCTGATGACAAGACCGGGACATCTGTTTGAAGGCACAGGGCTTCAAAAGACCGAAAGAGCATTAATACAGCGTACAAGCGACAGTTGAATGTGTAAATTTCAAGCATCTAGCTACCAAATGATCATTAAATAACTTATTCAGCTCAGCATTCACATCAAGCGACACTTGAGTTAAGTTCCAAGTAGCTACGGGTTTGTTTCCCGCGTCGTTTCCAGCGATATATGAATTCTATTGTTTTACGTCAGTTTATTGGATGTGAACAGTAGCACACCGGTGCCTGCCCAATACGAAGATTGAACGAAGTTTGCAGGGTGAAACATCGGAATTTAAACATCTGGATTTCCACATCAGTTCGAAACAAGCAAAAAATGAAACTTAAATTGCATGTAGTGAAAGTTTTCCTAATTTAAACTTCCTTCTTCCTTGTCCAGTTTAGTCTCCTATGCAGCCGTTATTTGGTTCGTCACGACGACAAAAAAAAAAATGTAGAAGTAGGAGATTAGTCAAAGTTTTGATGACAAGACCGGGACATCTGTTTGAGACCGAAAGCGCATTCTTGAATACAGCGTACAAGCGACAGTTGTGTAAATTTCAAGCATCTAGCTACCAATTTGTTTTCCACTTCGTTTTAATATATTTTGTTGTTGCTTTGGACGTGAACAACGCTACTCCGTGTTGCCTACCTAGTACAAAGATTGAACGAATTTCATACCCAAAACATTGGGTGGTTTAACCATCTGGTTCTCAGTTCTACAGAATTTTGAATTGTGAGTTTCGTCTTTTTCAAACTCGAAGTATATTTATAGCGAAGAAAAAGCCTAAAAAGTGTCCACTGAAAACCCAGTTTATTTAGTGCTCTCTTCGACAGTTACTGATACAACGTTGGCACCTAAAAACCTCTATTTCACGTACATCGCTAGTTGCGTCTTTGATGCTTTCTTATCGTATGCAGTCATCGTGTTGAACATTGTCACAACACATGCGGGAAGAAAAACTTCCTCGTTACCAATTCATCGCTCAACCCTTTGATCTACTCCTGGAAAATGAGGCACATTCGACACAATATCATAAACTTACTTGGAAATGCATTTTCATGCGTTACAACGGAAAAAAGGATTCAGCTGAACAATGCACTGACACGTAGGTGTTTTAATAACAAACTTTTTTAAACAAAAAAAAATTAATTGGACGAGGCTGGCTTTAATGCACTCTTAATTAGTTATAAATAATATACATCTTCGAGCCTAAAAAAGGCTATATTAAGACTTGTTGTGTCACAAGCCAAAAGGAAACATATTACGCCCGTTGACAAATATGCCATAATATGGGGAAATTGCTTCTGTAATATGTGCTTATTAGACACCTCTTTTACTTTCCATTTGTATTTCTCATAAACGAACCGATTTGACCAGACTGTCCGTCTCTAACTTAGAGGGAATTTTATGAATTAAGTGTTTGACAGAAACGGAACAACACCACCCGGACAAAGGATATTTAACAATTATCTAACAAGCGTGGGTTGGATAAACGTTGGATGTGAGGTGACAAATAATAAACGAGGCACGTATTACCGAGTTGGTTATAATTGACTTGTATCCAAAAAAAGTGCGAGTAGAATAGCCGTTTTGTTAAATTCTCAACTTAGTAATCGTTGCTTTCTTATTTTCACGGTGAAAATTTTCGAACGCCGTGGAACTTGCATGAATGACATCTAATTTCCTTATAAGGTATTATTGCATACCATGCACTTTATGCGAAAATATATTCATTAACGAAACAAGGAGGAGACGCATCCAAACCAGTCTCCTGACACTTCAATCTCCCTGATCATTCTAGCCAACATATGTCGGTCTGCCGCCTTTCCCTACTTCAGGGTAACATAGAAAGCCGTGCAAATCTAGAACAAAAGTCATTTTTCAAATCGCACACTTAATCCGCACGGTATCAACGAACGCTTTTCATTCAACTAATTTATTCTTGAAATTTTGGATTTATCAACTGAGTTGATAAGGTAAATTGGCCACTGTAAAGAGATTGAAAGATGACGTTTCGAGCGTTAGCCCTTCGACAGAGCGAATTCGCACTGACGAAGGGCTAACGCTCGAAACTTTAGCTAGCTTATCTCTTTATCTCTAGCTTAATCTCTTTACGGTGGCCAATTTACTTTATCAACTCAGTTGATAAATCCAAAATTTTGTGTTTCACGTCCCCACCGACGCAGCACCACAGTTTCTATAGAAACTAATCCCCTTACCGTCTAAATCAATCAATCAGAATTTTTCGGCTGCCCGCGGCCGCAGAAATTAAAAAAAAAATATGAAGGTCTGTATCGCAGGGTTCCTCTTCCTTCTCCCCAGTCCCCTTATTTTCCCTTCCACTTCCTAGCTACCCCTACCCCTCCCGTTTATGCCTGTTGCGCAGGCTATGGTGTCTGTAGTAGCGAGATGTATGGAAGGCTAGATTAGACTGTATTCATGCGCGGAAACAAACCTCGTTTTTCTTGCATATTTCTTATCATGTATATGTTTTTCGTTTTGAACTCTGTATGTTCCATCCCTCCAATCAATTAATGTATTCATTCATCACCTCTCTCTCATCATTTCTCTCATCGACTTTATCAGTCATGCGCAGCAACAAAATCCTTCTTCATAATCCTTTTCTATCATATGAACATTTCTCGTTTTGAACTCTGAATGTTCCATCCATCCCATCAATTAATGTGGAGTAAGTTGAAAAACAAAGCCACTCAACCAAGTAACTGAATAATTTTTAAAGAATCATGTAAAAGAACCACCTGTTTTGCGTATAAATGGTCTTTTACTATTTAATTTATCGCTATAACAGTCATCGCACAAAATTACGAGGTATAGACGAAGCATTTGAGGGAGAAAAACGGAAACAGTTTATACCGTTATGAGACAAGTGCCAATCGGGTTTTTCTTGAATACTCATTTTTGTACCAGCCTGTCAGTAATTTTTTCCTATGCAAACACACGTTGTTTATTAAAAATTCCTGCTTTGGTACCTTACTGGACGATCTTTAATGCTCATTTGTGGCCTGGCCAGTCTTGCACCTTCATTTCAGGAACAAACATTGGGATGAGACAAGCATTTGATGTCAACGACTGGGACACCTGCTTGAAGGACAAGCTCCAAAAGACCGAAGGATCAGAGAACAACTTATTCTGCTCAGCATTCACGTGAAGCGACGCTTGAGTTAAGTTCCAACTTGCTACCAGTTTTGTTTCCGACGTCGTTTCCAGCGATATATGAATTCTATTGTCAGTTTGCGTTTTTATTTGACGGAACAGCAGCTCACTGATGCCTGTCCAATACGAAGATTGAACGATCTGGATCTTCCACATCAGTTCGGAATAAGCGTTTTGAATTTTTTAAAATCAAACGAAATCTGTGAAGACAAAGCCTCAGAAGTAACTACTGCAGTCGCGAGCTTTTTTCGGCCAAACCTGTCTGTCATGGTTTAATACTTCTGAGTTGACAATGAAACAAGCTAAAGACCAGTCTCTTCTTCGTACATCGCTTATTGCGTCTTGAATGCTTTCTTATCTTATACAGCCATCATGTTAAACATTATCACAATACATGCGATAAGAAAAACTTCCTCGTTATCAAAGCCTTTAAAAACATTGCCTTTAAGTCTGGCTGTTTCTGATCTCCGTGTTGGTTTATTAGCCCAACCTTTTTACATTGCATGTCTTGTTATAGCGTTGCAACAAAACAATGACAACAATCATACTTTTAATGCAACGTCCGTCGCATTTCGCATCACAGGTCTAATATTTACTTTTGCTTCGCTCTTCGGTGTCTTGTCTTTAAGTGCAGACAGATTCTTGGCATTTATCTTCATCTCAGATACCAGGAACTTGTGACTCACAAGCGTGTTGTTGCTGTGGTGGTTTCAACTTGGTTGTTAAGTGGGATTATTAGTTCAATGTATTATTGGAACCCGGATATTTTTAAGGTGATTGCAGGAATTGTTCCCACTGCTTGTATAATAACCACAACATTTTTAAATTTAAATATATACCTAACCGTACGACGCCATGCACATCAAATCCAAGCCCTTCAAGTCCACCAAGTAGCACAGAATGAAGAAATGGCAAATGTTGGGAGGCTGAAAAAATCTGCTTTTACAGCAGTTTACGTCTATCTTGTGTTTTTGTTTTGTTATTTGCCACTAATTTGTTGGGGGATTGCCGATGGACCCCCGAATCAGATACCATACCAAATACCGACCCTGGACTTTACTTTTTGACACTGGTGTATCTCAATTCATCTCTCAACCCTTTGATGTACTGCTGGAAAATGAGACACATTCGACACAATATCATATACATATTTCGAAATGCATTTTCTTGTTACAACTTAAGATAGTTTCAGTTAACTTCGAAGGTTCAGAAATGTGGAACGCCTCAGAAAAAAGCCATGTAGAAAATGTAATGTAATTGCAAACCAGCCAATAACAGATTTTTCCTAACGACAAATATACACGAAAAAACATCCTTTCCCTCTTCAGCTCCTTCTTTACGCTTCTACTAATCTCGGCTGCCCTCCTGCTTCACAGTAAATTAATAATAATAATAATAATAATAATAATAATAATAATAATAATAATAATAAATTCAATGATAAAAACTTTAATGTGAAAATCCAGTTAACCTATTTACACTTACTAATAACAATAACAATCCTAAATTTGATCATCAATTAAAAACATAATTAATAAAAATTTCTATGTGCTATTTCTACTATTAAACCAATAGCGCTTAACAAAACTACTCAACTATATAAACTTCACGTTGCTACTATGATAATCTACTAATATAAAGACACATAAAGGTAGCAAAGATCTTAAAGGAGCGGCTGAATAAAAGAGTCTTCACTCTTCTCTTTAAGGTACTTAAACATGGTGTAGTTCTAGTAATAAGTTATTCCACAGTATAGGTGCAATTACACAAAAAGCGCACTTTCCATAGATTTCAAGATTGTACTTAGGGATTACTAACAGTTTTGTATTGGCGGACCAAAGTTTTCTGCTAGGCATATATTTAATAGAAGTGTCCGTTAAAAAATTTAGGTCAAATTTGCAGGAAATTATGTGGTAGGCCAGATGGTAGAGAATTACAGTAATCGATCCGAGAATTTGCAAAGGTGTGTATTATATTTCGCAGTTTTTGTGTGACAGGAACTTTCTTGTTCTTACTAGATTACGCAGATGATAGAAAGCTGTTTTGTACAGTTATTTCACTTGCTTGTTCATAGAAAGGGCATTTTCAAACCATACGCCAGTTTTCTTGGCTGACTGTTTATATAGCAGCCGTTTATATCTATGTAGTCGTCGGCATTATCGTGGAAGCCATTGAAGCTCTGTAAAAACGGCGGTTTCAAAAAAAGACTTAGGGTGGACCGGAATATCTACGCTTGTTTATCAAGAAATGTGTTTAGGGGAAGGGGGGCTCGCATACCCCTATAATTGATATTTCGCACTGTTTAGAATGGTTAAAAATAAAACCTCCATCAGCGTAAAATTTCTCACAGGCACATCTAGTTAGAAAAAGTGGCACTTATTAGAAAAACAACAGCAGCCAAAAAAAGAAATAAAATAAAATGTCATGCCCAGAGGTGGTAGCCAGACAGCATTCCAGGAGACAAGAGCAGGAAAAAACATCAGACGGATTCTGTCACAGGCTAGCCAAAAAAAATAAAAAAATTTGAGTCTAAGCCTTTTATCTTATGAGGTCCTTTTAACATGTCCGGCGATTAATCCCGTCGCTTTTATATGCCCTTCCCCTCATCCCCGCCCCTCTCCGGCTCTATACTTTGCAAGTTGTTGAGTACTTTCAATAGCATCTGAGCCTTTTCTGCTGCCTCCTCTTTCTGTAAACTCCCCACACTTTTAAATTGAGGATCGTATGTGTGGCTCCAAAGTAACACGGTAAAAGCCAGGTTGGGATCTCTGTTTGTAATTTAAGACCAGTGTATATTTCGTGACAGCAAGGTTTTGGTGACCACCCAAAAATGTTCGACGGCTGTCACGGGCGCCCAGACGAATTCTCGACGTTTCTTCATCAGAAAAGAGTCATTAAGGTAAGATTTGCTTCGTAAATAGTTAGGTCACACTTCATTGGTTTTCTTTATCATTATTTTGGAAAAAAACTGAAGGCAGAAAAGCGAGTTTGTTGTGAAAGAAAAATGGTTCAAATTTATGCAAATTTGCCGATGTTAATCACCAACAACCAAAGTTTGGCTTGGCCGAAGAAACGTATTTGCTAGCGAAAACCTTTCCTGTTTTCGCCCGATGACTTTATTTGAGGTTCTATTAATAAGTAAGTACCAAACATTGTGAAACTTTTCTTTAAAAAAATGAAATTAGCGCGTGTTATTTGAAAGCGCTGGTCATTACTTCCCCTCCCGTCAAGGTCAAAAGGTTGTCTTCGCTTGGAAAATAGGATGTAGATAAAGCGCTCCCAAAATTTACCATTTCATTTACCCAAAAAATTTTTTTATCAAATCGTAGAGGAAAGATTGCTTATTTCAACAAGTGTAGTCTCAGCTGCGAAAGCCATATACCAGGGTGCTTTTTTTGGTCCTGAATTTCGCCATTTTTTAGCGTGCGACTATGCTGCTCGAAACGGTTTAATTTTAAAAATCTGTTAAAAATTCTGGTTTCCATTAAATTCAAATTTGACAAAGTAAACGTGACAAGGGAATATCCTACTTATACTACATGGCTTTGATATTGATATTTCTGTCTTCACAAGTCAAGACGAGTGGTTGATTTAAGTAACACTGTTAAGTCGTTTTTACTCGCTCCCGAGCCATCGGAATGATAAAGTCGTCGTAACGGTAAAATATTTACCGGAATAAACTGAAACTTATATTTTTATAAATGTTTTTAGAAGACCTTTATTGTGACAAAGTTTGGCAGTTTTCGATTTTTCTATCTTGCACGGTCCTAGGTGAAAGTTACGGGTAGGCGCTCTTAAGACGTGTTGTGTCACAAGCGAAAAGGAAACATATTACGCCCAGTTTGTCTTTATAAGCTACCCTTGTAAATCCGAGGTGAAATAAAGGTGATGTTGTTGTTGTCAGCTGACAAATATGCCATAATATGGGGAAATTGCCTCGGTAATATGTGCTTATTAAACACCTGTTTTACTGTCCATTTGTTTTTCTCGTAAACGCATCGATTTGACCAGACTGAATGTCTCTAACTTAGTGGGACTTTTATAATTAATTGTTTGACAGAAAGAGAACAACACCACCCGGACAAAGGGTATTTAACAATTGTTTTAAGAGCGTGGGTTGGATAAGCGTTGGATGTGAGGTGATAAATAATAAACGAGGCACTTGTGTAAGCTAGCAGTAACCAATGGTCAGGAAGTGCGGGTATACCTCTGTTTAGTAATTGAATAGTGGGTGTGTAGCATGAGATAGTAAACTCGAGTAACCTTTTTAGGTCCAGTATCAACAGAGGAAATCGCGACGGAATTATGAACGTGGACATCGAATTGAACTATACAGTAAACAAGCCTCACATTCAACTGAACAATTATTTTATTTAAAAGAAGAACAATTGCTTAGATTTAATACAGTGAAAAAAGTAACAAGTGACAACGTTCAACATGACTACAAGAAGTTTGTTGTAGTATAAACGGCAACAGGAACATGTTTATTAGGATGGAAATCTTACATTTCTTAAAATAGTATTTGCCATAAAAGCTATTACCGCTTTGTTTAGGGAGCCTAGTAAATTTCAACTTTGCATAGAGAATGCAGTTCTGAAGAGCGAGGAATATAACTTACGTCTTATCAGTTGTCTTATCAAAAATTTCAAACCTTTTCTCTTAGATCTCTTATGCATTGTTCGGCATAACTTGGCTTTACAAATTCTGGACGGTTCTTCGTCTCTCCTGTACACTTGACGAGCCACCTTGTTTTCATTTTTTAATGTACTGCTACGTGATTATTTTGCGAATGTTAAGTCTACAGATATTATTTTCAACGGCAAAATCCGTTCCACGTGCCCGGGAAAATCACATTCATGGGAGCAGGGATGGACATGAGCGTACCAAGCTGTTGAACATGTCCTCCACATGGACGTCAAACGGACCGCGAACTCAACACCAGGGCCTTCGCTCACATACCATTCATACCGGTTGGAAGTCCAAAGGAATGCCAAGAATGTGCCCACATTTCGCTTCAACTCTGCTGTATACAATAAAAGTAAGTACCGCTGACCACCCTCCAAGATTAGGTCTGAGGGCTCGCTTTTGCTCGCCTGCAAAAAGCGCAAGTAGAATAACTGTTTTGTTTAATCCTCAAATTAGTAATCGTTGCTGCCTTATTTTTGGACGAAACTACTTCACGGTAAAAACTTCCGAACACCGAGGCACTTGACATGGCATCTAATTTCCTTATAAGGCAAAACCAGGGTTATTTTTAATTGCTGATAACCTGCGTGCGGTGAACCAATCAGAAAGCGACAAATTTAACTAAGTTCATTTAACACTCTATTTGTAGTTTTCCTTGTGATCATCGCTACTTTACTTGTGTTTCATATTAATATATATTCCTATGATTACTGTATTTCGTAGTATCTTTTAAGTATTGTGTAACATTTTCACAGATTTACATCCGTATCACGTTATATGCAGTCAGCTAATTTTGTTGTATCCCCTAACTGTTATGTAATATTTTCACAGTTTTATATTCGCATTACGTTTGTTGTAATTAGCTATTAAACAAGTCTTTATCATCAGCTTGATACATATAGTTTCAAATCTGTAAACATCCTTGAACTGACGAAGGATACTGAAGTATCCGAAACATGTATTCAAAGCTCAAACGATGTGTCGTGTTTCTTAAATGTCTTATATAATTTACCGCTTTATCAATTATCGCAAAAATTACGAGGTATAAAGGAAGCATGCGAGGAAGAAAACCAGGAACGATGTATTAAGACCAGTATCAATTAGGTTTTTCTTGAATACTCATTTTTGAACTAGCCTGGCAATAATTTTTCATATGCCCACACAATTTGTTTATTAAAAATTCCTGCTTCGGTACCTAACTGGAGATCTTTAATGCTTGCTTGTGGCCTGGCCAGGGAACAAACATTAATATTCAGATCAGGCAAACATTATTTTGACGTGAGCGACTGGGACACCTGCTTGAGAGACAAGCTTCAAAAGACCGAACGATCAGTAAACAACTTATTTAGCTTAGCATTCACGTCAAGCGATGCTTGAGTTGAGTTCCAGCTAGCTACCAGTTTTGTTTTCCGCGTCATTTTCCAGCGATGTATAAATTCTGTTAATTTAAGTATTATTGGATGTGAACAGGAGCCCAGTAATGCCTGTCCGATACGAAGACTGAGCGGCCGAACATTGTAATTTAATCTCTTGGTTCTTCCACATCAGTTCGACACAAGCGTTCAAGATCATCTATTTCTGTGAAGACAAATCCTTAAAAGCCGTCACTACTGTTGCGAGCTTTTTTCATCCAAATCATTCAGTCTATTACAGTTATATGCTTGAGTCAACAATTCAAGAAGATAAAGACCTCTCTTCTTCGTACGTCGCTAACTGCGTCATCAATGCTTTCCTATCTTATACAGCCATCATGTTGAACAGTATCACAATACATGCGATAAGAAAAACTTCCTCGTTATCAAAGCCTTTAAAAACATTGCTTATGAGTCTGGCTGTTTCTGATCTCGGTGTTGGTTTAATAGTCCAACCTTTATACATTGCATGTCTTGTTATGGAGTTACAACAAAACAAAGAAAACAATCAAACTTTTAATGCCACGTCCATCGCTTACCGCATCACAGGTTTTATATTTACTTTTGCTTCGTTCTTCGGTGTCATGTCTTTAAGTGCAGACAGATTCTTGGCCATTCATCTTCATCTCAGATACCAGGAACTTGTGACTCACAAGCGTGTTGTTGCTGTGGTAATTTCAACTTGGGTGTTGAGTGCAATTATCAGTTCAATGTATGATTATTGGAACCTAGGAGATATTTTTAAAGTGATTATGGGCGTTGTTTCGACTGCTTGTATAATAACAACTACAATTTTTGATTTCAAGATATACGTAACCATACGGTGCCATGTCCATCAAATCCAAGCCCTTCAAGTCCACCACGTAGCACAGAATGAAGAAATGGTAAATGTTAGGAGGCTGAAAAAATCTGCCTTTACAGCAGTTTACGTTTATCTTGTGTTTTTGATTTGTTATATGCCACAAACCTGTTGGAGGATTGCCGATGGAAGCCAAGAATCAGCCATACCAAATACCGACGCTGGACTTTACTTTTTGACACTGGTGTGTCTCAATTCATCTCTCAACCCGTTGATTTACTGCTGGAAAATGAGAGAAATTCGACACAATATCACAAACATATTTCGAAATGCATTTTCATGTAATAACTGAAGCTGGCTTCAGTTAACTTTGAAGGTTCTGAACTGTGAAACGCCCCAAACAAAAAAAAAAGCCAAGTAGAAAATGTAATGGAACTGCAAACCAGTCATCTGGGTTTGCCACATAGTCGGAAGACGAAATTTGGATTTTGAAAAAGCGGCGTTTTCGCAAAATCTAGCCAATTAATGGCTCTCTTTGACAGTTATGTTCAACGCTGAAGGCCCAAGACCTTTGTCCAACGTACATCCCGCGCTAGTTAAGTTGTGTCATCATTACATAACGCGATGACGTCGTAAGTAATCACTTTAAACTGGCGAGTTATACCGGAGTAGACTTTTGAGAAAAAATAACGGGAGCGCTGTACCGCCATATCTTTCAATCGTGATATTGTTGAACACCTTCTTTTGTCATGAGAAGTGAATGAAGCACATACAGAAGAAAAAAATGAAACTTAAATTGCGTCTAGTGAATGTTTTTCTAATTAAAACTTCCTTCTTCAGTGTCTATCTTAGTCTCCTACGCAGCCGTTGTTTGGCTCGTCACGCCAAAAACAAACTGAAACAAAACAAACAAAAAACGTAGGAGTAGGAAACTATACCTTTCTAGACAAGCTCTAATGCTTGTTTGAAGACTGACCAGCTATAGTCATGAGAGACATTCAGATCAGGCAACGTTTTGATGAAAAGGCCGGGACATCTGCTAAGATAAGATAAGATAAGATAACTTTATTTATACACGGTTTTTCCATCAGTCCATTAAATTACTGGACTATCTACCTATCTAACTAACTATAAAAATTTAATAACAACAAATTCAAAATAACAAAAGAAAAGTCTGCTTTTCATGGAGGCCGTGTCTAAAATTCACTTACATGTAAGATTTAGATATTGCTTGAAGGCACAAGGCCTTAAATTAAACACCCGAAGAGCATTAACACAGCATACAAGCGACAGTTGTGTAAAGTTCAAGCATCCAGCTACAAATTCGTATTCCACTTAGTTTTAATATATTTTGCTGTTGTTTTGGATGTAATCAGCGCTGCTCCGTGTTGCCTACCTAGAACGAAGATTGAACGAATTTCATACCCAAAACGTCCGGTGGTTTAACCATCTGGTTCTCAGCTCCACATAATTTCGAATTGTGAGTTTGGCATTTCCGAGTAGGTGTTTTAATAACAAACTTTTAATTTAAACCTTAACTGGACGAGGCTGGCTTCAATGCACTTTCAACTAGTTATAAATAATATACAGTTTCGAGCCCAATGAAGGCTATATTACGAGATATTGTGTCACAAGTGAAAAGGAAAGATATTACGCCCGTTTTGTCACCTGAAAAATATCCCATAATATGGGGAAATTGCCTTAGTAATATGTGCTTATTAGACACCTGTTTTACTTTCCATTTGTTTTTGACCAGACTGTCCGTCTCTAACTTAGCGGGACTTTTATAATTAGGTGTCAGAAACGAAACAACACTACGCGGACAAAGGATATTTAACAATTGTTTTACGAGCGTGGGTTGGATATGCGTTGGATGTGAGGTGATAAATAATAAACGAGGCACGTAGTACCGATTTGGTTATTGTTAACTCGTACGCAAAAAAGCGCAAGTAGAATAATTGCTTTGTTAAATTCTCAACTTAGTAATCGTTGCTGCCTTATTTTTGGATGAAACTACTTCACGGTGAAAACTTCCGGATGACCGTCGCACTTGTTGTAGCATCCAATTTCCTTAGAAGGCAAATCCAGGTTTATAAGCATTCTCGTCCCCAGAGCCCACGATCCTTTTGGTCCGCACAAAAAGGATCCTGGGGACAAGAATGGTTATTTAATTCCTTATAACCTGTGTGAACCAATCAGAAAAAGAGAAATTCAACTGAAACGAGAATGCTTAGCTTGCGTCTATCGAGTTATGGATACACGCGGAGGTTTGAAGAGCACAATAGAAACATAAGGTTGCTAGAGGCGATTGGCTAAGAGGAACTTGAGCTTCTCGAGTGCTCTCTTAACTACCTGCGCGCTTCCATGACGCGTTGGACATACAGCTAAAAGCATGAACCAATTCTTTTGTAGCATATCGATAGGAAATGATGAAACGCAACTTACATGATTAAAATCAAAATTCTCTTTATGTACGATACATAAAACAGGCGTTTAATTGGCTAATAGAGAACTGAACACGGCACACGATATCAGTGACCCGCGTTCGATTCCCGGACTCGGCGTCATGTGTGGGTTAAGTTTGTTGTTGGTTCTCGTCCTTGCTCCGAGAGGCTATTCTCCGGTTCTCCGGTTTCCCCAAACCAACATTTCCGAATTCCAATTCGATCTAAAGGGCCACCCTAATTAACCTAGAGTTAGCTTGGTTAGTCTGTAAATGAATTCGAAAATTCTGAAAAAAAGCCAGGGACTGTATAGACAACGAGTAGTCTTTTTTTTCGCTCAGGGGAAGTCAATCGAAAAGAGCAGGCGAGGGAGCCCCATAATTGCCTGCAGCGTGGAAACGTGACACGCGATGTCATAAACATACTTTGAAATCCATTTTCATGCTACAACTGAAGAAGGCTTCAGTTAGCTGAACGTTGCACCGACAAAGCCTTAGGCAATCATGTCCATGTTTAGAACTATTGATTTTCCTCGAAGTAAGCCATGTAGAGAATGTATCTGTAAACCAGCCAAGAACAGACTGCTTTTTAAGACCGGAGACTACTGGAATTCAATAAGCGTCACCCTTCGTTCAGCAAAAACGACAAATATCTTATCAACACATGCACATACGCTAACATTGCTCGTGTCGGGATTAAGATCGCAATACAGTACGTGCAAAAAACAAACAAACAGACAAAAATCTTTCCCTGTTTCAGTTCCTCAGTAGAGGAATGGCATCCCTTTTTCTGAACTTGGCATGCTCCTTCCATTTACTGCAAGTAAGAACCCATTCAAACCAAGTTATCTTAAAGGTGTCTGTGTCGGAACCAGGTAAAAGTGGTCTCTAAATATATTTATCATCACAAAAAGAGCGAGTTATAAAGGAAAAATCTCAGGAGGAAGAAGAAAAGAGAAACGGTTTACCGTTCAATCGGTTTTTTTCTTGAATTTATTAACCGTTGAGTGGATAACTGAAGCCTATATTTTGTCGCAAAAACTGAAAGAAACAGACAGAAGAACAAACATTAGACGGATGTTTATATGGATGTTTATAAATTAAATTTTCCTGCTTCAGTAGTTAACGGGGCGATCTTAAATGCTCATTTGTAACCTGCCCAGTCAGTCTTCATATAAGACTGCAAATCCAAGACAAAGTTTTGATGACAAGGGCTGAGAGCTAATGGGGTTAGTAGTTAACTGACAATTGGCCAAAAAAGTAGTAGTTAACTGATAAATGAAATGTTATCAGTTAACTGACATTTTATTAATACGGTTGTTGATGTTTTACAGTTGATCCACGTCACGCGTGAACGGAAACTCTAAAATTCAAAACAACGTGACGAGTCACGTTCTCCATATTTGGGCATTCGCCTTGTGTTTCTCGAGATTCAGAGAGGGATTTCGAAAATCGAAAGGAGATTTCGAATCTGTCACAGATTTTTCGAAATGTTCAGACCTGGTTATGTTAATGCCTTAGGTTGGAAGAACAGGCCTCTCCACAAGGAAACGAGAAGACGAATAATTGATCGTTATTTGACTGGAGAGGGACCGAAAGCGATCTCCACAGCAGCTCGTGCAACTTCTGGCGCAGTTTATTGTATCATTCGACATCATGAAACGTTCAGTACATGTGAGGCGTTCAGTCAAGGGGGACGAAGTTATCCTTCTAAACTTTCAGACGACGTTGCATATAGAATCTATTGAATTGTTCAAACTAGCGAAACCTAGGATATATGGAAGGGAAAATCGGGAAAGATTATTAAGCAGTAGGTTATGCAATAGACGAAGCACAGGTCACAAAAGCGTAATATGAGAGTTTGTATGGAGCTGAAATTCGATTGCAAATAATCGGCAGTTTTTCGTGGAAAATACCTAAAAATCAAAATAGAGTTTGAAAAACCTTACCTGTTGTGCGTTTGCTGTGTCTTTACCGCTTTTGCGAACTGCTGGAGGCCGTTTGGGGCGATATTCTGTTTAACGGTCGAAGCGGCGTCTTGTCACGTACTGGCTTTACTTTGACATGATGTCGCATCGACCGTTAAACACAAAATCGCCCCAAACGGCCTCCAGAAGCTTGGAAAAGTGGCAAAAACACAGCAAACACACAACAGGTAATGGCCTTCAAACTCTCTTTCGCTTTTTAGGTATTTTGCACGGAAAACTGACCATTTACATTTTGGATCGAGTTTCAGCTCAACTCACATTACGCTTTGGTTAACTGTGGACGAAGCGTCGGCTTTGTCTTTAATCAACCTCGCGACTAGGAAAAACTGTCATCAGTAATTGCTTGACACGGCAGATGTATCTTGGTTTTCGTCCACTTCCTTCGGCGCTACCGTTCTTACACAAGCGTTCAGCTCCAAGGTTTGTTCCCGTTCGGTTGAAACAGGAATCACGCGTCAGCAAAATAATTGACATAATTTCACCTCCTTCTAGTCGTCTAAAACGTTTTTGAACCACTGACGAGAAGCGAACCCAGAAAATAAAGCGGTCTCTCGATAAAACAAAGATTTGTCCCGTCACAACCCCTTGCTTCTACAAAGATAGAAGCCATTTTCGGAAATTTCAATGAGATCTTCAATATTTCCCTTGGGATCTCCGTTACGTCACTGAAAGTAGCTTGTTTATTTGAAGACTCGGATCACGTGTTGAGGTTTCCGTTCACGCGTGACGTGGATCAACTGTAAAAACAACAACGATTTTCCTAACGCTGCATGACCTGGTAACATATTTTAAACTGTTATCTGTGTCACTTCCGATGCAAAAGTGCCAGCCACGAGGGAGCGTAACTTGGACCTTGATCTCCGCGATGGCTTCGAATGGCGTGTAGCCTGCGTGGCAGGCGCGGAAAAGGGAGAAATTATTCGCAAGCGCGGAGGAAACGAGAGGAAGGGAGAGGAAGGAAGTCATGCAGACCTTCCAGCCCCATTTTATAACTATGTTGAATGTAAATTGAGAAACACGAATAAATTTGTCCAATCAGAACGTTCGATTGGGCCCTTGATTGACATACAAGTAATTCTGACCAATCACGATTTTTGCAGTGGCCTGGGTAAATAAAATACGACTGAAATACGCTCGTTGCTCGCGCTTGCGAATAATTTCTTCTTTTTTCCTTCCCCTTTCTTCGCCTGCCACGCAGGCTATGGTCAAAGTTATTCTAAGTTTTTATCGAGATGATGACAAAGGATCGGCATTCGAACGACACGTGCGCCGTTTGACTTGGCAAAACACAATTCAATGGACATAGTTTGTTAACATTTGACAGATGTTATAGGAATGAAACAACAAGCGGTAAAGTTTGGACTCGGTGCGTTTGACTTAAGGTTGTTCCGATTAGATAATTAATTGTTCAGCAAGCGAATGTAGTTTGGCTTTGTTTGGGCTGATTTATATCACGTCAATAATTGATTACAGGTCGACAATACACAAGCCCTTTTGTAATGAGCAAGATTTCTGATTAATCGTGATGTGATTGTTTTTTTTTTAATAATTAGTTTCATGTCTAGAAGCCGTAATTTATTTCTTGATTTGAGTAAGGTCCACCCCCAAGGATGATTGACGTAAGAAAAATTCGGGTTATGACGCAATAATTTTCCTTGTAAGAAAAGGAAAGTTAATAGCTAACTACAATTAGTAGTTAACTGATAATTGGCCAAAAAAGTAGTAGTTACAGTCAACGCGCTTCACGCATGAACGCTCAACTTCAAATATTCATTGATTAGTTCATTCTTCGATTTCATTCTTCAAAAAAATTAGCGATTCTTTGGAACTTGGATTCTATATTCGAAACACTATTTTAGTTATTCGAAATTTTTTTGGTTACATCGTAATAATAATTCAAACTTTCCGAACAGAACTGGAAAGTTGGTTTTTTTAAGCTCAATTTTCCGGTATGTCACGCGTGATATTTTTATTGTTTTCAAGCCGGCGCAAAAAATGGCGAGAACATAAAGCCGACAAAAATAAACCGTAAAGAGAAAATCGACAAGAGAAAATCCTTAGAAAGAAAATCTAAAGAAGTCTTTAATTTTAACAAGGCAACTTATTCTTTGGCTGGAGGTTTCGTGGCTAAATCGGAAACCCGCAGAAAATATAAACAACAGCCGCCACAATTTTAAACCTGTAACGGTTTTCGCCGCGGTTTGCACATGATCGGAACATGAAACTTTAGGTTTCCTATTGTCAGCTCCAAATGGCAAGATCAGAAATTCGCTTGGGAGCTTTTAGGATCCTGGTAAACCTTTGCCTTCTAATGCAAGAAACGAGTAAACCTTTGCCTTTTCATGCAAGGAAAGAAATCGTTAACCTTTTCAATGCTGAATTGGGGTTGTCAGATATTCCGCGGAACACGAGAGTGCCAAAAGGAGCTGTTCATAAAATCGTCCGACACTATTCAGTCCACGCGACGACTCAACCATTTTCTTGGATGACATCCCTGAAGTAACTGATTAGCAATTCTTCCGAGTGCGCGATTTCTGATGTTACGTGTTACGTGTGAACTTTTGAAAAATCAATTTCGTTCATCGAAAAAAAAATCGTTATCTTTCAATCTATCTACAAGAATCACAGGGTCCAGAGGAGTTAAATTTGTACGCAAGAATTATCCTTCGTACATCTTACCATATAAAATACATAACCAAGTCATTTGATCAATAAATTTGTCCAATGAACCTTTGTGAATCCAATTTGGACGGCTTTCTTCTCTTTCCATACGCTGTATTTCTCGATCTGGTCCAGAGGAGCGAAGTTCGAGCAGAACGTTAAGTTTTCCTTGCGAAAGACAACCGACATAATATGCTGCGAACTTGCGTTACTCGCGTTCCCTATATTTTTACCGCAGGTCAAATTACTGTGGGCTCTTAAGATTACTGCTCGTTCGGAAAGCTTCGCTTTCCGAAGAAAAGCCGTTGCCCTTCGGGCAACGTGTTAGGCGACCGCGGAAAAATGGTCTGCGGTTAATAGCAATTTTCAATATGGCGGACGATATGGCGTACTAAGCGAGATCGAGATCGAGAAATACAGCGTATGGAAAGAGAAGAAAGCCCTTCAAATTGGATTCACAAAGGTTCATTGGACAAATTTACTGATCAAATGACTTGGTTATGTATTTTATATGGTAAGATGTACGAAGGATAATTCTTGCGTACAAATTTAACTCCTCTGGACCCTGTGCAAGAATACGTTTATCCAATTAAAGAAAGGAATGCGCCCGTGAAGAATGCAATCTTCATTAAATGACCGTTCATGCGTGAAGCGCGTTGACTGTAAAACAACTGTATGTTTTGAGCATGAAATACGTTCAATCTTCGCACCAGGTAGGAAACACTGAGCAGCGCTTGTTTTGTGATGATAAATCGTTTATAGATTAAATTTGTGAAAAATAGATGGTTTCGACACGAAACACTGAAAATTAATTTGTTTGAATCGGTTCAGTTTTTAAACTCGTCTATAAACTGTACATTTAATAGCTGGGGCAGACCGAGATCCGTAGAAGCGTAAAGCAAGAGCTGAAGAAGAAAAGGACCTTTTTTTCTGTAGACTTGTCACTAGGAAAAAATCTGTTATTGGCTGGGATGTTCCACACTTCCGAACACCGAAGATATATAACTGAAGCTATCTTCAGTTGCAACATGAGAATGCACTTCGGATTATGTTTATGATATTGTGTCGAATGTCTCTCATTTTCCAGCAGTAAATCAAAGGGTTGAGAGATGAATTGAGAAACACCAGGGTCAAAACGTAAAGTCCAGCGTCGGTATTTGGTATGCCTGATTCCGGGGCTTCAGCGACAAATCCCAAACAAATTTGTGGCAAATAGCAGACCAAAAACAGAATATAGACGTAAACAGTAGTGACAGCAGATTTTCTCAGCCTCCCAACATTCGCCATTTCTCCATTCTGTGCTACTTGTTGTACTTGAAGGGCATCGATTTGATGCGCGTGGCGTCGTACGGCTACATATATCTTGAAATTAAAAAATGTCATGGCTATTATACAAGGAGCAGAAACAACGCCTAGAATCACCTCAAAAATATCCCCTACTTTCCAATAATCAAACATTGAACTAGTGATTGCGTTCAACAGCCAGGGTGAAATTACCACAGCAACAACACGCTTGTGAGTCACAAGTTCCTGGTATCTGAGATGAAGATGAATGGCCAAGAATCTGTCTGCACTTAAAGCCACCACACCAAAGAACGAAGCAAAAGTAAATATAAATGCTGTGACGCGGAAGGCGATGGACGTGGCATTGAAAGTTTGGTTGTTGTCATTGTTTTGTTGGAACTCCATAACAAGACATGCAATGTATAAAGGTTGGACTATTAAACCAACACCGAGATCAGAAACAGCCAGACTCAGGAGCAACGTTTTTAAAGGCTTTGGCAACGAGGACGTTTTTCTTATCGCATGTATTGTGACACTGTTTAACATGACGGCTGTACAAGATAAGAAAGCATTCAAGACGGAATTAGCGATGTACGAAGATGAGAGGTCTTTAGTTTCTGTCAAAGTCAACTCAAGCAGATAACTGGAGAGATTTTCTTTATCTTCACAGAAATAGTTTCGTCTTGAAAATTCAAAGCGCTTGTTTCGAACTGATGTGGAACATCCAGATGGTTAAATTACGATGTTCCACCCTGCACACTTCGTTCAATCTTCGTATTGGTCAGGCACCAGTGAGCTGCTGTTCACATCCAATAAACTGACGTAAAACAGTAGAATTCATATATCGCTGGAAACGACGCGGGAAGCAAAACCCGTGGCTACTTAGAACTTATCTCAAGCGTCGCTTGACGTGAATGCTGAGCTGAATAAGTTATTTACTAATCAGTCGGTCTTTTGAAGCTTGTGCCTCAAACAGGTGCCCTAGTCGTTGACATCAAATGTTTGTCTAATCTCAATGTTTGTTCCTTAAATGAAGATGCAAGACTGGCCAGGTCACAAACAAGCATTATAGATCGTCCAGCTGTAATGTAACGAAGCAGGAATTTTTAGTAAATAACGTGTGTTTACATAGGAAACAATTACTGACAAGCTGGTTCATAAATGAGTATCCAAGTAAAACCCGAGTGGTACTTGTCTCATAACGGTATAAACTGTTTCCGTTTTTCTCCCTCAAATGCTTCACCTATACCTCGTAATTTTTGCGATGATTGATATAGCGATAAATAAAATAAGAAACTAATATGAGAAAAGACCATTTATACGCAAAACAGGTGGTTCTTTTACAATATTCTTTAAAAATTATTCAGTTACTTGGTTGAATGGCTTTTTTTTTTTCAACTTACTCCACATTAATTGATGGGAGGGATGGAACATGCACAATTCAAAACGAGAAATATTCATATCATAGGAACTGATCAAGAAGAAGGATTATGTTGCTGCGCGTGACTGATACAGTCGAGGAGAGAAATGATGAGAGAGAGGTGATGAATGAATACATTAATTGATGGGAGGGATGGAACATGCAGAGTTCAAAACAAAAACACGGGTGGTGTTTATTCTTTTCTGTCAAACACTTAACTATAAAAGACCCGCCAAGTTAGAAACAGTCAGTCATGTGTTTATGAGAAATACAAATGGAAAGTAAAACAGGTATCTCAATAATAAGCACATATTAGCGGGTAATTTACCCATATTATGGCATTTGTGTCAGCTGACCAAATGGTTGTAATGTTTCCTTTTCACTAATGACACGATTGTTACAAGAATAAAAATATAGCGCCTTCAATCGGTGCGAAAATGTGTTTTTATTACTGAAGTGGATTAAAACCAGTTTTGTCCAGTAAGGGGCCGCTAAAATTTTGTTATTGACAAAAACAACCCACGAAACTGAAGTTTAATTTTTTCTTTGTGTGCTGAACTTAACACAAGCAGCGTCGTTTAAAGGCTGAATTGTTTACCGGTTGATCTAAATTCGGTCTTTAGAAACCTTGTGCCTCACGCAGATGTCCCAGCCGGGGTCATCAAACCTTTGTCTCGCATTTGCATGTTTCTTCGGTTAAATGAACCCAAGTTGACTGGCCAGGCTACAAATAAGCATTACATATCGCCCAGTTTAACTGAACGAAGAAAATGTGATTAAAAAACAACCACGGCATTAAATTTTTTTTGTTCTTCTGTTTGCTTCTTTCAGTTTCTATGAAAAAATTTAGCTTATTCACTAAAGGGTAATGTTGTTCTTGGCAGCTGGTTTACAGATACATTCTCTACATGGCTTACTTCCCTCGTGTGTCCTTTTTCATCGATCTCCTCTGAGCGTGTTTCTCTATTAGCCAATAGAAACGTCCGTTTTATGTATCGTACATAAAGAGAATTTGATTTTAATCATTTCTGATCGATATCCTATAAAATAATTGGTTTATGCTTTAGCTGTGAGTCCATCGCGTCATGGATTCACGCAGAATACTTAGAGACCATTCGAGAAGCTAGAGTTGCTCCTAGCCAATCGCCTCCGCTCTAGCAACGTTACGTTTCTCTGGTGCACTTCACACTTTCCGCGTGTATCCATAACTCCGGATAGACGCACGCTAAGCATTCTCGTTTCAGTAGAATTTTTCGCTTTCTGATTGGTTCACACAGGGTATTAGCAATTAATTAACCCTGGTTTTGCGTTATAAGGAAATTAGACACTATGTCAAGTGCCGAGGCGTTCGGAAGTTTTCACCGTGAAGTAGTTTCGTCCAAAAATAAGGCAGCAACGATTACGAAAACAATTGTTCTACAGTTATCCTACTCGCCCTTTTTTGCATACGAGTTACAGTAAGGAACTCGGTACTACGTGCCTCGTTTATTATTTATCACCTCACATCCAATGCTTATCCAACTCATGCTCGTGAAACAATCGTTAAATATCCTTTGTCCCGGTGGAGTTTTCTCCGTTTCCATCAAACACTTACAACTCACCCTCCAGACTGCAGACAGTCAGTCTGGTCAAATTGATGCGTTTGTGAGAAATACATTTGGAAAGTAAAATAGTTGTCTAATAAGCACATACTACCAAGGTAATTTCCCCATATTATGGCATACTCCTACGTTTTTTGTTTTGTTTTGTTTTTTGTTTTTGGTTTTGGCGTGACGAGCCAAAAAACCTGTGCGTAGGAGACTAAGGTAGGCACTCAAGAAGGAAGTTTTAATTAGTACAACATTCACTAGACGCGATTTAAGTTTCATTTTGTGCTTCTGTATGTCCTTCTTTCACTTCTCATGACAAAAGAAGGTCTTCAACAACATCACGATGGAAAGTTATGACGGTAAACCGCTCCCGTTATTTTTTTCTCAGAAGTCTACTTCGGTAAAACTCGCCAGTTTTAAAGCGATTACGTACGACGTCATCGCGTTGTTGTAATGACGACACAACTAGCGCGGGATGTACGTTGGACAAAGGTCTTTGGCTTTCATCGTTGAACATAACTGTCAAAGAGAGCCACTAATTGGCTAGGATCTTTGCGGAAAACTTTTCAAAATTCAAATTTCCTCTTCCCAACTTATGCGGCAAACCCAGATAACTAGTTTGTAGTTCCATTCCTTTTCGCAACTGCATAAGTTGCGTTAATAACTGCGAGGATCTTCTTTACATTTAATTACATTTTCTACGTGGTTTTTTTGGTCTGGGGCGTTCCACATTTCAGAACCTTCAAAGTTCACTAAAGCCATCTTCAGTTGTAACATGAAAATGTATTTCGAAAGATTTTTTTGATCTTGTGTCGAATTTCTGTCATTTTCCACCAGTAAATCAAAGGGTTGAGAGATGAATTGAGACACACCAGGGTCAAAAAGTAAAGTCCAGCGTCGGTATTTGGTATGGTACCTGATTCTGGGGTTCCATCGGCAATCCTCCAACAGGTTTGTGGCATATAACAAAACAAAAACACCAGATAGATGTAAACTGTTGTAAAAGCAGATTTTTTCAGCCTCCTAACATTTACCATTTCTCCATCCTGTGCTATTTGGTGAACTTGAAGGGCTTGGATTTGATGTGCATGGCGTCGTATAACCTGCGATCATGCCGAATTTTAGCATCGCTCTCATATTCTCTTACGTTGGTCGTTCGCTAAAATAGGGCCTGACACAATTTCTCACAAGAGTTCGTGTCGGCGGCCAAATTTTGGCCGCGGGAATCTCGCAATCTGATTGGCCCTTTAACAATAGAGCTGTCAACGGAAGTAAATTGTCTACGAGACTCGCTCACAATTTCGATCCGACCGCCATCGCCAAGGAACAAGTCTGACGAAGTAAAATGTGTTGCTCTAATAAATTCTCGTCGTTGTAGGAGAATTGTCACCATTTCTTTCTCTCCTGAGAATGGCGTTCGGTTTGACGCAAGCTGTCTCTCACCTGGAGCAGAGAAGTACAGCAACAGTGAAGTATGTATTCCGTTTTATCGCATCGTGCCTCGGAATTTCCATTTGACGGCTTTCAGCTAGTATTGATAACATGAACAGAGTAGTGGTTGTTTCCGCGTTTTACGAAACAAAACGAACAGCAGACCAACAAGTATCTTTCGCCAAGAATAATCAACAAGTCAACCGATAATTCGGTAAACTTAACGGTAAACTGGTGTTTGGCGAGAGCCGCAATCAAGTCGCAACCACGATTTTTAGTTTATTCATTCATTGTTTAATACTAATGTCGTTTTATTGAACTCTGACATTGACATCAAAGGATCTGACTAGTTTTATAATAAATGTTCTTCGTTTTAAAATTCGCTGCTGTTTAGAGATAAAATTCGCTGCTTAAAAAATCTCAAATATTTATCACTTCTGGAACTAAATTGAATTACAAAATACTCCTTTGTTTATAAAGGGTTTTATTTATATCTTTATTCTAAAGAATGAAACTAAAGGTATTTCTCTTAATTGCCCAAGGTCTTTTACGCAGAAAATCGGTGACAAATGCGAAGAGAATATTTCCGGATACCACCTGAAATGGGAAAGGATTCAAGCATGCAGCTAATATAGCATGCAGCGTATTTTGGTACATGACAACCTCGTCGTTTTTTGAATTTTCATTCAGTTTCAGCTCAGACAGAGCAACCGTGTACAATACCGGAACCCTCAAGTTAGCAATCGTGTAAATTTGAGGCTTGTGCCTAGAAGATACATCGTAGCCTATGATTTTCTTATTTTGCCGATATTTGCGTGACTTTTTGCGAATTGCCGTGATGGGAAATCTGCATACCGAGGATCGTGCAAGCACAAGAAATTTTGATTGGCTGTTTTGTTGAATGTCAATCAATCAAAAAAGTGGGCGGTAGACGTTCTGTAGAAGAATTGTAGCAGGCTCTATTTTTCGTTTCGCCCGTCCCGCCTGAATGTTTCATCCAGCGAAACGAAAATAAAGCCTGATCGCAGGTAAGGCTTCGTATGGCTACGTATATCTTGAAATTAAAAAATGTTGTGGTTATTATACAAGCAGTAAAAACAACGCTCATAATCACCTTAAAAGTAGTATCCCCTAGGTTCCAATAATCAATCATTGAACTGATAATTACACTCAACACCCAAGTTGAAATTACCACAGCAATAACACTCTTGTGAGTCACAAGTTCCTGGTATCTGAGATGAAGATGAATGGCCAAGAATCTGTCAGCACTTAAAGACATGACACCAAAGAACGAAGCAAAAGTAAATACAAATCCTGTGATGCGGTAAGCGATGGACGTGGCATTAAAAGTTTGATTGCTGTCTTTGTTTTGTTGCAACTCCATAACAAGGCATGCAATGTGTAGAGGTTGGACTATTAAACAAACACCGAGATCAGAAACAGCCAGACTCAAGAGCAATGTTTTTAAAGGCTTTGATAGCGAGGAAGTTTTTCTTATCGCATGAATTGTGATACTGTTCAATACGATGGCTGTATAAGATAAGAAAGCATTGATGACGCAGTTAGCGACGTACGAAGAAGAGAGCTCTTTAGCTTCTTGCATTGTTGACTTAAGTATATAACTTGAGGTTTGGAAGAAAAGAGCTAGCAACAGTAGTGACGGCAGTAATCATAGGAATATGTATTAATATGAAACACAAGGAACGTAGCGATGATCACAAGGAAAACTAAAAATAGTGTTGAATTAAGGGAACTAGATGCCATGTCAAGTGCCTCGGTGTTCGGAAGTTTTTACCATGAAGTAGTTTCGTCCAAAAATAAGGCAGCAACGCTAACTAATTTGAGGATTAAACAAAACAGTTATTCTACTCGCGCTTTTCAGGCGAGCAAAAGCGAGCCCTCAGACCTAATCTTGGAGGGGGTGGTCAGCGGTACTTACTTAAATTGTATACGGCAGAGTTGAAGCGAAATGTGGGCACATTCTTGGCATTCCTTTGGACTTCCAACCGGTATGAATGGTATGCGAGCGAAGGCCCTGGTGTTGAGTTCGAGGTCCCTTTGACGTCCATGTGGAGGACATGCTCAACAGCTTGGTATGCTCATGCCCATCCGTACTCCAATGAATGTGATTTTCCGAATCACGTGGAACGGATTTTGCCGTTGAAAATAATATCTGTAGACTTAAAGTGCATATGACAGATTTTTTTTTATTTGCCTGATCGAATCTAAATGATATCCTGATATGAATATCAAAATTATTTTTCGATTTCGATTTTCCTTCCCCGCGCTTTTGCCGTTTAAAAACGTGAAATTTTACTTCCGGTCATGTCAAAAACTGCGCAAAGGGAGACCTGGGCATAGTCACGTTGTGACGTCATACCAGGAACGGAGTCGATGCCAAAACAAGCTACGTGGGCCGCATTGCGGAGATCTAATACATTTTGTTTTTCTTTATTCCGCAACTGCCAAATTAAGCACGAAATTATGTGAAACTGCTAATGTTACAAGTAATCTGGGCAGTGATTTGAAGCTTTTAGAGTTCATAGAATGCGAATCGCCAACCTCTGAAGTTGAAAGCGAAACAGAGCTCCAGATCGAGAAAGAAGCTATTAAGAACCAGAAGATCCTTACATAGACAAGGCGCTTGCCGATCAATATTGACTTAGAGAATACTATCAAGAAAAAAAGGAGGTAGAACAAATAATTCACACGCTAGAAAATCTATTTGATGGCACCGAAGCGCTGGAGACATAGCAAGAAATGCAACGATTTCTCATCTCTAGGTGTAAATATTAAAGCAAAACAGAACTCGGGAAGGAGAAGGAAGACTATTCAGAACCAGAAGGTCCTTACACAGACAAGCCACTTGCCTATTAAAATTGACTTAGATAATACTATCAAGAGATAGAGGAGGCAGAACGAAGAAAATAGAATCTAGAAAACCTATGTGATGGTACCGAAGCGCTCGAGACGCGGGAAGAAATGCCACGATTGCTCATCTCCTGGTGTAAATATTATAATCGTGCTAAGCTAAATTAACGCCTGTTATGCAGGTTATACTTTCATACTCTTACACGTGTAGATGTAGTAACTGTGCCTTAAACCATCTGCAAAGAAGTTCCGAAACGCGCAGGGATTCTAATTTTTATCACTCAATTCTAATTTTTAAGTTCAGAAATGTGTCGAATCTCCCGAAGCGCTGTTGTCTCGCGCGAAACCGCGAACTTGACACAACAACAGGATGTGAAGCAATGCACCCGGGATTCAGTGTTGTCTGAACAGATGGTCGCTACGATCAGATGCAGCAAAATATAATGCAATAGACGGAAGAAATTGTTGTCAGATTAGTTCGGAAGGGAAGTGAGAATTTGTCTGCGTTCTTGTGGACTCTCTGAAACATTCGTGTTGCATTTAATACGTCTAGGCAAATTGACACTCGAAATTTCTGCACTGTTTACGTCCGATATACTGACCAGTGTTGATTCATAACTGAGGTAAAGATTATAACATCCCTCATTTTTGCACAACTGGACTACGGATAATTATAAAATTATGATGAAAACATGTCTATCTAAGTTTTGAAAGGCATGAGCAAACTCTAATCTTCATTTAATAATCTTACTGCAGCTTATTCTTATTGAAAGACCTGAAATATCAATCAGATTTGCTATTGCACAATTTACGTAGACATAAAACAACAACGTTTCAGAGAGTCCACAAGAACGCAGAGAATTACGCACTTCTCTTCCGAACCAATCTACTGAACGATACTTTCTTTCATCTATCGTATTATATTTTCTGCATCTAATCGTAGCGACCATCAGTTTTAACGTCAGACAACACTGAACAGTGCCGGGTAGGTTGTTACACATCCTGTTGTTGTGTTAAGTTTGCGGCTTCGCGCGAAACATACAACGGCGCTTCGAGAGATTCGACACATTTCTGAATTTCTTTGAAGCAAAGACGATCTACGGCGTTTTGCAGATGGTTTAAAGCACAGTTACCACATCTACACCTGTAAGAGTATGAAATTATAACCTGCATAACAGGCGTTTATTCAGCCGAGCGCGAACAAGGTTTATTTAGCCGAGCACAATTATAATATTTACACCGGGAGATGAGAAATCGTGGCACTTCTTACTACGTCTCGACCGCTACGGTACCATCAAATAGGTTTTTCTAGATTCTATTTTCTTCGTTCTGTCTCCTCTACCTCTTGATAGTATTCTCTAAGTCAATTTTCATCGGCAAGCGGATTGTCTATGTAAGGACCTTTTGGTTCTGAATAGCTTCTTTCGCGATCTCGAGTTCTGTTTCGCTTTCAACTTCAGAAGTTAGCGATTCGCATTCTATGGACTCTAAAAGCTCCAAATCACTGCCCAGATTACTTGTAACATCAGCAGTTTCACATAATTTCGTGCTTAATTTGGCAGTTGCGGAATAAAGAAAAATAAAATGAATTAGATCTCCGCAATGCGGCCCACGTAGCTTGTTTTGGCATTGACTCCGTTCCTGGTATGACGTCACAACGTGACTATGCCCAGGTCTCCCTTTGCGCAGTTTTTGACATGACCGGAAGTAAAATTTCACGTTTTTAAACGGCAAAAGCGCGGGGAAGGAAAATCGAAATCGAAAAATAAGTTTTGATATTCATATCAGGATGTCATTTAGATTCGATCAGGCAAATAAAAAAAAATCTGTCATATGCACTTTAAACATTCGCAAATCACGTAGCAGTGCATTAAAAAATGAAAACAATGTGGCTCGTCAAGTGTACAGGAGAGACAAAGAACCGTCGAGAATTCGTAAGGCCAAATTATGCCGAACCATGCATAAGAGATCTAAGAGAAAAGGTTTGAATTTTTTGATAAGACAATAAGACGTAAGTTATATTCCTCGCTCTTCAGAACTGCATTCTCTATGCAAAGTTGAAATTTACTAGGCTCCTTGAACACAGCAGTAATAGCTTTTATGGCAAATACTATTTTAAGAAATGTAAGGTTTTCATCGTAATAACATGTTCCTGTTGCCGTTCATACTACAACAAACTTCTTGTAGTCATGTTGAGCGTTGGCACTTGTTACTTTTTTCACTGTATTAAATCTAAGCAATTGTTCTTCTTTTAAATAAAATAATTGCTCAACTGAATGTGAGACTTGTTTACTGTATAGTTCAATTCATTTTCCACGTTCATGATTCCGTCGCGATTTCCTCTGTTGATACTGGAACTAAAAAGGTTACTTGCGTTCACCATTTCATGCTACACACCCACTATTCAGTTACTAAACAGAGGTTTACCCGTACTTCCTGACCATTGGTTACTGCTAGTTGGATTTGAGTTAATGATAACCAACTCGGCGACACATGCCTCGTTTATTATTTATCACCTCACATCCAACGCTTATCCAACCCACGCTCGTAAAACAATTGTTAAATATCCTTTGTCCGGGTGGTGTTGTTCCGTTTCTGTCAAACAATTAATTATAAAAGTCCCGCTAAGTTAGAGGCATTCAGTCTGGTCAAATCGATGCGTTTACGAGAAAAAACAAATGGCAAGTAAAACAGGTGTCTAATAAGCACATTTTACCGAGGCAAATTCCCCATATTATGGCATGTTTGTCGGGCGAAAAAACGGGCGTAAGATGTTTCCTTTTCACTTGTGACACAACACGTCTTAATATAGCCTTTATTCCGCCCGAAGGTTCGAAAATGTATACTATTTATAACTCATTAAACGTGCGTTAAAGCCAGCCTGCGAAACGTTTGTTATTACAACAACTACGTGTCAGTGCATTGTTCAGCTGAATCTTTCTTCACTTGTAACAGGAAAATGCAGTTCGAAGTAAGTTTATGACACGGTGTCGAATTTCCCTCTTTTTTTCAGCAGTAGATCAAACGGTTGAGCAATAAATTAAGAAACACTAGCGTTTTAGTGTAAACTTTAATCAAGCTTATGACACTACTTGGCTCAGACGACGTTATAGTGCCAATCCAAAAAACACAAATACTTGGCGAATAACAAATCAAAAATATTAAATAAACGTAAACAGTTGTGACCGCATATTTTTTGAGCCTTCCAAAATTTGCCCTTTCTCTATTCTGTGCTACTTGCTGTACTTGAAGGGCATCGATTTGATGCGCGTGTTGACGTACGGATACATACATCTTGAAATTTAGAAATGTTGTGGTTAGTACACAAGCAGTCGCAATAATGGCTTCAATCACGTTAACAATGTTCCCTGGCCATCACACCTCATCCAACGAAAGGATTGCACCGAACACCCAAACTGAAATCACCATAGCAGCAACACGCTTGTGAGGCACAAGTTCCTGGTATCTGAGATGAAGATGAATGGCCAAGAATCTGTCTGCACTTAAAGCCACCACACCGAAGAACGAAGCAAAACTGTCGAAGAAAGCACTGATGAACTACTGGTTTTCAGTGGAAACTTTAAGGCTTTATTCTTCGCTATAAATATACTTCGAGCCAAACTGACAACAAGATTAATTCAAAATTAGCTGGAGCTGAGAACCAGAGGATTAAACCACCGGATGATTTGGGTATGAAATTCGTTCAATCTTCGTACTAGGTAGTGAACACGGAGCTGCAGCGCTGTTAACATCCAAAACAACAACAAAATATATTAAAACTAAGTGGAAAACAAATTGCTAGCTAGATGCTTGAACTTAACACAATCGCCTGTACGCTGTATTAATGCTTTTTGGGCCTTTTGAGGCCTTGTGCCTTCAAACAGATGTCTCGGCCTTGTCATCAAAACTTTGACTGATCTGAATGTCTTTCCGACTTTAACTGGCCAGGCTTCAAACAAGGATTAGATCTTGTTTAGAAAGGTATAGTTTCTTACTCCTACCACGTTTTTTTGGTTTCGCTTTGTTTGTTTGTGTGTTTGTTTGTTTGTTTGTTTTTTTGGCGTGACGAACCAAAAAACGGCTGTGTATGAGACTAAGGTAGGCACTGAAGAAGGACGTTTTTATTAGAAAAACAATCACTAGATACAATTTACGTTTCATTTTTTGCTCCTTTATGTGGTCTTTCACTTCTCATGACAAAAGAAGGTGTTCAACAACATCATGATTGAAAGTTATGGCGGTAAACCGCTCCCGATATTTTTCTTACAAGTCTACTCCTGTAAGTCCGGTATTAAAACTCGCCAGTTTTAAAGCGATATACATAGGACGTCATCTCGTCGTTATACTGATGACGCAACTAGCGATGCACGTTGAATAAAGGTCTTTGGCTTCCATCGTTTAATATAACTGTCAAAGAGATCGTTGTAGAAAAACTTTGAGTTCTTATTAAGTCTTTAAAAGGGTTATAATGTAAGCTAACGTAATCTGATCTGTTCGGAAGCTTTAGCTGAACAGTCAAGTCGCAAAAGCTTCGTTTTTGGGGAGGAAGAGCAGAAGCTGTGGCTACACCACCCTAGATAAACACGGCTTCCACAGTAGAATTTTCCCTTGTTGAAATAGCTGGGTTTTCATTTACCTTAATAATTAAGGTCACCACAGGTACCTTGCGTGGTGTTTAACATCTTGAATTCTTGAAAAACCCTGATATCAAAGGCCAAGGGACTGGGAAATTGGGGCTGAGGTTCGCTATAAACTAAACATCTTTTAAAACTGCTTTAGAATTTGTGGGAAAACGGCCAAAATCTTCGTTACGCCGGGCTTTGGCTTACATTGTCCGTAAATGTTAGGCAGTGTTAGGTTGCACCACTCGGTATCCGGATTTGCCGGAACAATAAAAAAAAAATGCGTGATTTAGGATATGCGTCAGTACATCTCTGTTGATGTGTTACGCGTTCAACTTCATTTGTTTGATGACGTTTATTCGTTATATCGACGTAAGTTTGGGCTTTGGATTGTTATATCAGGGTTTTCGTTATAGTACGTGGGTTCGTTATATATGACGGGGTTCTGCTCTACATATTTTACTGTAACTTTGGCCGGTAAGGTCGCGCACGAGCCAAGGAGACCCACACGGCCGGAGCTTATCCCGGTTTCTGTATCATGAAGCAAATGAGAGTATTGCTACTTCCCTCTGGATGGGATGCTAGTCCATCGCAGTATGTTACCGGTACCCATTCATACACCTGGGTGGAGAGAGACGAATGTGGGGTAAAGTTTCTCGCCTAAGGAAACAACACGATGGCAGGGACTAGGCGTCGAACCTCCGACCTTCAGATCTGAAGTCCAACGCGCAAACCACTACACCACTGCCCCCACTCCCCCCTACCCCCACCACGTAACCGGGCACGTTGGCCGGGCTGAAGAATATCGTTCGGGGTTCCACTGTACCTGCAATTAAGCCACTTCACGGCGCACGTTTTTGTCGTTAGTTCTGATAGTTCACGTATTGAAGAAAGCTCAAGAGGAACATTGAATTAATACTCTTTTAGTGCATTCAACTAGCGGAAGCTTTCTTGGGGACTTTCTTCAGTTGAACATGAAAATGCATTTCGAAACATGTTCATGACATTGTGTCGAATGTGTCTCATTTTCCAGCAGTAAATCAATGGGTTGAGAGATGAATTGAGATACACCAGGGTCGGAAAGTAAAGGTCAATCACGGATATAGCGGTGATGGATTCAGGATTTGTTGCTGTAATCCAACCAGTGCAAGTTTTTGGCAAATAACAAATCAAAAACACGAGAAAGACGTAAGCTGTGGTGACTGCAGATTTTTTCAGCCTCCCAACATTCGCCATTTCTCCATTCTGTGCTGCTTGTTGTACTTGAAAAGCTTGGATTTGATTTGCATGGCGTCGTACGGCTACATATATCTTGTAATTTAGAAATGTTGTAGTTGCTATGCAAGCGGCTCCAATAGTGGCTCGTATCACGTCATCAATATATCCTGGGTTCGCAAACGATTGAAATCACCACAGCAGCAACACGCTTGTGAGTCACAAGTTCCTGGTATCTGAGATGAAGATAAATGGCCAAGAATCTGCCTGCACTTAAAGCCACCACACCAATGAAGAGGGCAAAAGCAAATAAATTTGCTGTGGTGCGGTATGCGATGGATATTTTATTAAAAGTAGGATTGCTTTCAGTGTGTTGTTCCAGCTTCATTGACAAGATGGCTAATGTATAAAGGCTGAACAAATAAACCGACACCTAGATCAGAAATACCCAGACTTAGGAGGAGTGTTTTCAAAGGCTTTGGCAACGACACCGTTTTTCCTATGGCCTGAATTGTGACAATATTCAACGTGACGGCTGTATAAGATGAGAACACATTGAAGATGCAATTAACGATGAACGTTCAATAGAGGTCTTTAGTTTCCATAGCCGAGTTGAAAACAACTGTCAAATAAAAATTAAAAAATTCGAAACGCGTCAACCGAACTTGTGAGTAATTTGTACGCGGATGGTTAAAGCTGCACGACTTGCTACGCTTTAAAATTCGCTCAGACAACGTATTGGACATGCAGGCATCTCTGAGCTGCTGTTCACATCCAATAGAATTTAAACAATAACATCGCTGCAAACAGCGTGGATTTGTTAGTGGATTTGGTAGCTAGATGCTTGAACTCAACACAAGCGTCGTTTGAACGTTAAATTGTCAGTTACCGGCAGGCTGATCTCTGATTTCTCTTTAGTTAACTGGGAAGATGACTGGCCAGACTACAAATAAGTATTAAAGATCGTCCAGTTAGGGACTGAAGCAGGGAAATTTAATTCAAAAATATTCATATAAATTGAAGTTCCGTTTTTTTTTTTGTTCTTCTGTGTGCTTTCTCTTTCGTTCTTGTAACAAAATATGGGATTAATTTCCTAAAAGTTATCAACACAGAGGGGGAAATGATGAAACGTCACAACGGTAAACCGTTGCCGTTTTTCTCCCTGAAAATTTTATTCTGTAACCTGCTTTTTTGTGTGGTGATGATAGACATATTTTTCGATTATTTTTGTGAAAAACAGGTGGTTCGTACGAAAGACACATTGGATATTGCTTCTTTGAATGGGTTCCGTTTTTAAACTCATCTACACTGTCAAGTAAATGGATGGGGAAAGCCGAGTTCAACGTCATTCGTTAATTTGTATAGTAAGAAATGAAGCTAGATTGTTATTAGTTATTTCTTGTCTGAAGTTGTTATTTTTGGTTTGTTTATTTTTTTTTTGTTTTAATTTTTTTGTTTTGTTTTGTTTCGTTGTGTGTGTGTGTGTGTGTGTGTGTGTGTGTGTGTGTGTGCATATTCTGCGAAGCAACTTTGCTCCTGCTAATAACGTTTATTTTTTTAATCTATTTTATTTATTTTTATTTTGCCACACTACAGACAACAAAACAAAGATAATTGATAAAGAGATAGAGAGAAGAGGGAGTGATGGTAACGGTGGCGAGGAGGCCTAAAGGAAACTTTTTATGTACATGTGTTGAAAAGGCATTTGTCGCCGCGCTATTTAAAAGGGGAGGTTAAATTCCATTTTATGTCCAATGCGATTTTGGAAAGAAAACCTGTTCTTGGCTGGTTTGTAGTTACATTTCCTTCACGGCTTACTTGTAGGAAGTTACATAGTTCTGATCACTATGTGGGTGCAATGTTTAGCTGACTAAAGGCGGTGTTACACGGGACAACTTGCAACAACGATTTTTTGGGCAACACCGCGTCAACTTTTCGTGGTATGTTAAACGAGTCAATTTTTCGCGCAGCATCGTACAAAATGTACTTGGCAACATGCATGTTACACGAGACGATTTTCAGCGCAACGTCGACTAGCAAGATTTCGCGTATCGAGGGTTGGTTTGAGGAAAAGCAGAGCCTGATAAAATTTCCACGTAGACCTGGATTCTGGCTCCTTCCTCATCTTCTTGACTTCTCTCAGCATAGAGGCACGGAGGCTCTTCCACACCGATAAAAGTTCAGAGGAGGTATGAAGTGAATCAAACGCCTCCTCCAACTCTTTCAACGCCGCCTGTTTTTCTGCTCTTGTATATTTTTCGCTTCCCCACAGGCACTTCTTTTCTTTCATTACTGCCATAAGTTTCACACTTTCAGCGTCATTTAAAGTAATATTCTCGGAGGCGTCCAAAATCTGCAGCTCTTCGTCGACATTGTCAACAGCCGTCGCCACCTTGTTTGTTTACATGGGAGATCAGCCTTGTCCCTAGGCTCGCGAAAAGTTTCCCACGAAATCGGTTAGCGGGAAGGGTGTCCCGTGTAACACCACCTTAAAGGCGGTGTTCAACAGGACAACTTTCAACAACGATTTTTTGCGCCACAATGTTGCGCGAAAAATCCATCGAACACCGTGTAACATGGTACCGGGGACGATTTTTAGCGCAACATTTGACTCGGCAACACGTTGCGAGTTTTTTAACCTAAGTCAAAAACTCGCAACGGAAGGTGACGAATATTTAGAAAGTTGGCTCGTGTAACAGGGTCGCCGTCGACTTTTTGCGCAACGCCTTCCCAGAGTTCTGTTAACTTCTTCTTCTTCTTTTTTTTTTTAATAACAAAAACTTTATTAACAATCAACCGCAGTACAGATTGCATATAGTACTTAAACACTAAACAATATAAATTACTTACATTAGAATGCTATGCTACAGGCTTACATTACACCTGATTGTTCATTGACAATGCAACCATATATTACAACATCTACAGTTACAATAAAATAACGTTACATATTGATCACTTAACGTTGTATTTACCGGTTACAAACAACTACACTTACGCAAAACTAATACTCTATAATGCAGCACAGGTACACATATAGAAAGAAAAAACGATAGATATGCTCACACACACACACGCTGGATGTAATAAAAAAAATATGGTACCTTAACTTTCATTATTTTATATTTAAAGGCACACTGTAGGCTTGATTTTGTTTGAAAACATAAAAATAAGATGCTCACGCATCGCAGATGCAGAGAGTGGTCCTCCCCCCCTCCCCCACTTAGCTCTGTATTTTTTGTAATTAGAGTTTTTAATGGCCATTTGTCTTTCGCATTTCATTTTACTTTCCAGTAAGGCGAGAAAGACCTGTAGGCTCGGAGTCTCTGACTGGTTTCTTGCAAGATATACATGATATTTAGCAATAAGAAGATAATATTTAACTCATAAAAGCTGGTAATTCCTGGTTTGTAGCCGTAAAGAATTTCGATGGAATTAGGGTTGATGTTATCCGGACGCTTAGTTCACTTCTGCCATCAGCCTAGTACCCAGGCGTTCCCTTCCCGCTTACCAATTTGGCGCGAAATTTTTCGGGAGCCTGGGGACAAGGCTGTTCTCCCATGTACTGATAAACAAGATGACGACGGCCGTTGACAATGTCGACGAGGAGCTGCAGATTTCTTCATCGCGGTCTAGGCCGTCAATTAGAAAAGCAAACTGACAAAGTTTTGACGCCGCCGTAAGCCCCACTCCTCGACCGCCATCTTTGTTTACAATGGCCTGGACGAGCGTTGCTTGGATACGCGAAATGTTGCAAGTCGATGCTCTAAAAATCGTCTGTGTAACATGCATGTTGCCACGTACATTTTGTACGATGTTGCGCGAAAAATTGACTCGTTTAACATCCCACGAAAAGTTGACGCGGTGTTGCGCAAAAAATCGTTGTTGCAAGTTGGCCCGTGTAACACCGCCTTTAAGCTTGCTTCAGTTGCAACATGAAAGTGCATTTCGAAATATGATTATGATATTGTGTCGAATGTCTCTCATTTTCCAGCAGTAAATCAAAGGGTTGAGAGATGAATTGAAAAACACCAAGGTCAGGAAATACAGATAAATCACATCTACATGGGTATTTGATTCAGAGCTTAAAGTGTTAATTCACAAAGTACCCGTTACTGGTATATAACAATCAAAAAGACGAGATAAACGTAAACTGTAGTGACAGCAGTTTTTCTCAGTCTCCAAACATTTGCCATTTCTGCATTCTGTGCTACTTGCTGTACTTGAAGGGCTTGGATTTGATGTGCGTGGCGTTGTACGGCAACATATATCTTGTAATTTGGGAATGTTGTCGTTATTATACAAGCAGTACTAATAATGCCCACAGTCACGTTAACAATATTCCCCTGGTCCCAAAACCAAACTATTGAAATAGTTGTACTCAACACCCAAGTTGAAATTGCCACAGCAACAACGCGCTTGTGAGTCACAAGTTCCTGGTTAGAGATCACTTTTTTATGATGATAAATATATTTAGAGACCACTTTTTGGTGGTTCCGACACAAACTCTTTTAAGATAACTTGGTTCTAATGGGTTCCTACTTGCAGTAGATGGCAGGAGTATCACCCAAGTTCAGAAAAAGGGACATCATTCCTATAGCAGGAACTGAACCAACAACAAAAAAGAAAAAACAAGTTTGTTCAGTATTACCATTTCTATACATGGTGTTACCGATTGAAATAAAATAAACAATTATGAGAGTTTAGAATAGTGAAAAAGGAAATACAAATATAATTGAATGGTATTTATACCTAATTGTACCTTTTCGGTACGCTTCGGCGGCATATCGGGCGAGTTTGGTCGAGCCGTGGTTCGTATTTTGGCGAGACGTAGTCGAGCCAAAATACCCATGGTGAGACCAAACGAGCTTGATATGCTGCCGAAGCGTACTAAAAAAAGGTGCGATTAGGTATTTACCGTACCCAAATTCGTCCTAAAACCCGGCTTTTTTTTTAGTTACCGTGATCAGACAGGCGTTGTAGAGCTACACGTATTTACACTTCTCTGGTCGTCAATACTCTTCTCCAACTCCTCATCTGCCATTTTATTTAATTCTTTTGTTTGGAGTTTCATTTTCTGAATCTTGGAAGTCCAAGTTAAGAAAGAAATTTGGAAAATCCGGCTCCATTGTGAAACCAAAAAAAGTTTCAGCGCTGTCCGTAAAGTTCACTCGAGTGCCCGCCAGTGTAGCCGCTTCCAATTTTGGCGCGAAATGGTGTTTTTTTTCTCTCTTACCGTTAAACAAATTACTTTCTCGTTTAGCAAATGTAATAGTTTTACGTTTCGTTGTATTTCTGTTGTAATTTTTGCCTCTAAAGTCTGCAAAAAAGTGCAAGTTTCACAAACTGTCCATGTATCGTAGGATATCAGGTCAGTGACTTGATATCGTAGAAAATCATGACAGTAAACAAGGCTTCTGATTGGCTAATTCACAATTTGGGTACGGTAAAATTAGATATTATGTTTCTTTCGTCTTTCAAATGCTTGAAAAATGAAAGTAGCAGCTAGCCTGCTGATATATGAATCAGTATTGTTAAAAAGAAAACGTACTTTATCATGGTTATTGTAATTTGTGAATAACGTATTTCGTTGATTGATTTTAATTAAAGAATCTTTCTCAAATCTTCATAAAAGTTACAGTGAAATAATACGCGCATGTCATTTTCAACTGAATTTAGACTGCAGTGATCGCAAATTCTAAGATCTTCAGGAGTTTTGGGGATTGTAAATCTTCCACTTTTGATTCTTAAGTTATGATTTCCTATCCTAAATTTGGTACCCTGCTAGCAGTGGTTCCCGGCGAACAAGAGGAAACAACTCACAACCAGAAAAACCGGTTTCAAACCGGTTTGACGCTTGCGCTAACGCTTAGGACTGCTGTGATTCACATGACCATTATTCAAGCTTATTGGCCGATATTTAACTTCATTACGGGGCGCATTCTTCACGCGCTAAATTATAAATGCGACGACCGGTCTCGTTTAAAAGTTGCATTGTTTCCAAGACAAGTGTATTGCTTCAATCCCACGACAAGACATGCGATGTATAAAGGTTAGACTATTAAACCAACACCGAGATCAGAAACAGCCAGACTCAAAAGCAATGTTTTTAAAGCCTTTGGTAAGGAGTTGGTTTTTCTTATCGCATGTAATGTGACAATGTTCAACACTATGGCTGCATACGATGAGAAAGCATTGAAGACGCAACTAACGATGTACGTTGAATGGAGGTCTTTTTTTCCCATCGTTGTATGTAACTGTGGAAGAGTAGGTTTTCCGTGGACACTTTTAGGCTTTATCTTCGCAGAAATACTTCCATCTCGAAAAATTCAAAAATCGTCTTCCGTATGCACTTATGTGGAAAAACAAGATGTTTAAACGGGATGTTTTGAGTATGGAATTCGTTCAATCTTCGTACTAGGCAGCAACACCGAGCAGCGCTGTTTACATCCAAAACAATAACAAAATATATTAAAACTAAATGGAAAACAAAATTGTTAGCTACATGTTTGAACTTAACACAACCGTCGCTTGTACGCTGTGTTAATGCTCTTTCGGTCTTTTGAAGCCTTGTGCCTTCAAACAGATTTCCCGGCTTTCTCATCAAAACTTTGACTGATGACTGGACAGGCTTCAAGAAGCATTAGAGCTTGTTTAGAAAGATATAGTCTCCTACTCCTACGTGTTTTTTTTTGTTTGTTTTTTGTTTGCTTGTCGAGCTGCGTAGGAGACTACGGTACGTAGGCATTGAAGGAAGAAGCTTTAATTAATAGAAAAACATTGACGCAATTTAAGTTTCTTTAAGGGCTTCTTTCACCTCTCATGACAACAGAAGGTGTTCAATAAAAATCACGATTGAAAGTTTTGGCGGTAAACCGCTCCCGTTATTTTTTCTCAAACGTCTACTCCGGTATAACTCTGTTTTATTGAGCACGCACCTAGTGGTGTACGTTGAATAAAGGTCTTTGGCTTCAATCGTTGAATATCACTGTCAAAGAGAACCATAAACGGAGGGTCCACAATAGGTTTCTCAGATTCCGCCATCCCACCTCTTTTTTCCTGTTAATCTCGCCGTCCCGCGCTTCTTTACGTCGAAATCCCGATCCCGCCCAAATTTTGAAATTGTTTTCTATGTTCATGATGAAAGCATCACATACCTTTTATACAACGGGTAGCAGACAAACACGTTTTTATGGTCGACGTTTTTGTGGTCTCGATATCGCCACTAATGATCCTAACGTGAGTTTTGTTTGTGTTATTCTGTCTTACCTTATCTTGTCCAGGTATTAGTGAAAAGTAAAGGTTGACAAAGATTTTTTTGTTATGATATTCTCGGCCCTGCTTTTTTTGGAAGACAACCAGCCGAATGTCTTTACGACATGACCCTGTTTCTGTTCAAAATTTTAACAGAAGGGGTAGTTGTGCAGTGTTTAGCGCGCCGGGGTTTTGATCTGAAGGTCGGTGCGTTCCTCAGACACAAAAGTGTTCTCCACGTTGTTTCTCTACACCCAGCTGTATAAAAATGGGTTGTATCCTTAGACAAGGCTAGGGGCACAAATTAAGGTCATACAAGATCGGTCCAGTTATGAGGTCTGCAAAAATGAAATGTAGAAAAGATTTGTAAAAGTCGACTCACCGCGACAGTCTATTTCAAAGCTTTTAGTGTCTTTACTTGCCTTCAGAAAATATCTGCTTGGAAGTGTTCTTTTCGAAGAAAGGCATTCCTACTCGCACTCTTTTCATAATATATAGCAACAAAACTTGTGATGTCAAATACCTCGTTTACGGCGACCGTCGTTACATTATCGTCGCCCGTGTTGCCATACCGGCTAGACTAGCCATAGCTGTTCCAACCAACGCTCAATGGAAAGGGTCAGAAAAGTGATGAACGCAGACAAGGCCAAGAAATGCAACACGACATGTTACCCTTTCTTGTGATGAAAGTGACGAGAATAGAAATGTCCGAAATCAACACAAACACCACAAAAGGACCCTTACTAGTTTGGCATTCAGGTTACCTGCCTTGGTCCATTCATTACTTGAAAGACGACATACTTCATACCACAAAAAATACATTTGTATCAGCCTGCTTTGGTAAAATCATGTAGTCTCATAAAAATTCAAATACCGTATCCCGCTACTATTCCCTTGCGATTCTCGCATCCCGACTTCTCAAAAACACAAAATCCAGCTCCTGGTCGTAATTGAAATTCCCGCATCCCGCTCCTATTTTCAGCTCCCATCCCGAATATCGCCACAAAAATAAGCCATATCCCGCATCCCGCCAAACCTATTGTGGACCCTCTAAACGGGCTAGCTAGGTTTTGAGAAAACGCTTTTCGGGCTTTATCTTTGGAAAAAAACTTTCATCTTCAAAAATCCAGATTTCGCCTTTCAAACTTATCTGTGTGTCCGTATGTGGGAAGAGTCAGATGGTTAAAACTACCAGATTTTATTGGCTGCATGGTTTGCAGTTACATTACATTTTCTACATGGCTTTTTTTTTCCGGGACGTTCCGCATTTCTGAATCTTAGAAGCTAACTGAAGCCATCTTCAGTTACAAAATGAAAATGCATTTCGAAATATGTTTATGATATTGTGTCAAAGGTCTCTCATTTACCAGCAGTAAATCAAAGGGTGGAGAGATGAATTGAGCCGGCAGTGTCAAAAAGTAAAGTCCAGAGTCGGTATGTGGTGTGGTATCTTATTTGGGGATTCGATCGGCAATCCGCCAATAAATTAGCGGCAAATAACAAAACAAAAACACCAGATAGGCGTAAACTGCTGTGTAAGCTGATTTTTTCAGCCTCCCCACATTTGCCATTTCTTCATTCTCAGTGTGCTACTTGCTGGACTTGAAGGGCTTGGATTTGATGTGCATGGCGTCGTAGGGTTAGGTATATATTCAAATTAAAAATTTTGTGGTTATTATACAAGCAGTAGTAACAATGCATACATTCACCTTAAAATATCCGGGTTCCAATAATACATTGAACTGATAATCACATAACAACACGCTTGTGAGTCACAAGTTCCTGGTATCTGAGATGAAGATGAATGGCCAAGAATCTGTCTGCACTTAAAGGCATGACACCGAAGAACGAAGCAAAAGTAAATACAAATCCTGTGATGCGGTAAGCGATGGACGTGGCATTAAAAGTTTGATTTTTCCCTGTGTTTTGTTGCAACTCCATAACAAGACATGCGATGTATAAAGGTTGGACTATTAAACCAACACCGAGATCAGAAACAGCCAGACTCAAGAGCAATGTTTTTAAAGGCTTTGTTAACAAGGAAGTCTTTCTTACCGCATGTATTGTGATACTGTTCAACGTGATGGCTGTATAAGATAAGAAAGCATGGATGACGTGGTTAGCGACGTACGAAGAAGAGAGGTCTTTAACTTCTTTCATTGCAAACTCACAAGTATTTAACTATGACAGACAGGTTTGGCCGAAAAGAGCTCGCGACTACATTAGTGACTTTTGAGGCTTTATCTTCACAGATTTCGTTTGATCTTGAAAAATTCAAAACGCTTATTCCCAACTGATGTGGAAGATCCAGATCGTTCAATCTTCGTATTGGACAAGCATCACTGAGCTGCTGTTCCGTCCAACAAAAAACTGACGCAAAACAATAGAATTCATATATCGCCGGAAACGACGTAGGAAACAAAACTAGTAGCAAGTTGGAATTTAACTCAAGCGTAGCTTCACGTGAATGCGGAGATGAATAAGTTGTTCACTAATCCTTTGGTCTTTTGGAGCTCAGTGTGCCTCAAAAAAGTGTCCCATTCGTTGACATCAATTGTTTTTCTAATCTCAATGTTTGTTCCTTAAATGAAGATGCAAGACTGGCCAGGCCACAAACAAGCATTAAAGATCGTCCAGTAAGGTACCGAAGCAGGAATTTTTAGTAAACAACGTG